>JAOTQP010001286.1:30170624-30232450 GCA_026413545.1 Cichladusa arquata
AGGTTTTTCTGGGGGGGGAGATTGGTGTGGGATTTTGGGGGGTCTTTTCGTTGTTTATTTTGTTGTTGTTGTTAGTTTATTTTTTTTTTAACTAAGACAAATTGTCGCTTCTCTGGGGAGTCTTAATATGGATGTTTTTTATTTAATTATATACAATTGTTAAAATTAAGCATTGTGTGGGTGTGCTTAGTGATATAATGAGCAGTCATTAATATCCATTTGATACACTTTTCAGGCAGTATTTAATAGAGAATAAAGAATCACATCACTGAAATAGATAGTACTATAAATGTTATACTGATTCAAATGCTATGCTTTTCCTTTTTTCATTAATTTATTTATGTGTCTGATGAATGTGTTCTTGGCCATATTACAGTAGGAGATGAGCCTAATTATTGCATGAAAGTTACCTTTTTTGAGCTGTTTATAATTAGGAAAGCTGCTGATGCACAATGAGGTATCTATGTTATGTGGAATCAGAGCCACACCTCTCCTGTCTGTCTATGTTTGGTAATTTCTCATTTCCTGAACAGATTTATGTAGATTGCTTCCAAGAGTCTGCTGCCTGACTACAGATTTTTAGAAGAAGGGAGTATGTGGATCTGGGTGAATAGAATTCCACCGCAGCTATATCCAATAAATAATTTTATCAGATAAGAGAAGTCCTATGATATATTTCCTAGTGCTTTTGGAAGGAATAGAGGTACTGCCCAGCCTATGATTTCTTGCATGCAGTGTAGCTCATGAGCCTGGAAATCATTGTCTCCAGCCTCTACTTAATGACCTTGTCTTCATAATTAGGGCCCAAAAATATGCAGAGAGAGAACATCTCTTTCCTGGAAGTGTTTACTAAGGGTCTCATTGCTCTCTTTCATTGCCACAGGATGTGGCACTGTAAGGTGCTGTCCTGCCTCCCTTCTCATTTATTGCCCTGCCTGGTGCTTCCCTTGCATTCATTGCTTGCTCAGCTCAGTACACCTCCCCTCCCTGCTGTTGTGCTACTTCGCTCATGCACCAGGAGACTCTTCCCTTGCCTCTGCATCTTCCTACACAGCAGGCACGACCCTCCTGCTGCCCAACTGGACAAGTACAGAGGTTGGACAAACCCCACATTAGACAAGTCTTGGAGAAAAATAAGAGGAGTTTCTGCATCTGTGGTCTTTTGAGTTTCAGATTTCATTTGTAACTGCTAGAACTTGCAAATAATCTTATCTTTAGGACTTAGCTTGTCAAATTGTTTTTATTTTTCATGAAAGAGTTAAAGTTGCCAATATTTTCATTTTGTTAACCAAATTATTCATGTTGATGGTGCCACCTGTTTTGTTGCCATATATTAGGTGTTTATGAAATTGTTAATATCACATTTAAAAAGCTGGAGTTCAGTTCAGTTAGGTTAGGATGATAATTTTTCAGTAATGATACTTCGCTGAATAATGGCCTCCAAAACATCATTTGTTCTTGTAATAGTTGTTTTGTTGTGTGTTGTTTTGTGAACATTAAATGTGTCTTAATTTATTTTCTGATAACAACTTGTGCATTTCTCTGGCTGTCCCTCAATATCTTTAAATTGACTATTAGGAATAAAAATTATACAGGTGAAAAATATAATTTAAAAAGAGTATAACAAAAACTTGTTTTTGGGAGAAGTTGCCAAAGAGGAGATGGGAGTCATTCTCCCAATGGGAGATGACTTTCCATCATCATAGATAACTCACTGCCAGAGCAGGCCATGTAACTGTTGAAAATACAAAGGAACATTGTTGAAACATTTTTCTTCAGCCTCAGATGACCCCTATAGTACTATTATAAGGTAGGATTAAGTATTTTAAATACAGAAACTGTAATAAGTATTACTGTCTAGTTTACTTTGCATATCCTTTAAATATGTAAATCTTGGTGATGGTAGCACCATTTTCTGTGATAGAAACATGTAGTACCATATATTTTAAATTTGAGAAACTTGAAACAGAAGAGACCTACACAAAAACCTATCGTGAGCTGGTAGGATCATTTGCATGATTATTCCCTGCCAAAAAAAAAAAAACAAAAAACCAAAAGAAAAACAACAAAAAAACCTGCATGAATTAAGAAGTAATTTTTCAAACGAACACATAAGAAGAAAGGCACATAAGTTAAAGCACGGTGTGAGACTGTCTTGAATATCCACTTCAGCTGAATCAAGCGAAGAAAAACCTTTTTTCTACCTTGTCATATGTGGGTGTGCACACTCACACAGACACACACACACAAACACACGTGTAAAGTTGCCCTGTTGGTAGATAAGGGTCATTTAACAGAATGAAAGCATTGAAATGAGTTTCCCCTGAACCAGAATCTGATACATTCCTGGAATTGTTCTTTCTGATATGTCAGGTTGAATCAATACCAAAGTAAACCTCCTGAATTTGGTTGTTGCTACTCTGGCGTCTTTGTGCAATCCATAGATGACTTAAATTGAACTTGAAACTCTCATTTCAAATGAGCTTGAGTTTTTTACTGCTCTCAAGGCCTTTGTCACACAGGGCTATGGAGGAATCATCATTTGGTAAGTAGTACTAATCTAGTGAATAAACAGAATTAGCTGAATCAACCTCCTCTTCCCCTCAAGTTCTTAGTTTTCTAGTTTAAAAAGTATTCTGAATAAAAATCTTTCAGCCATATTTCACAACTCTATTGCTAGGTTTTCTTGCAACAAAACAATAAAATAACATTCTAAAGATAAAATAAGCAAAAAGACCAGAAAACAGATGTCTCCCTAGTCCCATGGTGTCCTTCCTCTGGTAAAGCTTTAAGCCCTCAAATTTCCTTGGCTGCCTGAACAACACAGAACCCCACACAGCTCCTCTGGTTGCCTACAAAAATCTTTCCTGGAATATGCTCTGTGCCCAGGTGCCTCCTGGACAGTATTTCTCCTGCAAGCTCCTCCCTACCCTTGCTTCTACCTTCTCACCTTCTGCCCTATAAAAATCTCCCTTTGCTTGAAAAAAGATTCCAGGTAATGTGTGACAGCCACAAAAAGCAGCATTTTTTTCCACACCCAGCCACAGCATTTTGAACAATACATGCATGTAAGAAACAGTAACAAATGAATTTTACTACTGTTAAAGATGTGATTGATAAAAGCCTTCAATCAAAGTCACCAATGAAATCTTTTAGGTAGTAGTTTTTATTCTTTGCTTTTACAACGTTAGAAAAATTGCAAAATTTTGTATTAAACCATCTCTTAGATATTCTATCCCAGCAATTATGGTTATATTTATAGATGAATGACTGTTATTATTTCATATAATCAGACAACTTTAATTATATGTGTGGTACACTGCTTACCTCCATGACCACTCTATACTAAAACTCTTTTTTTCTGCTTTCTTTGCCAATATAGTTAATACTAGTTGTGGCTAAACAGGCCATCATGGTTGTATCTAAGCTAGTCTGCAAGCACCAACTTTTCATGTGTGTTTTCTGATGCTATCCACTTAGGCCTTCAGGAAAGGAGACAGGGAACTCTTTGTTTCCATCAAAGTTAAGTGTTTAATGTCCATTTCTGTGTACTTGGCCTCTACTAGCTTCCTCTGCAAGACAGAATAGTATTCCCTCATGTCCATTACTGTTTTCTTGGCAAATCTACATGCTGCTAATACTGCTCTCGTAAATCACAGGTTCTTGTTCATTGCATTCGTAGACCCCCAGGGCCAAGTGCTGACTCCTGCTCTGGCTGCATGAGTGGCTTGTAAAATTGTCCTAAACAGGTGCCCAAGGATTGCCTCAGCCTTACAGCACTCATTATCATGCTTACCCTCCCTGATGGATGGCATAGCTTGGGATTGTGTTACAGCATAAGTGGCACTGGCAAGAATATGGTTGTCTTCTTCCTGGTACCAGTTGCAAGTGGATTCTTGTAGGCAGCCAAGACTTAAAGCATGTTTGTTATTGTGGGACTTGACTACACCAGAGATGGCAGAGTTAGAGATGGCACTAAGGCCACTTTAGGGATTAGACCTGTCAGCTCCACCTTTTAAATATAAAGAAATTGTTTGTTTGGGTTTTTTAATATTATTTTATAAGGAAACAAGTATATCAATAAATAAATAAATAAATAACTCAGGGAATATAAATTCTGACAGGACAGACTGATACGTTTCTGTATAATAGTGTATTATACATTTCTGTGTAATTCTCATTCTGAAACGTGAACATTGAAGCAAAAGTAGGACTTTTCCATTAAAAATAAGTGTGTGTCCAAGACTGCCTTGTTTAAGCACTGGTAATTTTAAAAGTTAACAGTGAGATAGGTTAAGGGATTTAGACAAGTAGAAATGAAAACCTTCCAACACTTAACCTTAGGAGCAAATTGAGCTTCGAGTGTGGCATTCAGATCCCCAGTTAGTTACCTGGTCTCCATCTGAAATACACAGAACAGGTGAGGTTGGAAGTGGCCTCAGGAGATCATTGACTCCACCTCCCTTGCTCAAATAGAGCTGCCTAGAGCTAGTTGCCTAGGTGTATATCCAGATGGCTTTTGTATATCTTCAGGAATGGAGACTCCACAACTTCTCTGGGCAAGATATTGTATTGCTTGGTCACTCACACAGTTAAAGGGTTTTTTGTATGAAACCTTTGCTCTTTCAGTGCCTATTGCCTCTTGAATAGATGGCATAGATGTCATTGCACATTCATAGAGGACTTTAGAGCCTAAAATAGAAGAAGACCTTAAATTTCTAATAATAATTAGCAATTTTTGTGTTTGACTAAAAGCTGAGGAAGAGCATGACTCCAGCCAGACCTATTGTTAGAAAACTTAGACTGAAAAGATGTGTCTCAGTATCTATTTTATGGACCACATTATCTAAATACACAAAGTGGTGTGGGAAACAAATTTACAAATTCATCCCCATGTTCAATAAGAAGTTGAACCTGAGTCTTCTACTACTTCAATAAGTGCTCTTGGAGTACCTGCTGTGGCTTATTGCTACATTTTGCATGGCACTGGCTTTTCTCAAAGTCTACAAAGAGCCAGATGATTTTACTAGGGTAGTACCAGTGAAACTAGTATGCACTGCTTCTCAGTGAGGCTCCTCACCATACCTAGAGTACCTGACTGACAAGGTAACTCTTGGTTCACTTGGGATCTAGGCAAAGCAAGCTCCTCACTGTCATGAGAATGGAAGAATCATTCACACCTTGCCACAATGACAACATGTTGCCGTAGAGAAAAATTAGCTATGTCTAGTTGTATCTCCTGTGTGGAGGTAATGTAATAGAAACACCAGTGGAACTCTGCAATAGATGGTCAGTTCTAAGCCCTGGATTGTCCACCCATGTTATGGTACTGTCTTGAGTACTTGTCTTGGAAAGGTTAATGCAGAGGCACAGTAGATGCCCACCCAAGCATGATGCAGACCACCACTGACCACTACAGAACACTACAGAAGGGGATTATTTTTACCACCAAAGACAAGAAGGCCACAGTAGGATGTACACCTCTGTTCCTTGGAAATCAATCCAACTACATATTTAGAGTCATGAAAGACGAGAACAGTTAGCTGACTGTGGAAAAAGACTAACATTTTTCTTAGTTTTCATTAAAGATCCAACTCAGCGGGTTTATCTGCAGTTGATCTTCTGTGTAAACTGAGTCTGGACTTCTCTTCCTTTGTTGTTCAAACAGGCACAGATTTTAGAATATCTCTATTCAGGCTTTATTTTTAATCCTGATATTTATATAAAGGTAATCACATAATGGCACAGACATGAATCGTTTTCCTGGTGTTCATGTCTGTCAGTCAGTTTAATGTTCTGTCTACTTATAAAGGTGTCTGTATCCTAGTATAAATAATGCTCTGTACAAAAACGCTTTGAATTTATGTGTGTTGGCTTCATTTTCAACATATTGCTCTGTGTTAGTCTTTCCAGCTTTAAAGCAGATTTTTGCCCTTCTGTCTACTGTTCTACTGTCTACTAAGCTCACTGTCTGATATTTAAAATTGCCTGAATTAAAAAAAAAATCATGTTCCATTGTACTAATGTGTGCTGTGTTCATGCAAAGTTTGAAAGTAGGAGAAATTAAGTGTTTTATCAATTGAACAAAAGTTTCCAATAATTCTGTATGGTAACTAGTTTTCAGTGTTTGGTATAATTCAAGCATATATTTTATCATCAGTGTAACATATGCACAGTATTTCTTAAAAAGAAAATTTCTCGTGTGAATTCTGAACTTTTTGTGATGTAAAAACTCATAAAAAGTGGTCATGATGCTGCTGTGAATATCCTGCTTGCTGGTGGAGAACTATAATAGCTGAGCTCTGATTTCAGAAGCTACCTAGATATAATAAAACAGGGCTTCCAAAGAGTCTTGTCAAAGGGAACAGATGAGAAGTCTACACTGTAACTGTCATATTGTCAAAAACAGCTGTGCTGATATTTTCTGTCTCTATATTGCCCCATGAAATCCTCCTAGAGATAATCATCTTAATTATATTGATCTTTTGGGAATACTGATAAGGTGAGATGATAATGAGCTGTTAGCTGAGCAGGGGCAGCTGTAAGCCTTTCATGGACTTCTTCCAAATTCCTAAAAATATTGAGAGAACAAAATACAGGTAGCATCATGCTCTTTCTCTAGTAATACCCTTTTTGCTGAGTCTTTTTTCACCTCATTATCCCGACATTCATCAACAGAAATATACTTTGTTTTTTCATAAATGCTACAAAAGACTTCTTTGCCAAATTCTTCTCCAAGTTATATTTTGTGTAAGAAGGAAATGCTAAAAAACCCTCAGAAGCATAGCAAATACAGTTTTAGCTAGGAGTCTAAAGTTGCTTTAGTTCTGCAAATTAGTACAGTCCACAATGCCTTTTTTTTTCTTTTCTTTTTTTTTTTTTTGCCTGGTGTGCTTGATCAATAGGCAATTTATATCCCATCTCCAGGAATGCCTGCATGAATACTAACATAAATGATTTTTGTGCCGTTAATTGTTGGGTTGTTGTGTTTTGTTTCTTTGGGTTTTGTTGGTTTTTTTTGGTTTTTTTTTTTGTTTGTTTGTTTTTTTAATGTGGACACAATGCAAAATAAGTCATGATGTCAAATCCCTCAGATTCTTTAAATGGTGGCCAGAAGAACCACTGTTTCACATGCACTCCTCCCTTGGTATTGTAATTTCAGTTTACTGTACTTTGATAGAACTTTGGCCATGCTCCACAAGATTTTGCAGCTCTCTGCTTGGATTACATCTAGCAGCAAATTAAATAAGACAGCATGGTAATATTTATTTATAAATAAATGCCAATGAAGCAACACAGGTAGACAATTCCACAGGTATACACAAACCACACATTCATATGATTGCAGATAAACAGATTTCACAGGAACCAATGGAACTATTTAACTGCCATGTTCCTCTGTATTTACACCAATATGAGTGAAAGTGTAGTGATTGTTATGCTTTTTTCAGGTAAGAGAAGGCTGAAACATTTACATTTATCAAGTTTTACTATATCAAACTAGAATGCTTTAATACTGATTAAAATACAGAATTATTCCAACCTTTTTCTTCCTGTTCTCTTCTCTCTGAAAATACAATGGTCATTCAGGCATACATACACACCTAGTGTTCGTTTGAGGCTGTGTGAAAATACAAGTTGGGCAGATATATCATGTACAGATTACAATTCCTTATTTTTATATGTATGGTAATTGTCATTAATTTGATGGCACATATATATA
This sequence comes from Cichladusa arquata, assembly GCA_026413545.1. Taxonomy (NCBI): domain Eukaryota; kingdom Metazoa; phylum Chordata; class Aves; order Passeriformes; family Muscicapidae; genus Cichladusa; species Cichladusa arquata. Next base: position 30,178,348 of record JAOTQP010001286.1, read on the forward strand.
TAGCTGAATAGAAGGACCATCTTGGGAAGTTGAAATAAAAAAGAAATACTGTGAAGCAGTAGAGTTTCTCCTGAATCTAACTGTTGGAAGAGAAATTTGATATGACCTTATGAGACACTGCTTCTTGAATATATAATCTGACTTTCTGAATAGAGCTACCTTGCCCACAATTCTACATTTTTCCTTTACCATACCCACACTGGAAGGATGGAAATTCCATTTTCCTTTTTATCTTCAGTGACTCCAGAGGCAAAAAATTAGTGTGTACTTCATGAAATGTGTATACAGTCCAGAAAGTGTGTTAGAAATTGACTTCAGGGAATCTATTAACTTGCAAGCATGGCAGGTTCTCAAGTGTAATTTATGGTTAGCTGAAATATGGGATGTTCATTGTCATCCTTTTTCTACTGTTAGAAATTATGTGTGTGGGGGGGTCTGAATTTATCATTTAGTCTATACAGAGATAAGGTCAACAATGCCGAATCATGTAAAATATATACCTTAGGATACTTTTATTTTGAAGCATCTCAAGATGAAGCAAATTAAGATTACATGATCCTAGATGACCCTCGTTTTAAATGCAAATTCTAAACAGCAGAATTCATGGCAGGGCTTTCTCATTCTTCCTTCCCCCCCTCTTTAGATCATGTTGTGTGTGTGTATTTATAGAAGTTTATTTGCCACTGTTCTCAACTGTATTATTTCTGGCAGTACTATGAAAGGGCGATTGGATAGAAAAAGTGCTCAAGAGGCTCTAATAGATTTCAATCCCATCTGCCTGCTGCTCTGTTTTGCTCTGAGTCAAGTATTTTTTTAAGCTGATAATTGAAAACCTATCTTGTTCTTACAGAATGGCTTTGCTGTTGTAAGGCCCCCAGGCCATCATGCTGAAGAATCAACAGCCATGTAAGTACCAGGGAATATTGCCCATCTTGGAGCACTAAGGTTACTGGCAATCACCTGCATTGTGCATGTCTCTGAAGAACTATAATTGTTAGCAGATGACTGAAAAGGCTTTCTAGGTACTCCCAGAAGCAGATTTATGGCCTTGGAGATCATATAGCATTTTTTAAAATGCTCTGAACATTATTTATAGCTGTTTTCCTGACTGATTTGCTTTCTTATTTCTGTTCTTCTCTATTCCACAGGGGGTTCTGCTTTTTTAATTCGATTGCAATTACTGCCAAATACTTGAGAGACAAGCTAAATATAGGCAAGATATTGATTGTAGATCTGGTATGTATTCTTGGCAAGCATCATAGTCACAGTGCATCTAGATGAAAGATCATGAATTTGTATTTATAAGTCTGACTTTCCTGCTTTTAATACCTACAAGTAATAAAGGTGTGCATTTCCTCTGATTTTGGAAACTCATTAAAGCCAGGATGGCAGTACTGAAGCTATAAACATCTATGTTTCACTTTAATGGTGTTAACTGCAATTTAATGAGAAGAAGGCACAGATCAGGGCAACTTTTATGGTCCTTAAATGAATTGATACTTCCACTGTTAAAATAACCCTACAGAACCCAAGTTTACTTTTCCCTGCAGAATACAAACTTTAAGTAGTCAGATATTCTTTAAAGAATGTTGTTGCATTGGTAACAAAATTGACCACTCTCCCCAGTTTACAATTATTTGCCTTGTGTAACTTTGGTATTATTAAAAAATCAACAGGTCATTCCCCTCAAGAAGTTTTCTAGTCATGTATGCCAGGTTTTGATGGTTCCCCAAAGGAAAGCTATGTGATTAAAAATCCACTTCATTGGATTAGTCTTGTATTTTAATAGAAGGCATTCTTACACAATACTTAATACGTTTAACAAATGGATTATTTAAATGCAGATGACATTTGGCATGTTGGCTATATTATTTTCATGAATAATGAATTGGAGCTCTGCCTTACACTTAAAGGATCAGCCCAATGCACAGCCCAAGGAAAGTTGAATGCTGATTTATGAGCACCATTTTTGTTTTCCTACAGTTCATGACGAGGTGTAATAGGGTGTCTGACAAAGCATAGACAGGAAATGAACCCTGGCATCAAAACCTAACCTGTTACATCTGCACTTAATTAATTTTTGCAGGTGATAAAAGATTTAAAGACAAAATATGTTAAAGGGTTTTTGAAGTGCAGGGCTTAATAGTCTAAATCTTGTTCATATCTGCACTCATAATTAAATCTTATTGTGGAGTCACGGCCTTACCATCTAGCACTTTTATTCAGTTAAACATGCGTACTGACTGTTGAAGAGAAGCAGAGAAAGGGGGAGTGTGGGAGAAGGAATGGTAAGTGAAAAATGAGTGGCAGACTAAGTATATGTGTAGATTAAATATTCTTAGAATGTTTTTCAGATATTTCTCAGATTGTTCTACTGTCATTTAGAAACATAATTATAAAGTGCCAGAAACTATTATTTCTGAAAAATTCACTTCTACTGTATGTTATATCTGTTTGCTGACTTGAATCTTTTAGTTCATTGCTGTAAATTCTGGCCAAAAGTGAACTCTCTGTTTATTATCATTTTTTAAATGAAAAGCCTACTCAAAGTTTGTGAATGTTTTTAAGTCTTTTTGCCTATAAACGTTACATTTACCTTGTTGGGAAAAGAAAACACTTTCCTTTGACATACTTAGCCAATAAGCACTTAGAAATTCAGCTTCAGTTTTTCAAGACATAGTAAAACATGCAAATCATTACCTGTGCAAATGATTACCTGTGAAGCTGCCTATCTTTACCGAGGAAAGTAGACAGGGAATTTTCAGCCTTTCTGCAACTGTCTCATTGACCAGAATAACTCAGCGGGTGAAAAGGAAGAAATATATGGCTGACACAGATGACTTAATTCCTGGAGCAGTTGCAATCCAGTCCCTAGTCTACTCTATGGTCACAGCAATGATGTACAAAAATTCATATGGAAAATTTCTTATGCATGCAAACTATGGATAAATCACAGGCCAAACTGAATGAATGAACAAGTTAATAGTGATGTCTTTATTCCCACCAACCGAGTTCGGGGCATCTGAAGGAAAGAATGGAATTACAGATGTTAGACTTGAAATTAACCTTTAAGACTGTATTTTGATAGTGACTAGCACAGCAGGACCCCATGCAAGTTGGCAGCTATACATGTTACTGCAATATAAATATTAAAAAGTAATATCCATCCCACACACTGAAGTGTACTCTAGTTATAAATTAAGTGTAGTCTTCATAGCTGCTACATGTCTCCATATATAAATTCTTAACTTTTTAATTTTCAGTCTTCCCTTGATCTATTTATACAGTAAAGTAAAATACCTATCTGACAGGATTTTTTCCTCATTCCACCATTTGCATAAATCTCTAGTTTTGAACTGACTTATTTACTCTGAATACATTTGATCTACTAAGGGCAGAATATGAACTCATTTCCCACATGCTAATATCCCTAGTCTTAAAGAACACATTCCTTTGTCTAATCACAGAAGTTACTGCTCTTCAAAAAAGAGCTCTTAGTGGAATTAAAGTTTAGACAAGAAAACTAGCTTTCAAATTTGAATAAAAATAAAAAGTAATAAAGAAAAAAAGATCTCTTATGCCCTTCTAACATTTTTCATTATGTTTTGGAAACTGTTACAGCAAGAATATATCCAAAGCCCCAAGTATGTATGGAAAAGAAAGACTGATTAAAATAACAAAGTGAAGTTCCACTTCAGTGTCTCTGCAGATCTATCTACGTGTCCAGCATAGCTTGTCAGGTTGTTGAAATCCTCATTCCAGGATCACCCATACTTGCAGTTATGCTAGCAGGATTTGAGTCTGTTTGGAGTAAACCAATTAACTCTGTCACAGCTGAAGACTGAATGGGATTCTGGGATTAGTCTGCATGCCAGATTTTACTTCATTTGCCAGTCAGAACCATCTAACACTACACTGGCTGCCTTGAAATCTTCAACAGGTTCATACCATTGTGTTCTTTGCACGTCTCGTGTTAGATTTAACCTTGGCATTAAGTCACAGCTGGGCTGTAATTCCATCCTCATGTTGTTTCAAGTCTTTCAACATAGAAAAGAAAAAAAACTCTTATAATACGACCCTACAGAGGTCCCAGAGGAGGTCCAAGTCAAGCACAATGCAGTACAAGTAGGACTCAACCAAGGTAGAGAGTTCTGAACAATGTGGGTGAAACTCATGGGTTGCTTCAGCTGACAGGGAGGACAAGCAATGTTCAGTGCTTGCTGTGCTATTGGCAGTGCACACCTTGAGGTACAACTTGAGCCTCCCTGGAGTAGGCATAGTGAGGAGAATGTGAAAAAGTCAGAAATTTCAAAGGGGTGGCTTAAAGGGGGAAAATAAATAGTATCTACAACTTTTCAGCTTCTTAGAAATACCAGTGAATAAACATTTTTGGTTTTTTGTTTTTTTCTTTTTTTTTTTTTTTTTTTTAACTTTTACTGAAAGGCAAGTGGATTTTCTATTTCTTGTAAAATTCTTGTGTGTCTAACCACATAAAGTAGTGGTGAACTATGAAAACAAACTAAAAAAAATGAAATGTCTGCATCATCAGCTTTTGTTATATAGATATATTGTTAGCATTTCTTTGTCAGCATTTTATTTAATGACAGAATTTTATTCTCTGTCATTATATAATGTTTGAAATATGGAGACTGGCCAAGGTCACTCCTTGATTGTGGAAGGCACCATCCTATCTGGCAGATGATTTAATAGCTAATGAGATCATATTCCTATGTCTTCAACTGTTGCCGTCATGATTTTGCAAAAATGAAGTATGAAGTCCTTTCCGCATCTGGCATCTCTTTTGATGTGGATCTAACTGCTGAGGGACTGAACTGAACTGAATGTTTCAAGAAAGCCAATTTACTCAGCTGGTCGCAGAGCCTTTGACCTCAATAGTGGAACTTGGCAAATCAATGAATACTCTTATGTTTAGTGTTCTGTCAAGAATTGTGAAAAAGCTCTGTAAACCATAGATCCTTCTGCAAAATACTAGTTTGTAGTTTAAACATTAGTCTTTCTTCAGAGGCCAATGAGGCTAGTTAATTAAGCCTGAGGGGTTATGAACTGTTGGCAGTTAATAAGTCATAAAATTCCTCCATAAAACAGGATGCTAGATTCCATCACTAAGGCAAGGAGTACAAAGAGCCGGTGTATAAATATCTAATTGTACAAAAGGACTGGGATTTCTCAATGACTGCTCATCTGGAGTCTCCAGGGCATGCTCGCTATGGTTTCCTGATTTTTAGAAGCCAGTTTAAAAAATGAGTGCATTAAAGAGTAATTTGCCTGAAAGTTCAGGAAGTATGGGGTGGTGAAGGGAGGGGGAAAGGGAAAGACAAAAGGAGGGCAAGGGAGAGGGAGAGAAACTGAGAGAGAGAGAGGAGGGGGGTGGAAAAGAAAGCAGAACTGAGCTCTCTACACTGAGTTGGACATTATTGCATTTGTCATCTGTTTTCTTTCTCCTTTAGGATGTTCACCATGGCAACGGTACACAGCAGGCTTTTTATGCTGACCCCAGCATCCTGTATGTTTCCCTCCATCGCTATGATGAAGGCAACTTCTTCCCCGGCAGTGGAGCCCCAAATGAGGTTAGGTTTATTTCTTTAGAGCCCCATTTTTATTTGTATCTTTCAGGTAATTGCGTTGCATGATTACCCCTAATTTTCTTGTCCTTCTCTGGTTCTTTAAATTACACCAGATTACCAAATTGTCCGCTGGGAGCAGGGGACCAGTGGAGAACAAGTGCATAACCCAGAGCAGTCCTTGTCAAACAAGGCTGATCTGACATGTTGTTTGATGTTTGTTTCTAAAGCACATTTGAGAAAATTCTTCTCCCCTTTCCCTCTCTCTTTTCCTCCTCCTTTTTCCTCTTTTTCTCTTTTTGACATTTTATTTCTACTTTTCAGGTTGGAAGTGGCCCTGGCGAAGGGTATAACATAAATATTGCTTGGACAGGTGGCTTGGATCCTCCTATGGGTGATGTTGAGTATCTCACAGCATTCAGGTTGGTACCATCTAGAGTTCTGAAAACTGTAGAACAAAAGCACATGAATAAAAGCTAATGTAATATTGAATGTCATGAGAATAATCCATGAGATTGATTAAAGAGACTAAATTAATCCTGCTATCCCAGTATATGAGAGTTTAGCAAATTTAAAAATGGGTAATTTAATCACTGTGATCATCCATACAGAATCAACAAAAAAATTCAGATTATTTAATTGGTCACTTGTGTTTTCATTATTATGCCATGCCAGTAAAATTACTTTGAGCTTGCTTACTTCTCTATCTTTAAAATTTAAATGCAAGTATTTATACCAGGCAGAAGAAAATTACTGTTCATGCTCACATTGATTGTAGTTACATGCCAGTAAAGCAGATAGAAAGTAATATGAAGTATGGTCCAAATCCAGTGTTCTTCATTCACTTAAAAGACTCGTTATGTTGCTCACAGATTTGACCATTAGGTTTTTTCTACAATTTGCAGTAAAGTGTTAAAAGTTAATAATTTTGACATACTGCAATAAGAATGATAGGAAATGTTGCATGCTGTATTTCTCTTTGCTCATTCATAATGAATGTTCTCAATAGCTCATTCATAAATGAAATTTTATTCCTTCATAGGTGATCTATTAAGATCTATTAATCTGTCAATTCTTATTTAAATGGGAACAGAGGAAATAAGAACAGTCCAAAACACTACCTTTTTGGTGTTTAATAAACAAGGTACCTCAAATCAGTCTAAGCCCCAGTCAGAGAAACAGCCTTACACATTTACAATATGCCACTGTTATTGTGGAAAAAGTTTTGATTTTATTTACATTTGTCTGCATTTAAAGAGTCTAAACAAATGATAAGTGGAGGCCTTCAAATTTTCTACACTCAGTAGTGCCTCAAGCTCTTTCCAAGATATATCCTATACTTCCATGAGATTTTTACGTAAGTTAAGGAACTGGATGGTTCAAATCACTGGTGTTTTTACTGTCTGATACGAATATCTCTGGTATTTCCACCCCAACATTCTTGGTTTGGATCCAAACCATCCCACTAATGGTATAGGTAATGTCCATCTAATGATGCTGAGAATGGTGGTCCCAGTTTATTCAACAGAGGACTCACATACTGAGACTGTAACCACAACTGGTATCCCTGCTATCCTGATGACAAATACCTGGGCTTAATAGTGCTTTACAAATCACAGTTCTATTTTAACTCACTAGGAAGTTGTTTGGAGCAGCTAATATTGCTGCTGTCCCTATTACTCTGCTTTAGAGTTAGAGAGAATTTCAGTATCTGTTCCTAAGCAAAGCAGCACTATTCAGGAAAATAAAATTCATGTAACTTACTTAACTCTGACTAATCATATGCAGACATAAACTTAACTGTATTTTTTAAGCAAATAAATTTAATGTTGCTATTTTAAATACATCCATTTAACTTTGTGATTAATGTTGTAATGAATGTGAATGTTTTTCTCCAAGCAACAACAGGAAATGTTTCCCTACACTCTCCAGCTCCTTTTGACCTGGTCACAGTCTTTGTGCCCTCTGTAGGTCTTGCTGACACGGATTTAGTGTGACTGGTATGACAGTTTTGAATGGGGATCATTGAAGCAAACAACATGGAACTTAGAAGGGTGGATACAAAAATTTGTGAATTACTTAGGATAGAGCAGGTAGCTGTTTCTGTAGATCTGGTCTGAGTGGTCGGTAGATTTACAGCTCCTAGTAAAGAGACACTTTATCTGTGGGCCAGAATCTATCCTTGCTATTATCCAAAATGTCACATGTGATGTAGCCTAAGTTCTCAGTTTGGCCAGAACAGAATTGTGAGACAGCAGACTGGCAAGAGTCCAGAAAAATCCAGAAAATCAATGGAAGACTTGCCACGCTCTCCCAACAAATCAGCTATTGTTCTGGAGTTTCTGTCTACAACAAGTCAGTTTTTAAGAAAATAAGTGAGTTGCAGAGATAGAAAAACATGATTTGGCTTTTTATATTAGATTACATGCTTTTATAAAAAAACTTACAGAGGTGGTCCAAACTAAGGTGTGGAGCAAATTTTGAACATCGTCAATCTTAAGAGAAAAATAAGGAAAAAATTGAGAGATTTTGTCTTTTTACCTACCAGAGTTGGGCAGTATTCATCCCCAAGCAAAAGCAGGAGTGGATACTGGTGAAGGTGCTCTCCTCCATAACCAAGGTGTGAAAAGTTTGCCGATGGGTGGAGCCTGTTTGGATAGAAGCCAAGGCCTCCTGCTTACTGGCTGTCTCCAGAGTTTAATCCTTTGAGTTCTTAGGAACTGAGAAATTTGCATTAAAATAATCTAAAACTCCCCAGGGGGTGCACATAGCTTCCACTTTCTCACCAGAAGAGCCCTAATTTCATCCTAGAATTGCACCGAGCACATATTTGAAGTGTCACCAGCCTTGACACTAGGTAGCTCATTATTACTTGATTGACTGTCAAATTTCACAGCAGAGATCCTTCTGAATGATAATGTCCACAGAAAAAGAGACCAAGGCTTTTTTTTCTGTCTCTAGAGTTCAGCTTATAACCAGGTATTATATATGACAATGTACTTGATATCAGGTACATTGTTTTTAGTCAGAATATATTTGTAGACGCATTTACACACATACATATATACATGCAGGTAGCAGAATACTAGTTATTTCCCACTGCATAAATAACTAGATAAATCTATTTTATGTAATCTTTTTTATGTCGTCATTATGTAGTCTTTATTATGTAGACTATTTTATTTAGTCTTTTTAGGACTGAATAATATTCTACCTCACTCTTCCTTGAATCAGTTTGAGAAAATATTTAAATTTCTTCAGATAAAACAACTTTCATGTGTGAAAATGCAGAAAAATTTGAACACAGACTAATCACTTCAAAGGCATGCTGAGTGAGTGGCTGCACTGGGACTGTAGTGGGAAACAGGAAAAATTACGGTGCTGGTTTGTGTCTGCCATTTTGATTTCAGTGCTATATGAAAAGTTTATTATATTTTTGAACTAACTCTTTCTATTGCAAAATCAAATTTAAGTGGCTGTAGCCAATTTAAAGATGAAGAATGCTCATTCATTTATAAAAGATGTTTTCATTTCTTTCTTATTTCTACTAAGAAAATAAATTTGCTTGAGTTCACTACAAGGAGGTAGTAGAAAACGTAGGATAGAGAAGTTTCTGTAGAATGGAAAATAATTGCAGTAATCAAATCACTATGCCTTTTAATTTTGCCAGAAAAGTGTTGTTTGATGTTTACCATAGTTAAGGAACTGGCTTAGCTACAAAAATCCTTGAAATAATGACATTTTTCTAAAGGACAAGCATCTCTTATTTTCTCCTAAGATAACAAAAATGCACAGCTCTTTTCCATTATTTTTAAGCTCTGAAGTATCCCTCTAGAGAATTTGTTTCATCATTTACTTCCACCTATTCAGGTTAAATTTGCTTTAATCTCTTTGAAAGCCAAAGGAGATGGTGGCTGTTTTCTAAGAGGATGATTTTACACTCGAGTTTATGAGGATGTAATCCACTCTCTTCTGCCAACAGTTCTAGAAAAAAAAAAAAAAAAGAGCAATGGTTGACTAGTAATGTTCAAATAATTATTTTCATAAGCTCCACATTACACCAGATGTGCTCAGTAAAGCAGGCAGCAGAAAGGGGCTCAGGTCTGTGTTGTACATGCACATATGTCTATGTGTGTACTTGGAGTTTGCAGGGGACAGGAGAGATGTGTTTCTGTAGGGTGAAATACAGAAGATGCAGGAGGTGGTGGAAACAAATGAGAGTGTTCAGAAGAGTGAAGGAGAAGCAAGAGACAGAAGGAAACTGGGCTGTGCCTTCCAACTGCTTTGCACTGCTTTTATTCAACAAAGGCGTTGTAAATTTAGCTGAACCAGCCAGTATGCTCTGGCTGCTTTGCACTACTCCAGAGTAGCATAAAACAGCCACAGCATATTAATGAACCTGGCCATAAAAGCTTGCATAAAATGAAACATGTATGTGTGTGTGATTCTTGGAATGATTAGCAATAGCTCATGATAATATTATCTTTTAGCAGTCACGTGTTTGATTTTAATTTAAGAAGGGGAGAAAATTCAAAATAAATAGGTAGCAATAAGGCAGAATTAAGGATTAACTATATCCATGATTTAATTTAAAATACATTTGTAACTACCCCAAAATATCATTTTAAACAAAGTTCAAAATTAAAATCACGATTGAAATTACATGGGTTAAAATGTAAAAATACAAAGGTGTGCAGAAAATATTCATCCTATCGTGTAGTACTTAGTGCTTGTTTTGGGAGAAAATAAGTATGTTCAAAACTGCCTGTATTCTAGTCTGTGCTCAAAAATATTAACAAAAATATTCCTTGTTATCTTGTGACCATACAGGGCGCAGTTAAGTTTATTTGAAACATTGCATTGATTTATACCTTTTTTTTGTAGTTTTGCATTTCCAGATCTCATGGCATTTAATTTTGACATTTCAAATAAAAACTTTGTAAAAGTACTTTTGATGTTTTCATATATATTGTCCTTGTTAACTCTGTTTCAGCATAGGTATTGACTGTAGTTTCTCTTTACTATTTATGTTAGAATTTGACTCATAAATGCTAAGAATAACACTGTATTGCTATATATGCCTTATGTTTTTTTAATGCAAGTAACATAGCTTAAATTTTTATTTATTAATTTAATTTTCCTTTAAATTTTACTTTTAAAATTTGTTGTTGACTAAGGAATTTGAGATAACATTGATAAGTTTAATTTATCCTGTTGGTATTGAATTTCATGGTCTTAAGTATGTGTGTCTGAAAAACAAAAATTCTTTGTTTTAGCTCAAATCACTAGTCTTCCACTTTCATTAAATGTCCATTTGTTTATGTATTACATGTGTAGATGAAACTCACATTCTTGCCTATCCACATTTATTATTTTAAATACATTTGTATGATCTGTGTCATGTTCTTTCCTATTTTTCTTCTCTCAAAATACTATATTTCTGGTCTTTGTCAAGCTCTCTTCATTTAGAAATGTATTCAGTTGCCAGATCACTTTAATTGCTCATTGCTGAGGCTTGGCTATTTTCTGGAAATGAGCTAAATACACCACATGAGGGCGAACCATCGATTTATATGATTTTGAATATTATTATGGCTGTCTTTGGCATCACTGCTCTGCAATGTTGCATAACTGTCTGAGTAGAAACTTTGGTTTCTGGTAAACATAACAAAAGAATAGAGAAGACAAAAATCAACATTTTTTCCTGACTGTACCTAACTACTGAAAGTGTGTCATAGTTAAGTGCTGTATTGTGATGTTTAATGAATTCCTCCAAGAATAGAGTTTGAGTATAAAGTTATTTTAAACAATGATTCTTAATATCCATAACTTAATGCTATTAATTTTTTATGACTGTAATTTCCAGAGGCTGCTGCTGAGCCTATATTATACGAGATGAAATCTAAAAACTACAGTAAGTCTAAGTTTCTGATTCAAATGTTTGATAATATTTGACATCACTTGAGAGCGATAAAAAGACAAAAGCATGGGAGGAGTTTAAAAAAAAAAAGCAATTTAGTTACTCAGCCTCATGAGTCAATGAAAGAACGAGAAGTAAACTCCAGTAATCTTCAGAATTTTAACCTATTGTGTTATCAGTGAAGTCTATTCACAATAGTCTCAGACTAACCAAATGCCATCCTTATCTTTACTAATGGAAATTAATTACTTATTTCTCAATATATTGCTTTGTAACAACTGCTAAAGCTGATCTCAAGTATAGTTATTTCTTTTGTCTATTTGTTGGCAGAAATATGTTCAGCATTTTACTGTGTATAGAGGAAGGCAGAATCTCTGAGTCATGTATAACAGGCAGGTAATGATTTACCCAAATGCAGGTGGACGTTATTGAGACTGCTGGTTATCCACAGTCGTCCTGCATTGTCAAGAGAAATGCATTTAGGAAGAAAAATGTGGCTGAACAGAACACAGTCATGGAAGCTCTAGGAAATCTAAACAATGGTTTCTGTATGGATGTATATAGTTTGCTTTCAGACACCCTTAGCATTGTGCAGTTACAAGTTACAGTTTCAATCATTTTTAAATTTTTGGCCTTGTCACTTCTACCAGGTGTCTTTAAGAGATGCTCATTTCAACCAGAGATGAAATGGTCTCTCTTTTCCCTTCTGCCATAGAAAATGTCTTAGGAGAATTCAAATAAAGATGTACCAAACAGCTATAGAAAGATAACTTAGGTGTGCTTGAGCAGTTTCTTTTGAAAAAAGTTTGGAGAAGGTAGAAGTATGCTTGGAATAATTTTTAAATCTACTTTGAGTATAAGTTTCATCTGTAAACATTCAATAGTCCTGACGATTTGTGACTTTAGAATACTTTTTTGGGTGTGGTAACAAAGGTTTTGTAACAGTGGTAAATGTTCATGCTTTTTTTTTTCCTTGACAAATGTTTTGAGCATTGAGTTCTTAGGAAATGGAGAAGCAGAGTTAAAAGCATTTGAAACAGTGGTATAAACAGTTTTTCAGCATTTTGTTATACTTCAAAGTTCACCATAAAACTGAAGCTGGCAACAGTGTTTATAACCTGCAACCTCTTGTTCTTCCTACTTCTATGCTTTTATTTGGAAAATCTAATTTCTTCTGACTAAAATGCCCTAAATTTTCACCTTTACTGTACCAGGATTTTTAAAACTGTATATGGTGCTCTTTTAATTCACTGGAACTACAAAAGTGAAACCGTTCATTACAGAAATTAATTAGTGTTGGCTTACTTTTCTACAGATGCACAGTTTCTTTTATTGACATGGCAGAGTAGGGGGTGGAGGAGAAAGGATAATAAAATATGGCATGTGTCAGGTTTATGTGCTTCAGGTTAAAAACTATTTGATTAAAACCCCAAGCCATACATGGTCTGTAGTTTCAAAGTACTGGAAAGTATCTGAACTCTTTTCCAATATAACCATTTTCTAATTTTTGTTAAGCCAGAAAGATGAAAGAATAAAGGTGTATGGATAAAGGATTGCTGTAATGTCAAATAATTTGATGAAAAAATTGAGAAATATCACCAAAAACATCCTGGAAGAAATTAAACAGCAGCAAGAGTGGAGAAGATACTTTTACCATAAAAGTCAAAATAGCTGTGGTCTTTACGTGAAGATAAGTCTCAGGTCAGAATAAAAAGTCCTACAGCAACATGAGTGATTGTATAGATGTCCAGTCCCAATTTAAATTTTTTTGCTTTATAATAACTTTTGAGAACTACACTGCAGCCTGTAAAAAATATCCACATGTTCTCTGCTGGAACAGCTCCAGACTGTAACAGAACCACTAGATTGCACCCTGGTGCTTTATGTATTGTTTAATTGTTTTCCTTTGGTGGATATTTTTATTAAAAGCCCATTATCCAGAATCAGACAGAAGTGTTGTTTCAAGAACAGCAGAAACAGAGGCCTTTCAGCTACAGAGTTCTTATTCATGCTTTCTTTAGCTAACTTAGCTAATGAGACCTCCACTATTCTTCTTTTAATGCTTAGAGAAGAAAAAGAAATGGGAGTTTTTATTTTGTTGCTTTCAAATCTAAGCAGGACTGCAAAGAAGTATTGTGAGGTTCTGATGTGCTCACACACCTGTGTCTCAGTGTTAGTTTGTGTGAGTACCTCCAGGGCATGTCTGTGCTTATAGATGTTCTCATGCTTTTGCACAAATAATTCCTTGGAGAAATATTTTTTATCCTTTTGTGTGTCTGTGCTACACTTTACCTATACAACAATCGCATAAAAGGAATAAGTATTTTTCATAGAAAAAATATTCTAGAAAATAGAGATGCAGTAATTCAGAAGAAAGAGAAATATCTGGCAAGAGTCAGATTTTAAAATTGAGACATGCTGAATAGCACTGTGCTCAGTGCTGCAAGATCTTATGAGGATTCTTGTTACTGGATATTGTTGGAACCCTAACTCCAAGTATTTGATTACTTTTTGAAGTCAGCCTTTAGTCCTGTGGAGAGATGTTTGAAACCATGAAAACAGAAATGTCGCAAAAGTAGATGTCTAATGAATAAGTTCAGGGAGGTCTATGACTCATCATTATGTGGTATTAGCAGTACTACTTGGGCCATCAGTAATCCATTAAATCAGTGCAGCTTCTTGGATAGTAAGTCATTACCCAGTGTGAGGGAATCCATCAGACATCAAACTTTGAGACATTAATTATACAAGCAGTATAAGAAAAATGCTTAGTTGTAGAGTGACTTATCATTGTGTATATTTTTATTCAGGCAAAGTGGGGTGTTTGTCTTGTGATCAAATATACTAGGGTTAAGTTTTAGAAGGAAATTGATCATTTGTGTCATTAGTTTATACAGATCTCAGTTGTGCACAACACCATAATTCATAGCTAAGATACAGAGCTGTTACTTATACAAAATAGTAGCTTCTTGCAAAAAAATCATTCTTTAAAGAGTTTGTGAAATCAGAGGCTTTTCACTGAATGAATGTGGCAGGATTTTATCTTAAATACTGTGACTACATTTAACCTAATTAAGCAGTCAAATCTTTAAGATTATATATAAGCAGTTTCATGAGCTGTCATGCCTTGAAACAAAGTAAGCTTTTGAAGGGTCTTATTAGCTGATTCATATGATTACCTACCACAAGCCTTCCAGTGATATTTATATCATCTGCTAAAATAAAGATTATTAATTTATAAAAAAAATTAATGGAAAATGAAAGCAAAGAAATTGCAGCACAGGATAGGCCAGGTTGAAAATAGCTATGTTTAGGATGCATTTCATGCATGTAGGAGTATACATGCTTATCAGAAGATGGAAGGAGGAGGGCTGAAGGGATGATGCAGGTGATTTGATTCTTTTTCTTACTGTCAGTAAATTGACCCAGCTCTGGTGCTGTGTCCCTCCTGTGCAGGGCGTGCATTACTAAAGTAGAGATGACTAAAGACAGCACTTCCAGTAAGCAGCAACTGTCCGTGGTTATGACATGTGATTTTCTTCTACACTGGAACAAAACCAAAACTATTGGAAGTTTCCAAGAAAACAGCTAAGTGTTTGTGTTTCAAACACTTTTATAACAGTTTTCCTGTCTAACCTCTTGGTGAGGACATCACTCTAGGAAGCTAAAAATTTTTAAGTGAAAAATCCCAGTGCTTTGGATTTGGCCTTAAATTGCACTAGAGGAGGTTCAGATTAGAGATTAGGGGAAAAAAAATCACTTAATGAGTGGTTTGGCATTGGAATAATTTACCCAGGGAGATGGTAGAGTCACTGTCTCTGAAAATATTCAAGAGGTGTTTGGATGTGGGACTTGGGGATGTGTTTAGGGGTAGTTATGGTGGTGTGGGGATGACAGTGGGACAAGCTGGTCTTGATGTTCTCTTCCAACCTGATGATTCTGTGATACTGTGAAATAGTGAAGACAGTTTCTTGTCCCCTATTCCTACAAATCAAGGGATTGACCCTGACCTCATCACATATGAATTTATGCATTTGTTGTCAGTATATTTGGAATGTTTCAGGTTTGTTTTTTTTTTTTTCCTTATATTTAAAAGAAGTCTCTCTCTAAAAAATATCAAGGAAATGCAAATATACAAAAAGGATTATGTTTTAGTAAAAAAAGTACATTTCTTGAAAAAGTTTGTAATAGCTTGAAGACCCTTTAATTTCCAAACCAATCAAGAATGCAGTGATTTATTCTCATTCTGATTTTCTGATTCTGATTTATTCCATCAGATGGGCCACTGCTAAGTATTAACTGCCCCTGAAACTAAAACCATGACATACATGAGTGTTCTTCAGTCAGTTTTGATTTGCTCTGTGTTCAGTCATTGGCCTTTACGTAAAAATTTGCTGAACAAACCCAGAATTTTTTTATGCGATCTTTTGTCCTCTTGCAAAGCAAATCTTGGATTGGAAGTTCTTGGAATGTAGTAGATTGCAAGAGATTGAAAAGATCCAAAGATTGGAAATACATTTCCAGTAGTACCAAGCAGTACAAATAATTTTCCAAGATTGCTAATACTCCCTTCTCCTCTCCTCCACCCTTCTTCCCACTTCCACTCTCTCTTGGAGTAATAATGTGATCATTCATCAGTTTCTCCATAGCATCTGTAACATCCCTTTTCTTCCCACAGTTCTTTCATGTGCCTCTGATCACAAAGTTGCTCCTCATCTGTTTTTCTCAGATGCTCAGAAGCATCTGAGTTTTCTCAAAACTCTTTTGCTTGTTAGCTGGCCCTCATGCTCTTTCATCTACTGCTCTGCCTGGGATATAAGATTTTTTTTTCCCTTATTTGTCTATTTAACCCCTCATTCCCCTTACAAGAGGCCCTTGTGCCTTGTAATACAATCATGATTCATTGTAAAGAAAAAGTACTGCTAAGCTCTCCATCTTCCTCTCTCCTTTCTCCCTCTCTATCTGCAGCACCATTGAGTGTACATATTGCTGTTTGTCCTCTGATTATAGACCTCCTCCAAAAGAGCATCTGTCTTCCTCTGAAACCATTCTTAACATAAATCCCTCCTAGAGCCAAATCTCAGAGTCTATTTTTTACCCTCATTTTTCCTAGCTTGTGTGTCATCGACTTTTGTTTATCCCTATGACCTTTTTCTTGAAAATTCATCTTTCCCTGGCTTCTGTGCTTGATAGTCCCTAGCCTCTACCCAGACTTGAACATAGAACATCTCCTTTAACTTGTCTTTTGGAAGAATGAACATTTGCGTCTTTGATCTCTATTCAGTTATTCCATGACATTCTGCCTTTGGTCTTGGTATCTTCTCCTGCCTTGTGGTTTTCTGCAGGGCAGTTTGTCCAAAATGCAAATTGAATTATTGTTTGTCAACCAATGGCTTATCCATTCCAGGTATGTTTCCTCTGTACATCATGAAATTTTATAGTAACTTTATTATATACTAATTGAGGAAATCTTGTTGAAGCTCAACTTTACTAAACTTTTATCCCCGAGCCATTACTACTGCCACTCTCTATAGGCAAAGCCATTTTTCTGCCTGTCACTCAGGCAAGTTCTTGTGTGACCTTCGACCTTCTCTGTTGGAAGTCACAATGCAGCAATGTCTAAATTTTGCAAATTCTTTCTGTAGCATGTCTTTGAAATACAGAATGTATTACCATTCCAACCACCTAAAGTGATTTCTAAGTTTCAGCCATTTTGTTTATTATTGTAGTGTCATTCTCAGAATGCTCTTATGAATTTCATTTTCCATATGATAGCAGGTAGAGGTTTTCTGATTTTTTGTGTGATAAAGTTCATACTTGTAGGGTATTCTCATAAACAGCTACGAGACTGGTTCATTAACTTCCTTGAAATATTTTATTAAATTTCTGTTTTGCTGTATCCCTCATACAAAACTGGACAGTGGTTAAACTCCTGTACTGCTAAGACTGCTTCTATTTTTCTGGCATGTACAGCTTCTGCCTGTATTTCCCCAAGTCTCCATAGAGTACATAGACATGATCCATCTTTTTATTCATTCCGTGCAGTGTTTTATGTGATTGGTTTTGGTTCATGACAGTTCCTCCAATGGGTTCTACTGATATAAATGTGTTTGTTCTTCTTGTTAAGAATAATAGTAAGATGTAAGGAGTTAACAAGTTACTTTGGAAGATATAAGTTGTTTCTTTCCCCATTACATTGCATGTTGCATGTACACATGCTTAATACTGGTGACTTTGGCCACCTGTGAGGCACAGGATGACTTGAGGTGGAGCCCTGTGTGGGAACTATGTAGAACCAAGCTAGAATCAGGTTCTCTGATATCATGCAAAACGCAGTGTCTTCCCAGGGTTTGAGAAAGGAAGATGGAGGGATCAAGTACTCTAGCCCAGAAGTCTTTCATGCAAATTTAATTACTAGAATTTATTTGGGACATGGTGACATGGATCTGTATTCTGGTGCTGTTCTTCAGTTCCAAAAGTAAGCTACTGGTAGGATTCAGTCCTTCCCAAACAGGCTTTCTAGGTGTGATCCAGTCTCTCAGAAGAGTCCATCCATCTCAGAAGCACAGATATCTCTCAGCATCACATCTGCAGCATCTGTGATCTCATGAAGCCCATGAGCACACATATCTTGTTGACATCTGAGGAAACATGATGATCATCAACAAAATGTAGGGCCTGTTGTACACTGTATGGCTTCAAACACAATGAGGTTTTTAAGGCTTAATTACATAAGAAACACTATACATGTTGTGCAAGCTTGTAGAATGTCACTTGCAGAAGTTAGGCGAGATATAAGAGTTTCCTAAGTTTCTATTATAGTTTTATTTCCAGCAGTATTCTTTGACAAACTAAATAAATTACTGCATGTATTGGACCTCTGAGGCTTGGGGCAAAGAATGGAAAAATTATTTACAAAAGCTTGAAAATATTTAATCACTAGAGGCAGGGGGCAACTGTGTTTTAATTAGAGGTTCCTCAGGCCATTGGCTGGCTGGAGGCTTTCTCAAACAACCACACAAATGCACTGAATAGCTGTTTGCCAGCCTTAGGGTCAGGCCTGAGATGAAACAGATAAGATAATTGGCTCTAATGAAATCCAGAAGGCCTTGGCTTTCTTGTTTGAGCTTGGATTTGAAAAGTGCGTGTGGAAGTGAGGCTTAATTCAAACCAGTCCTGAACTAGGCCCGTTTTTCAGTGACTTTGATATTGTTTGAAGTTCTGAAAGTGTTCGCCACACCACTAGCCTGCTGGGCTGGGCCTCCCCAGTCACCTTAATTACTGAGCTTTATTGCTGACTTTACTACACAGGAAAGGAGCCATTATATGTTCCATCAACATCAGCTCTCCTCAGATTGGAGGAAAGGGCAGGGTGAAAGGCCACTGTAGGAAGGCAAAAACTTCACTTTGAGGTAGTCAGATCGTTTACCCGTGTTAAATTTCACTGTGCTATGTGTGTACATTCCTCACAACACAGAAGCCCAATTTCCATTTTTTTTAGCAAGTGATTACTTTTCAAAACATTTTGTTTGTGTCTGATTAGCAGAAGGGTACATTTATTCTTAGAGGTGGAAAGAAAGCAAATTGTAACAAACGCCTAATTAATCATCACACGGGAAAGAAATCTAGTTAAAAACTGTAATAAAGAGAAATTGTTCTTAATGCTTCTTTGAAGTGGGAATAAGTGAGGAAACCCCTATGGTGTGTTTGCAGACCTGACACCCTACAGAACTGACTCCTTACAGGCAGCCTGATATCTTCAGAGTAACTTGTAACAGGCTCTCCAAAAACAGAAAAGCTCCCATGCAGTACTGTTAGGGCAAGCAACAATTGAGGTACTTTAGCAATGTTAGTTCTGAGTTATCCTCTTCAGCATAATTGCTTTCAGAATTTGGTCCTAATCTCTTTAGCTGCTCCAGCTGGTGGTGCTGCTGGAAAAAGATGAAGCTGAACTTCTGTGCATGAATTGGTTTTCAGATCTAGACACCCTGCAGCAGGAGAGGTGTCCCAGGATCCATAGTCTGGGGCCACCGAGGTGCCTGGGAGGACTGCTGTCAGGAAACCTGGGACAGATCCTGCAGCTGCTTAAATGAATATATTTACGTATTAAATCATTAATAAGTCAGGCTACTAGCCAGAGTAAAGTTACACGTGTGCATTCATGTTTGCAGGATTGGACCTCCTGAGACTAATGAAAGCACATAATATTGATCAATTTGTGCCAGATTCCATATTACCAACACTAGCACTTAATAAAAGAAATATTGATGGAAATTAGTTTCTAGTGGAACTGTAGTTCAGATCAAGATAAGAAGCTTTTTTTTCAATTAGCTCAGAAGGCAAATTAAAAAGGACTGAAAAGTCAGTCCTGTTAATGTCTACTCTGTGAGATTTTCTTTTGGATTTTTGTTTGTACATTTTTTGTGAAATTTTGCTTGTTTTTTTGTTTATTTTCATGGAATTAATGTTTCTGTTTTTCTTAAATCTTGAAAATGTCTGGGATTCCTTCATAAAAATTAGAATCATACATTCCACAGAGTATTCAGCCCTTTCCTTAAAGGCAACTCTTTTCCATTAAGAAGAATTCTGTAGATCAAGATAGTTCCACCTTGTGCCATTTAATAAATAGTATGAATCTAGCATTTAGATTTATAAATATATTTATAAGTAAAATAAGTGTATAATATTTGTTAAAACACAAATTTTAGGTATATGTAGCTCAAAATTCTTTTACACAAAGGACTCATATTTAAGAACTCTGAAGGCTTCTTGTTTTTCTGCTTTCATGTGACCTGTCACTTTAACATGTTTTATGTTAGTAGAATGGCAAATTGGTTATATGCTTTAAAGAGAAACAGCAGGTTTTAATATTTTTATCATCATTTTGTGAAATTTTAACCTGTTAAACTCATAGCCATCATCACAGGGAGCTGGTTATATCTCGATGTGTATTTTATTAACACTAATGAGTCTCTCTCTGAGCTGAGAAAATAACTTTTCAAATCATCATAATTCATCACAATTATTGGAAAACAATAATTTCCCTTCTAATACAAAAGATTGTTTTGTGAGAAAACAGTGGTGTAAGTATCATAGTGGGAGAGTATGAGGGTTCTTATAATCAACATTTCCAGATGGGCAGACATTTTGATCCTTATTAAACATAAGATTTTGTTTGCTCTCATTTTTTATAATGTAAAAACCAAATGTCCTTTTTGATACCATGCTTTCTAAGAGGTAGTTTGGGCTATTAATCATAGCCCATCATTATAGATCATGATCCTTGTCTGACTGTACTTTCAACTGCATTCACATTTTAGAGAGGCTAATGTGATTAAGAGGATCATATATGATGGTTTAATAATATTATATTGGAAAAGACTTTTTGACTGGCAAAAGTGAGGTTAGGTGATCTATTAGTGATTTAGTGGATACCTTGCATGTATGCCTAATGATCTTTTCAACAGAAGAAATAAAATTATAAAATCTACAGGTGATTTAATTTGACCTTTGTACATCTTCCCACAAACTTTGTAAAGTTAAGCTTACATGGATGGTGTAAATCAAGCAAGGGATAGTGACTGAGGAAGCATTTTATTACAGGAAAAAATTCACCAGATGCTTGAATCACATATTTCCAAAGTTTCCAATCATGTTTTTAAGGTAGTACAATGCTTATTAGCAAAAAGGGTCTTTTTTTTTTATGTGGGGAACTGAGGACTGCACAGTTTCTTAATTTCCACCTTGCTTACAATTTCTTTTAAATTTGCAATTTAATAAAAGGAAGTCTTAACAAAATATTCATAAAGTAGCCATTATCTGATGTAATGGTGTTGTGGTGTGTATTTTGAAAGCACTATATAGGCCACACAGGAAATCACTGACTGAGCAAAGAGTAAATGTTGGGTTTCATTACTGTCACTGCTTCTGTGAATTTGTTGCATCTTTAAAATGACAGATCTTTAAATAATGACTGTTAGATGGCATCCTTGTATGTACCCGTCTGCTCTCCTGTAAATGTTTTCAGATAGAAAATCCATCTGCTTTCCTTCTAAGATTTAAAAGTAGATTTTGATTCTGCTTTTCATTATTCTTCCTTTGTATCATTTTAGAATGTGTAGAGAAGAGTTAAATTGAACCACTTGGGTTCAGTAAGTCACTTTTAGATGCAACGACCACAACACACATTTTAGCAGGACTACATTCTGTTGTTCATTACCTGGTTTTTTACACTCTTTGATATCAAGAGGGTAACTTGAAGATAAATGCCATAAAAAAAATTAATTGGATGCTGGCTGCTTTAACTTCTTATATAACTATAGATGGCTTTTAGAGATATTTTACCCTGGTAAAGAACAGAGAAAGAGTTAATAAGGACATTACCTACCTAAGGTATATACATGTGGCTCTTTGACTGTGCCTTTTCACTGCTGTACTCAGTAACAACAGTAGGAATAATTCACTGCAGAGAACTTTCACAGAGGATGCCATAGGTACATAATTCTTTTGACTAAGGAATTCAACTGGGATACATTTCTCATACTGTGGCATATGCTATATTCTCATAGATTACTTTTGTGTGATGTGAGAGATCAAAGGCTTGTACTCCTATTTCCATGGCTACAATAAACTTGAGAAGAACAAAAGGTAATACTGGTGAATATTGCATAAAACCAATGGGAACTAACCTGATTTAGAGGAAAGGACAATTAGAGGAAAAATGAGGACAGCATGCTTCTTTATTGTTCTTGGTTATAGTGTGAAGTCTTGCACCTGCTTGTTAACAAGGTCAGATATAGGATTAAGAAAAACTAAGTGGTTTTAGTTGCATATTTTCTCCTAATAGCTCTGTTTCCTTAATTTAATTCATATGTACAGTATTCTGAAATAACTACACTGCTTGATAGTGCTGTAATATAACACAGGAAAATACACGCAAATTCAATGTTTCTTAAAAAATTTAAAAGACTTCCCATTGTATTATATTTATTATTGTGCTTAAAATATTTTTTCAGAAGTGAAATTCAATTCTAATTGTAACATGAAGCATTATTTTCAATTAGTAGACAATCCTATTCTAGATGTCTTAAACAATGAACTAATAATTTACACAATTTAAATGAAAAAATGCATGTATTTTTTATTTAATGGAATCTATTGTGTAACTACAATTTGTGGCATATTAGGTTGTGTGAAGACTGTGGAATTAACAAAGTGCTAAGTCCTGTATTGCCTATGCAGCTTGTGAATACTATTATTCTTATTAAACTCTAGATAATTATTGTTATAAGTTAGTATAATAGTGTTAGCTCCCCAGATTAGACTATGACTTTTGCACTGAAAAGTACCAATGTACAAGCTTTTGAGAGGAAACAGAAGGTTCAGCCTGCTGTGTAGAAATAATTTGCATTAGTACCCTAAAGGAAAATGTGGAATGCAACCATACATTTTCAGATCTTATTTCAAAAATCTGATTATACAGATCTGATTCATTTTCCTATGTCTTTTCTTCTCTGAGCATGAAGAGAGATGTCTTTATATTTGAAAAAAAGAAGCTTGAGTTCCTCTGCTCACTACCCAGGACACCTTCTCTGCCCCAGTACCCTAAGACTGGGTGGAGAATAGTGTTAATGGAAGGCTTCCTAGAATGGTTTCTCTGTGGGAGCTTTTAGCTTGAATGACTGAATAATATTAAAGAAAATGTGATTTTTGGCTTCTCATTTCATACTGGGCCATGGCTAAAAGCTACTATATAAACAGAGAGAAATTCAGGATCAAATTCATAAATCCAACCGCATCCCTACAATGTAGGCGTCTGTATGTCAGCAAGGTGTCTGCTTTCCCCCTGTGCAGCTCTGGGTGATACAGCCCAACTGAGACAGCTGTGTGGCTCACCCTTAAGCAGGGATATGCACTGGTTGTCTGAATAAATTCCTAGATTTCAGTCTCTACTGCCTAGGACCTTGATTCAGTTTGCAAACACTGGAGGAGATGAGGTTTACTGCTGTGGCTGACAGCTGTAGCAGAGGATCTCTGGGTCATTGTGCAAGTGGCCAGGAAGGGTTCCCCAAATTCTCAAAAGCCACTAGACATCTTCATGTAGGTAACTGAACTGAATCCTTTGCCTCCATGCAACACAACGGGAGTTTAAACCCTCAGCTCCCGTAGAGACTCCTACAGTATATTGCTAGCTGTCAGCATCTGGATTTGGATGCCATTCCTGGTTGAATATATCTCTATTCTAGTTTATATTTATTTACATACGTGAGGGAAAACTCAGTTAAGCATGGTTTCATCCATATATGGTTAGGGATATTCTAAGCCAGTGTTTTAGAGCATGCTTGTACTTCTATACCTGCAAAGAAAGTGTAAACATATCCAGTCCGGCTTTAAGCTACTTATGCCATGTCTGAAGAATTCTCATGAGCTGCCCATGCTAATTGATTTTGTCTTTACTGAACAGTGACAAAACAAACACACACACTGTGAGTAGTTTATGTCTGTCCCCAAACTAATCTTTCAGGCTGGAAGAAGCCTTATAGAGGCTAATATACTGTGCTGACACAAATTACCTTTTCTTAGTAGCATGAAATAACCTGTACAAGACCGAGTCCCCCTGACAAGAGTTTTTCAGTAGCCACATTGACTCATTTCGAGCCTGCACATCTTTGCATCTAGCTGCAGCATGCATTGTAGTCATATCCCTAGGCAAGGTCTCCCCTTCAGTTCATTGATGAAGTGGGAAGTTTACCATTTCAGTTGTACAGTTAGTTATATCCTTACATTGCACCTTCCATAGACAGGATTGTTGGCTGCACTTAAACCAAAATACATGAGAACACGAATGAGGTTATGTTTTAGTCAGGTTGTACTATATACTCCTGAAGGCACTACCTCTTAACAGGGACCCTTTCCAGAAATTTAGAGCTGGTAATATTTATGAGAGTTCAGAGCAGTTGAAATACTGGCTAGAGATCTTTTAAATGGCTAAATTTCAACACACTCCCTAAGGAGCTGGGATGGAGATCATTTCAGACTTGTCAGAGGAGGATCATGCCTTAATTGTACTTCATTGTACTATAAAAAATGAGACCTCTCCACTAGATTTAAGAGCCTGTGGTATTGCAATCTGTGCGAAATCATCAGGGAGCTCATCTAGGACCTTACAGTGTATGTGAAATAAGTTTGTGTCACTAACAAAGGTAGAAATAGTCACATAAATATGATGGTTTCTGTAACTGATCTTTTCTAAAAGTATCTCCGGCTTGACAGGGAGCATCTTTTCAATGTGATTTATTCTGTAATATGGTACACTCCAGTGGCTGCCTTCCAAAAATGCTGTCTTGAGTATCTACTTATGAACAGAGCAGCCCCAAATCACTCAGCTTTATGACTCTGGCATTTAATTGAAAGATGGACACTGCTTTGGCTGTGACACAGATGCCAGCCTTTAGAACAGAGTGTCTCTGGAAGCATGAAGGACAAGTTACTTTTTCAGTAGTAGCTTTTACTGTGACAGAGGTCTACAGTAGGCATCTCAGTTTTAAATATAGTTGTAGTTTGATATGTCATGGAGTGTGAAATGACATGGTATAACACTACTACTTTTATTTATTAAAATTAAAATCAGCTAACTTCTGTCAGAGGTATGGTCCTTTCTCCAGTCTCTGATTTCAACCTTTCACAAAAGGTTTCATAAATCTCTTTCACAATCATAGGAAAGAGATAGAGACTGTATAATTTAGGCAACATGCAAACTACATCTCTAAACCTATTTCTAACCTCTGGGAAGTTGTAGAAGTCTCTGGAGTTTCCAGAAATTTCCTCCACAACAGGATGTGGATTTGTAGTGAGCTTTCTCTTCCACTCACACTGGGAAGAGCAAGAACATTACTCTTTGTCCCTGCTTGGAGGAATGCTTGAAAACATTTCCTTGGATGGCATGAGGAGAAGGGCAGAGTTTGAGGAATGAAAGCTTTGGCTGATGCAGTTCTCTGCTGGCACAAGGGCAGAAGTGGTAACATAAATGGGGTTTTCCTACTTTGGGGATGTTCAGTTGAAGGACATGCCTTTTACTGTGACTGGAACCTGTCCCAAGGGAAAAAGACATAGCATAGGGGACTTCACTGGAGTTGGTAGTTCAGTTAAGTGCCCAGCAGTGTTCCCTGAGACACAGAAATGTGCAAGTAATTCTGTGACTTATGCTGAATGCACCCTTTAAATGAGGCACCTGATGCTGAGGTGATGGTCTTGCCTAAGTGTCTTTGGCATTGCATCTTCAGATAGCTCACAGAAGAGAGCAAGGTAAAATGTACAAATGTGAAAAACTATGAAGGCCCAGGAAGTGAGGCCATATGCTCACTTGTGGAAGATCAGTAACTTGCTGTACTGTTATGGACATTTGTGGAGAGTTTTTCTTTATTAAGAAGGAAAACAAATCACTTCAAGCTGGAAGTTTCTGACTGAATTCAATTTAAGGATTAATGATAATCTCTGATCATCAGTGGCTAGATTTCTGCTTTAGAACAGGGAGTTATGTCATTCGTGTTGTCACAAAGATAACTGTAGGGTATTAAGCCTCCATGTTAAGCCATTTTCAGTGATGAATAATGTATATATTTGGCTCATGATTCTAAAAGGTCTTAAATGCATGTCTTTTTTTTTTTTAATGAGCATTCTGCAACAAATACAATGAGATGCAAAAATAAAATATTTGGAGTTTCCCTTCAGAGATTATTAAAGTAGGTAACATGATATTGTGCTAACCTGTGTGCCGGTAGGACACTAGGGAGTTACAGTTTTCTGGGAAAAGCACAAATGGGTCCTGTAGAAATTTATGCTTCCAGGAATAGCAGCACAATGTACCTTAGACAACATTCAGAGAAGTAACATGCTTAGGTCAGTGAAGATATCCAGGACAGTCTTAAAACTACATTAAAAGGAAAGCATTTCAAGTTTGTAGGTCAAAAAAAGAAGTTAAAGTGGTCAGCATCTCTCAGAATGAAGCTCTTGGGTCTCATACTTTCTCTCCTTTCTGAGATAACTGGGAAGTAAAGGGGATAATAGAGGGTTGGACTAATAGTAATGAGCAAGCAGATGAGAGAAACCAGAGTAAAAAGAGAATGTAGATGAGGCAGAATAGAAAAAAAGATGAGAGAAAACAGATGGAAACCAAAAAGCCAATGAAGTGAGAGAGACAAGACTACAATGATTTACACAGGACATGGTGAAACTCCTCTGGATAAAACACTGGAAGAAACTTATAGCCTCAGTCCAACTCTGGAATAAAAGAAAAAAATAACTTTTAATAGTGTTTTAAATGGGTTAAGACAGAACTTTGTGAATCTTTTCATCCTGGCATTAGAAATAGAGATGCTATAACAGGATATTCTGATGGTATTGGTGACCTTGCATAGATTAGATTGAAATAAACACACATGTTTATTTGAACTAAATTTCAACTTCCTTGAGGTCTATTCTTTGCTAATATATATTTCCTTTTTAATCTATAAAGAGCCTACAATTGAATCTATATTAAGTATGCATGAATTGATAACAGGAATGTAAAACAAGTTAAACAAAAGCCGAGGCTGAGCACTATTTCTTTATCAAATTAACATGATCTAATAATAGTCTTCATTCCCTCAATAGTAAATAATTATTTACAATTATTTGGGATTGTGAATTTAAAAAAAAATTCTACTTGAATTTTTTAACTTATGGAAAGAGAATGTAGGAACTGCTCAAGGAAGCACAAGTCTGTAGAAATTTATCAGGATTTTGATTCATTTGCAATTAGAAACAGAACCAAATTGAATGTTGCTTGTGTACCCTGTAGCTGTTGAAATAACAGTAGTTTTCAATGCTAAATGCTTTTTAACTGTACAATATCTGCATGAATTATAGAAATTCTGAATATTCTAGAATTGCAGCAGCTTCCTTAAACATTCTTGAGCTGTATTAATCAATAGTTAGCAATCCTGCTAAAAGGAGATCTTAGATTACAAGCTAGAGTACTTCTAATTTGTTGGCTTAGTCACAGCATTTTTTTTTTCATGGTCAGACTAGAGTGATTTAATTGGTGATTCAATGGAATTTAAAGAGAATGGAGTACAGCCAGAGGGAGATGAATATATCAGCCTTGGCAGGATGAGCTAATTTTTAAGCACTCTTTTATCTTTGATGCTCCTCATCTCTATCATTGCTTTTCTTGGTGAAGAAAGCACTGCAACGAGGTGATAGGAAAGCTGGCTTACTTTTTATTGCAGCAAGTAAGATTTAGCAGTTCTCATTCCACAGTCAAGTCTATTCAAAGAAAACTGTTTCCTTCCTGACAGATTTTCACTTGGACTGATAGGTTGCCAGTACTCCCAGTGTCAGAGCACCAACTGATGTTTGAGGTTGGAATTAATTTTAAAGATTTCCAATTAAAAGCTCAGATATTTTAGAATTCAAGATATAAAATAAATAAATTGTTAACAATTTAACAGCTATGACATGAAATTTAAATTTATATTTTTGCTACTTCAATATCTTTTGAATCTAACTTGAGTAAATAATATAAAAAATACCAATTATTTATTTGATGTTAGAGGGAACTCATTGAAAAACTACTTGACTAATAGTGTCCAAGTATGCAGAGCTGGATGAAAAAAAAAAAAAAGAAAAAGACATGAAGTATAAGTGAAGTATAATAAGTATATATATGTATGAAGTATAATAAGTGAGAAAATAAAAATTAAACTTTAAATATTATCCGATTGATCTTATGAATTCAAAACAGTCAAAAAGTGTTGAAATTAGGACTGTGTATTGGGTGATTATATATACAACCATTCTGGACATTACCTTGACATTACACTAACTGAGAATTCTGTTTTTTCTTCCAAAGACTGAACTATCTTACAGCAAAACAGTACAAAAAATACAGATTTTATTAAGTAATTTTTTCCTTAGCTGTTCGTGCTGAAAGGCTGAAAAATTCTTTTTGCTTAGGTGCCAAGAGTCTTCTAAACTTTCTTGAGGGGGTCACAACCTAAAAATCTGCTGGATCACCTCCCATGTATTAGCAATGATAAAAACTTCCTCCTATTCACTGTAATTGCACACCTCCCTATGGCAGGTTTGGCAATTTCATGTTGCAAAGGTTATTTTAATGAAGGGTAGATGAGAATAGTATGCCAAATTTCTCAGCTGGTGTAAAATTCCGTGTATTTAAATCTAGATTGGCAAGTGGAATTGGAGAACTCCTCACTGCCAAAATGTTATTGTTCAGTTTTGGAGGCTGTTGGTAATCCAAAGGTAGCAGCATGAAAAGTGCTGCTTTTAACTAGTCCCTTGAACAGTTTACAAGACCTGTTGGCAATTTCGAGTAAAGAAATGACAAAAGTATTTCATAAAATGATGGTAACTTACTTTCAGTAAGTACAGTAAAGCTGACTAAAGTCATCAGATCCTTAGGAGAGAAATGATTATGAAGTCCTGATGGGATTTCTGAAATACTTCGAAAACTAATATTTTGCTAAATATATTTATTAATATTTTGGCCTGATTAAGAAGTCCAGTTTTTGAACAGAGTGAAGAATTTGAATTACATGATACCAATATATTGTGTCATCCAGATATCAAAGCTGAAATAATTATTTTATTTTATTTTTAAGTGAAGTTGATTTGAATGCACATTTTACTTACATTTATTTCAATGTTTTCTGAAACTTCACAGTTATTTTACTGAAGTTTCCAGCCTAAGTTTTATTGTTTTGATTTTCACTCTGAGACAGAAGTGCAATGAAAATAAATCTAGAACTGGAAATCATGCTTATAGATGTTTTAGTTGCTACTTCCAAAACTGTAAATTGAGATGGACATTGAAAGAAGGAACTATGTGATTAAGTTCATTCTTGTATTTTCTTGAAATTAGAATCAATCTCAGTTTCCAAGACAACTGACTATATGAGGATGGACCAGCCAATAATGAGAAACAGCTTTCTTTTCTATTGCTGTAGCATATGGTAGGAGAAGTCTTTCTTGTTTTGTGCTGTTGAGGAGACTATCCAATTTATCATTCCAAAGAGGATACAAAAATTATTAAAGGAGGTGTGAGCAATTCAGTTTTTCAAGAGAAGCACAGGGATGTAAGTTCATTGGGGAAAGGCAAATTTAGAAATGTCAAAATGCAATTTTTAGATGCTTTTCAGTTAAATCCCAAGGTTCACTTTGGTTTCTTTTTCTCAGTCCTTCTTCAGAGGTCCTGACAACATGAAGAGTTGTTGCAAGTGATGATATTGCAAATGGAATAGCAATGTGTCAATATGGCTCTCTTGGGCTGAGTGGGATTGCCTTTCTGCTGTAAAATCCCTGCCACAGATAAAAGGCTTCTTCCATATACCTCACTGAAAGAGTTATGATTGATCTAGGACCACAAGACTCTACAATTCTTTTGCAGATGTCAAATAAAATCTATAAGGAGAAACGTTGGTTCCATGAAGTCAATGGAAGCCTAAGTAAAATATTAAATCACATTGCAATATATCTGCATTTTCATTTTCAGTCTGAGATTTCAAGTACTTTGCTGTTCACTATTCTTACCTTACAAAAAAACAAAACAAAACAAAACAAAAAAGGACAGTGGAACATTTATGCAGGAGTCGTGTTGTTCCTGAACTCTGTGGTGTTGCATGCAGTCCTTTTTTTAGAGCTTTTTATCTTTCTTTTTTTCTGTATCCTTTTTTCCCCTTTTTTCATCCTTGTGCCCATGAATGGAATATGCATCCTTTTCATACTATCACTACTTGCATTTCTCTGAAGCTGATACAGTATCTTCTGTATCTTACAGTATCTTAGATTTTGTTTCAGATATTGTTTTAATACAGATTCTTTTGCTATTTTTATATTTTATTAAATTTCTTATTTGTGACATTGATCTATTTAATATTTAAAGTTCTTTCTAGGTGGAAATGCTTCCCTTTGAATTTTATGTATAAAACTATTTTTTTTTATACTACTGAAACCAGAAAAAAATTCCTGTTGTCCTCAACATGTCATATTTGGCTTTGTGTTTCCCTAAGCCCTTAGTTCTCTCCGACCCTTTCTTTGGCTTCAGTCTTTAAGTTATAAGTGTAACCCTCTTGCAGGAGAGTGTTTCTCATTTTAAACAACTTACCTGATGATACTCTCTGAACAAGCCTGGTACTTTTATTTGTGAATTGAGTCCTTTCAGTCACTTTCAATTCAGTTGATCTCTAAGTGCTGACATCCAATTTTCTCTCTCTTCGAAGTCTATCAGATTTCCTCTATTTTGTTGAGTGTGAAGGAAGAACAGGGATAGAATAATATAAAAGAGACAGGATTCCTCCAAGCTACACAGAACCAACACCAGATCACATTTCTAACCAAACAGTAGCTGAAACTGCACCAGAAAAAGCTGTAGTTTCTAACACCATGTGGTACCTTGGGATTAGTGCATTAGTGAGAGTGTTCCCCCTGGTCCCACAAATATCTCCTCTCTCTCTGAGAATTTTCTGGGAGAGTGGGAGGCAAGAGGGAGGAGGAAAGGGCAGGGATTGAAAAGTGCTCTTCTGGGTTCCCTTACATTATCTGTAAATGTTTCTTCTAAATCCTCAATAAAATTGTATCAGTATGGGTTTCTTTAAGTGGCATTCAGTTTAGGTAAAGTGAGAAGACTTGAAGTTTTTGTACTGTATACACCTTATTATATGAGGGAAACTGTATTTTTTGCTATCAGAATGAAGGCCAGCTGGTCTGTTTAAATACATGTAGATGTATTGAGTTGTTGCAAATGAGTTTGTCCAATGAGCTGGTCCAAAGTGAGCTCAGCTCCAATGACAAGGCTCTGCCAAGCATGAAGCAGACAAACATGCCTGTGTTTACTTCTACAGAAGTGGTGGATGCTGTTGCTGCCTGTAGCATCAATATCCTGCCTGTAGTATCAATTAAGATCAAAGGCACTTCTCGTTGGTTAATTTGGTTTGGGTGTAAGAAAATGTCTATATGTTCCTTGTCTGTCAGTGTCTGTTGTTCTTCAGCAAAAAACAGGAGGAAATAACATATGTCTTCATCTTCCCTTTGGAACATCAGAAAAATACTAGTCATATGAGCAATTTTCTGAATAGCATTACTTCAAAGGAAAAGTGACAATACAGACTAAAATGGCAGTTGCTATCCAGAAAATTGTGAAATTCCTGTTTAATGATAAGCCAGAAAAGCAGAGAAAAAATACCATTAGAAGTAGCTATGAGTATATGGAAGAAAATATAAGACAGAGCAAGAAAGCATCTGTGAGAGAAAATATGTAGAGACTTCTAAAAAAAATTAAGACAACTTCATGTGCTTGGTATTCACAACCATGTTGATGAATACAACATGTGGAAAATTATGGTTTTGCAAATGGCTATGACCTTGATAAATAATTTGATTTCTAGAAAATGTTGGTTTTTTGTTTTCTTTTCTTTTCATTTAAAAGGAAAAAAAATCCCCTTCTGGGCAAAATGCACTTTTCAGAAATGAAGAAAATTTCTTGGTGAAAGTGCTTTTTCCAAGGAATCTCAGTGTCTTTAATCCACTCAACCTATTGCTCCCATAAAAAGTGCAAGCACTCCAATTCATCTCTCCAGGCGTTTTAAAATCAGATTTACCTTCCTTTCTTCCCCACAGTTTGCAAGAACTGAAAACTGCTTTACACTTGTCAAGTAATAACCATTGGTGGTGTCATAAGCAGATTGTTGACATTGCAAACTAAGCTGTTGAATAATCAATAGAAACCAATGTTAGGTAGCATATGCTTTTCATTCCTGCTGTGCATCAAAGTGTATGCTATATCCCCAATCTAAAAAGCTTTTCTAAAGGTTTTTTCATAAACATGGAGTGTAGCTTTTGGACCTAGAGACAAGCTCACACTCTGAAGCCCTCTTCTTTTAATTTATTGAAAACAGCACCATTTCCTTCTTTTCCCCAACTCCACCATCCTGTGGAATGTCAGTAAAATAGGCACTAGGCTTTCCTTTCTTTTATACTCTTTTTGGAGTATAAATTGTTGTTTTGTAAAAATTGTAAAAATTTCAAGCACCCTAAAATACACTGAAATGTAGAATATGCTCGAAATAGTGTGCTTTTCTGTAGATGTAAGAAATTCCTTGGAGACTATGTCATACTGTCATTTATTTTGTGAATTCTGTAAATGTGACACATTGAGGCAAGTTTTTATCTCAGTATTTAAGTACTTCTGATACTATAGCACTAACTTTTGTTTTCTTATGAGCAATCTTATTGCTATATAATAAGATTACTGGGAGCAGTGAACTGTTTTAGTAGCATTATTAGTTTATTATGTTAACATTTTAGGCCAAGTCTTTTATAACAAAATACTGCTGAGACAAATTATTTAGTAAAAAGGCAAAACTGATAGTTATTTTGTTATAGAAAATATTGTAGTATTTTCAGCCTTGATAAGAATATAATATGTTTTCTAAACAATTATACAAATTTTTAAAGAGAAAAATTACCCCCAAATGTGATTATTATATTTGTGACAGAAAAGCTTCTAATTATTTACTTTCTTTTTCTTCCATAAAATAATGAGCATTGAATTGATTTTTCTGGTAGGAACATGTTACACCATGAAAGCTAAATGATATCTTAAACAATACTTGGTGGTAAAACTTGGCAGTGTGTATGCATGTGACAGTACCACTTCCTGAGTTAGAATGGCTTTGATAGAAAAATAATTTGCTTTAAATGGTGGGATTCCATATTTATAGCATTTTGCTTTCTCAGTGTTGGAGATTCTGTTTTAGGTTATTCTGTGTTTTATTTTAAACTGTCTTGCTAATTAAACCCCTACTTCCTCCCTCTCATATATCATCTTCAGTTGTGCAGCTCTTGGAAGCCACATCAGTCCTTTAGCTAAAAACTGGAATTTAGTAAATAAATTGTTTGTAAGAATAGCATGTTACCAATCAGCTTTAGTTGAGATCTGAGAAATAACTGAAATATAAAAAATAATTTTGTTTTTCATCATGTGAGTGCTTCTACAAGTGCCTGAGAAGACAGAGGAATATTCAATAGAAAATGCAGATTTTCTAAACTCCTTTTTGCAGGGTAAAAGTGTTCTGTGTCCTGCTATTGCTAGTATTATCCTGGCCTATGTTTTCATAGAAAGCTTTATATTTTTATGCTTTCCTTTGAGACTTGCAAACTTGCCTTTTAAGGTAACCTTTTCTTTAAACCTATACTCATTTGAGAGATACTTAGACCTATAATTTTTTTAAGCTTATTTACCATAATCTTCAGCCAATCCATTTACCTATTGCCCCTGCACTTCGAATTTAATGTTTTGAATATGGACATGAGTGTGTATAGCACATGTGTATATGCTTTTGCCTGTGTTTCAAGAAGCTGGATAATTTTACTTGACCATGCTATTAAATTTTAAGTGAATTCTAGAAAACACAAAGTAGTGCTTCTTCTCATAGCTTTTCTGTATGTTAACTTTTCCTTATTTTGGTCCTTTTTATACTAGTTCAGAGATTCTGACTGAGGTATATTATAGATCAATTGTAGAAGAGTCCTTAAAATTACATTCAAACCACCTTTCTAATAATAAGAAGGATAAGCAGATATTTTGGACAGTATTTCATATACTTTTTGACTGCTTAAGATCTTGCAGTTCCAGCTGCAAAAGAATTCAGGAAAGTTACATGAAGGATGCCGAAATAATTATTTGTTTAAAAAGGAACCCACAAATAATAGCCTTAGGCTCTGAAAATGTCTTAAAAAAAAAAAAAAAAACCTGCAAGAAAGCAAGCAAGCAAGAAAACAAACTGTTGCTGCTTCTAGAAATTTTCATTCATTGACACTTAGATGCTGCTAGAATTATAACATTTAAAATTGTTAACTTTATAAATGATCTTTAAGTGGGTACATCCATGGAAGACCTTGACCCTTTAAACATTGTGGCATGTGATTAAATTCAAAACCATGTGCAAATCCCAGTGACATGAACATGATGTCCTGTACTGAGGACTTCATATTGATGTGGCACTTTTTGCCTGTTGAAGAAATAAAGAAAAATATATTTTATATCTCCAGAAAGCAAATAAGGTAACTATAAAATAAAAGTAAGCAAGGACAGGAATATTGACGGTTCTTAAAAAAAGAAATAGAGAAGAAAAACAATTATTAAAAAAATATAAAAAAGAAAATCTAGAAGAATAAAAGAAAATGTATGAAAAGAAAGGCTGCAAAGATAAAACTTCTATAAAATATATGCCTTAGAAACTAATGCAGACAAAATTGGCAGAATTTAGGAATGCCTTGGAGGATAAATCCAGGACAACACTGATGGTCAGATGATAGTCATCAAGGCGTTTTGAGGGAATGTTCTCACGTTGGCCTTGATAAACTGACAGCAGAACTGGCACAAAGGAATGTCGTGAAAGTAAACCAGCATTTTAGTGAGAGACACTATTATAAACTCGATGCAGAAAAAAATATTATCTCTGAGTTGTACAGAAATTTTATGCAATTTTCTGTGAGAAGAGACTTTACTTGATACTGTGTTACATTAAAACGTATGTGCAAACAACACATAAAAACAATAGATACTGTAAGTTCCACATTCCTATAGGGGCAATCCTTTAAATGCTTTTTGATCTATTTTTACCAGGGAACATTCAACAACTTATTTTACCTTGTGTAATTTTAAGGTAGGACAACATAGTGATTGTTTGGTACAGTATTTTATTTACATTATGTGAAACTGAGAAACTGTAGGCAGACCTACATTCTTTCAAACAACAGACTGGGTCTCCATTTGGTGGCTAAATCCCCACTATAATAGCACTAATGCATTGTATATATCTATATTCTTGCAATATAGAAGTCTGGTATAACTGAAAAAATAATAGTGCATTTATAGATTTGGAGGTTTTTTCCCCTACTTCTTGAAGTTATGGACTTTAGTCTTCTACATTTTCTCTCAAGATTTTTCAAGAGACAACAGGCTAATTTATTCAAGGCTTTTACCAGCTTTCAGTTTTAGCTGATTCATCTGTGAAGTGGGTAAAGAAATGCCTGCTTTAAAGGAGTATTCAATCAGAAACAGCTATACTGATTTATACCAGCTGAGGAGATGAACCTTTCTATTTTTCAGTGTTCTCAAAGTACTTTGAGATCACTGGATGAAAACACTGGAGGATTTTAGGGAAAGAGCAAATAATTTATGTTACTAAGCCATTCCAATCTGCAGTTTCAGAACAGCATGGATTATTTTTCTCAGTTACATAAATTATTGTCCTGGGCTGGTATGCCTGCTCATTTCCTTTTTAAATTAACAACCCAGCAGAAGAATTGTAGCTATTTGCATAAGTTTGACTTTCTTTGGAGATTTCCAGCTCTGTGTCATGGTGCTTAGAGAGTCGTTTCTGCGTTGGGTACTTCTCTGCAATCTCTTCTGGGAGAGCAAATGTTTGGTAGCATCCTAGCATGTGCTTTGAACGTACAAAAATAGAACAGCAGAATAAAAGAAACAGAGTCCCTTGGTGGAATCGCTTTAATGTCTTGCATCTGATGTTCAGATTGGTGGGGAGGGGAGGATCACATGCCTGATGTTTTCTCTAGAACTACACCCAACTGGAAGCCATCCCTTGGCTTCTCTGCGGACAGCAGCATACCCAAATGGAACACATTAATTCTTTGGGGAAATCTCCTTAGTCAGACAAAAAGAAATCTCTTCAGCTTCCCAGATACTTGCTCTGTTCCCAGTACCATCAGGCTGAAAGAAGAATCTGCATTATGTTGATTTGGAAGACATAGTTTCTCACTCTAACTGCAAGGTTTAGATAAATAACTTCTGCGATGCAGCTGCTCAAGCTTTCAGGTTTTGACATGTTTATTAATGAAAATGAATGAGAAAAAAATGAAATAGTCAGCCAGGCAAGATGTCCCTGTGACTCTGCTGTCATCATTTGGTGAATATGGTGTACCAAATATTTATGCTTCTATATGATTCCGATCACAGAAAATAAATATAATTTTTATGTGTTTTATTTTCTTTGGAGAAGGAAGTGGAGGAGAGTGTGAGTCATAGTGGAAGAATAAAATCTATGTCTTTTCTGACAAAAGCTGCTTGTTTTGTCAGAGAAGGATTCTAGCATTAACTTCAGTTTGCTGATAAGCTCTGGAGCCTGACTGGCTTCAAAAAGAAGAGATGACCTGCCAGTCCCCAGTCTCTACCTATCGGGTGACCCATGGCCAGAAGCCAAATCATATTTCTTACTCCTGCTGGGCATAAGATAATCAGTGTTGCTAGCAGGGTCTGAATGCAGGCTGCCCGTGCACCCTTGCAAGGATTTCTGGCAAGCAGAATTTTGACCCTTCGCACCGTAACAAATCCTGCCAGCTGCAGCCTGACTCAGAGCACAGGGCTGCTCTGAGGAATCTTGGAAGGTTAACATGAATATGTATCAGTATATGGCCAATATTATTTGCCTGCTTTAAAAAAAACCACCTCAACATATTTTCTGTTACGATCAGATTCAGAGAGTTCTCGTCTTAGGCAGCTGAGAAGGGAAGTGACATGGTTATAGGAGCTCCTGAGGAGGTAGTCAGTGGCTGATTTGTCCTTTTTACTCCTTGCTGTGCCCTCCAGAGTGTAAAAAAGATAGAAAAGGTGCCAGATACAGGGTCTGATGATTCTCTTCTCACAAGAGATAGTGAAGGATCAGGAAGTCTCACTGCCTGTCCAACCATCCTGAGGTAGGAAAAGATTGTTTACAAGGGAGAAGTGATCTTCACGTTGCTTTCTGTACACTTTCTTTACAACTACCAACCTCAAAACATTTGTTGCCCATGGCAGGGGTGGTGGGTTAGATGATCTTTAAAGGTCCCTTCCAACCCAAGCTATTTTATTGTTCTTTGGTTCTGTGATTTTCCTAAAGACAGATACTCATATGAAGGTGCTAAAGCCTGAGAGGTGACAAATGGCAAAAGACTTTTTATATGTCCTGGTGAAATTAAGACTGTATTTAAAAGTGTGTGTGTATATCATTTCTTATAGAATTTCATAAGATTGGAAAGTATCTGTCATTTTTGTGAAAGAATTTTCATGTGTGTTTTTTGCCACAAAGCAATTGCTGCAAAGGCTAGACAGACTTTAGAGATGTTCTACCTACACGAACTCCAAACCAAAATGCTGTTTTCCAGATGTTAAATTGCTCTTTTCTGAGTGTAGATATCACAGAATTTATTCAAAAGACCAGCTAAATGCCTGTAGATTAATGTAGAAGATTGTGTAGATTTAGGAGCCGAAGGTCTATATGGTGTTTGTAATTGAGTGACTTGTGGCTGACATCTTTTGGAACACCAAATAGTAGCCTTGACTGCTGTAACAAGGACCGGGGACACTTTGAGATGTTTGAGAGGAGCCAAGCTTGCTATCACAGTAAAGAGATTTTTTTTTCCAGTTTTCCTTGATATCTCTCAAAAAATACTCCTTAGAGGTTCTTCAGTATTAAATGAAGAACAGTATAAGATGGATGAGCTCTGAAATTCCACTTCCCTCAATACTATGGAGGAGAAAAAGGAAATGAACAACAGAGGGCATACAGGTTAGCTCTTCTGGTACATTGTATGCAAAGTAGCAGCAGCAAAGTTCTGTCTTAGTTTGTGAGACAATATTACAGCAAAAGTAGGATGTTATTTTTCTGGTGGAATGTAACAGATATTGCGTACATTTTTAAAAGAAAAAGTTCTTTCAGAAAAACCCTCTTAGCTGTTGTTTTGATAATGTGAATTCAGGTAATACTGAAAGCAGTAACAGAACACTGAACTCTAAATATCACCTCCAATTTTTAGTGTTATAGCCTTCTCCTTTCTTTAGCTGAGATTCCTATATATCATTTCTGGAGAGATTTATGAATGTGCTACTATTTCCTGTTCAGCACTATTAAAGATGGTGTTAATAGCTATTCCTGGTTCTTTGTGTCGAAAGATCTTGCTTTCAGTATTTAATAATTTTCCTATTGCTACTCAGTATGGCTGGCACTTTAATGTCAGACATATTTATTTGACAAAAATTTTGAATAAACTGTGTCTAAACAATTTTTGCTGCTTCTATGAATGAGATTAAGGGTCAAATGCATTGTTTTGCCCCATTGTTATTAGAAATTGTGCTGACATCTTTACGCTTTAAAGCAAGGTCTTGAAATGTGGTAGAAGTGTGGTAGATTTTCCCAATGTTCCAAATTATAAGACTCTCAAAAATTTCTTTGTGTGTTAGGCTGGTGAGGCTTATTACAGCAACTTGAGCTTTCAGAGCTTCTCTGCACTGAACACACTCCATTGTCTGACTCCTGAGCTTAGTCTGTGCTGAACTGTGGTGCTGCCACTTTGTTTGACATGAAGAAATAAAAAGCAGAGCCTGACTTGAATTTGAGGAAATGTGAATGGAGAGGAGGAGGGCAAAAGCTCAAGTGGCTGCAGATAGGGAGGGCTCTTCATAGGATCCCTCCTTCTTTCAGTGTATAAGATGTATGGTGCTATGGGGACAGATGAAGATTGTGTCAGCCACAGTCCTCATCAGTAATCAGGATCCATGCCACATGTGTTGCAGACGTGGGGAAGTTTGGGAAGTATGTGTTGCTTCAGACAATGAATTTGTAATTAGAGTATCAGAAGGTATGTACATAAGATAAGACGTGGTTGCATAGGAGACCTTTATTCCTGATATTGTTCCCTAGCTTTGTGGAGATTAGCCTGCAAAACCTCAGTCACTGTAGTGTCTAATGTAAGTATTCATATGTGTACTTTGTGTGTTATAGAGGTCTACATCTTGGGACAATAGGAGAAAAAAGCCTAGAGGAGAAGTAATTTACTGCCTGCCTCCAGGCCATGTCCATTTGAACCTGTAGCAAACTTGATGGATATTTGTTTTAGCTATTATAAAAAAGTCCAAGAGGTGGAGAGTCTCCAATTTTCTTAAACATTTTATTTATATTATTATTTATTCTTACTATTTAAAAGTTTGTTCCAGTGTCTGAACAGGTTTCCTGCTGCAGCTGCTTCAGGTCCTGTCTACAGCGTACAGAACAGTTATTTCTTCCCTCTCATAACAACTTACATGTTTGTGCACTTTTATCATGTTTTCTCCCATGTTATGCAAATCAAGTAATTATGTTATTTATCCACTTATGTTTTTTCAAAGTTGTTTCTTTGCTTTTGATCTCTCCAGTTGGTCTAGGTCCTTCTTGAAGTGCAATGCTCAATTCTGGAATCCATATTTCAGCAGAGGCCTACTAATGATATGTAAAAAAAAGAATGTTTCCCAACTTTACCTGCAGATATTTGTGATGCAATTTCAGCAAAATCACAAAAAAAAAATTAAGCAGCCTCTATCCTTTTTTAAATGTAAAATTATATTCATTGAAATGCTTTATATTCTGACAAAGACTTTTTTACTTCATCTGAATTCTCTTTTTTATTATTAACAAGTAAAAGGAACATTTTCCTAAAATTACCTCTAAGGAAA
This sequence comes from Cichladusa arquata, assembly GCA_026413545.1. Classification (NCBI taxonomy): domain Eukaryota; kingdom Metazoa; phylum Chordata; class Aves; order Passeriformes; family Muscicapidae; genus Cichladusa; species Cichladusa arquata. Next base: position 30,218,393 of record JAOTQP010001286.1, read on the forward strand.
ATGAAACAAAATAAAGTTTATAATGCATAAATCAAAAACTAAACAAAAGAAAAACTTGAGAGTTGTTAATATCATTAATGTGTTTGTTTTTTTTTTCCCCATAGAAAACCTAAATCTTTCAACAAAAATATGATTTCTTTGGACTAAGTTGTTTATCTAATAGATTAATAAACATTGAACTTAAAGATATAGCATTACACATGCACAAAATTAATCTTCACATTCTGACCAGTGTAGGGATTTTCTAGAGTTAATTTATCTGTGATAGAACATTCATATATGTATTTGCCTTTTTATGTTAGCCACATCCCCCTGATTCAGCACAGCTATTACAGGCTCAGTGTTTGTTAAACCAGTGCAAAAGCCATCCTTACTTCTTCCCTTTGGAGTCAGCCTGAAAAAAAAACATCTGCAAGTGCAGAACACAGGGACTTATCTTCTCCTTCAGTACATCTTTCATGCTTTGAGATTGGAGAAGGGCAAAATCAAAGGCATAAAATAATCACATATAAATTTGTCGAGGAAGGGGTTAAAAAAGTGGAATCTTTGTGACTGTAAAGGGCTGAATTATCTTCCTGACACCAGCAGGGGTTGCTGTCACTAGTTTGTGGTTGTCACATTCCTGTTATGCTTGACCTTGGAAAGGCTTGACAACATAGTCTGGATTTGATTAAGGAAATTTCATGTTTTTCCTTTGGTAGAGTCACCCCCCACCTCGACAAACATTTAAAAATGTTAAGGAGTAAAAAAAAAAAAAAAAGTTTGGAAAGCAAACATTTTCCCAAAAGAAATTTATAGTTCAAATTTACACCAAGTTCGCACTAACTGGAGCAGTCCGGGTTTCCAGTCAGGCTTTGAGAGCTCTCTGTAAACCATTAGTCACTTCCCTGGAAGAGGCAGCTTTTTATAGGCAGCAGGATAAAACAGACACAGATGTGTAAGTAATATTAGAGGCTTTCACATGTACCTGCCTTTTTTTTCTCAGTCATAGAAAAGAAAAAAGAGTAATTATAGAAAGAAATTGATTGAAGCCTTGGACTTGAACAGCTGCCATGGAGATTGGTTTAATGAAAATAAAATATCTTGTGTTTTTTTTCTGATTGTGACAATTTATATAAAGAAGGTGGAAGTTCTTTTAGTTTTATCACATTGGGTTCTTTACATTCTACAGGACTGTGATTATGCCAGCTGCCAACGAGTTTGATCCAGAAATTGTCCTGGTGTCGGCAGGATTCGATGCTGTGGAAGGCCACGACCCTCCGCTGGGCGGGTACAAAGTCACAGCTAAATGTAGGTATTGCCACTGGCACGTGTTTCTGAGCTGGTCTTTTTCCTGGGTAGGAACCTTATCATGTAAATCCAGTTCACATCTGTGTGTCTGTTTTGTGAGATGACAGCTGTGTCACTGAGGGCAGGGACTCTCCAGGAGTTAATACCCAGAGATGCCTGGAGAGCTGCAGCGCTTGCCCAACTCATGGACAAGGTGGAAACAAACATGTTAGAGTTTCTGGCTCACTCCTTTCTGTTCCTCTTGGCATTTTTGTCTTGACTTTTTAAAGTATTACTTTTCTGGCATTCAAATAACATTTTAGAGGTTTCATGCTTTTCAATAGGCCTCAATTTCCAAATGCTGGAGTAAGTTGCTCCTCTTTAAATATATATTGGAGATTTTAGAATTTGGATGCCTAAATCCAATCTCATATTGCTCTTTTGTTATTGTAATCTTTTCAGCTCCATGGCATTAATCCTGAATTACATCAGTGTTTATGAAGGCCAATTTTTTCTAGAAGACTACTCTGTTGGGTCTTAATATTTGGATGTCCATTTCAGTCTTTCAAAATGTGTGCTTATGGCAGAGATTTAATACTTTCTGTCAGATCTGTCTGACATATCTCATATGTAGCACTCCAAAATGACTAGCTATTACCAGATATTGTGGCCAAACTGATTCTGAGCCTGGGATGTTAAGCAAGGCTGGGTGATGTAGTTAGTAACTCTCTGTACAGTAATGTACATTCTAACATTGCTATATATCAATTACTTTACATGGGGCCACACAAAATGGTTTCCTATTGCAGTGCTGTGAATAATTTTCTTCAGTATATCTACTTTTATTCAGTATATTGGGTATGTAATATCATTTCAACATCTATTGAATATGGAACTCTGCTGATAATGGCAAATGCCTTGGGAAAAGTCTGAAGAAGTCAATGAGACTTAATGGCATTTAAAACACTGCACAAATGGACTCCAGTTTGGAGGATTTTGTCCTTCTAACTTTTGCCTTTTGTTACAGATCGCTAGATCAAAGCTGTTGTTTACCTCAGGAGGTTCAGGGCAGATATGGATATTTTTAATTTTAATTTTCACGGCATGCTGAACAGGCTCCCCTGAATACCAATGACAGTGGTGGAGGAACAGAGTGACTGTCCACAGTGGGGTGGACAGGGAGAAATCAGAGAGCAGTGCAAGGGTCTACCCAAGACACTTACACAGGTGTTAATGCACAAATGGGCTGGAAATGGAATATCCCTCTGGCTGCGAGTAAGACATTGAGTTTTAGCACAGCTTTTCAGCTTGAAGCAGTGGTTACACTGGAGAGGAAAGACACGTAGCAGGTGGTGTGAATGTTTGAGTATCGTTCTGCTGTGTATTATGATTTTTAGTAAAACACTTTGCAGGAAGAGGTGAGAGATTTACTCTCTGTGGTTCCTGGTCAGCAGCACCAGGAACCATGAGCTTGTGTGGGAGGGAGGTGAACTTTCAACTGGTACTAAATTAATATTTTGTTGAGAACCATTGTATAACTATCTGTATTTAACTGTTGAGAAGGTATTCTATGTGTCCCTTAAGGATCCAGGATGCTTTGGCATTTGTAATATTCTGGCATAGCAACTTCAATAGCTGAACTAGAAATTGCAGCAAAGAAAAAAAACTGTCTGACATTAGAATTAGTGCTTAGTTGCATTCACAAATTAATTAATTAACTCTTCATAACTTTTTTATGAAATCTCAATACATGTTTTAAGATAAGAGACTGTACATCTACTTCTGCATATGTGTCTGTAAGCAAAGCAGACAAAAAAAAGTGCCAGTGTAGGTGGCTCTTGTTTAAATTAAGAGAAAAGCTGAGATAGACTCAGATAATGATCATGCACCTGAGGGATGAATAAAGCCATTTTTACAGAGCCAAAGGAATTTATTATTTCCCCAAAACAAAATTCTCTGCATTCCACCATACTATTTTAGAACATAACATACTATATGTGGTATGTAGGAAAATGAACAGTCTATTAAAAAAATAAGGTCCAAAGAGAAACTTTCATATTAGAGACTAAAAATAATATTTGTGCAAAGTTTTAATATAATTGGTTAGTAATAATTAGAAATTATAAGCCAACAAGTAAAGTTGAACCTGTAAATATTTTTTCTTTATAAATCTTTAGCACTTCATGTACACTTAATACATTGAATTTTCTGATTTCTATGATTTAATGCAAGCTTTGTGAATTAGGGAGAGATTGACATCAAAGGAGAGAAGATAGATCCTTAGCTACTAACCTTGCTCTTAAAGAGCATTTAGAAGCCACTAGATGCTTGATAATGAATTATTTATGTCTTTCCCTCAGAGTACAATCTAAAAGAAAAAATGTAGAAACCAATCAACTATCCCAAGTTATATAGTAAAAATCATTGGATGAAGATAGCAGATTGAACTAATTACAGCCTTGGAGTAACCATATAGCAGGCAATTACATTCAGAAAAAAAAATGGTCTGGTAAATCTGCACAATTTGAGAGATGTAAACTGTAATCTGCTTTAACCCAGATTTTTTTTTTTTTTCCTATATTGTCATACAATCTTATTTACTGAGGAGCTGCCATTTCTGATTAGTAAAGAAACATGTCAGCAAGAAAATAATCATATATATACATATTTGCAGCTGATTTTAAATCTGTGAGTCTGTTGTGCATGTCAGGATTTCTCACAGTGAGGTGACTCTCAACTCCTCCAGAAGGCTGTAGAGTGGAATCTGGCCAACTGAGATCAGTGATGATAGCAGAGCTTGGAGATATCTCACTTCCTAATTTATCTCTAGCTGTATTAAGTAATGAAATCACTAATGGTCTTTTTCCAATTAAAAAAAAATAGATAGCATTTAAAAACAGATTGGAAGGGAAGTTTGAATCTTTCCTATCCTATTGCACTTTTCAAATTACTTTCCCTACTTTTTCAATGTGGCTTTGCAATTCCTCCTCACCTCTTGATTTGTTTTCACTAAACTAAGCAATATTTAACTAAGTTTTACATGTCTGGGAAACAGATTTGTTTGGTGCAATGTGGAATTGAGAATGAACATTAAGTAAAACATTTATTTCAACCCAAACTTTGAGGATTTCACAGGCACATTTTTCTTTATGTTAGCTCTTTTTGCCAATCCTCTCTCCTAATGAAGTGCTATGATTTCAAAAGGTGCTTGTGTAATACACCTACATATACATACACATCTTGAAATATATACTTAACCCATGTGCATAAACTTTGTGATGGATTTTATATTCTTTTAAGAGCAAAAAGGGCTTCAAAGATTTGATATGACTGGTGGCATATGGCAGAACTTGTTGCTGCTAGGAAGTTCTCAGTCCTTTGGTACAAGCTACATTCCTAATATCTTAGTAAGGAAAGGCAACCTTTATTGACAGCACTGATGAAAGGCCACCTAGCATAATTAGAAACAGGTATACTTTTGAATTCACAATCACTTTGCCCTGAAGAAGGTCTTCCCCCCAGAAAGGATTTGCATCAGAAAAGGACTTTGTTTTTCCAAATAAAAATGTTTTGTCTGCTAAAAATATTATCTTTAGTCACAGACACTGCCTTGCCTGTGGCATTATGCTATGGGAACTGCACCAAGTTTAACATCAAAAAAAGTAAAGAGAAGAAAGTGAGGCAAATGTCATGTTAAACTTCTCTGGTAGTCCTCTTGGCCCAGGGTCTTATATCAGTTAAAGGTGCCAACTCTTGCTAGGAGCTTCTCTAATATCTGGTATGTTCTCTCAGGAATATTCAGGCAACTTATCTCAGATTTTGCTTTCTGTGCCCCTTCTGTAATGACTCAAGTTTAACTTCATTAGCTGAAATAGAGGTATACCTTTTGTAGTGTCAAGTCCATCTTGAGTCCCAGCATGGCTCTGTCCCTGTTGCTTGGCTGAGTGGTTCCCCGAGATGTAAGGTGAAGGTGGGTGCAGCAGCTGGAACTCTCATACACAACTCTTATGCAGAGTATCTACTGAAGACTTTGGGATCTCTTTGTTTAGATCAGAGACTGCAAAAGTCCTTTGATTTTATTGTAAAATATAATCAGGTGAGAGGAAAATATGTCTCAGTTCCTGATTAGTCCAACGGTTTCTTTTTATTATTAGAAATTTATTTTTTTAATATGAGAAAACAAAATATCAGCATCATGTAGCATGTATTATCAAAATATTATTTTTATCAAATTCACTTTTTGTACTGGAGTAATAAAATTGTATTGACAATAAAATATTAAAAAGTAATGGTAGAAGTAAAGGAATAAAGGAATTTTATGTTTAGAATAGTAAGGATATGTTTAAAGAGTATGAATCTACTTTTTCTGTTATCCTGATGATAGTCCTTAGATAGAGCTACTGAAGATAGAACTGAGACATTTTGTGCTTTATTTTACAGCTAATTTTTACATTGTCTTCTAAAATATATAGTATTATCACACAATTTGAATTTTGTGTAGTGAGCAAGTCTGAAGGAGGGCTGTCTGATCTGATCATAAATTTGCAAGTTGTTAGACCTTGTAAGGGAACTGTTTTTAAATTTAGCTCAGCTGGCTGAAGATCTCCATGTAACATTATCCTGAGGTGAAGTAGTTTCTCTTTGTTTTATGGAACAGCCCTTAGAATAATGCTTGCACTAAAACCACTGAGATCACTTTATTGTTCAAGTAAATATTCTACATAATTGCTCATTAAATCGTGACCATTCCATAAAAACAATAAAGTAAATAGAGAAGTGTCAAGCAAGAATGAAGACCTTTATCAAGGTACTTAACTTTCTAAAGCACTGTGTTTGTTAAGGGCTATGATGATTTACTGGAGTTTTCCTGTTGTTTTACTCTCCTATTCCAAAGATGCTATTTGACACCAGAGTGCAAAATAAAATCAGCAATTAGCAGTAGGAAAGGATACCACTGTGGGCATTTAAAGAGTGAATGATATTTTGTCTATTGGAAAGTTTATCTTCTGTTATGCCAAATTTGTAATGAAAAGTTGATCCAGTGCCTGGAATATAACTGATATATCTTAGCTGATTTGCAACTTTTAGTGTTTTTATTTGAGAAAATTGCAATAATTCCCTTAACCTATCAAAAGCTGTATTACGCTGTAATACACTCCATTCAAGTGGGACCAATGAAAAAAGTGCTGAAGTTATTAGCAGCTTCCCTTCTCATGAGCCCAGGCTATTTCCAAAGGATATGTCAGCATAAGTGATAGAAATTAATGTGTAAAAAAGACTGCTGACTTACATATAGCCAACAGCTCTTCTGTGAGGAATCACTTCTCATGGCTGGATCTGATACTTTGCAGAACACAAATAAGAGCAACCAGGTTGACTTGGGGCCTGCTGGTTTCCTGTTGCTTTGCCTTTCACATTTCAGTTCCACTGCCCTCTGGAAGTAATGAGTTTTGATAAGATCTCTAAATGTAACATAAAATGCTATTAAAAGCTAACATACCTAGGATCTTGGCACAAACAAATTCAGAAGCAATGGGCACAGTTGTAATAGAGATCACTAATTGCTGAAACAAATGATCTAGCATGGTGTACCAGCTGCCACTGGAAGGCTTTACAGGAGACTTATAAATAGATAGCATCCTTATAACTAAGTATGCCATACCACACTAAGACACCAGAAGCTTCATGCAAAAGTTTTTCTTCAATGACTAGTCTTTTCTTGAGCCTTCACAACTGTCCTACTGGTTCTTGAAATTCTTCTCAGTTTCCTACTGTGTTTTGTGTATAGTATATGGGTTAGAAACAGACCAAAGGCTAATGCTAGAACTACATATAACTGAATTTAGATGCAAAGCTGCTCAGGCTCAAAGCTTGGGACTTCAGATGTGTTTCAGAGATAAAGTTTCCCATGTGCCAGCTTCAGTATTTCTAAAACATTCTATGTGACTATTCTGAGTATTTCAAGTACTTAAAAGGCTATATATGTTCATAGTTTTTGATTTGTTTTTGTATTTTTTTTTCCTGGAAGCTCTTCGTTTCTAAAGGAGTCCCCTGATAATATTATTACTCCCTACTGGACTTAGACAGCCCTGAACTGGCTGTGATTTTTTGGGGTAGAATGATTATAATGGCTTTGGGTAGGGACTTCATTTTCTTGTGGTTGTCTCAAAGTCTTCTCTGACTCTTGACTCCAAGAAAGAGTCCTGACTGGGACTACTGAAGCTAATGTAATAGGTATATGTTAAGGAAGGCAGGAGAAAGGAATCCTTGCAAATTGACAGCTGACTAAAGAGAATAGTAGTAGCTTGGTAGATGTTTTAACACAGTTTGAGTTTCTAAAAATAGTATTGCAGTCTTTTATAATGCCATGTCTAATCTCTTCACAAATAAGAAATTCTTTTTGACTGAACTATGAAATGCTGTGATCTTGCTAAATCTGGCACTGTCTGCCTCTGACTGCAGTTGGCATAGCTGCTCTTAGCAGCTCCTTGCCATACAAAAGGGTGGTTGCACACCACTTCCCCTTTCTGAATTGTCCATTATTTACCTTGCACTGGGTCAGCTTCTTGTCAATCTCTCTGTAAACACATGGAGCCTTAACTCACCAACCCACCAGAAAACAAAGTCAAAAAAGTGAAGAGGCTTCTATTGAGCTGAAGCTTCCAGTTTATGGGACCAATGTGTGCCAGAGGCAGCAGAGAAAGGAAGAGATTGCACAGGATAAGTAATGGTAGCAGTAAACCATTAAATTACTTCAGTTGCCACAGCTGCCTTCTTTTCTGAATTCTCCTGACTTCAGAGATTTGATTTTTTTTTTTTTACATAATTTGGTAATCTTACCATTCTATCACTTTAGACGATAGAATGATTATCCAGGGGACAGATCTTCAGCTTTTGACTCAGAACTAACAGCATTGGAGATGGATTGGAGCAATGATCATAGATGCAGCTTTTCACTGGCGAGTGTCCTCACTGGTATTTTCTTTCTGTCACTTTTGTCTCTTGGAAACTGCACAATACCCAGTGACTGGCAGCGAGAAAATGTAGCATCAAGACTTTGCTTCCAGTTGTTCACTTCTGAAAGCAAAGTTTGGGTTTTTCCTAGGGTGATTTCTTGAATACTAATTAAATGGCAGTTTGGTATGATCCAAACAACATCAAAATAGATGACAAACTAATTGGTGACCAGCCCTTAGACATGATTATTTTCACAGGATTCACTGTAAGAAGTAAAACATTTTGGATTCTTTTTCCTTGTAGCCCATAGCAGTCATTGCTGCATCATATCCTATGGTTTGGACATGACCATTGGATTGTCCAGCCTCCTAAATCAGATTATGTTTATTTACTCCTGCATTTGTACTCCTTAAATTTGCTCTTGCAATACAGATGTCACTGATTTATTTGTCAGTGGCTTCAGGATCTGGTATATTATTGGCTTGTACGCTGCATTTACATTTATAAATATGAATGTAGAAAATTTCAGAAATCCTTCTCTCTGAGGAAGAGTAGTCTGTTGGCTCCTCTGGAAGAGAGATTGGAATTCACTTTATAAGATTAATGGCTTTTCTAGGACACAGCATAAAAAGGCAAAAGAGGAGAAGTTCTTTTCTCTTTTTTTGTTATTTCATTTAAAGAAGGAATTAATGCTTGGAGAAATTCAGACAAGTTCTGATGTTTATTTGAAGAACCTGCTTTCACATACTGGCAAGTAAGCATATATCAATGGCTTGGACTATGGGCTTGAGCCATGAGAAAGCAGGGAATAATTCACCTAATTTACTGAGGCTAGGGAGATCCTCATGTTCAGACTTTGGGGCATGCACGTCTACCTGGAAGCTCATCTGAAGGATTCAGAAATCTTAGTACTGATTTTGTTATTGCCCAGTGTTTTCAATACTGTCTGGCTAACTGGTGTATCTTCCAGGAAGGGTCTACCTAATCAGAAAGTGAGTGAAATTAGAAATATTAAAAAATAAGCATTAATTTGACCTGCTTTTTCACTTTTACTTAGCCTTTCTTTCTGCAAATGAGCCAGGAGAGATTTCTGTTTCCATTCCTACTCCTGCCTCTCAAAGAGAAGATCTGTCTGCTGGCTAGTTAACTAATTGGTACAAGTGAAAAACCACCTGTACGGTGTGTTCAGCTATGCAGTGTCAATCCATCTGCAGAATGCATCAGGTGCACATTCCTTGATTTAGGGCAGTTGCTGGGGACAGGGCAGAGGATAGATTACAATGGGAAAGAAAGAACCAATCTACAGAACCATTAAGAATTATTTTACTTTTTTGGTCATCTTCCCTTATCTCTTTACCTACATCTTGAAGTTTTTTCTTTCATGCTACAGTAGCAACATTGGCTAATGACAATAACTTATGTGAGGGATGCAAAAAGGTAAAATTGGTCATACCATCTCTCAGTTTTGAAATTAAACTTATGAAATATTTTTTGTTATTGTAATAAAGAGGCTGTCATTTATTAGAAGAAAGGAAAGAACAAAGTATTTTTTTCCTTAGGCACTATTAATAATGTCAGATTATGATTTAAATAGAGCAATTAAATGTAAATTTTTAGGGCCATTTTGAAACTAATGGAGCTTGACACAGTGTTCAGCAACTTGCCTGTGCCTTTTGCAGGATTAGGTCCTGAGAGAACATTGTTGAAAGACATCTCCAAATGTGGATTTCTGCATAACAAAGTGTCTGATCTTTTATAGCATCGTTGCATTGGGAATTAGTCTTGTCTTTGGGAATTTGTAGTCTTTAGTAGAAGAGCATGATTTATGTCTTAGAATTTAACCATTCTCTGTAATAAATAGAAATGTGCCACAAGTATTTACTTGGTTGCGCCATGGGAAAATTTTTAACATATTGTTCACAGCTTCAAAATGCTATAAAAGAAGGCATGTAATTTGAAGACCGACTATCCTTTGTGATTTCTAACCAATAGATTGATTAATATCTTTCAAAAGAGACAGCAGCCAAAATGTTTACATCTCATTAGGCAGAGAAGAAGAGAGCACACACAATTTTGATTATGAGCTTGGATGGTTCATTTCTTTGGGCTTCACATCCCCACTACTTAAGGCAGACTGTAACTTTAAGATGTTATCTCTTGCCTGCACAAATAAACAGCCAGTTATGCTTTTTATGGTGGGTAGTTCTCAAACCAACAGGGGATTAAATGATATTAGCTGGAGTTTGTGGTTCCCTGCTGAACTATCATGGGCTCCATGGATTCCTGTCCTGAATATTTCACAGAGCAAACACCTCTTATCTGAGGTGATATTCTCACACTGGCCTCTTGGCCATGGACTTCAAAAGCTGATCACAGGGAGGGCTTGAGAGGCAATAACCCTTAATATAACAGTCTCTCCTGATAGGGATAGACAAGGTAAAGGTAAGGCGTCTCTGAAGTTTGCTCTTGTGTGTTTAGCCCCATGGGGTGATAAGGGGCCATCTGTTTTTCCAGTCTGCAAACTCATCTTTTTCACACTATCCCAGTATCAAGTACACTTTAGGTCTGACTGGTATCAGCACCAGCAATTCTTCAGTAATCTGAAGAGATTTTCTTGGTATTTTTAGCTTTGATCCCAGCAATTGTCTTAGTTGCTATTGTGTTGGGTTTTTTTACCCAAGCAAATATATGAAATAAAATTTAAAACCTTACGTTCAAGGTACCATTGTCACAATGAAAATAACTTATTGGAATAGGTGTTATAAAAGATATTTTAATTACTTGTGAGTAAAGGGAAATTTTTGTGCTTACCTCAGTGATTAAACTCAAAACATCAATTCACCTTTATTAAATATTGAAATAGAATATCACTACTACCAGTTCTAGAAGTAAAAAAAAAAAAAAAACACTGCTTCAGGTCTCAAAAATATTGTAAGAGTTAGTAAAATGCTACTCAGATTTCTTTTATTGTAGAGCTCCCAGAACATCTTCCTTCATCTTTGAACCTTCTCCCTGCAGCCATTTTTTTATCAGTGAAATATTTGGATTCAATCGCAATCTCCTGATGGCTTTATATGCAAACACTGAATACTATGAAATCTGCAATAAAATGATGCAACACTGCACATTAAAAAAAAAAAAAAAAAAAGTCTAATTTTTTTTAGCACTTTATTACCTTAATTTGTTGTTTTGTGGGATGGGAGTGGTGGCTGTCTTTAAGGAAATTGTTTTTGCTTATACCAACTAATTACCATAAAATTTCTGGAAATGCAAGAATGTAGATCCTAATCCCACAAGCTTTTACTTGCTTTGAGCAGTCCTGTTGATGGAGACTACCCCACCAGCCTGATTAAGATTTACTAAAATAAGTAATGTTTACAGAGACAGAGATTGTAAATATTATTATTGTACCAAAAACATGCTAAAAACAAAAGCATATTTACATGAGAACTCTGTTATTCAAATGCTTCCTGAAATCTTACAGAATTAAATTGAGAAGAAATGTTTTGTTCTATTGTAAAATATGTCCATTTGAAGTGAATTTGCTAATAACTTATTTACTTCAGATTCATTCTTTTCTCCCCATCATCAATTACAATTCACGTACACTAAAATGGACCACGGGAAAGATCTTGAAAGATCTTCTTTGGAAGAAGAAACTAAAATTAGATAACTGTCCAGAACAACAAAGTATTGTTAGTTAATGAAAACTCACTTACTTAATGTTTTCTGTTTATGATGGCAAATTAATCACATATTTGTTTCCTTTGATCCATAGTCATATCCCTTTTCCATAAATTCCTCTCTGTTAAAAAAAAGTTCTCTTTTTGATATCTGACATTGCATCAATTCAGAAGAAATTTGTTTGTGAGAGCTGTTCTCGGAATGTTTTTTACTTAAAACAGATTAGTGTTCTCTAAAGCAAAATAAAACAAAGCTGCTTCATTTAATAGTGGAATGTGTCCTTTAATGAAATGTCTGGGTTTTAAATGTAGTAGCTTACAAAATTATTTTCCTGATATGATTCATTAACATCAGATATTAATTCAGTGATTTATTTGTATGGAAAACAGATCACTGACATGTATTGCCATATAATTTATGCTTTTATTTATGATTGCAGCCAGGCATAATGTGTTCTTGCTCATAATTTTCTTTTTGTTAAGCAAAAGTTGGTTTGCAAAAAATAACTTAAATTGCTTTGCATAGTACTTTTATGCTGTCAAAAGAAATTATCAATTTGAAATTTGAGATATATATAAATCTCAATAAAAATTGATATATCTTCCTAAGCTGGTTTTGTTTTTAAAATTTTCTTACAATATATTTATTTTTAAAATAAACAGATTTATTATTCATTATTATTTCTGTTAAAGAGTTTAATTTATCCAAAACAGTGAAAAAAAGTGCAGAATACCTTTAATTGGTTTGAGGTTTTTTTCTGCTAGAGAAGAGGTATTGACTAAAAGATCAAATCCAGTTGTTATTATTTGTATCTATTTTTATTTCTATTTTGAAAGGTAATATCTGTAGTCTCAGAAATCCTTTATTTTCCATGAAAGTTATAGTAGCATCTTTTATGGTTCCTACAGGAACAGCTTTGCAATAAAATTGATTTTCAATATGACTGGTCTGTGTCCTAACAAATTTAGCAGGAATTTCAAGAAATTTTGTCAAATCATCTTTGAAATAGCTGCATAATTAGGTCCAGTGTTTTGAAGCATGTTAGCACAGAAGTAAAAGTGGCAGAGTGGAACACAATTTTTTGAATTTTCCAAAGCCAACATGAGCAGATCAAAATAATTTTTCATTCACTTAAATATTTGAGTAAGCAGCATTCTTAAATCTGCATCAAATCCTGGGAAAACAGTAAAGAAAATCCATTTATCAAGTGATGTGATGCTGTTTCAAAATAGTATTTTAATTAATGAATGTGTTACATCAAAGGAATTACTTATCAAAAAATAATTGTGATATTTAAGTTACCATGGGAATAAAACATTATTTTTCTAGTGGTGTAACTGCAGCAATGATAGCTTTGTGGAACATACGTGAAGACGGTGCATATATTCTGGACCATGTAACTTTTTCCTTTTGGCTCTTTTTGGGTGCATCTATTCCCACACAGAGTGGACACCTCTGGGATTTTCCCAGAAGACTTTTTGAGGAAAAATATCGAGGTCACAAAAGCTGGAGATCTCTAAGGGATCTTTAAGGAAAAAAAAGTAGTAGTTCTGAAATGTTTTCATCCACCAGGAGTTTCCTTCCTATTCACTGAGAATTGCTGAAGATTTTTTTTTCCAAATTACATTACAAATTTGAAGATTCTCTAAATGAACATTATTTTTATAATGTTTTAGGTTTACTGATAGGGAGTAAAGAAGATTACTTTAAAAAACACTTAAAAGGGTCTGTGCAGTTTTAATGGCTTGAGTGAAACAAAACACCAAACAGGATGTCCCTGTCCCCTTTGAACTTGAGGCATCACATTGACATGAAGCTACTGAATTCTCTCATTAGTTATGTGGTGCTGGAATCCCAGCAGCACTTAATGAAGATAAGTTTTTATGTAGTGCTTTCAAAAAAGAGTTGGAAATTGAGTCTGATCTAATTTAGTACTCTATCACAGACATAATAAAGTTGGGAAATCAAGAGAAAAGAAAGGAAGAGGAAGAAAAGAAAGGAAAGAAAGAAAAAGAAAAAGAGAGAAAAAGAAGAAAAAGAGAAAGAAGAAAAAGAGAAAGAAGAAAAAGAAAAAAAGAAAAAGAAAAAGAAGAAAAAGAAAAAGAAAAAGAAAAAGAAAAAGAAAAAGAAAAAGAAAAAGAAAAAGAA
>JAOTQP010001286.1:30232564-30246363 GCA_026413545.1 Cichladusa arquata
AAAGAAAAGAAAAGAAAAGAAAAGAAAAGAAAAGAAAAGAAAAGAAAAGAAAAGAAAAGAAAAGAAAAGAAAAAAGAGAAAAGAGTAAAAAAAAGAAAAGTGATAAAAAAATGGAAAATGGAAAAGATTAATATCTAGAACATAAAATAAGAAGAAATTTTGTCTTTCATTCAGACAAAATAAGATTTTCCTTATTGTAATTTGCATTGTATAGTTAAAAGAAAGGAAAAGCAAGATACTACTCATTTGCTTTTTTTTGCAAAAATTTTTCAAAACTACTTTTAGATTATTTACCTGCTTTTTTATTATGTTTCATTGTATTAGTAGAAAATTTTGTAATTTGTTTTAATGGAACTGGCCATCTTGCACTATAATAAAGGTACTTACAGCATAAGCACTTTAGCATGGTGTACACTGACCATCAGAACTCATCAAAACCTAAACTCAGCATTTTTAAGAGAGAAAGTAGAAAAGAAATCTTCTATTCCAAGGTGGGACAGATACTTCAGGCAGAAACTGAGAATATATTTAGTTCAGTAAACAGTCAGCACTGTTCTAGATATATTTCATCTGAAAGACAATAGCAGTCTTTTGGCTTTGGCTGACTACTGACAATTAGAGCGTCATAAACCAGATGTCAAACATTGCATCTTGAATAACTTTTTTCTTCAAAATTTGCCCATCCTTCTTGTCATCGTGGCTCAGCTACCTAATTTAGTCCATTGCTCGGTACCTGTTTTTATTTTATTAAAATTAGTGAAAGAAAGAGTATCTGTAAAATATATTGATTTGATCTGAATGTTTCCTTAGCTTTTAAGATAACTGATGCACAATTAGTGGACTCAGAAACAAATAAAAAATGAAAATAGTTCAGATAAAAACCCTCTCATTGCTACAAGAATATTCCCTGACCAATTTTATTATAATTTTACTGCTATGTCACTGAACTGTTCCTTCTGTGTTATTTTCAGCTCAGTGACTTTTACCACTTACTGTCTTTGGGAGATTGATCTGTGGAGATTTCATTCTTGAAGCATGCCCCTTGAGGTTTGATTTTGCTTCAGTTTATCTCTCTGAAGTAGGCAATCATTTCCCTCTTTCAAATGTCTTGTTTTTGAAGTAATATAGATATTTATGGTGGCACTGTTTAACTGCTAATCTGAAAGAAAGGGCTTGAGAGCAGCAAGTTAATTCATGATGGAGGAGGACATTTTCCAGTGTTTCAGCCTGGGAAATCCCAGGTGTGAGGGTGAGAAGGCTGGGCATCAGACATCCAAGCTGGAATGATTCTTTTGACCAGGTGGTTTAACTTCTAAAACAGCAGGACAAATGGTCAAATTCCCTTCTTTTTCTGGGATATCTAAAAGCCACCCTGGTAAATGCATACCACTTACCAAGTTTTTGTCATGTTATTAGCAGGGAAGTGCCAGTGTATTCAAGGGAAGAAGACACTGAACTAAAAGGGTGTTAGGAGAGATTGAGCTAAGTACTGAGTTTTAAAGAGCAGATGACTTATGTCTTAGACACAGAAAGCAAGGTGCACAGTGGGTTGGTAGGATAGCAAATATTTTGAGTTAGATGTGTAGTCTGAGGAATTATTACTGGTTTTAATGGAACAAATTTGGCACAGAAATTCTCTGTATGCATGCAGTAATTTTCAGCTTTTATGAATCAGGGAATGATACTAGACATTCATAGATGAATAGGCTCTAAAGAAGATTATCATTATGACATGCTAATATGACTATATGTACTGTAAGTAGAACAAACATAATTTCTGCATAATTTCTATGGTATCTGTATAAAAATACCCCTGTTAGCTTGAAATTTGAATGATTATTAGAAATACATTATGTAGTATTATTATATAGAAAATACTTTCTAAATAATTTCCTAATAAGTGTATAATTAATATACTAATATTGTATGATAATAGTATTATAACTTGCTTATAATACAAGGATTTGAAAGTTGATCTCCATAACCTACAAAATCTCTATCAAGAATAATTTTTATAGAGGTTTTAATGGAAGCATAGATTACTTAACTAAAATGTATTAATCTTTAATTTCCTATTTACCTGAGAAGCTTCTCACTGAGTATGCTGTATTCACAATGAATGACCTTGATAGATTAAAGCATATTTTATCTGCCTGAGTGTAAATAGTCTTTTGGAGCCATAAATGAGCTGCTCCTCCCAAAGTTTGGTTTTGTGGACATTAAGCATCTTATTAAGCCCAGTTTTGTCCATGACAAACAGTAAGAGAGGTGTTTAATTCCAGTAAGACCATCTCTTCAGAAAATTGGGGGTCTTCCTGGGGATATTCCTCTCTTCCTACTGAGTAGTAAATAGACTGGAGGAGTAGCAGAGGCAAGACAGCTAACTTTTCCTTACTTAGAGGTAGGGAAGAAGAATCTTGACAAATATTAAAATCAAGGGTTTTTGCCCATCAGTTTCAATATGTAGAAAGGTCATAAACTGAATATGAAATTAAATGAAATGATAAATGAGACTTCTTTTAATACAGATCAAGTTGCTAAAATGGGTAGTTGATTTCCCTAAAAATAAAATGAACTGCAGAATCATCAATATTAAGAAAAACTTTTTCACAAGCTCTTCACAAAGATTTTAAGAGTGATATTTTGGAACTTAGAGGTGTCTTTGCACTACACTTCACTGGGGAAAACCATTTTGACATAAATTCAGCTGTCAGGGTTGGTGATAGGAGACCCTGTTGGTTTTGTTATTTTGCACTAACACATGAATGATCTATAATATAAAAAGAACTTTCATCTCAGATGTGGTTGTCATTTCTCTCTTATAAGTAAGCAGTAGTTTAGAAGGGGTGCAGGTATGGATATGCAATGTTGAAGGTGAGGGAAGATTCCCAGAAAACTCCCAACATACAGGTGTTAAGCTTTCTCAAAGTCCAGCTGCCTTGCTGGCCCCTGCTTCTCCAGCTCTTTCAGCTGTATAAATACCCTGCACATACCCTTCTGCACATTCAGATTGGTAATGTATGTGCACACGTATATTTGACATATATTTGGGCTGACAATTAAGAATTATGGCGGGGGGGGGGGGTGTTAATATTCTTCAAACCTCTGGACACCTTCAGGACTTGGCCCATCTAGAAATTAGCTTGTAGGTAGACTGCAAAATCCTTCTTTGCAGCACCTAGTGTTGGTGCATTTAGATGACACTACTAATGGACTAAAATTTTCCAAGGAATAGAAGACCCTAAGGAGGAGAAAGACTATAAAGCCAGTTGTGGTGTTTTTGTTGTTGTTTCAATAATTTGGTTCTTGAACTGAAAGGGAGAGAAAAAACAGGAAGAAGCTGGCCACAGAACAAATAAATATGGCATTGGCTCATATTCATTACAACACATTGGATAAAAATGAACAATGGCAACTATCAGCTTTCATGCACTTCCTTGGAAAAAACCAGTGTTGTGTAACTTGGCCAAAAAGACGACGACATGTACCACTGCACTTACACAGCCCAGAAGGGGAGTCAAACAAGCAGCAGAAGAAAATAGCTCTTTTATTTGGAGGTCCTGTTTACTTGGAATATTTATTACTCTCATCAAAAAATATCAGTTTACCATATCACTTGCACAATTTCTACTCTTTTGGTTTTCATAAGAATTCCAATAAACTCATTTTGCTACTGAATGGGAAAGATATTAGAAAGATTCAGAGGCTTGGGGGGATAGAAAGGAGAAAAGAAAGGTCAGCACAGAAGAAAAGGCTTAGATGAAAGTATGTCAGAGCAAAGCTTCCCATGAAAGATTATTGAGAATAAAGCTTTTTTTTTAAACAGACATAAAAAAACAATATATAAATCAAGAGCACAAAAGCCCTGTTTTATGATTTTTTTTCTGGTGCTGTTTAATTTTTTTATATCTTTTTTTTTGCCATTGTTAAAAAACAGCCAAAACTTCAAAGGCACGCTGCATGTGTTCTAAATCAGGACTTCAGTGCTGATGTATGACAGCACAAAAATTAAAACTAAATAAATGTGCTGTCTAAACTTCCATGTTTCTCAAAAAATTACTTTAAAGGCTTTAAAAAATTAGAATTATTGATTGATCTTACTTTACCAACCATGATGTTTTCACCAGAGTAAAGGACAAAATATTATATTAAAAAGACAGAAAGAAAGAAAAAAAAGAGTGTTGTCTGAACATATCTGAACACCTGTATTTGGCTGTCTTGTCAGACAGGCAAGGAGGCAAATGAAACTTTCCAGTGATTTGTCAGATAGTCGGTATGGACTGCATAATTTCTCAGTTTATTCACTGTTTTCTGGAAGGCTCTTTTACAGTCAGAGTAAATCGATAAAAACAAGCCATTATATCTGTGAAGGACTAAATAGCATTTCTGGTCTATCACGTAAAAATGGTTGTAGGACGGATGTATTCTCATGAAAAATAGTCAGTGCAAGTTTTTTACTATTTTCTTTTCAAAATATGAACTTTTTAACTTGTCGAGTTATCATTTCATTTTAAGTTACTTACTTTGTATAGGATCTTGCTGTTTTCTCTTAGAAATGACATATCAGACTCTAAAGGTGTCTGGCCACAGCACACCCATTAAATCTGCTTGAAACAAAAATTGCGTGACTGGAGTCTTTGTGGCGTCCCTTTTCCTCTGGCCTCTGCTTTTACAATGGCCATTTGCTGTTCTTCCACTAAGTCATCTTAATTTGTGTTGACTCACTTGTTTTATCAGGTTACAATAGGGGCAAGTGGCCCAGGCAAATAGGAATGCAAATGCTGTTCTTTTTTCATAAACCTTTCTTTTACTTTTAGGGCTCATTCATCCCATCCCTGCTAGTATCCTTTTTCCAATTCTTATTAAGAAATAGTCCCCGGCTGTAATTTATGTTCTTATTTAAGTCTGAGGAGTGGTATTTCTTTGCAAAGGTTCCTGGATATTTGTGTGATCAAGAGAACTAATTTACTAGTTATCATTTTATCTTATTAAATCCCTATTCTGTTTTGTTAAATTGCTTCAGTTACACACTAAGAGAGCAGATATTATAGGATGTTATTTTATGAGCACTAAGTAAGAAATAGATAATAGATAATGAAGTTTAGGAAGTCAAAGTATGCAGTGTGCTGGCAGTCTCTAAGCTGAGTATTATGTCTGGCAAATACTAATATGTGTACAAATAGTGTTACAAACATGAAACAGGGTTACACTACCTGATCTGTTAATTTACTATTAATTTGATCAGTTCTTTTACTGTTAGTTTGATCAGTTCTATTAATGTATAGAAGATTGACCATGCTTAGATGTAATACAAGGCCAGGAATAACATCCTAGGGAGTTCTGGGCTGCCCCAGCTTTAATCACCTGACCCTGGTATCTCAATTGAAAGCCCAGATCCCTGAGATTGTTAGTGGTGCCTCCAGAGGCTGACTCAACAGTTCCAGAGCTCTCCAGGAGTGGCTAACCCCAAAAGAATCTCTCAGGGTTAGTTACAATTTTTTTGATATATACTAAGTGCTAAAGTTGCTTTTCCCACATGCAGAGTTTGCAAAAATTCATCTTGGAGACAGTTACTTTGATATTTTTAATGAGCACTGCTCATATAGATAACACATTTTTATTTTTGATAAATCTTGTAATAAAGACTTTACAGTGTTTCATCGAGGAAAGGGTTCATCACTGTTTCCATATACACGTCACCTAGAACACATGTATGGAAGTGATATGTGTGCTTTTCGTACTGAACTTTTCAAGATGTGGCCTGAAACTTTGTTTATAGAAAAAAGAAATATCAAGAATTTAAGACACTGCACAGTTATTGTGGGAGCAAGTAGAAGTTACATTTGTGCTATCTATGTTTCTGCTTTTGCCTTTTTCTTGAAGCGGTCCTCAGAATTTTTTATTAGTGGCAATCATTTGATGATTGACAAGGGAATACTCTTGGACTGGCAAAGTGTCACTACCTTCCCCTATAATACTCTCTGCTGTCCAATGAACTGCTAAAACCTGTCATTTCTCTTCTCCTAATTTCATTCCTGATTAAGATAGTATCACAACATAAAATAAAATAAACTAAAAATTCTAATCTGGAAGCACTGAAAGTAGCATCAGTAGAGACTCTTTCCAGAACAAGCCTTCCAGTTTGGCACAAACATTTATCCATATGTAGGATGAATGAGTTGCTCACTTCAGTCTTGCCTGAAATTGTTTACACACTCCTTGTTTGGAACAGTAAATCTAGGGATTGCATACAAAAACTGTGCACAAAGGAACATTATTTGGGTTATAAGGTCAATTGCTCGGAAGTTAGACCAAGAGAGATTTATGATTGCTTGCACAATGGACCCTTTTTGCATATGCTGTAAGATAGAGATGTTAATTAAATGAACATCTACTATTCTGGGCCTTTGCTTTTCTCTGCATAGAGACAGCTAAGTTCAGGTTTTAACCATAAGCCAGCAGTAAATTCTAACTTCTTGATTTCTGCCTAAAGCTAAAAACTATAGGAAATAAATGTTCTTCTCCTCTGTATATATTTTTTTTTCCTGTTATCCACTTTCCAATAATTAAAACCCAACAAGTTCTGTGTTTGGTAAAAAAATAACACTGTGGTACCCTACATTTCTCATTTCTTAAATCTTAATTTCACATTAAATAAAAATGTTTTTATTTTTCTATCTTCCAATGTGTAACATCAGCTATCAGGTCACTTATGCATTGCCACTTCCCATGAAAAGACACAGCTAGAAATATGAGCCAAACTCTGATAAAAATATTAACTGGCATTATATAGCAGTCCCACAGAACAACTAATAGTCGTGTCAAAGCAAATTTCTCTCGAGCGTTTCCAGACACAGTGAGAGCACAGGAAGACCCAGTACAGAATGTGCAACAAGTGAAAAAAATGCTAGCCTAAAGGGGTCATAAGGACAATTCCTGCATGTTTCTTGGGCATCTGAAACAGAATAGGAAGAAAACAAATTTGGTTTTTTACAACCTTCTCTGCCTGCAACCACACATCTGCTCAATCACACCTGTATCAGCCCTGCTGGCTGCATGTGCTGGATTTCACACCTTTTGAATAGGCAATATCCAGATCTTGCTCTGATTTGTATAGACTTTAGCACTAAAGAAATGTTTTTTATTAATAGCTATCACTGCCAAAAATCACCTTAATTTTGGAAATTACTTTTTTGTTTACCTACGTGCAAGCACTTGTCTTCAGACATGTTTTCTAATGAGATCTGAGCATTTGGTCCTTGCAAGTGTTATAATACATACAAAGATTTACTCTTTGAGTTCACATTGGGTACAAGGAAAAGGAAAAAAAAAAATCTTTGTTTGTTATCTTTGTTAAAGAGACTTCCAGGCCATCTTTGAGCTATTCCAGGTTGGACTAAGTATATGCCAAGGCTCATCAGCTTGAGATGGATTTATGCATCACCCGGGTAAGAGATAGAAGCCACCTTTTCCACTCACAGCTCCAGAAATATAAATCCATTGCAGCCATTGAATTACTTCAGATTTTGTCCCTGTGACAGTATGGTAGTATGTCTGAATAAATGGCAAGTGATGTGATTGCTCCTAGAGAGGACCAGCCTGTTGTCAAGTACCTGCTTATTTAAATGTTTTCATTGCTTTGAGGGTTATCACAAACACTTTTGCCCACACATACAAACCTGTCATCCAGCACTGTGCCAGCTGCCTGTGTTTAGACTTCTTTTTACTTAGCAACTTATCACTGGGGAGTCCAGAGTTCACTGCAGCCAAAAGCTGAATGATTTTCATGTCAGTATTACTGGGCACTGTCTCATCTTTCTCTGCAAATGGAGGATTTCAAAAATCCTTCAAATCCTTATACAAAAGTATATCCCTTGGGGAAAATTCAGAAATGCACTGCATCCACTTGTAGAAATAAGATCATAAACTTACTCTGCTCTCTTTACTTGCTGACCCTTTCTGATGGTTGTAAGAAAATCTGTTTCCTTGACAGTGTTTAGTTTCATACTCACATTAATTTTTTTCTTGAACATCCTTCCATGCCTGTATTGTCTATTAGTCACAAGTGTATTTATTTTTCCTCTTATTTAATAACAGTCTTTTATTAACTGAACAAACACTTTTATCCTTTTCCCAATTCTCTTATGTCCCATTTTTTCTTTCATCTATATCTCTCATGAGTAATTGATATGACTAATTAATTAATTCCCCACATAATTTTTAGCACTAAAATCCAGGTAAAAACAGTGAGAAGATGCTAAAATTTTGGCCCATAGCCACTTATTTTATGAAATTAAATCAGCACTTTGGCCAAAACTGAGAATGACTGAAAAGTTTATCCTCTGCTGGAGTGACCACTTAATGTCCTAATGAGTGAAACTATTCTGAATTTGATATTTTTCCCTGTTTATCTCCATTTATTTGTAGTCAGACAGTTGAATGCCTTTCTTGTCTAGGGTTTCTAAGTGGCTTTGCTATGAAGTTTGGATAATTTTTGCCCAAACTCTCAGCTACTGTGGCTCTTTAGCTTTCATCAGAGTGAAGAGTAAATGCAATTCTGATGCTGCAATTGGGTATATATTATTTGCTAAGATTCTAGAGCCACTAGAGAGCTTTGAGCCACTGCAGCAAATTATTTTACTTCTAGCTGTTAAAACTCTGGAGGGAGAAACAGTAGCTATGCTGGTAGTAGATTTTCAGTGTTTCCAGCTAAAAAAGCTGATGTACTGTTTTCCCTTGAAGAAGAAATAACTGTTGCTGCTCAAGAAACAGTATCTCAATGTGGAATGAATGGGTTTTGCCCTGTTGTGAACTTCCCACTTTCAAGGAGAATGACTAAGATGACTGTTGCAGCTGCAACAACATCTGGAGTCCTCAAATTACCTTGACACTAGTTATCTGGATTTAGTGTAGCACAGAAATACCATTGTTTGTCTTGATGTTTCTATTCTTCAGTGAAGATTACCATTTATTTTAGGTTCTCCAGCTTTCCTTAAGACTGCTCTCATGCTATGGTAGCAGCATAGATGGTGGTAATTTTCTTGTATATGGATCCTGCAGAATCAGGAGTGATTCTGCTCCTCACTCTGAGAAAATCCAGAAAGTAGCACTCCTTGACTGCTCAGCCACCTGAAGGCATCTTTCACTCATATCAGCTTACAGTCATTGTTTTAACTTTCTCTAATAAGAAAAGGTAGAAAACCCCTGAGTAAAGAACTCCATAAGGCTTCTGAGCCACTGATTCTCATGCAGTAATTGGTGGGTCACCACTTGGCTGCAGAACCTCACAGAAAGACTCTTTGAGATAACTGTGAGTTAGAAGACTGGAAAGATAGGGCTGAGAAATTCAAAATTCTAAGAAAATATTTTATTGTCATATGTATTTCTTGGAGGATCTGGGGGGAGTGGTGGGGGAAAGGATTGGTGTAGTAGAATTTCTGTGGAAACAAAGAGACTAGAAAATTAAAATGTCTTCTACATATTCCCACCTGTTGTGCATGAGAACAAAGTGGCATCAGTCCTGCCTTCACCTGAAGCCTGTGCAGCTCCCTGCCACCTTCTCTTGTGCTCCTGGCAGGTTAAGGCTCCTGCAAACTCTGCTGTGTAATAACATGACTGACAAGGTTCTGACATGACTTCTCTATTCATGGAGAAGGCTGGATAGAGTCACCTATGTAATTCAAATGGTAGCTACAGTTGCTTTTACAATTCCACCATTTCAAGGCATTTGTGTGTCCTTTTAATAGTATGAACAGGTACAAAAGAGCTGTTGTCTGGGTTGAAATCACATCCTTAATTTTTCTATGTTTTTATAATAGAACAACATAATAGAAAGTTGCTCAATGTATTTTACTTGGAAATTTCAATTAAGCAGAAGACTGTAAGGAGTCAGACCCCAAACCTAGTTTCAATACTATTTCCTCTAGCAAGTTTTACACATTACCTTTTCAATAAGTGGTGACAGGCAGTGCATTTCTGGGTGATTATAGCATGTGTCAGGTGGGGTTAACAGGCACAGGGCCAGAGGGAAAGTGAATAACTATATGAGATGTACAGTAATCCCTTAGAAACACAGTGCCTTATTCCCTTCTGATTTTATAAAATGATGTTTATTAAACAATGTGATTCAAATCCTAAGGGGCACTAGACCTCTGATACTAATACTGAGTTCACCAGGAAACTTGTTGCCAAATTGGTCAGGAAATAGAGTGTTTACTTCAAGTCTATCCACCTACAAGAGCCTCTCCCTGATATGCTTATTGTATGTGTGTTGCTAGCCTTGGAATGATGAATGGTCCACATCTGGAGGCTAGGTCTTTAGATAATGGTATATGCTGATTAACACTGGCTAAGGAACAAGCTCTTAATTTAATCTGATATGTTGATATGGTAGGGTCAGTAAATGACTGAAAATAAAATGAGAGCCTTAATTTGTGTACTCTGAGAAACTGTATAAGTTGGAAAGATCCTTTAGTCCATGTTGATTTTCTTGGCAGAATATATTAGACCATCTTCAGAAAATGGCAGTCAGTTCTTAGCTTCTGAGTGATGGGGTTTAAATCAGATCCTTTGTGTCAGCCTCCTGGGTCAATTCAGCATTAACTGTCTTGGTTTTCCATCAGTTAGAAAAAGAAATAAGGCTAGATCTTCCCATTGGATTGTTTTCAATTATAACTCAGTGCCCACATTTCAGCTCTTCATGTATAACAGCAGAATCTTTGCCCCACATATTTTAAAAATGTGTCAGGTTGATTTTATAGGCAGTAGCATTATAATAAACTTCTCCAAACTTAATCAAGCTTACTGATTTATTTGGATAGTCAATAGTAGTATCTGATTTTCATTCCAGCATGGAATAGAAACAAATTCCTCATATTTTGAATTATTTTTTTATCAGATGTCTTGTTTTTTAGCCAACCCCTTACTGAGCCTAGACTCAGATTTGGAGATATAATCATCTGTAACTTGTAACATCAGATGTATGTCTTGTATATCAATTTAATCAGGCAATTTGATCAGATTTGGAAGAAGTTATGATAACAGTAATACCACATGCTCTATCAGCTTGGCAGATTTCACAGTATGTGGGACAGATTTTCACAGATAATTATTATTCTGATTACTCTGTCTCCACAGAATCCTTTTAGAGGGTTTTTAGTCTCTAGGAAGAAAAAAAAAAATAAAAAAGAAAAAGGAAAAAAAGAAAAAGCTTTCCAAACTCCATGGAGAATCCTCTCACCTCACAGATGAAGCAACAGCCTTTTTCAGAGAGATCTGAATCCAAGACTCTGAAATACCACCTTGCTCTATGAAGTCCTACAGCTTCTCTCTTCTGACTTCTGCTTTCTGATGCAGAACTACTTGTTCTTGAAAAAACAGGGAAGATCTCTGCTGGACGGATTATCTTGCATCCTGTCTGGCTTCATTTAGTAGAGGATTTTCTAAATAGGAAGTAAAATAAAAAAAGAGAGGAAGATAGCAGGACAGTGAAGAAATTATTAGTTGGGCCATCTATAGGAAGGGGCAGACATTAAGGAAAGGTAAGGAAACAGAGAAGAAAGGAAGGCACAGAGCAAAGAGCTAGTAAGAACAGGGCTAAAAACATCCAGCCTGTTTTGGGAATATCCAAAAATTCCTGCTTTGTCTTTGGCAGCTGAAACCTGTGGTTGAATATTTTCCCTCTGAATCCACATAACAGCACTTCAACAGTTCTAAAAGCTTCATAATTATTTTGTATATTACCGCGACCTTTCCCGGAGGGTGCAGGATCCCTAAAGCTTGATAATGCAAGTTACAAAAGAAATGCCATCCTTTTATTTTTGCCATTAAATAATTGGGAGAAGAGTTTGGGAGAGTGTTCTTCCTCCATATGTTTTCTCTGAGGAACATTTTGCCTGGTGGTCAGCACTGCCTTATGTGGTGAAGGTGTAAAAGTTCCTCCCTCCTGAAGGACTAATCAAATACTATGCACTGTATGACACACTTGGATACATCCATATCTCAAGTGGGTTGAGAATACCATCTTACTGAGCATTGCAAGGTCCCCTATTCCTGTAGCAAGACAGGTTTGCAGTATTTGACTTTCAAAGAGGTATCCTATGTATCCTTGAATATATATTGAGATTTAATAAGTTATTTTCAGTATAACAGCTAAAGAGCAGCTAATTATGAAAAACATATTACTGTAGACCTAACAGGCATGCAATAAAAACATCTATTACATAAATTGTTATTCCATAAAAATGTGTTCCTGAGAATATTGGTATTTATTTAACATACAATTAGTGTCTAATTTAATATAAATTAAATGTCTGCTTGAGACGTAATTTGAAGTGTTACTGAGCTTCCTTCTCCCATATTAAAAGCAAGAAATCAGCAGCTAATGCCTGGAGGCCAAGTGCACCATTTAAATTCAGGTACCTCAACACTAACATTTGTAATTTCAGCCATTTGGAAAATGTTTTTCATAAGAATGTATTTGGCGTTAAAATCTCCTTTTCCCCCCTCACTCAAGGCCACATCCTGCCAACTGAGTCAAGTCTCTGACTTCATCCAAATGAAGTTTTGATTAAATAAAAGGTCCTGAATTAAGAGCAGAGAATAAAATATGTTCTCCTATCATAGAACACAAGCTTTGCAAAATGTCCCAGCCCCTGCTAGTGCTGGAAGGGTAAATTATCATTTGACTCCTGTATGGACATATTTATTTAGTACACGTAGCCTGGTGACTCAGGAAGTTATGTAAAAACTGACCCAGTTAATTTTAGATGCTATTGTTGGAAGAATATCAATGAAAATTAATCAAATAGTCACGAAGGAACCACAGGGAAGGAGCACGGAACACTGGTGGGTAGAATTTTGGCAGCGATCATCGCAACAGTTTTAATGAGAGGAAAACACATTGTCAAGTAAATTAGAGAGTAATGACATGATTAAATGGTAAATAATAGTTAAATACACGCTTGGAGGTCCAGGACAGAGACTGTGGAGGTTTTGTGTTTTGCATGTATTCCTCTCCAGGCTGGTCTGAGTATCCAGAGGAGCTCACCAGAGCTCTGCTGTAATTTAGGGTTGGGTTGTAGCTTTTAAGGCACTGAAGCCAAAAGAGCTGTTGGGGCCCTGCTGCTGAGGCTGAAAAAGCTGATGCTTTCTCCACAACTCTAAAGCTTCTCCAAGCTTTCAGTTGTTGACGTGTCCTTGTTCCTTCACTAGCCATCTCCAATGAGCAAGGGCCAGCACCACTGCTTTGTTCAGCCTGCAATCACCCAAAAAATGACTGTGCAGGAGACATCTGCTCTCCTTATGCACAGTGGGGGAGAGGGAAGGAGTCTCTCTTCTGCTGAGGCAGGTTTAGTCCCCACTAACTGGGTGTTTGCACATTTGCTGGCAAGCAAATTGAGTTGCATATATGACTATTTATGCAAACGAGTGCTGCGGTGCTGGCTGGGAGTTCATCCCATCCATATGGCTCCTTTCCCTGTCTGCTGAGGAAAGGATGCAAAAAGAATAAATTCACAAGTTGTCTTCATTCTCAAATGCTTCCTTTGCAAAATGGAAGGTTGTCCATATAAACTCAGACTGGTTAGCTTTACTTCAGCCACATGTAACACAAATTACAGTTGTGTAATGAGCCTGTCAGTGGGGAGCTGACCTGGATAAGAGGTGTTTTACCTGCCTGCTGTTTGCCACTGTCCTTTTCAGGTTATCAGAGTAAGGATACCTCAGAAAAAAAACAAAAGAAAACTGAAAAAACTCTAGATTCTCTTTTTATAGGATTTTTATAGTATTTTGGTTTCCAG
>JAOTQP010001286.1:30246373-30296913 GCA_026413545.1 Cichladusa arquata
CTCAGGTAAAAAAAAAAAAAAAAAAAAACCAACGACAAAAAAAAACACCAGCAAAAAAAACCTGAAATAACTCTGGATTCTCTTTTTATAGGATTTTTATGTTCTTTTGGTTTTCAGTAAGTCCAGGTAGAGTACAGGTACTCCACTGATTTTGGTCAAATGAGGCTTCAGAAACCTCATCCATGCCTTACTGCTTATCAGAACTAAAAAGAGTTTGGGGGGAACTTATATGTTACAAATAGAAAAAAAAAAAACAAAACAGGATCCTTACTGGGGCATCAGTCCATCAGTCCACTAAAAGATGAACTACTTCTTTAGATGGTAATTCAAGTGATCAGCACACTCTGTCCTTCAATAACAGCCTGATAGATTTCTCATTAGTATAATAGAATAATAATTTTCTCTTTCCACCTCCCCACACTACAATAATTTCTTACAAAAGTCTGAGTGTTGTATCTCCTCCAATAATAGTACTGCAGGAGGGGAAAAGGTGTAATTAAAAATTACACATTATGGTTTTGTTTTGAAATTTTTTATTCTTACTTCAAAGGTTGGCAAGTAACATCTCATATGCAGCTTATCTCTGCAAGGCATAACATGGTTTAAATGGTTACAGTCTCAATCTAGTCTTCTCTGCTTAGATGCACATTGTGCATCCCCTTTTTTGTGAAGAAAAAAAAGAAGGAATTTCAGGATTTCTTAGGAGTGTTTTGTTTCTTGTGGAAATAAAAGGTTAATAATATTAGGATGATAGCAAATGAATATTTAATGCTTTTGCATGTTCTACCCAGGATACCCAAATGTTGGATCTGTTGATGAAGCAAGTACTTTCAGTGTTTAAATTACAGAAATTATGAAAATAATAGTTGGCACAAAATCATTCTCACAATTTCCTGGCATATTGCATGAGCCTAATTTTTAAAAACGCTGCGCTTCTCTGAAATGCAAAATCACTGAGCACATTTGCAAGATTTCAGCAGGTACAGTATAAGGGCCAAGAACTACTGCTGATTTCTAGATATTCATGTGAATTGGAAGGCCCAGGATGCAAAATGCCTGTCTGACTCCTTTCTCACCTTAAGTTGGCCAGTGCTTGATCTCCTTATATCAGGGGAGATGACGGATTCTTTTAATGGTGCTTGTTACTATTTTCTTCTTGTTTTCATTATTCATTTGGCATGAACTACAGCCCATCTTAAAACTATTACTTGACTGGGATTCCTTTCTTTCCATTTTCTTACTTCTGCACTCCAGGGGATTTCCTTGAGGAAGCTAACATCTTTCCTAGGTTGCTGCAAGTGACACAGGATCCAAGTTTCTTTGTTAAGAATTTCCAGAACTCATTCATTCAATCACTGGCGGTGTTGGTACTGTTGACTAAAGTTGTTTCTTCACTTTCTAACAAGTCACCTTTACTTTGTCAGGGTAGCTATACTGAAGAAAAGCACCACCATGTTTTAATCTGGGTTGGAAACAGTTTATCCTGTTACCGTGATCTCTGTTCAGAGAGATGCTTTCTGTGAAGCTCATTGTATCCTGATTCAGTAAGGGGTGATTATTATAGCATTGATACCAGGAAAATCATCAGCCAACCAGCAGACAAACTAATATTGTAAAAATGATTATGGGTTATATTATGTGTGGTTGTCTAAATGAAGAAAAGGCATAGCAGGAGTCTTTACATTTATTGCCCTACAAACCTCAGAAGATTACAATGTGGAGATAGCAGTATTTGCAGCCATACAAAGTTCTCCAATGTGCAGGGGCAACATGGTAGAGCTTTCCCTTCACAGAATCCTTATAACACAAAGAATAGTGTCATCTTAAAAGTGTTGTTGGATTCCTCACACACTCAAAGGGTGAATGAAAGATGTGGGGAGCCTGCGCCTGTTCATTCTTCTTCATTTCCTGTAACTGTTCTGTCTCTGACTCACTTTACACTGTTGGCACACTCTTCTTATGGACCTAAAGATCTCATGTGTAACATGCAGACAGAAATAATTTCTGTAGGTAAAAGACAGCAGAAATTGGCTAAAGATCAAAGGTTACCCTCATTCCACTCCTTCCTTCACTTTTATTATCCTGTCTAAATTTGGTCTTTTGTAGAGAGTGGGGCAGGGGAGGGGGGTTGTGGATTTTTTTTCATGAGGGAAGGTTGACTTTAAATGGGAATTTAAGGTTTTATTTGTTATTCAGCTCTTTATTTGAACCACAATGTAGTTACTTTGCTAGAATCAAAACTGTGGTAGTTTTAAGGTACAGAAGTTTGGGCAGTGGCTCAAGGAAATAGTATTTAACCTCAAGTGTTTCTATGATCATCTGCATGTTAAGTGGCAAATAGAGGAGTTTTACTGTTTTGGGGTTTTTAGGTCTGTACAGCTAATCCAGATTTTATATAATTAAAGTTCCTAATCTAAAAGCAGTTGGACATGTGCTTAACAGAGATGTCCATTTTACATCCTAAGATGAAAACAGAACTAAAACTGAGTTTGGAGAATTTATCTGAAAAATATGCTTGTAGTTTTCACATTTTTAATTTTTGATGGTCTTCTTCACTGGAACCAAAGATGTTGATTTTCCTGTCTTTATAGAACTCCAGGGTTCAGCAGGTACCTACTAATGCTTTATTTAAGGAAATGAAATGCACTGGAATGAGTGGTGGAGACCATCAATGGAGCAACTAGTACAGATCAAGTGGGAAAGTTAAGAACAAGATGTGATGTTTATTTAATGTCAGTAATTTCAAATCTTTATTTATCATGTCTTACTTGAAAGAGATTAAGCAAAAACAATAGTTGTCCTAGGAAACTACCACAAAAATTCTTTCAAAAATCTTCACTTCAAATTGACATATTTCATGCAATTTTTCTTGTCATTAAAAATGTAATTAATTAAATTTATTTGAATCACAGATGAAAACTTTGTGGTAATGTCTGTGTAGTTATAGATCACCACAGAAAATGAAGTACCATCATTTTTGGAAATGGTGCAGAGTTTCTTAGAGTACTGCTGGTCAGGAGTGAGTGATACTGGTAGAGATAGCTCCAAAGTTCTAGACAATTTTGACTTATACCAAAACCCTGAATTAAAGTTGTTAGTGCTGCTTCTAAAAACACTTCAAGATGGAGCTAAGAGGTAACATATGTTTCCACTATCTCTCAGTCCACGATTTTATATTATTCTCAAACCTCAAATAAAAAGGAAGAGGTTATTTTTAAATAAAAAACCCTTCATCATCCCATTTGGAAAGCACTGTTATTTTTAATTATAGCACTGTAATTTAACTACAAATATTATTTGTCATATCAATGCCTAAGTGGCCAGGGTTATGTCAGATCTCTCTAAATAACATGACTGTATGTCACACTGATATGCAGATAGGAAGAGAATCCAGGGTGATAATGGTTAACAAAGGTAAGAAGAGAGATATCCTCATGCTTCAACTTATCTCCAGCAATGAGGGATCAGCATGAGGGACATTATCTCACATGTGCCTCATAAAGAATTCCATATACTAACTCTAAATCATCTGGTGTGGGCCATGGTCAGAAACAGGATACTGGACTAAGCATATCCTATGCCCCCTGTACAGTATGCCAGAGCTTTCTACATTGTCGTGCAGCAGATGTGAGACATGCCTGCAATGCCTGTTCTGCTTTAATCATTTGCACTCCTGTGTTTGAATACCAGGTTTTGGTCACCTAACCAAGCAGCTGCTGAAGCTGGCGGGTGGCCGCGTGGTGCTGGCGCTGGAGGGAGGACATGACCTTACTGCCATCTGTGATGCCTCTGAAGCCTGTATAAATGCCCTTCTAGGAAATGAGGTAAAACATAAATCATACCAAGGGGAGAGAGTGAGCAAAGTCTGCTGAAGCTGCTGTCTTTGGTATTCTTTTGGTAACAATGGTGTCAGTCCTTTCTTCATCTTGTATAAAAACCATGGAATTTGAATATGTCTAAGAAATTAACAGACCTGGTTTGCATAAATGCCTCTAAATTAGATGATTATACAAATTCTTTAGTTTATGCCTAAATTATTCCCAGTTCTGAGTCATATTTAAAACCTCCAAGTTGCTTTTAGTGATGTGCTGAATACCAGACTTGACATCACTGGTAGTCTTTGATGCCCATATCAAGTACTAGGAAAGGATCTTTTAGCCATCTATCATGGGGAAAAAAAAAAAAAAAAAAAAAGGCATTTTCAAGGTAACTGGTAATCTCAGAAACAGGGTATTGCAAAGGCACATATTTTGCAGTATTTTGACACTTCAGTTCTAAAACATTAGTAAAAATGTGCACAAGATTTAAAAAAAAATTATAAATGAAGATTCAGATTGATCTGTATGCAGTTGACATGTAGTTTCCAAGAGTTACCAAACACTGTAAATGTTAACAACTTTTGAGAGGAGACTATAAAACTAAGTAAATATGAGTATGTCCTATTTATGTATACAAATGCAAGATAAGGATTCCTATTAGTGAAAATATTTCTGCTGTCCATTAAAAAATACCTTTTATCCTATAAATACAGTAAGAAGGAAAAAGAATTGCTGGAGGTGCAGCCAAAATAATTTATGAAGGGACAAAAGCCTTTACCATAAATTGTGAATTTTGCAAGATCTTGTTATAAAGGGGAGTGTGCTACTTTGTTTCCCCTTCAGGGGAAGTCTTAATAGATATATAATCTCTCCAATCAAATGTATTAGTGCCAAATTGCAGGCTAGTCTGCCAGTTCCATTTCAAGGCTTCCTACCTATGTGAATAAGGTGAACTAACATGTCTTCTGATGGATGTTGGGGAGAAGAATTTTCTAAGCACTCTTTTAAACCTTTGCTTTGCATCTTTATGGCACATCAACAATGCCTGTTATTTTTACATTGTTCATAAAATGAATAGTGTTAGCTTTTTCAAAAATATTCTCAGAAATGTGAAACACACATCAGAATAAAAAAGAAAGGTTTCAATGGGTTTTATCTGCTGTTATCTTTGACAAAGTCCATAAGGAAAGTTTTCCAGTGTGGTGGTATATGTTACTAAAAAAGCTGCTCAGCTCAGTGTTAGTTCTTTTATTTAGGTACTGAAATATGGATTACATAACCCAGCTTGGGACATTTGACAGTCTTAGTGAATGCAGCATTGCTTTCCTGATCAGATGCCATTCCAGGGCACCCTCATTGGTATTTCTGTTATCATCTTCCCTGTGACAGCAACTTACAACACCAGTGGCTTTTATAGCATTTCTAAACCCATTCCCTGAAGTTTTCATCCTTGGAGTAATGTGAATAGTTCTATGCTGGAGGTGTGATGTATCCTCCTCTGTGTAGGTGCCTGGGTCCCTCTAGCCAGTTATGACCATTTGGTGGTGCTGCCCATTTATAGAACCTGCCTTATTTTGTTTTACAGTTGTATCAAACCTACCAAGCTACTATTTCTGCTATCACTGAATGAGAATGAATACAAAAAACCCATGCAGTCATTTTTGATTCACTTGTGAAAGAACATAGTCCTAAATGACTTGAAGCATCTAAGAAAATAAGCATTTTTCTCATGCCCTTTTGCTGACAACATTGTCTTCTGGGACATGCATCAAGTGGTTTGGTGCAGCAGAATTTCATAGACAAAATATGCTATATCTGTGAAGAAAAGTACTCCAGAGAGGATGTTGCTACCAAGAGTACTACAAGAAACCAACATTGGCTTAAAAGAATAAGTAGAGATGTTGCCAAGGTGCAGACACTGATGAGAAAGTCTGATACCTAGTTAGCAGTTAGAAATAGATTTATGGCAATTTGTACCACATGGCCCACAGCATATATGTACACTGCTTGATTTCAGTAAACTGTTCATGAACTTATACAGCAAACTCCAAGCATGTTCTGCCAAGGATGGAATTTTTTTTTTTTCTTTAAACAACCAATTACTATAATTTGAGGATGCATTCTTCTCTGAATGCAATTCTTTACAGGTGATTAATAGGATAATTATAACTTATTATCTACCTTTCACTTTTACAAATAATGGTATAAGCTGTACCCCTAGTTAAAAACATTGGCAAGATTAACTTCAGTTCTAAACACTACACATGTATTTGAACTCAAATTAGAAAGATTGGGAAAGCCTTTGTGAGGTACCCTGCAGTTTGTCAGATGTATTTATTCATGTGCTGAGGATTAGAATTCATAAACATTTTGCAGAGCTTTTTGAAAACTTTTTCTTTTCTTTTGTTGTTTTTGGCTAGGACTTTTCAATACAGAAATTCACTGCTTCGTGTGTCCTATTACTAACAGAATAACGCTTTAAAAAAAAAATTCTAAAACTAGCCACCACTTTCAACTTTCAGGGAATGCTTGTCTAATATGTTACCTAAGAGGTAACATTAAATTTACAAGTGCAAAATGCCTTATTTTCTTAGTTTCTCTCAGAGAATCAAGAAGGAAAACAGGTTGACAACCAAAATAGATATATTTTAATTTATACACGGCTTATACATTAGTGATTTGTTTAGTAAGATAACTTCTCACTCTTGTCTTAGATAAAAAGTGAGTGAAGACACTAGGAAAATAATACTCTACCAAAATAATCTTCTTTAAATAATTTGAGCATGGAAGGACTGGTATAAGTAACAGAATTTCAAGGAGATCCACACTCTTTCTGACAGCAACTGGAAAGAAGGCGAGCAACCCTGTGGTATCTGAAATGACTCTGTTTGGTTTGGCTTGTGAATACTTTCTTAAATAATAAACAAACTAAAAAGGAAATAAACTAAGGATAAACTTTATAAAGATAATTTTTAATTAGAAAGCTTACATGGAAA
Organism: Cichladusa arquata; assembly: GCA_026413545.1. Lineage (NCBI taxonomy): Eukaryota > Metazoa > Chordata > Aves > Passeriformes > Muscicapidae > Cichladusa > Cichladusa arquata. The sequence continues at coordinate 30,253,188 of JAOTQP010001286.1, forward strand.
ATTACTTTAAAAATATTTTGATGTCTTAGGTTTTCCTCTCCATGCTTCTGTTTACAAGCAGAAAGTTTCCATGTCACTTTGAGAAAAATCCATTTGACCATTTGCAGACCTAATTAGAAGCACTGTAGGTTATCTCCTTGGAAGGAAATCTTCCTAAGAGGTGAGAAGAGATTAGGCAGCTGGGTTCCCTTGAAATCCAAAATGTAAACATGGAAAAATCTTCTGGAAGGTGAAAAGGCAAGGTGACCATCTCATGATTTGAGAACTGGTCCATTAAAAGAACATCTGTCAAAACAAAGGGAAAGATGGATTCAGATAATTCCAAAAGAATAATTGCTTTTAAGCCTTTCTGATATTATTATGTGCATGTGAAAATTAAATTCTTTCACTTATTGTGATGGTCTGCAGTTTTTCACACGTTGGTTATATAGATTTAAAAACTCATTTTCAACATATATATAGATGCACATATTACATATGTAATACATATCAATTAAGAAAACCATTGAATATAAAGATTTATATTTTATTCCAAGAAGTCTGTGAAAATTGGGTTGAATATTGAGATTTTTCCCCCCCAAAACTTCATTGTGGAGTATAGAAATTCCACCCTACTTTGCCCATCCAGCTTTAGTGCAATAAAGAGTTCTGCTATGACATTTGGTCTCTGGTGGTGGTGAGTAATGCTGCTCTAGACACGTAAGGGTATGTGTTCTGCTTTCTTTCCTCCACATTATTTTTGAAGAGGTGCTACTTGGATTGAGAAAATCATTGGGCAAGGGCTTTCCTTTAGTCCAGTATTCTAAATCCTACGTTTTATTTCCAACATAACTGCAGTCATATAGGGGTTCTTCTGCAGCCAGAAGGAGTAGGGAAGTGTTCTTTCAAGTACAAAACTCTTTGAATGAAAAACTAAGGATATAGCTCTTCCTTCATCCCATCCCTTTTAAAGCAGCCAGGTGTGATATCCCACGGGACACAGAAGTCAGTCTAACATCATGGTCCCTCTGATCTGCCTGCAGGTTTGGGCAGTGTCTCTCAGCTCCCCGTGGCCACAGCAGCTCTCTGTGGTCTGTAACAAGTGATAATTACTCACAGACAGGGTCATGCTCCCCTTTGCACAGAGGAAGCAGAGAAGTGCAGCCCACAGTGTCTCTGCCCAGCGGGGCCCTGCAGCGAAGGCGCGGAGAGGATGCGCCTCTGTTCTCATTGACTGCGGCGGCCAAGGCTGAATTTGGCCCCAAGTGTGACAACATTTCTAAGTGACTAAATTTAACATCTTCTAGTAAATATTCTTCTGGCTTGAATTTCATTCTGAAGCAGAATTTGACAAAACATTGTGATTGGTTGGCTCCCAAGCATGCTTGAAAACTTACACCGGACAATTTTCTTGCAGAGTGTGAAGTATGTGCTTCTTTCTTGCAATCTGTTGAGCTGGCATTTAGGAGGGGATGGTAATTTAAGTGGAAAGCTTGTATTCTGCAGCTTTCCTGCTGATGATGAAAAGTTGGCATTTTCTCCTTTGTGGAATTCAGTGTCAGTCTGGGGCTGCTTGCCAGCTAGGCAGTGAGCTCTGCCAAGAGGGCATTAAAAGAGGTTGTTTACCAGAACAGGTAATAATTTCTCTCTCCAAAATGGAAATATTCGTGCAAGTGAATATGGCCTGAGATCAATTTTAAATTGCATGGTAAACCTGCTCAAAATCTCACATCCTCCTTGTTAGTCTGAATCTAATACTAGAAATAAATAACACTAAGTCTAAACACCTGTCAACTGCTGCTTGCATAAACCCAGAGTCTAGAAATAGAGATCTGGATGGGATAGGAAACTGGAGCAATGTGTGTGCCAGAGGTCAGCATGGTGACATCAAAGTTCCCAAGGTGGGCAGTGCTAGTTGGGAAGTGGTTTGGCCAAGGAAACAAAGAATATTCTGATTCCAAAGTTGCATAATTCCAAGGTATCGCTTGGTTTTCAGGTACTAATGACCTTAATGACCCTTTGTGTCTTTGAAATTATTCCCTGATGAAGTCTGATTTGTTTATTTACTGCATTATAATCCTTGATCACAAAAATACCTGCCTCAAGTGCTTATATGTAAACAGAGTGCAGAAATCCTGAGAAAATTGCTAATATAAGAACACATAATATAAGGAGACCTGTGAGATCTTTGAACTTACTCTTCTGTAATCATAGGCAACTTTAAGAGCCACAAAGCTCAGTCTTTATGTTGGTAGGTTTCTTAGATATGTTAACCAAGAAAGGGGCGTTGTGATTCTTCCCCCTGCAGCTCTGGCATCCCTGAGGAGCCTGCCTGCCTCCTCCCCTTTCTCTTCTGCTTCTGGCAGACTCTCTGAGCTCCTTACCTTCTGCTTACACTTGCCTCACTTGTCAGTAATCTCTAACTGCACTCTGCTACATTCTTCAGTGAAGCTAATCTTGGTACTTTAAAACATGACAGTGCTAAAGACAACATGGATACTGCTTGAATTTTCAGCTCAATACAGACTGCTGTAGTTTCAGATTCTCTCCATGTTCCCAAGGATCAATTCAGATCCCTTTCTGGGCACATGAAATTTCCATCATTAATTCCTTCTTCAAACATTTGTTGATATGCCTCTGGCAGATTTTGGCATACCAAGTGGTTTTTTTGCCCGTTTACATTGTTTTTTCCATTTTGAAAATGATTAGTGGACTCCGGTTCTACATTAGTCTTCTGCTTTGGACACAAAAGCCCAATTCAGTCATGTAAAAGCTTTGAAAATGTGACCCTTTGTGCCTGGTCCAAACTGCCTCTCCAGTGGTTTGGTTATTTCTGCAGACTTGAGCTGTTCTTCTCTAAAAGATTTCTTTCTTGATGGTGTGTTTCCAGTGCTTTTTTCAGCTTATTTTCTGTTAGCCTCCAGATTTAATAGACTTCACTATCTGAATGCCAGTAAGTGCAGGAGGGAAGGTGATTGTGCCATACATGCCAGGTGTAGAGTAATTTCTTTTGTTCAGTATTGGGTCTAACTGCTGATATTTTCCAGGGACACCTCTGTGTCTATACAGTTGTATGCAACAAGTGGATAACTGCCAACAGAATCCTCCTTTTGAATGCAGACAGTCTCATTTCAAAGGGTATAGAAATAGCTGCCATAACCCACTGGCTTTATTTATGCAGTGATTTTGTAATGGAACTTCATTTTGGGCTGTGCAGGATATATGATGCAATGAACTCACTTGTGGAGCCTGATAAAATTTCCCTGATATGAAAGAGGGTCCAAGGTCTGTTGGGCTGTACTTAAGGATGAGGAGACAGAAAGGCTTGAAAGGAGCCTGAAAGGACAGAAAGGGGCCTGGCTCAGCCAAGCTTGGAATATAAAATGAAAGTTTTGTGGAAAAAAAGAGTTAAGGAAATGATCAAACATGCCCATTATTCTCACATCACCTACAAAACTGTTAGTAGGGCTAACAGATGGAGTAACGATTGGGATAGGTGTTGGATGTTTTACCCTTTTTCTTCTTTCAATTATTCATCAGCTTATGCTAATTTCTGAAAACACATCTGCCATTTCTAAATATTCACCTGATATGTCTAGATATTCAAATATGGCCTACTTGTTTAAAAAAATCTATACTGATAAGAAAAAGGTGTTTTTGATATATTAGAGAAAATGAAACCTTTTGGGTTTTGGCTCTTGCAAAAATCTAGCTTTAAAGAAAGGCAACATAATATTCGCCTTTTAATAGAAAAACTCCTCTAACTACATCAGTTGTTCCCATCTTAATAATTAGTACAAAGGGTCTGCATATAGTTAGTAAAAAAGGTCTGCCTAAAGAATCTTAAAGGGCAAACCAAGACACAGCTCTCACATATTGCAGTCTGGCAATTCCATACCTTTTACTATTATTCCTACTGCTGTGGCCTGGAGCTATTTTGTTCTGTTTCAGAGCAGTGAATTGGTCATCAAAGCCTCAGGAATTAGGAAATTGATTAAACAGAACCTTAAACTACTCTTTGCTGCCCCTTATGTGTTCCTGCATCCAACATGACCAAACAGAACTTCAGGGTTTTATATTCTTCCTGGCTAAATGACAGATTACTTTAAACAGAAAATGACTAAATGCTATTTATCTGCTTAACTCAAGGTGTGGATTATTAAGATTATTATATGGATTATTGTTCTAAAATCTGTAAAACTTGATCTGTTGGTTGGCATTTTCATAAACAGGCAGTTTCCCCGCAGGCATCTGAAAAAGTTACCAAATAGAACCATCTATGAAGATGATAATTAGATGTGGTTCAAGGATTGCAAAAGTATTAAAATATTATTTGTATTGTAATTGCTGTCTTTGTGCTAATCCAGATACATACTAGATAGGAACAATCTTTCTTTGCACTTTGGCCTCCTTGTTAACCAAGTAGCACTGGGACCCAGTCAGGTCCAACCATCACTTCTCTGCATACTTGATCACTGAGCAGAATGGGCTGATTTATGCTATTTGAAAACAAAACATAGTGCTATTGTTTCTAGCTAGAAGAAAATCTTCCAGCTGCAATCCCATATGGGCTTCTAAGGAAATAATGACATGAACAGCCCTATTCATTTTGGTTACCAAGACTCCAAAGGACTGGTGATATTTGCTATGTCTTTATCGCTGACAGGCATTCACTGCTGACTGCAGTGGCAGGATCCCAGAAGTTTTGGGATTTGTAGCTGAGCTTGCTTAAAATAGCACCACTGAGGGAGTATCCACACTGCAGTTACTTCCCACTATGTGTGCTTGGATCAAAGTTGATTTTATCTAGCTGGTGAGTAGCCATGCAGCGGTAGCAACCTGGAGGATAGTATATGCTGGCTACTGAACTATGAACTTCACAAAGGAAGCTCCTTGGGTGGGCTTCACTTGACCTAGTTTAAAATAGACCCAGGAATACTTAAGAAAGGAGTCTTGTCTGCAGTACAGATGTCTCCTGTCAGCCGTGGTTGAACTTCCTTAGCTTTAGAGAGGAGAGATTGGTGTTGAGATTGCTCTTTTTTGTCCACCTTGGCACAGTTGCTACTCCTGAAGCAAGTCATGGTAGTTTACATGTGGAAGCAGAGGAGCTTCATGACTTCTAATTCTAGGAGAATAACTATATTCTCTTAGTTCAAGGAGAATATAGTTATTACAGTGCAAGGAGAAGCATTTAGCCCAAACGATTTTTTACTCTTTTTTCCTAGAAGAAAACGTGTGGAGGGTGGACAAAAAAGCAGATGTGGATGACATTCAAAATACAGTTTATTTTTTATATTTATCCACTGTAGGGCAAAAAAGAACTGTGCAGTAACTGAAATCTTCTTTCTCCTACTGCAGCCCTACTCAAAGAATATACAGTTAAAACTAGCGAATTAAAATGCAGCTGATTCTGTAAAAAACTTACTTAGGGAAATTTACTGCTAATCTATATAACCATTTTTTTATTTACTTTATTTGAAATTAATGTTAAGCTAGTAAAAGCAGCTGTGTTTTATGGTTTTCCTCTATAAACCTTAAAATGTGTAAGATGGTTAGATGAAATAACACCAGAGAAATAAAGATAATAGAGTGCACACTTTGGTTCCAGTGCAGCTTCAGCAAGGTTTTGTTTGGAGTGCCCAGCTGCGTATACAGACGCAGTGGAATTTGGTTTGTGAGGAACCTACAAAAATTACACAAATAACTGGCATTTTTTAATGAATAATACACAGACATGCACCTGCTTCAGAGACTCCATAGATTAGTCTTGCAGCCAATAGAAAAGCCCCTTGGAATTCAATTACATGGCTGGAAAACAGAAAACAAATTCATGACTATACATTTAGAACTGATACCAGCAACATGTTAACCAGTTCTTGGGCTGAGTTTTTCCTGAGGATTAGATCATTTCAGTTTGTTTTATGTCTCTGTGGCTTATTGAATATTTATATTATTCTATTCTATTCTTTCAGCTGGAGCCTCTCCCAGAAGATATTGTGCACCAAATCCCCAATATGAATGCAATAGCTTCTTTAAAAAAGACCACTGAAATTCAAAGTATGTTTCTCAGTTTGAGTTGGTGGGTCAGTGGGCTTGGGGTTATTTTTTATTATTAATTATTGCCATAGACATTACTGTTTCAGAGAAAAAAGTAGGGAAATGTTTTATGTATAAATTTACATGCTGTGTCTAGTACTTATATATATATATATGCTTTTATTTTTGTTTCTTCAGCATCTCTTTGTTTCTGCCATGTATTTAATCTTGAAAACGTAACCCATTAAAATTATTTTAACATTTCTGATTCCTAAATATTCCCAAATCTTTTCATTCCAGAGCAGCTTGGATGAAATAGATGTTTGTCAGTGAGGGACAGGAACAGACAGGTAAATTAGAGCTCTAGTCTGTTTGTTCAGACTCTGTTTTTGCAGCCTTTCTCAAGATGCTCACTTTGAGATTCACAGGAGCTTGAGATAAAGCTAAAAAGCTCCAAATGGGCACTGATCTATGGAACAGTGCTAAAAATTACATTATTTGATTGTTTCTGAGACAGAAGGTACTTTATTGCTTCACTTATGTACTCTGATCCCAACCCTTAACTACCCAGATCCTTTAGGGAATTTGCTCACTGAAGAATCTTATGCCATCAATCGCTTTAAACCAACTGAGCACATATCCCTTAAATTCTCTAATCTTCTGGTCTCTGCCATTTTACTGAGCCAGTGGGAGCTTCCTGACTTCTACTGTTTGCTGGCTCCTCTAGAATAACAAATGAATAACAAATGTTTTCCTTCATTTGAGATGAACCACAAATGGTTAGGATTCATCTACATAAAATAAATGCAGTTTTTTAAAAGAGACACCATGCCCAATTCACTGTTCATGCAGTACTTCTCCATCTGATTTTAGCTGCAAAGTGACAAAGAAAATTCATTGTAGGTATGTAATTCATCATGCATATCCAGTAGACACCGAGATTTGGAAAAGCTCTAATTAAATCATCTGTATATAATATATTCCAATAAGTCCTCTGTGCTGAGTGGTATGTTCTTGGGTAACTCACAAGTTAAAATTCCCTTTTAATAATCTGTTAATGATCTGGAAGGAGTCAGCAGGTTAAGGAGGATCATGTACTGTGCAAGATAGAATAGATTTGCAAATGATAATAAGGGCAGAATGCTACACACAGACCACAGACACAAGGAAGAGAGATGCAATTTTTTTGAAATAAAAAAAGTATGTAATGGAAAATGGATCTGAAACCAAAAAAAGGTGGAAACAGACAAACAGAAGAGTAGGCATACACACAAATGATGGCTGTTCAGAGAGGTGTGGCTTTAGGAACAAACACATAGTGTAAATCTGAGAACAAGGTCCAGAGCTCTGCAGAATGAATCGATTTTGCCACAACTAGGTTTCAGCTGACCTGGTACAGTCATGCAGTCCAGTGGGCTGTTCTGGAACCTTAGTCAGGCTGCTCAGGGTTTGGACTTATTTACACATAACATTCTGCCTTTTCTTGTAATTACCTAAAAAGTTATATTTACCCCATTTTGTCTGGAGAGAGACCAGGTACTAGAAAGGAATGTGCTTGGATGGCAGAAAGGAGCCCTGAGGAAGTTCAGTGCAGCTTTGTGATGCATATTTAGATCTAATAGAAGTACCTGTTTGATATTTTAGAGAGTTAGGCAGGCTGGAGAGCATTAGGCTGTTTAGTATCACCTCAAGAGGTACTGAGAAAGCTTGATTTGTTTGGATCATTGCATTGCCTTTGGATATTGGGTTTGTATTTCTGTGATCCAACTTTCATAATGAGTATTAGCAACATTTTATATCAAATAAGCCCCTCCTCTGTGCTTTTTGCAAAACCTTGAGGCTACAATACTTTGAAACTAAGAGACAACTTTTTTCTAACTAGAATAGAATTTCTATAAATGTTTTGTATTGACAGTGATCCAAAGCTCCTTTGAAAATGTAATATATTTGGAATTAGTAGTTCCCACACCCATGTCATAGGCTATTTCTAAACAATTCTGTTCAATAGCAGAATACCAACCCCAAACACTGTTTTTCAAGCAAGCCATTGTACAGCATGTTCAAATCTATGAAAGGTAATTACAATTGCCTATAGGAGTGACAGAAATATTCCCTTTTATTATTTCTTGGTAATAGCCAGTGCTCTCACAAATCTTTGAGGGAGGCTTAAGCACATTTTCATGCTGAAAGCCAAAGCATACCTAGAAGACTGATTTGGTTTAATTGTTTTTTTTTCTTGCAATCTATGATTGCTCAAGTTTTGTATGAATGAAACCAGCAGTATTCTTCATTCTTTCTCTTGAGCTCCACCAAGTTCTTCTCAATGAATGTAACAGCACTGGTAGAATTTCACATTCCAGTAGAGCACAGTAGAAATGGAATTTTCAGGGGTTGTAGTGGTTTGAGGCCAATGCTTTTTGACTTCTTTTAATTGTCAGTCCACAGCATACCTCCTAACAAAGCTCCTTTTCAGCTATGTGCTGTGATAGCCTCCCCATTCCATAACTCTTTGCCTGCAAATCTTTTGGCTGAACACGCATTCAAGGCGTGTATGTTTTGTGTACAGCAAATAAAGGTTGTTCTGGATAAAAAGAAACTTGTGAAGCTCTTCTGCTTACCCCAGTTGTTTGTAAAGTACAATTTTCTGATTTCAAAGAAAAACCTATCATTGCTTTTTCACAAGCATCACAGAGCCCTCTTTGCATGATGCTACCTGGATGCTATTTCTGATTGTGACTGCTTAAACATTTCCCCCAAAAAACCACAAATACCCTGCCAATGCAGTTCCTTTCTCCAGGACCCTCCACTGCAGTATATGAGCTGCCACCTGCCTCCTGGCCTGACTCTGCTCTCTATGGCTGAAGCCTCTCTCATAACAGAGCTCTCAGTGTGGGGAAACAGAGAAAACCACCAATCACTCGGGAGTGAAGGGCAGCTAAACGGGCGCAGAGAGCCCACTAATATGCTTGAATTGGCCCTGAGTTTTAATGTTACAAGAAAGTCAGGATTCAGGGGGCAGCTGGTGTGCAAGCCTGTGTGAATGAACGAATGTGATGTAGCAATCCTCACTGATGCTGTTTTATTGTTGCTGCAGGAGAGCAACACAGTGGTAGCTGGGTACTAATATTTTATTTTATGAATAAAAGCCCTTGAAAACTCCAGCAGTGAACATGGGTTCATTTCTTTTATAGGCAAGAGGGGGTATTATTCCCATGCCAACAGATTTGATTTTCTTGCACATCTGTTTCTGCAACAAAAAACCCCACCCACTCTGTGAACATTTAGCTCATAAATTATAGGGTTTGAATTGGGTGTATATTGCAAAGACTGACTTTTGCACATAGGATCTGTGAGAACATTGTGGAATGCTCATATAACTTTTTTGTTTGTTTTTAGTGTATTTTTTAATGAATAGAGAATATGGTCTCTGAGCAGAGTAATAATAGAGAATATTTTTGTCTTGTTTTTATAAAATTTGCCAGGCTCCAATCATTGAGCCTACTGTTATGTACATAACTTTTTAGCTCTGTCTTTCATGTTTTTGGAGCAAAGCCAACCTCCTAACACTTAATCTCAACTTTGTAGGATACTTAATACACTTTACATTTTATCCCCAGAAGGTCCCCGTTATTTAAAGATTCTGCTAACTACTCAAACGTGCACACTATTAGAGTTCAAAGAAACACTCTCGCTGGTTGTTCTTGAAGATTGACTTGGGCTTTCATCTTGCAATGATGTTTTTGAATAAAGACATTTTCAGATTTTATTGACAGCTGCTTTCTCACTGGAGGGAAAAGTTCATCCTTCCAAAAGCCTGAAACTCTGTTGAGAGCTGTGTTACCAAAGAGGGGGTTTTCAGCAGCGCAGGCAGCACCACTGCTGGCCTGGCCTCCCAGCTGTCAAAGCCTCCAGCTACCCTCTGGATAAGCACCTCAGCTCAGCCTGCTGCCCAGCTGCCAAAATCCTAGTTTTAGTCCTTGGAAAGGTCCCCTGCTTGATCCCCTCTCTTTCACAGCTGTTGAAACCCTCCGTCTAATTCCCAGATAAGTACCCTGATCCAACCTCTGCAGCAGCTGCTGAAAGCTTCTTGCTAAACACTGAGTAAGCTCTGGTCCAGAGCTCCCAGACTTCCCAAAGCTCCTAATTCCCAGGTGTCATCCACCTGGCAATTAGTGAGTGCTCAGTGTTTTACGGGACTGTTAAGAAATAGATATGTAAATTCATACTTGTTCATGTGGTTTCCAATAATAAAACTGTTTCTTCAGATCATTTTATATGTTTAGGATGAGTCACCTGCCATTATTTTTTGCATTGCTTGATGATCTTCTTCTGTTGCAGGCAAAAATCTGAAAATACTCGTGCTTTTAATCCACTGCTGTATTTTTACATAGCAGACCAGAAAGCTCTATCCTTTATGATATCTGGCAGCTTTCCAGCAACAGCCAGTTCATATATGAAAGTTTTAACTAAATTATTGTTCTAGTATACGCCCTGAGGTTGGAGGAGAAAGAACATCCAGGACTAACAAGCCTGATTGTTCTGGCAACACCACTTCAGTCTGAGCTGGCATTTCTGACTTCTTTCCTTTTCAAGACAGTGCTGTGTGAGCACTTTGGACAAGAATGTACATTTTTCTACATTTTGCTGTCTCTGCATCAATGGTGTGCCATATCAGAGCTTCTAGTTATTAACCCTGCTCTGAGCTCCCATCACCTGGTAGAGATAAAGCCAATAGCCTTTCTGATAATCTGTGTTCATTAGTCTGTGTGTTACTCCTCCAGTTTATTACCTTCTGGGGAAGGGTGTGACACAGCTCTTGGAATGAAAGCACTTTCCAACTTGGCATTCTTAGGTTCAGAAATAGACCTCTTCACTGCAGCCTGAAATTTCAACTGTACTGCTTATACCACAGTGATTTTAAATTATAATCACTCCATGTTGAACTAAGTGATTACTGTTCTTGTACCACCATGCTAGCTAAAATTCCCATAAATTATTATGTGTGTTTTCCTTAGGCAAGTACTGGAAGTCAGTGGAGCCATACTCTGTGCCAGTGGATTGTGCTCTGGCTGAGTCTCAGAAGCAAGAGAGGGAGGAGACAGAAACAGTATCTGCTATGGCCTCTCTTTCAGTGGATGTTGAGCAGTGTATTCCTCAGGAAGGCAGCAGGTAAGTGCATGAAATAATTACAGAGAACAAGGTTTTTGCTCCAGCCAAGTGAAACTAAGAAGGAAGGAAGACTAAGAGTTGTTTCAAAATTATCTGCTAATTAAGATACCTGGGATTTTTCATCCCCGGATTTCAGTTCTCTCACTCAGCCACCAGAAGCAGGGATATTCTATATTTGCAGGTTTTTTTGGTTTGGTCTCTCTATTTTTGTATGTTCATGATTAGTTCATGATTAGTTCATGATTAGTATAAGAACCTTGTTTTCTTCCCATGTCTAATTCCTGCTGCTGCATAAAAAGTGCAATATCCATATGAGGTAAATAGACATGGTCAAGTGTAATCGACCATATTCTTCTCATTAAAAGCTTTTCAAATCTCTTTTAGTTTTAATTTTCTAGGAAGGTGTTCAACAAACAGATAAATTTAATAATGATGGACTTAAATAATTATTAAGTGATATTAGATAGACATTAAAAGTTACTTCCCTGGAAGAACAGTGCCAGTATGAAACTTAAAGCAACCCTGACCAGGATTAGGGCCAACATTTTCTATGTACTAAGATGAAGGTACACCAGCAAAGTATGAGAGTGCTGGTTTTTCCAGCTTGTCATCTGCTTTTTACATTAATGAAGATTGCTTTCAACTTCCAAATTAAGAAAATGATGCAGTTAATGCTGCTGTGTGTTTTGCCAATTACATGTAAAAAAAAACTCAGTAGCCACTGCATATTGTGTCATCTATAATCAGAAAAGCCACTGCAGAAGTTTTGAGTTTCCTATTTTTTTGTTTTAAGCACAGACATTTTTGGTCTTCACCAGTAGAGAAAGACACAAAACGTAGTGAAACCACTTAGGTTCCATCATACACAGAAAACAAGGGAGGAAGGAAGGAAGATGAAAAAAGCCTTATAAGGAGACTCATCAGCTCACCAGGCTGTGTACCAACAGTGGAGAAAGGAGGGAGCTGTGGGTGGGGACAGCAGTGGTGGGAGTGGAGCCAGAAAGATCCATGGCTCTTACATTGTGACTGCTGCTTGGTTGCTTCAGTTCTTTCCTCCTGTGTTGTGTCTTTTAATCAGAGCTGAACTGATAGGCACCCAGGGGACTAGTGCAGTGCTCAAAGCTATGGATGTGTTTGGGACTGAACATCCCCCACAACAGTGGCAGTGCTCATCTATCAAGGAATCGAGGCATGTCCTCAAAGGGACACACAGGGAGAAGAGCTAGCTAGTAAAGTTCACAGCATTTTCATAATTACCTTTTCAGCTGTAATTATATTTTAATATGCCATGGCTATTCTTGTGCTAGGATTATTGCAGAAAACTTCATAAAAGCTTAGAGAAGAATCCATGATGAACACAAGATGTGTTTTAGATTTGTGACTGTGCTGATCAGTGCTCAGCTGAAGAATAATGTTGTTTTTCATATAAGTTTCTGACAGTTACGAGACACTTCTGCTAGCCAGGGACAGAAAAATTCACACTTGTGTGTGCATAGCTCTGAAATAGAAATAATATTAGTTAAAGTATTGGAAATAATGCAGTCAAGCAAATTAAAGCTATAAATTGTCTGGAAAAGGGCATGGTTAATTTTGTGTGTTTTTACATTGCTGAGAATAACCAAAAATTTTATTTGTTATGTGCCACCACTCAAAACTACAACTACCAAGAACAACTGCTACTCCTACATGATTTGAACAAAATAACCCTTTGACTAAAATTGCACTTAATTGCTGCATTTACTACCTACCAGTTGATAACCTGTGACAGTTTCCACCCATTCTGAAAACAGAATTTCAGGGCAGTGCTGAGAAACGTGGAAAAAAATGGATGAACTGAAATGTACACAAGTGGAATTCATGTGGCTGCCAGATTCATTACACTTCATCAGTTCTGGACTCTTGTAGGGATGAATCCATTGTGATGAATTGTTTTGTGGAAAAATGACTTCGTTTGGAATATCTTCTGTGGTGCAGCAGACATTTGTCAGCAGCACAAAAAAAAACCAAAACACATACACACGTATGCGTCCTGAATCTTTTTATACATCTGTAACCCTCAAAGAAGGCACATGGAGCCAAGCTGCCATCAGAGAGTGACAGGACAAGAAAAATGCTGTCCCACTGGACCAAAATTGATAGTTAGGTCTTCTGAGGCTTTTGAGCATCATTTTCTTTGTTTTCTTCCTGATGAATGTAAGGAACAATATGGAATCAAAAGTGATCTTCCTGAAAGTTGGATTTTGAGGGTCCTCAACTGTGGGGAGACCTGAGAGGACCTGCCTGCACTTTGAGTGTGAATGAAAATCCATCATGGAATGTCCAGGGAGTGAGTCCGTGACATTGCATGCTTTGGGTTCTGCATAATTTACTTCATTTCACATAAGCACACCATCCATTTCAAAGGTACATACCAACACAAACAGCAGTAATGTAGAGACGAGTTCAGCTGTGCTTTTTCACATTTTTTGGTGTTTGTTGTAATAAAGGGATATGCATGCAGTGCCCCTTCTCCAGCCACTTCCAATGCAAACAGAGGGCAGCAGGGATGTGAGGAGTCATGTGGGGTCTCAAGCTCTGTTAGAGGATGTGCCCTTCCTCCTGCTGGTGTAGGTGGGGTCACCTTCTGAAGAACTGTTGCAAGCTTTTGCATTGAGTGTTCATTTGGGAAAGTTGCTTGTGACAGGGTGGGAGCAGAACAGGCAGCACCGTGGCTGATGGAGCAGCCTGAAGGGTTCCTTCATTATACCAGGAGTCAATTTGCTTCCTCCTAATTCCCACCACGGTCAGCCAGGCTGATAGCTCTGGCCTGCAGCTCTAAGCCTGTTTCACTGGTTCAATGGCAGAGATCCTGTCGACTTCAGCTCTGGATGGTCAGGCCTCCAGATGAAGAGCAGCAGCAAGAGTCTCTTTGCAGGAAACTCTGGCCAGTTATGTTGGAGGATATATTGGTGTTGGAGTGAGATGACTCACTTTAAACTCAGATTTTGGGTAAAGCAGCTCTTTTCCTGGCCAACTCATATCTGACTCATTTACCACTGATGGATAAAATGCTCCTGGCTAAGGCCCATATAAAGTATTTTTATTTCTTTCTTCTCTCTTTCTTTCTTTTCTTCAAGTGACAGTGCTGATTATTGTTTTACTTGATTTTCTCTGGCAGGGTAAATGAAGAAAAACGTGAAAAGTTGCTACGCTTTTGGTGTTTTTTATTTTACCAAAGCACAACTCTGCATCTTAAGATCCAATTGAATCTTGATTATAGTATTTGGAAGAGTACAGATATTAAAAAAAGAGTTTGTGGATAGGAAAGGAAACATGTATGGTGCTAACGGGCATTTAAATTGAGATGCAATTGAAACAGGCATGTCCTATAAAACATTTCTAACTACCAGAACTTTTGTGTGTTGATAACTTTTTATTCCCTATGTGAGATACAGATTTAGCTGATTAGAATTTTGGTTTGGCCAGAAATCTGTTTCAGAAATCATGCTGTTAATATATTCAGTACGCTGCTGTCTCTGATACCTTGGAGCTTCTGTATGTTTCTTCTTAAAATGGAAAAAGAAAAGGGTGTGGAGGGAGATCTCTTGCACTTACTATTTTTACAGGAAGCAGTAAATCTTGAGAATGACATTTATCAGAATTTGACTTTATGGCTCTGGTTCAGCTGAGCATAGATTTTACTCAAATGGAAATGAAAACAAAGTATAATTTTTAGTCTTAATATTACAGAGCTACCAGTTGCACTTTCAGTCAAATTGCATTATATTATATACTAAAGCAAATGGTTGAATCATGGGGTACAGCTAGCTACCATTTAGGGTCACTTGCCATATTTGTCTATCAACTCATAAAGCTTCACTTGGCATTTCACTGTTTGAATATCTACCTCAGCTGTGCTGAGTACACAGCACACACCTGACCATACCCCACAGGGCTTACAATCCCCTCCAGGCTCAGGAGCTGCAGAACAGCTTTCCTAGGTCAGCCTGCACCCTTATCTTGCCCACCTTCTTCTCATCCTTTGGTGATGGGTGCATAAGGAAGAGAGGAGTAGAGGAGGAGCAGAGGAGGTTGAGCACCAGCCTTGCCCTGGTGAGTTGATAGAACTGCTGTATCTGACCTATCCTGTGTAAAAGCCTCGAGGATACATACACAGGCATAAACTTTTCAAAACCTTTTTGAACCAGCTTACACCTCTGGCACTTGGGTAGTGAATCACACAGCCTCATCAGGCATCGCACTGCTTTTACTTATTAACCAATAAAATCAGTGGGAATCCCCGAGGTCTTGTATTGTGAGAAAGAAAACCACCTCTTTCTTATTCATAATCTTTGATCCATATCTGGTTTTAGAGGCTTGAGCTTCTCAAGGCTCTGCATTCCTGCTGATTTGAAAATAATTTCATACCTTTGATGATTTTTGCTCATCTCTGAGCTTTTTTTAGTTGCTTTGAGATGGAATAAGAGCTGCATGCAGGACTCCAGGTGCTGGGCACATTGTGAATTTACACAGTAGCTAATACTGGGGATGTTTTGTTTCTGTGTCTTTCTGCTCCTCTACCGTTAACTTCAAGCTCTCAGTCATAGACATCACTGTTAAAACAGTTGAAGCTGTCTTCCCTTGTTTTGTGTATTCTGTGTTTGTGTTGTTTTCTTTCTTTTCCATACAGAAACGCTGTTATGAGCCTTAGGGCTGAGTAGTATTGGCAACTTGGCATCATCAGCAAACATTATCACCATATCTACTTGCAGTCCACGTAGTCTTTGTGAGATGCTCTGTAGAATCCTCCATGGTGAAAATTCACCAATATTATTATGTATTTCCTGCATTTGATGTATTATTAATCTGTGAAAGGGCCTTCTCCTAACAACCTAGGTTCTTCTAAGCAGTTGGATAAAATTGTTGGAAGACCTTCTTTACAGAGGGAAATCACTTGATCCCTCTTCTCTAATTTCCTTCAGAAACGTCTAATAAATTTTAAAAGATTGCCATCTTTATAAGTGTTAAGACCTAATTCTTACCCAAATGACTATTACCTAAATGCCTACTAATTCCATTACTGATTGTAGCTGCTTTCAATTTTGCCATACAGACTTACTGTACTTCCTGTGGTTTCCAAAAGGTGAACTGCTTTTTTTGCCTTCTCTACCTCTTGCTGAGTTAAACTGTAGAATATGTTCAATAACTATTTCTTTAACAACATCCTAATCGTATTTCCCTGGAATTTAACAGACAAATATCATCTGCTCTTAGAAATTTGGCAATGTTTGGTGTATCAGTTTGTTCTAGCACTGATTTAGTTTAGGATAGTTCATCTGCAAGTAATAAAATCTCACTGACACTTCTCTAGTGAACCCAGATATAAATAGTTCATTTTGCTTTTGTAGTCTACCTTCCTTGATGCTCCTTTTATGCTTTGATCATTTCCTCTGATGTATTCTGAAAGATCTTTTTATTATTAGCTTTTATGCATTTAGTATGTTGCTTTTCAGACTTTCCTTTAGTTTGCTTCATTGAGGGCTTACATTTAACTTGCCAGAGTTTATATTTTATTTAATTTGCCTTGTTTGGACATTACTTCCTCTTTTGAGAACATATATGGAGTTACCTTATTCTGCTCTTAAACTAGGGTGGTTTTACTTTTAGTTCCTTTCTCTTTGATCCGTACTAAGTCCATTTATACTAGGTTGTACTTACTCAGGATGTCTTATATAATGTCTTTAGACACTCCCCAAATCACCTTCATGATATAGAAATGTACCTATTTTTCCCCAGCTCTTTGCTACCCGAGGATCACTTTTCAATTACAATGATCTTCCCTGAGACAGCTGAGTTAAATTAGGAACAGATTATGGCATAAAATAGCCATACCATGCCAGAAAAATCTATCTTTTGTTCAGCAGTTTCTACCTTGGAAACATACCTTGAATTTGTATTTTTGTGTGTGTGATAACGTAGCTAAGATGAATCTCTGTAATTCTCATTTAAAAAATAAGGTAAGAGAAACATTTTCTTTTTTTAGGTGGTGTACAGAGTTTATCTACATTCTTAAATACTACCTTTTTTAAATTGTAGATCTTAATTACTTCTAATAATTTTCTCATAAATAACATTTATTCTCAGTTGCCACAGAACAATATTTAAGATGTCACATGTATTTCCAGATTTTATCCATATGGTAGGATTTTTGCCTCATGTATTTATTTATTTTTTAAAGTTTTAAACAGCATCATTTTGTTTAGCATTAACTGCAACGAGATTATTCCACTCTGCCATAGTCAGAATTCTACATATAGAGAGCTAAAGATGAGCACTCTTCACAGCACTCCAAAGTGAATGCAGGAGGGCTCAGCTCCTAGGAACTTGCAGTTTAAATGAGCCACAGTGAAGCCTTAGAGAAAAATCACAGTTGTGGTTCTATAATCATTGCAATCTCAACTGGTGTCTTTCTGAATTTGCTGACTGCATGGAATTAGTTTAGATCAGACCTGAGCTCACAGCTGCATCTTGAGGAGCTGCTCAGAGCATACAATGTGGGATGGGGGTTCTGCCTGTTTTATGATTTTATGCCAGCTTCCTGTCAGCTACAGGAAGACTGGCTGGACTGATGTAACTCACAGTGACAAAGCTGAAGTAACACAAATTTGGCCTGTCAGACTCTGCCCCCTAGATTTTTCTTTTGACAACTTTGATTTTGTCAGAATGGGTATATATTGATTCTCTGCTCAGTGCTATGGGATTTACAGTGCTTTTCTCTCTGTCCTTTGGCCCCAAAGCAGTACTGGCTCTCACACAAAACTCTAGCCTGAGCCGTTATCTCATAAAAATAAATGTTTTTAATGATAAACCATTGGATAAATCCAGTGATTTGGATCCAATTATTTCAATCCAATCAGTGACTTCTCTGACACTAATAAAATGAAGTTAAAGCATGAACATAAGTCTTCAAAAGGAGATTGAAAAAGACTGTGAGAGTACCCACACAGTGAGACAACAGCTGGATTGCCATGGCGCTCTAACCTTATTTCCCTTCCCTAAAAAGGACCTTGCATCTGGTACTTATATATAAAAGTTATATATATAAAAAATGTTGGTGCTTATTCTCTGGCAGGGGAGGAATTTTGGCCTGTTGTTGGAATATATTGGAATATATTAGAATGTAGCACTCAAGATCAGTGAGGGCCACTCCTCAGAAGCACGTTTGTCAGTGAAAAATTTCCCAATGGAAGAAGCACTAAATAGGATCCTTAATTGTACTGTGTTCATGAGAATGTCAGTCCTAGAAGTCAAACACATGTGAGCAGACTGTTGTATGTACTGCTTCCCTAGGTTCTTAAAATAGTCCAAACCTCTATTCTCACTTCCAGAGGTTTTCCAGAGCTTCACTCTTTCCTGATCTGCCAATCACCACCTGAAATCTATGGACATAATGTTTCTCATTTGCAGAACCTAAAAACCGAGCTGTCATCTGCTTCCAAATTATCTTTTTCCCAGACGGACCCATAAGGTTCTGGGTGTTTAACAAAGGCTTATTGGCCCTCTGTGTTATGCCAGAGGACTTTCAGGTCTCCCACAAGTGGCTGGAGGAAGTGGAAGTGTGTGGTCGGCACAACAGCAGCACACACCATCAGCGTGAATTGCTCACCTGGTGTGTGATCTTGTGTTCCACCTGAGGACCCGAGCAGCAGGCAGGGCTCCATCTCACCCGGCTGCCACTGTGTGCTCTCTGCTGCAAGCCTGAACAAAGCAAGAGGGGGAAAACAGGGCTTCACCTCACTTCTCAGGAATGAGGGAGCGCAGTTACTGTACACAGGAAACATCCCCCACCAAGTGGCGAGGAACTAAAGATCTGAGATTTATAGATTAATCATCTTTTAGAGTCAATACCCTCTGGAAAGTGATTAGTTTGAAAAACTTCATCTTTTTCACATCCTTCACCTGACATATTTTTCAACATACTATCAATGATCATTCCAAATCATAAAAGGATAACCTATATAAAATAATTTAAAGACATACTGCTGATTTTTTCATTGGGAAAGACTTTAATAAATTCCAGATTCACTTAAAATTCTCTGGCTTCCTTGCTGAATAAACTATCAAAGCCCAAGCAACCCCCATTAATTACTTTTTTTTCCGTGGGATCTCATGAATTTGTACTTTCTGAGGAATGTTTTACTGAAGCCAGTTATACTAGCTTACAAGAAATAACTAGTAAACATCTTCTTTATTAATTTGCATTTACTTTTCTCCCCTGATTTCAAAATTGCTTGAAGTTACTATATTAAAGTAGTTCTTATGGTTGACAAACTGAGATGAAAAATTATTTCTGTGCAAATTCTTTGCCCTTCAATAGTGAGGTCTCTCCATGATCTCAGAATCTTCCCATTTTATAATTGCCATCATATTCCTCAAGTGCAGTAGCTTGTCAGATACAAGGAATTGCAAGACTTGACGTCAGCTCAGCATATGTATCCTCATCATTTTCTTATTGGTTGTCTTGGAGAGCTCATCTTGCCTAAGCTGCTAATTTCCCAGAGTTTTTCATATAAAAGATATAGATATAATCTGATTTGATATAATTAATAGATACTTTTTCTTTCATAGCTATCTGCTGATCAGCTTCAAGATCTAGTCTCAAAAGTTGCAGGCAGGCAGGCAGGCAATGTGTTTATGAAAACACAAAATCAAAAACTAGGGGACTGGAGAAGAACCTCAGAAGGGACACTGCTTGGCTACTAGTGAACTATGTTGCTTTAATGGTACGGGCCCGCTCGAAAAAATAAATGCATGTATTTTTAGTTGCAGAAGCTTGTAAAATAAAAGTATCACAGCTATTTTTTTCATTAAATTATTTGATTCTGTTGACACAAAGCATGTACATTTCTGGACAAAATGTTATAAAATATTCTGACATATTTTAATATAAACAGGAACATTTTCGGTGATTGCTTGGATCTAAAATGTTTTTCCACTTGACATTTGTTTATACTTCCTAGGAAAGAAACTCTATTTATGGATAGCTGAATAACACAAATAAACATCTGAGAGAGCTGAAAAATCAGCTTTGATTATGCATGAAAATCTACAATGTCATTGTGTACTCTTGTGCCGTATTCTGATTGCCTGTTTATTTTTACAGAGCTGCTGGTGAGCCCATGGAAGAAGAGCCAGCCTTGTGAAGTGCCAAGTCCTCCCTGATATTTCCTGTGGGTGACATCATTGTGTATCCCCCAAAGCACCCTCAGACATGTCTTGTCTGCTTCTTGGGTGGCACAGATCAGATGGAGCATAAACACTGGGCACAAAACTCGGAATAGCAGCTTCACTTGTTCTTTGGATGGACTTGAAAGAGCCCGAAAGATTCCTTAAATGTAACCGCCACAATTCTAGAGTTACAGTAAAACGGACTTGGGAGAAAGAGCCTAGAGCATGCTTTTTTAATGCTGTTTGACCCACTCACCAACACAAATTGTGAAATAGAGTATTGCAAAATTCTACATGATAGATTATAGATATGAGAATTGCAACAGCCAGCAACATACTCTGTGAACTCCGTGAATCACTTTCTGACACTTTTTACTGGATAATTTTTTTCATACTGTGTTAAATTGTTAATAGATTTTGTTTTCTTTGCTCCGTGTAATGAAGAAAAAAAAAAAGCCCCACCCTTATTTTACGTGCCATTTTTTAACCTCCTGTAATGAATTCTTAGCTGAATAAGTGAAAAGTGTTTAAATTATGAGGAGGGATTTTAGCTAAAGGGAAAGCACTTCTCATTGTACTATAAATCCCCTGAAGTACTGTGCTTGGTGGTGCTTTATTTTCTCTTCCCTATTCCTGGCCACCCCTCCCCATTTCATGTAATCTTTTCTATCATAAAAACACATTCATGATTCTCTAAAATGAGCGATCTTTTGCCTTTAAGAAAAAGTGCTGTACCCTCTGTAGTTGACAGTAGCGCTCACCATGTGTGCAGCAGAGATCAAGTATGGATAGTTTTTCAAACGTGTTTTTAGTTTGTTCTGCAATGTTTCTGCGTTCTGACTCCAAAGCAGCGACCTTCAGTAACTGCGTGCAGCTCATTTGAAGCTCAGGTGTTTCTGTGGAGGTTGTGTGGGGGTGTTTTTTACAGGTCGTGATGTGAATACGAACTGATTCTTTTATGTAGTCCTGCACCAAGAGAACTGATGTTGCTTAAGGAGCTTCAAAGGGTTTAGGCTTTGTTTTAGATTCCCGAAGTGCAGCAAGATCTCCCTGCAATGTGACTTTAGCTGTTTAATTCCATGTTTGAGAACGTAACATAGAGTTGTGCCTTTAGCTGAAAATGAACGCTTAAACTGTTACACGTGTTGCCTTACTGTCAGAAAGAGAGATTGGGGCATGTATGTAAGAATACTTCAAATGAACAAAACTCTGCTACAGTAACTTTTATTTTGTTTACAACTTTCTCACCTAATGAACCCCAGGACATACCTTGAAGTATTCAGCTTGCAGTATTTGATAGCTTGCTCAGCTTTTAAAAGCAAGTGATGTTCATTTTTTATATATTTGCCAAATTCAAAAAAAAAAAAAAGAAAAAAGAAAAAAAGGGATACATATATTAAAGCCATAAGTGAAGACTGTCATGCTTTTTATTCTGAAATCTGAAAGGAACCTTAATTAAAACAAGATTTTGGGGAAGGCCATGATATGAAAGATATGGAACAATATGGTTTCAGTTATAGGCAGACTCAAACCTGTAAATCAAAGATGAAAGATTTCACTCAAATAGAATTATATAATTCTCTTTTGTTATGCAGTCAGACTATATCTTTCATGCATTTGGGTTTGTTTACGATTAGCATTTTAATTTTAAAGACTTTTATTACTTATACCAAAGCTCTCCACTACAAGTTAGAAATCTGAGGCATGCTTTGAAAAGGGAAATCTGAAAAACAGGGATGTCATTTCCTATAATGTGAAGTAAACTTTTATTCTGAAAGGTTTACTCTAAAATGAATGTATGCCCCTTAGAAAGGGAAATAAAATTCTGACCCTTAGAAAGTGAAATAAAATTCTACCCCCCATTTACAAGCCAAAACCATGCTCGTTTTAGTAATGCAAAAAGTCCCAGCAGGCTAAATTAACTCCTGGTGTAAGCCACCTTGCCTGACTCTGGGCTGTTCTGAAGGGGTTGTTCACATGACTAAAGCAATCAGGAGTTCTCCTGCATTTTCAGCAGGCTCCTGATGGCAATCTTACTTGCCATTTACTGCGATTTTGTCATGGTCATCAAAGAAATTTCCCTTCAAGGAAACCAAGGGCTATAGCTGATGAGTTGGGTAATTTGTAGAGCTTTTCACATATTGAAATCATGGCTGCAAAATTTTGAGTGCACAGTAACATCATTTTAAAATTAACCCTTAAATCTGTTTGTGTCCTTAGCTTGCATGAACTTGTATATGAATTGCAACCTGAAATGTGAGTTACAAACTTTTCCAATCAAAGTCTGTCTTCTGGGGTGTAAATCAACTAAAGCTGTCTTTTTTAGCTGGAAATGCTTTTAAAATGCCAGAATGATTTGAATGAAACAACATTATAAACTCACACTTACACATTTGTACAGATGTAGTCCCAGGCAGATATCTAGACGTGCTGTTGGTTGAAGTTAGGATCGTTTGGATAAACAAGTGTGCTAATAAACTGCACACAGATTGTGTCCAGAACTCTGTTCTGACTGAAGTCAACAGCAAAGTCCTCTTTGATTTCGATGGAAGATGGATCAGGCCCTGCTTTTCTTTTCCCCTTTAAGTCAAGAACACCATTGCTTTTGGATTATGTCATTCCAAGGCATCTTACGGCCCTCTGGGAAATGATTGAGGCTTATGGTGAATATCAACACTTCCTTCAAAGCAGACCTGGGCTTTCTGAGAGGGCAGTTTCACTTGCTGCTGTTTTCTTCTCACAGTATTTTTTATTATCGTCAATAGCTCCCCATGGACTGGAGTTAAAATATCTTCCAGCAATTTTAGTCATAGTTCTAGGGAAATATTCACATAGACACTCTTAAAAATGCCCAGTTTCAACTGGATTCAACAACAGATTGCAAGAATTTCAGAAAGATGCATGAATTGCGTGTTTCAAATGAAAAAATTTAGATTTTTGAAGAGACATCAAAGTCTCATGTCTCCCACAGACCTTTCCCACTAGGCTAGAGAGATTGACACCTCTGAAAATTCAGTCCCAGGTATTTCAAGTTGACTGCCAAAATATCTACGTCTGAGCTTAGATGACATGTAAAACTGAGCTGAAATGCATGAACAATGTGGGATAAGGGAGGTTTCTGTGTGTGATTCCATGGAGAAGGTGAAGCTGAGGAGGTGACAGGGAGCACTCAGAGCCAGGGTGACCCTCTGCCTGGTTCTGGTGGTACAAGGACTGCAGGCAGGCAGAAGGACATCCCATGGTACCTCCACCCCAGTCTGCCTTTGCCTTTGGCAGCAAATCTTTGCCTCGTGGTGGAATCCTGAAGTAATTTTCACTCTACCCCTGCACCAGTCACCAAATATCAGAAAGAGAGATGCCTCAGCAGCAAGTCCCACTAACATGCTTGCTGCAGTTCATTTTCTTCTCTAGCATTAGGAACAAAGTATTAAGCTCAGTGGTTCTTTTCTTGTATTACTCGTCTTTTCTTGTACTTTTCTTGTATCCTTAGGTCTTTCAGTTCATAGTACAAACTGAAAACTAAAAAGAGACATGACTCAGGAGGTCACGAAAAGGATTATTTTTTTCCAGCTTAAGGCTCTTACCTGGGCTGGAGTAAGAACAGTGATGAATAGCAAATCTCAGAACTGCTGAAACTTTCATGAATGTCTTGCACTTCATTTTTGGATTCTGTGAAGGAATTCTGCATATGCTTATTTGGTTTTAATACAAATTGCAGCTTGATTATATGATCTCTTTTCAGGCAACATTTCTAGTGGGTAGTCAAAGTTCATGGGAATTTTGCCAGTGTAAAGATGACAGAATTATTCCCCTTTTTTAATCATGTACTCTCCTAATTTTTCTTTCAGTGCAAATGAAGCAACTAATTCCATGCAAGCAAATCTGAGCAAAGTAAAATCATTAGGCTATCTTAAATAAACATCATAAAAGAAATGGAAAATGTTATGCAAATAAAGATGGCTATGCCTTTACTTTGCAAAAAAGTCACCAATATGCTGCAGGCTGAATATAAGTGGCAAAACAAACCCCTCTCTAGAGTATGTGGTATTTTAGATGGTGTCTTATCTAAGTGCAGCCTCTCTGAAAAGCTGAGAGTCATAACCAGAGATAAAATATTAGAAAGGTTTTGCTGCAGCCAACACCAGAGGTCCTGTAGAGAACAAGAATGTAGAGACTGACTAATTTTTGTAGACAGACAGCAGGACACTTTCAGGGCAATGTGTCTGGGACAAAGAATTAGAGGGAACTTTTCCAAAGGCACTGATGGCTGTAAAACAGCTAACTCCTGTTAGCTTGCAGGGGCAAGGAGGTGCTCAGAAAGCATTTATTCCTTGGGAAATGTCACCCCTGTCCCAGCAGCATGCCCACACTCATGCAGATGTGAACCTGGCTGAGCTATTTTCTCTCCTAAGCAGCAGCAGCAGCAGCAGCTGCCACATGTGCTGATGTGTGTACTGTGCATTTGCCCAAGAAGTCCTCAGCCCCCAGCAGAAACTTCATAACATGAATGATAGGGGAATTTTTATTTTTTTTTTAATAGTGGCCTTTCCAGAAGCATAGCAGTGCATGGTTGCTTTATTTTTAAAGGTCACAATAGAGCTTTGTGAACCATTGTACTTTTTTTTTTTTTTACAGACTCCATATGGAAGTAAAACAGAATATGTACCTGGGGAGGGGGGATGTGGTGTGTGGAACCTGCCAGGAAAGGATGTCTCTTAAATCAAGTTTCTGCTACTTGCTTTTCATCCTGGGTTTGAAGGAGTTTGGGTTCTAAATTATCATTTAAGATCTTTCTTTGTCATGTCACTTGCTTTGTTTTTGTACCTGTAATTGAATTCACCTTTGTAACACGTAGAAAACTGATGCCATCTGAAAAAAATCTGTTTTCTGACAGATTCCCCTGCCCTTGGTGTGGGAATGAGAACCGCTTATCTTTGTCACTTCTCGGAGCAATTAAATGCTTCATTTTTGTAGCAGATCCAAACTGCAGCAGTATTTTAAGAGTACTATTTAGTACTTAGTGGCTGTCTGCTGACTGTTAAAAAAAGAAATTGTGAAACTTGCATTCCTCTCTAACCTCAAAAGAAACCCATTTTGATTTTAACAATGTCATTTTTTCATTTGATCCAAAAGGGTTTTGTCCCATGAGATCTTGTTTCTAGCTCTGTTCTAATCGCTAGTAAATCACACGCTACAGAAAGTGAAGACCAAAAAGGATGGATGTTCCAGCAACTCTCAGTTAACTCTCTTCTGCACAATCCTCCATCCTGCTCCAGTGCCAAGCTCTGTGGTTCAGCATGTTAGCATAGATTACAGTAAAATATAAATTATTCTGCACCATCAAAGGTACTGCTCTTTGGATGTCTATTAGCACACTGTGAGTTGGGCTGTCATTTACAAGAGCTGTGCTTTATGACAAAGACATGCTTCTGTGGGGATGGTCTGAAGACAAGTGATGCTTATAAGCAGTGGCACTGGTGCTGTGTGGTCAGAGGGATTCTGTGCCAAGATCTCCACACATTCCTCCTTTTGATGGTACACCTGCATGGCCAGGGACACATTGGCAGTAGCAGAACCATAGGATGTCCTGATTCAAAGACTTAAATTCCTCCTCTAATATGCTTTGGGTAATATTTGGGAGGCAACTAGAGGAGGAACCTGAACTCTGCACTCAGCCACACGAAATTGTGGAAAAAAGCCCAGGTAAAAGATTGGAGCTTGCCCACACAAACATTTTTCTAATAGAAAGTGCCAGTTCTGCTCCTAGAAAAGTCTGTCTGAGAGAAAATTGACTCTGCTGGATCTATTCTACTGGCTTCATAAGGGTGTATGCATCATGTGTTAGGGGAACAGGTCCACAGTCATGTCTCTTGCTGCTTAGTTTACTGCTATTTTAAATTTCATGATTGGCTTAATATTCCAAGTTGGGATGCAGTAGGAAAGCATAAAGCAATACCTGGTGAAGTCATAACTAAGGCTTTCAAAGCAAGCTTACTGTCATGGGTTTTTACAAGACTGACTTTTTGGTCTAGGGATACACAGCTGAAATGTCTATATTTTTTTCTTGGGAAATTGATGTTGCTATCTGTTTCCATGATAAAAACCAGTCCTTTTGCTCAGAACTCTGAAAGTTTATCTGTAATTTGTCTTTCCAGGCAGAACAGATTCTAAGGGATAAAGCATCAGTGGGACTGACCCAAAGGGCAACATTTTTAAAGGTCAATAGTAATATTTCCATAAGAGTAAAAGGAATCATTGTTATTATTCCTGATACATTTTTGTATCTGCAAGTATCCAATGAGTAATGTTAAGTAATATTGTGCTCCAGAACTTTGTTGATTATAGATATATGAACATTGGATTGGCGTGAAATAGTCTTCAACTGAGTTGTTAAAATCCCTTTTGTTTTGTGTTTTGTATAATTCTTTGGCTATAGTCTTGTCCTAGTGTTAATAAAAGCTATTTGAAGTAAGCTCGTTCAATACTCTGAGGAGGTTTTTTTGCCTGTTTTATTTTTTAATCAGTGCAAAAAAGAAGTGGAGCTTTGAACATGCCACCCTGGTTGGATCATAGGATTCTGACTGTTAAAATATAAAGGGGGAAGCATGGTGAAGCTGGAGTGCATAAAAAAGGAACCACAAATGTTAATGTAAAAGTAATGTTACATAGCAGGCTAAAACACACACAAAGCAGAGCATTGCAGAGCTCCTGCTCTAACACCAAGCTCATATTCTATAGTTCCTTTGGCTCATTGTCCTGAGGCGTTGCAGAACACATAATTCTCCTCCCAGTGAAGCAATTTAAATAGTACATGCACTGTTTTGAAAGCTGCAAGGCCCCTGCTTTGTGGGCGGTGGGGAATACCCAGCACTGCAGCAATGCTCTGGGCTGTGGTATTGCTCCAGCACTGCTGCTGTAAAACTCAGAGTTGTTACCTTGATAGAACAGACTTGTTTTGAGAAAGGCACCCACAAAAGCAGGGGAGTGAGGAAGGAGTGTGTTTGCTGTGAGCACATTTTGATCACTTACACATTTCCAAAAGTAGCTCACAGATCGAAATTGCTTCTGTGTGTGGACATTTGTGCACCTGAACTTGAAAACTGAGCAGAGAAGAGGGTGGCTGGGAGGTACAGGCTCTTTGTTTGCACATGGAAACCCCTACCTCCTGGCATGTATCCAGTGCTGCTCCAGAAGGGGATTAAAACCAAAGTGAAGCAAAACAGCATCCTATAATTCTAGCTTTTTTTCATTCTTCAGAATAACACATCTTTTTCTTTTCTGGGGAAAAGGACACCAAACCCAGAAACACACAGCTCTGTTCATCAATAAAATTCTCTTTGAAAATCTGAATGTGTAACATGTAATTTCCTTGGCATATTTCAAAGAAGCTCCATGCACAGAGGATCTCAATCTACCCAGCCTATCTATCTACTTCTCTGTTTTGCTTGTTTCCTGTGATTCCGTTGTGATAAATTGCAGAGCCCAGTGATAAATTGCATTCATCATGTCTTTCTGGCTGCCTCACCTGCATTTCATCCATTAAAACCTCTCTCTTGGGTCTACTTCTAACATTCCAATCCTGTGAGAGATTCCAGCTAGACACCATTGCTGCTTTAAAATCAACCTGCCAGAATTGACCTTGCCTTTGAGAACTGGAGTGGGTATTTTGAAACCTTCAGACTAACAATGCTTCTAGGAATCTCCTGTAGATGGGTGGGAGTGAATTCTTTCAGGTTCCTCCTCTCATGTTTTTTCACTGCTTCCCCTAGAGATCCTCCTCCCCAAGAAAAATCTTTCTTTCCATTGGCAGCTTTAAAAGGAGTAGCAAGAGTTGGATGGCTCTTTGTCAGAAAGGGTAGATAGTGAGATAAAGCTGAGTGAATATGTGCTGAGCCACTGCTCTTCTCCCTTGTTTCCTTGTCTTCTCCTTGACAAATAAAAGGAGAGGGATATTAAAATTATGGAGCTTGGTTTCAGTATGCTAAAAATACTTTTTTTTAAATTTGTTTATTTCTTTTTAAAGAGAAAAGTTTAGTTTTCACCTTTGCTGTCACAGTGCCCAGGTACAGTACTTTATTCATACAGGCCTCCTGGAGACTTGTAAAATAGGGTTTCACAATTCTTCATAATTCCTTTTCTGGGGTTGCCTGTAAAAGGAAACAGGTTCAACAAAAACCCAAAATGAAATTCTGTACTTTACTAGAAGCTGAGTAAGGGCATGGATCCAGGATTTTGTGCAAAATTTATATTCTTAGCTTTTATGCTGCTTCTGGTTGAACTTCTCTGTCCACATATCACTGAAAAATACCCAGCCTGTTATGGCTGTCACATGAATGTCTTAATAGATTGTTATAACTGAATACAACATTCCTGATGTGATCCTAAATTATCTCTCTTGTGGTATATTTTATGTACAAGCAACATAATTTTGCACCATTCAGATGGTTATAGCATTTGAGTGCATCATTCTTTGGCTATCTAATTTAATTAAAGATTAGTCTGTGATAATTAGCTGTTATCAAAACAAAATATCAATCAATCCATCAATCAGGGTAAAAGCATACATCACAAGCATTTATGTTGGAACAGCCCCAAGGCTGTACAGGTTGTTTTTCCATGTTCAGAGTATCTACACTAGCTGTGACAGTGGCCCAGCCTAACTGCAGGCAATTCTGCCAGACTCTACACAGGAGCAAAGAGTAGGAAGGTAGGAAGACAGCTACCATAATTTGTAATACTTCCTTCTCAACTTTCTATTCATTGTCTAAATTCTGCTCTTCAACTTTGGCTGTGTTAGGCAACACAAGCACTGGAAGTTTAATATTTTTTTCTGTATTTTAGGTAATCTCGTCTTGAAAACCTTATTGGAACATCTGTAGATAATATAGTATCTAGTCTATAATCAATCTAACCTTGTTTATCTGACCTACAAGCAGGGATAAATTAGGTGATTCTTTGTTCTACCTATGCAATACGGCAGGAAAAATAACAACTGATTCTTAGAAAACAAAACCATAAATAATACTGCACTTGATTTCTCTACTTCTCAGCTCTTTCTCCTTCTCCCTTCAAAATCATGTAATAGAAATATATATTGTGTTATCTGAAATTTAAATGTGCATTGTCTGTCACTACATCTGATGTGCAGCAGTTCTGTCTCTGCCACCTGGGCCAGAAGGAACCAGCCCTGGCTCCTTTTGAGCTACTGCCTGGAATGGGTATTTGGATTTGTTCTGGAAGTCAAGCACATAATTTAACAGCTGCAGCAGCATCTGTAAAGAGCAAAAAGTGCTGAAAAACTTCAAAAAATTAATATATGCATGCCAGTTCTCCTTAAAAACATCCAACAAATTATTTCATGGGAAGCCTCATCACAATGTAGTGTTGTCTTGCAATGAAATCTTTCCATCTTTGTAGACCCACAATAGCTCATGTTGTCTCCTTTAGAGCGTGTATCTGAACCAGAAATGTAAATCTAGAGTGGGATTAGACAGCTCCACCTGAATCCTCTTTGTAATATCAAAATTCGTCCACAGCCATGGTTGTAGTATTTTTCTCCACTGTAGGTGTAAGTAACTCTTTCTTACTGTTGGCATATCATGGAAGAGCTGTCCTGGTCACAGGCTCTTGGTAGAACTTGCTGCTTCTTGCTGCTGCTGAACATCTCCTCTATGAATTCTATGGGAATGTAAGTGGTTCATTCATTGAGCTGTTAAGGTCTGCTGAGAATTGATCATGGCTAACAAGCATCTGCTGTACAAAACCTTTTTTTTTTTTATTTTTATAGGTTAGGAGAAAAATCTGTGAGAAAAAAGTTTTATTGATACTGAAGTGCTGACAAATGGTCAGTACCAGTGTACACCATGCCTCTTTGTCTTCCATTTCAGTTAGAAATAGACCTACTCTGAACAGCAAAATAGCTCAAAGTGAATTACTTTTGAGCACTTTTTACAGCTGAGTGGTTTGAAGAAATAATTTTATTTCAGTGGCACTCAACACGAAAATACAAGATCCTTGTAAACACCCAGGGTTTCGTCCTCACAACAGCCACAGAAGCAGACCAGTCATTGCCTCTCTTCACAGATAGGATTAAAGTGTTTTTTGAGGACCCACGAAGAGCTTGTAGCTGACGGAAAAATCTCCAGAGCTACAGTCCTTATGCCAGCACCCAGACTGTCCATGTGACTATATTTCTTCCAGATGCCTTCACATTATAAAGTTAGTGTGTGTGTATTTGTGACTTCAGATGCTGAATCTGCCTCTTCTAATTTTAGCTCATTGTTTTGAGCTTGCTTGTTCTCTGGCATGTGTGTTACTTACTGGAACATTGCTAAACAACAAAACCTTTTATTTATTTTTTCAAAGAAGACTGTATGAGCATATAGAGGAGATGTGGGATTTTTATGAATCACATCCTGTAGTTTCTTTGTTTTTACTTCTCTTATTCACTCCTCATTTTTAAATGACCTTCACGAAACAGAACTATTTGAATTGTATAACAATCTGTGCACAGGAACTAGACGTTTTCTTTCCCCTGCTAGATGTGCTGCTGGCTGGAGTGATTTTGAATGTAGATTGCAGAGAGAAGAAAAAAAAAACATCAATAAATACTGCACTTCTGTAAGGCATAACAACTGGACTGTTTTAGATGAGGCTTCAGGGAATTTGAAAGGAAGTTATCTTGAGACTTGCAATGTTTAGAAGCATAAGATGCTGTGGTTCTTATTACCAAGCAATAGGGATTCAGTGAATGGACAGGTGAGAACAGGCACAGGCTGCATGCACCAAGCCCTCACAAATAAATGTAAAGCAAAGCCCTATTGCCACATTTCAAGTTGAGTTGTTGTTGCTTCAACAAGAGGTTTCTCAAATTTGCTTCTATTTTCTGCCTACTTAGAATTTCTCTGAGAAGTGTTAATGATTTATCAAGGTACATTTTGTTAGATCTCCTAATATACAATTGTTTAAGTATCTTTGTGAATGCATGAAGGAAGGAGATGGTACATGCCACAGACTATCTGTTGTTTAGCTGTAAATTTGTAAATCTTCCTTTAAAAATCTCTTAGGAAGTCTAAGCTGTTACACTGAGAATACATGCTCTTAACTATGGGCAACCAAGAAGATGTAGACAAGTGTGGCCGTATTTCAAGCATAATGAGACTTGCATGGATGCTATGCTCCGTGTCCCCACAGGATCCATGGTGACAGGACATCAAAGCTTAGAGCAGTAAGACATGATTCAAAAAGGTCTGGGACATCCTTCATCCCTTTGCAGAATCAGAATAAGCTTCTAGAGAGAACCCTCAAAAAAAAAAAAAAAAAATCTAAGAAAACCTTCAGAAAAAATCTAAGCCCAGGCTGACACAATATAAATCCCAGAGGTGAGTAGGAAAGGACCAGAAAACTCCACAGCTGCCTCTACTAATGGATCATGAACTGTGATATGAACAGCAGCTTGTGTCTGAGCAGCTCAGAGGAAAGTTTAAAATCAGATCACAGAGAGATGTGTCTGCTGAGCTCCAACCTCATCCACCCATCTTTGGTTCAAACAGAATGAAGAAGCAAGGCATGATATAGAAGGAATCATCTCAAGTATGTATTATCACCTCCACATGTTCAGCATTTACCTTCATGAAAGGAATTTTAAAGACATTTTGAACTCTGTCTAGGAACTGAAAGGAAAATATGCTCCAGGGGAGACTACCCTGTAGGCTGTACAATTCCATGACTGGCTTCACAAGTGACACAACCTTTGTAAAAGAGGTGTGCTGGGTCATGCAAACATGGCATAGGGGAAAGACACATTGATCACATTGGCTCTCCCAGTTATTTTCCACGCAGTAAAAACTGCATAAACTCTCCATAGCAGTGTGCTAATGCTGATCTTCCTGACAGCAGTCTGTGAGTTTTTATGCAGGAACCTGACATGGCTGGGACCCTGTCAGGAATGCTGGCAGCAGCACATCTCTTCTCTTTGCAGACTTTTAGACCAAATTAATGTGCATGTGAGGGACAGTAGCCTGACTTCATAAAAAAAGATAAGATTTGAAACACATGCATTGTGCTTTCTGATGATGGCATATATTTTCTCTGGCTTCTGTTTTCAGTTGTGTCCATGCCCATAGTATCTATATCTAGTATCTATTTTAAGCATCTATATCCCTGACTCATAGCAGAAGCAAACCTGGGTGAGGTCTGGAAGGTGCATATATATTACCCAAGAAGCTTTTTTACAGTAGATATAATAGTATCAAGCTAACTGATGTAATGAATCTAAAAATGTAACTAATGATGATTATTGAGGGATACTAACTGTAGAAATAGGGTCAAGCTATTGTTAAAATAAAGGTACAGTATACCCCTTTGCTGGTGATGAACTACATAACAAAAATTGTAATGATTATTTCTCTTCTCCTTGTTCTCCAGTCACAAAATATAGTAATAATTACCTGGAGATGTTGTTAATCACAGAAGGATTCTGTGAAGTTCACTGAAAATAACAGATAAGATGCCCTGAATTATGTGGAAAATATAGATTTTTATTACTGTAACACTATCTTCTTTACAATCCTATGTTAACTATACTTTAGACATTTATGACATTTTCTTTAAGACCATGCTTTTAGATGATGTTTTAATTGATTGCAGGACGTCAGTGCTGGGCTTTCAAAGACCAGCCTTCTTGAATCCAGCATCAGCACTGCTTGGTACCCTGCTGGCTGCCAGCTCCTGGGCTCCTCTGCTGCCCAAGCTCTGTAATGATCCTCAGGGGAGGTGTTTTCAGAGGATGTCACCTTGCTGGTGCACCACAAAGGCTTTTGTGCTGAGTCAGCACCCCTCCCCACATGGTTTGGGCATTCCACCATTTTCCTAGGAAGGCATGCCAGGGGCGATTTTAGGCATGTTCACCTGCAGTCTGCTAGGTTTGGTAGATGTGTCCCTTCTTCTCCTGCCCAGTCACTCCCATTCCTGCAGAGAGCCTTATTCTCCAGGACATTAAGCAGAGCTGGGGAGACTTTTTCAAAAGCTGTTTTCATTCTTCTTCCGAACAAATTGCTTTATCTTTCCTTTTTCAAATCCAAGAGTTTAAAACCCTGTGGAAGGAGGACAAAGGGAAATGCTTCGTCTTTTTTTTTCCTCTTATTGTTTTTTCTCTTGGTTTGGGAAACATGGCCATGTGGTTATTCCCAGGATGAAATGTATTCCCCAGTACCCTGTCAGCTGCTGATGGTGTCCGATAGTCCTGTCAGCTCCCCAGCTGCTGTTAATAGCCATACCCTGCTTGCTGTGGCATTGCACCCCTCCCTCGTGGGGCAGTGTGTAACCACTGAGCCACATGGCCATGCCTGATCCCTCTCTCATTCCCCCCATGATAATTAACCAGCATGCATTTAAGCAACATGTGAATTGAAGCTACCCTTGGTGCCCCCAAATTTCAGCTTTCTCACGTCTGCTTTGACTTGTCATTCCCCTCCAGGCAAGTACCATAGCTGTGTTTTTCTCAAGCCCTTGCTGATCTAAGCATAGGAGAAAAGACAGAAACTGGCTGCTCCAGCTGGCTTTTGTGCATGGCCTGACCCTGGAGGTATGCTTGGAGAAAATCTGGCATAATGGACCCTGTGAGTTGGCATAGGTTTCAGCCAGTTACCTGGGGCTACAGGTCCTAAACCAGGATGTTGCTTCAGACTAGCACTGTAAAAACCAAAGGCAGCTTTGAGGAAATTGACTTAAGTTTTCCTCCTAAATTTCAGCAAAAAAGTCTATCACTAAAATGACTCAACACAAATACTTATGTAAACCAGGTTTTGGCCCAATTGGAATTCAGATCCAGAATCAGAGCCACATTTAGACTGTGATATATCTCTAGCACTGCAATATGCCAGGGGAGTGAAGTGCTCCCAAGGATCAAACAATCAGTACTCTTCCACTGCTCTCTTGTCTTTTTTTTCTGATATGTCTTCAAATATGTTTTACAAAGCAGACAGGTGTGTAGCAGCCAGGGAGGAGCAAGACACTTATTTGTGATGATGTGTGTAGCCACCCTCTGGGCAGGAAACTCCCAAAGTGTGAGCATCAGCAGGCTGGACAAAAGAGCTCTGGCATCAGGGATAAATACAACTACAGCTGGTATCTTCCATGGACTGGACACAAAGGAGAGCCAGGGACAAATATATTCTGTATTGTGGATTAAAACAGCAACAGGTGAGACTTCTGATGGTGTTTTGCTTATTCATATAAGAGTAAAAATATTCTTTCTTATGCTTGGGCCAAATAATAAAGTGTGAGGAAGTCCTCACTCCCTGTTGTAGAGTAGGCTTTTTTTGGCTGCAGAATTTTCTCTTTCTTACCTCCTGCTACAGTGTCTAATTCCCACTTATCTCACATGTTTTTTGTTTTATTGTAGCTCACTTGAATAAGGACACTAAAAATAAAGTTTCATTAGCTGTATATGTTCTGAGATGGCAAGTATGCAAAGAGAAGTTCGTAAAGGTAACAGAACAAGACAATAATTGTGCCATATTCCTCTTAAAAATTAATTGATGTTAAGCATGAGAATAAAGCACACTGATTGAAACTTGTCCTTCTAGATGCAGCTTTTATTCCCATTTGACTACATGTATTTTTCTACCATAACCTTTGGCTCATTTGAGTTATTGTTTCCCACAATCAAATATGTTAGCATAATAGTAAAGATCTCCAGAAGATTTTTTCCCCCTGCTACTTTGGGAAAGGTTCTGCATATAAACTGCTCTGTGACTTCATGCTAAGTACGCACACTAAACACGATACATTTATTTTATCATTTGTAGCTAAAGAGATGTAATTATTTAAGTGGATGTAATTTAATGTTATGGCATCCCTCAAATTGCAGTCCTGAAATTACTTTAATCTATACTTTGGCTGGGGAAATATATGAAAAATTGAAAAGCTAAACAAAAAGCCTGAATCCCAGAAAGGAGTTGTTTCTGGGGGTTACACAGACGTCCTTGTGACAGCTTTTCAGGAAGCAGTTCTACTTTTGCAAGAGCTTTACTATCTATTGGACTATTTATGGACTATTTATCAGCCATCACTGATGATAGTTCACCAATAGCAGGCTTATGTGTCAAACTGAAAATGGGTGCTCTAGGCAAGCTACCAAATATGCTGTGCCTTTTACAGCCCATGGAAAGAGTGAGGGACTAAGCTGCTTATCCTTTCAGGGACACAGAACACTGGACTTTTACTGCTTTTAATCTGAACAATAGTCCATTATTAGAAAGTTTGAATCTTTCTCCACTGTTTACACGCAACTTGCAAAGCCAGCAGCAACAGCAACACACTGAGCTGTGTGAAAACAGCAGCACCAAACTACTGTCTTCTGATTTTTAAATATACATTTTGCAAGAAAAATCTCTCTGGATTCATGCCTGTGCTTTCTAGCAACTAGTCCTCTCTGTGAAAATCAGTCTGAGGTTTTTAAAGAGTGCCTTCATTAAGAGTCTGTGCTTTATAAACTGGGTGTGGTATCCTGGTTTTTATAATGACTTAAGCACATTTTGAGCTGAGTAGAGTAGCTGTCTAATACTTTTACTAGAATGGAAATATCAAAGTCAGCTCTTACTATTACCAGAATCTCTTCTATGAAACAGAAGTTTGTAATATCTGTTTTTAAATATGTTTAGCTTCTTAGTAATTCTCTAATGACTTTGGGCTACCTTCTGTTCCTATTGAAGTCAGTGGGAATGTTGCCATTGACTTCCCTGAGCTTGGAATTCGGTTTCCTTTCATTAAAGGTTGTTCTAAATGTAGATCCCTGCAGCCTCAGTTAGGTATATATACATCTCCATCCCAGTTTAGCATGAAATTAAAAGGACTCTCGCAATAAACTAAAGCATTTTACTTCCTTTAAGAGCCACCTCCTGCTACCACCCGTTGAGACTAGGAGAGCTGCCCTGGTCTTTTGGGTTTATGAGTATGTTTCTTTTTCCACTGTGGATGACTGTGTTAACTGCTCCAAAGTTATTCCTCCAAAAATCCAGAACCTCTGTGGCAATAGAGATGGAGAGGTTTGTTCTTAGTCTGTTATTCTGCCTCTAAAACAATCATGCAGGGAAAATTCCATTTTATCTCTAGGCACCTAGCACCAAAAATAACTAATGTACATTGTAAATAATGTAAATTGTGGCTTAAAGCAATGAGCAGACCCTGTGAATGTAAGTTACGAGCTCATCTGTGTGAATTTTACCTACAAAAACAAGCTGCTCATAGATAAGTTTTCTGTCAATTCTTACAGTCTTGGAATAGAGGCTATTTTTTCTTGCTTTTATCCTATTTTGCTATCTACCAAAAGAGACAATCAAACTTTTGCTCAGACAGTGAAACACCGGTTAAAAGAAACTGAGTCAAAAATCACTGTTTCCATCAGGGCAGCTTTGCCCTGTTGTTCTGTTGTTCCAGAAAGTACTAATTAATCTGTCTCTCAAATCATATTTTGTTCAAAGTTTGGGTAGAGAGATAGAACCTTAAAGAAGTGTGGTTATTCAATTAATGACAAGTGCAAGAGAAAATTGACTCAAAGCTAGTGAAAAAAATTGTGAACTGTAATAGGGAACAAGATGAAAGCAACTATATAAACTGATCTTCAAAATGGGGAAGCATCTGGAAAAGAACCTTAATTAAACTGCTGCCTTCTGCAGTACCTCCAGAGCACAGCATCCAATCTTCTCTGCATACATGTTCTTGAAGGCTTTTACTATGATCAAAAGAAATCCATTAGCTTTTGTAGGAGACTCCTATTCAAACAGCTCCACTACATTCCATGGGCTAGCTGACTGGAAGTAGGTTTTAAAGGAGCAAAGTTTCAGCTAGAATAAGTGTTCATGATTTTTATTTAGAATTATTTTTCACACAGCATGCAGCATGTCAGGAGCCTGACCAAAACCTTCTGAAACAGAAATAGTTGTCTATTTATTACACTCATCTGTGAATAAGACATCCAGAGGACTCAGAATTTAAATGTCCAGACTCTGAGGATGCCTACCTCTCCCACAGGGACTTATTATTGAAACAAATGCGTGCTACTGAAGGCAGCTATTACTGGCATGTTAATATGCCTGACTTATTACCAAAGGTGTTTGATTGAGTGTTTGTATGTGTGTCTGTAATAGGTGTTTTTAATGTCTGCAGGAGAGGAGTGAACAGTGACTCTTAGCAGGGGAAACACAAGTCTCCATGGGAACGTAACAAACATGGTTGCACAACAGTGATGCTTGCATTTCCAGGTATGTATCTGTTTCTTGGTCCATTTCTGTCATGCTGTCACCTGGATTATACATTCAGTTGCACTGTTAGCATCATTACTGGCCTGCTTTTCTGTCTGGTTTCTTCATTTTATCTAGTTAGAATCTACCCCTATCCCCTATGATAAAATATTTCTGTATTTTCTAGGTTTATGCTTTTATTGTTTATATTTCTGTGTTTCATTTTGCCCCAAAATGTGTTTACAACATCTTCAGTGATTTGTTCCAGCAAATGTGAAGAGCAGACTTCATTCCACTAAATTTTACATTTGGTCAAATGTTATTGCTCGGTTGAAATTGCTTTGAAATTGTTTTGACAATGTAAAATAAAGATGGGAACACAATGCATACTGTGAGGTCAGGGAACAGTTCAGGGATGGTAATGAGATGTTCTTGAAAGTGTTTTATGCTTTAATATAAGAAAGGTTATTTTCTTTGTCCTTTCTGATTATTGAACCAATGCATGCTATTCTGCTGGTGTGAGGTGACTGCTCATTGTGTTTGAAGTTCAGTTTTACTCAGAAATTTCTTACCACTGTCACTAGTGGCAAGCACACCTATGAGTTATGGAGCAGTATTCTCCACTCCCTTGAGCATTGTCTAAGATGTTCATGGTGCTCACAGCAGAGCACAAAGCAGTATTGTAGGTGTTTTAGCCAGAGGACAGGCTGTGATCATTCCTGCCAAGGAGGAGTTTCTCAAATGAAAATGTCAATGAAGAGAGCAAGAGTGTAAGTCATGTAAATAATTTATTACAACATTTTTTGTTCTTATTTGGCTTTTTTCTTACATATGATCCGTGTGCAAGAAATAACAGTTTTATTTTTTGCATTAGGAAGTTGAACCTGCAGAAATAACGAGGTGTATGGAGGGATTTCCAATCACTTGTGACTTTACCTAAAAATTACTGAGCTAGCTACAAAGATTTTCCCAAAAGGCTACTTCTACTGAACTATTTCTTCTTCAGAGTGCAGGAAGAACTGTCAATAGCATGATTGGAAAAAATGAACTCCAGTCATTAAAGTAAGTAGCTAAGCCACCAAGCACCCACAGAAGATGAGCTCATTGAGTCAGAAGATGCCACTTTAATGAAGTAGTTTTAAAACCAAAGTTGTATTTTGAGACAGATTAGATGACTATCTGCCAAAGTACCAGGGCTGTATTTAGGTTGGCTACCCATCCAAATTATGTGAGCATAAAGAACTATAATGTACCATATATGTCTATCTCCAGCACTGTACATACCACAGCTATGAATATATGTACCATCATGGAATTGAAACAATAGGGGAGCTAATTCTTAGCTGTATATAGCATTTTAGCTCCACTGAAAGCAAAGTCTGATGATGGTTTTCCTCCAGGGAACATCTTGCCCTCCCTGAATTTAGACTTCAGTTATTGTATGCACCAGTCTTAGGGTGTGCCCTAGGTCCAGAAAGCTTCAGCTGAGGCATAACCATCTGTGCCTGGACCATGAAAAGATAGATCTCTTTGCTCAAGCACTCTTGGCAGTCTGGCATGCCACCAAATACACACAAGGCTGTTCAGGGGCAGGCAGGTGTGAAGAATGGCAGCCTGATGATCCCCACGGACTCAGCAAACAGGCATCAGCACAGAGGCTGTCACTTCACACTGCAGCATTGCATTTTTTTAATCCAGTCTCTAATCCATTTATTTTATGAAGTGAAACATTCCAAAATTACAAAAGGATTTATATTTTGTGAACATGTGTGAGCCGGCTGGAAAGATTTGTGAATTCTTCATACCTTTCTCTATAGCTAACTCTTGGGTCCATCTTCACAGTTGATTAACTTGCATTTCACACACCTCTTTAAAACTTCAATTTCAGGTTACTTTCTGAGATAGGTGATACCCAATGAAAATGGGTTTTCTTAGGAGGATTTTGCAATAGAAATGTTAAAACATGAGGGTAAAGACAGGGGAAAAAAACACTCTTAAACATGTGCCAAGTACTAACTCACAGAAGCTGAGCAAGTTTTCAGAAAAAATGTTGACCCTGGCAGCAGGGTGGTGATTTTTCTCACTGCTAACATTACTGAAAATTCCATAAAGTAGCAAGAACAATTAAATAAATAGAGTGGCAATGGTGCTAACCAGGATAGGTAGTGATAGCTGTTGTTACCATGCTTATTGTGTTACATTGGCTTAGCCAAGAAAAACCTTATCTGATTAAAACAATAGTTCCCAAAGTGCACTCCTTATAGAGAAATTGACTTTATTCAACATGGAATTCCAGAATAAATATAACACAATATTTTAAATTTACTTGTGCAAATCTATCAGGATGGTGCAGCCAAGCAATAACCCAAATCAAGGTAATCTTGGCTAATATGTCATTACCCTTTACCTATGAGGCTGTCGTGAGTTCCACTTCTAGTATGGCTCCATGTATGCAAGTGCAGAGTGGCTTGAGTCTCTCTCTTCGAGTTGTCTCTTTTGACAACAGACTGGAAAGAATGTTTATCACCAAAAGGAGTACATTCCATGAGTGATGGTTTTCTGTTACCAAGCTATGATTTTGTAAAGGATCACTACCTCCCATTGAATAGGCCTCAGAATTTATGTACTTTCTTTGGCCGGCATTTGAATCTGGCTTTGAAGCCAAATATGAGAAGCAAAGCTTGAGGGAATATTTTCTTTCTTTTCATGGTTTCCTAGCATATGCCCTTACTGCACAGAGGAAAACACATGCAGTTTGTTCATTTGACAGCTTTCATCCCTTTAGATGCCTTTCCTGACCTCTCCTCACTATCTGTACTCCCTTCACACACCTTCTAAGCATCTTAGGATGTGTGTCACTTAGTAAAAGAAATATATTTTGCATGATACAGAGAATTATTTCATGTTCTTTTTTCATCTGAATAATGTGGAAACCTAAGATCCAAACACACTTCTTTCCTCATCTGCCTCAGCACCTCAGAAAGTGATAAAATATTCTTATTGTGAGATCAAACATTTACAAAGACGTCTCAAATTTTCAGACTACCTTTGGTGTAGGAAAATGTGTTGATCAATTCTTTAATTTCTTCTGCAATCAAAGTTCAGTTCCAAATCCAAGTTAAAGACCTTTGAAGAAGCTTTATCCTGTATCTCACCAGAAGTATCCTTACTTATTTCAAAAACTGGAATGGACTAAGTATTTTCCTAATTCACTATAGTAGAAGTTTCTTTAATTTAATAATTTTGATACTCTCTTTATAAGAATCCCTGAAGGTCCATCAACCCCTTTAAAAGAAAGAAAAAATAAACTGAAAGTAGCTTTTAATCTATAAAAATATTAAAGTGAACTTTAAAAATGCAAATTAAAGTTTCTAATTCAGCCACGGTGTCTTGAGTCCATTTCTTGAATTATATTTTTTGTATGGCACCTGGAAACATAATTGTGAATTTCATGAAGTTTGCAGTTTCAATGCTATTTTTATCCCATTTGCTTAAATCTGTTTTATGTATTTCTTCAGTGTTTTCTTGAATTAAAATTACTTGTTTCCTAGGACACTGAAAATGAGTCAGAATTTTCATGAATATTTGTAGCAGTAGTTAAGGTATCTGTGAGATGGTTTCAGCATCTCCAAAGCCAGTCCAGAAGAAGAGTTTCAAAACTGGTATTTAAAGGTTTTCTAGATTAGACATACCCCAGAGGGCAATAGGATGGTCTGCTCTTCCTCAAGGACAGCTCATCTCTTGAAAATGCCCCGTGGGTTACTGAGCAGGATACAACTGCTGCTTTGGGACCTAAAAAGGTGATTGTGTTAAAAGTCAAAGTGCAAAAGGAAGTAAAATATGCTAGGTTATTAGAGCTAGAGCTGGGATGGTTCTGGTTCACATCAGAGAAAACCCCCTGGGAAGGGACTATGCCCAGCAAACCTTCAGGCTGGTCCAAGAAAACTTCATTTATACAAAGAGTTCAATGCCTTCAAATTCTTTCCCATGCAAGCAGTAGATCAAAGCCTTTGCTGCTTACTGCACAGCACAGTGGCCAGGCTTATGACACAGGCCAAATCACAGAAATTTTGGGTGGGATCTAATGTAAGGTCATGCCCCTTGTCTAGCTGGAAAAGCATTGGCTTCTTCAGCAGGACTGTGGAAAGAAATCTTGTGAGCAGCCTGCAAATTCCTTAAATATGCATCTGCCTGTCTCACACTTAGGCACTGGATCCTGGTGGGAGCTGCATCACACCCTGTGACAGGACACACTTGTCTGCTTGTGCCAGCTTTCTGTGCTTCAGGCTGGGCTCCCTGACACCAGCTGGGTGATGCAGAGGTGGAGGGGGATCAGTCATGGTAATGATGGTCCCATCCAACTTCCCCATCAGGGCTCATCTTGGCTTTCCCTGTATTCCCAGTCAGTGCCTGGACTTCTCCTGTGCTGGGGTGAGAGACTGGGTTGTTCAGAAGCACACTGGCCCTTCAGGACTGGACACCCTCACAGAGGGAGACCTCAGCCTTACAGCCAATAAGCTTATTTTGCTAAACAGCTGGGGTGTGACTTTAATGTCAAAGGAAATTGCAACCTTCTACTCTGTTTGTATTTAAAGTAGTGAGAGGAAATTAAAGCACTGGCAGCAGCTCTAAGCAGGCCGAGAAGGTGGCTCTTGAGACTGATCAGAGATGGAATGAAGAGATGGGAACTTTAAAGAAAGGAGCAGTTTCAGTTGAAATTTCCACTGTCTAAGATGAGCAGAAATGTTTTTTCACAGCATCCTCTTTTAATAGGGAAACCTTCAGATTTATTAACTAATAATCCTATAAGACAGTGATCAATAAAATAATATAATAAAAAGAATGTAAAATTTTATTAGTTTTCAGTTGGATACAGCTTTTCCAGTCAGGGCTGCAGTGATATAAATTGTCAAGTAAAATGATTTATCTTCAACACCTGTTTCATTTGAGGGATTCCTTTGCTTAAAGTTGGTCTCTAGAATGATTCTAGTATATCTAGTATCAATGGGGAAAGGAAGGTTATTGTAACCTCCAAATTCATACAGATGCATGAGTGAGATTGCTGCAGCAACCTCCAAGAAAAGTGAACCCCAGAGCTGGAAATGTACTTTTCTTACCTGAAGTGCTGGGGAAAATGTAAAGCTACAATGCTGCATAAGCTTCTCTTTCCCTCTCTTTCTATGTACTGCATTCATAATGTTTTATGTCACCACTTTAGCTGAAAATAATGAAAAGGCTTTCCTTGGTTTCCTCTGCATTAGACAGCTGACCACCAGTGATACCCTGGATATTGAAGTTAAATATTTCAAATCAACTCTTCAGTACATGCTTGGTGCCTTGCTCTGCAAGACATTTTCCATAATACAAAGAAGACAATGAAGAACATTAAGTAGGGATATTACAGCAATACCACAGAGTCAGGAAATTTATTTTTTTTTCTCACTCTTTTAACATCTATCTCTGATCACTGTGAAATCTAGTGTAAACTCAAGCAGTTGTGAGATGCGTTCTTCAGGTGTTTAAAAA
Source organism: Cichladusa arquata (assembly GCA_026413545.1). Classification (NCBI taxonomy): domain Eukaryota; kingdom Metazoa; phylum Chordata; class Aves; order Passeriformes; family Muscicapidae; genus Cichladusa; species Cichladusa arquata. The sequence goes on from JAOTQP010001286.1 coordinate 30,296,348, forward strand.
AAAATTACTAAAATCAAATAAATTACATCAAATAACCTCTCAGCTTCCTCTCAGGCTAAGGTGAGTGAGAGCAAAGAGCCACACCGACTACTCTGAAAAAATGTGAGGTCACCCACTGTTAATGTTCCTTGGTCCTACAGCTTCATTGGGGAAAGAAAAGGAAAATGATGTTCCAGCACAACACACTGGGTTGTGCTATGGATTGAGCTGTGAGTCTTACCTTGGCTCGGTATAAACTGAGTAAGCAACAAGCTGTTGTCTGCTTGCATTCACACAATGCTAACTACTTGTTCACCTTCTGTTTGAGTGCTGGGACAAAAGAAGGCATTAGTTACAATAGCAAAATAACCTAAATCCAGCAAAAAATTAGAGGGTGAATGAAAATAAGTTGTGGCCATTACAGGCCCAGGGAGAATCTTAAAGGATTTTTCCAGTCTAGCTTTCTCAGGCTCGACTAGGGTTTTTCCCAATCTAGAGACCTTTCTCTAATGTAAACATAAGAGAAAGAATTATAACAAAAGATAAACACCTGCTGGATCCGTGAGAAAGCCTGGGACAAGAGGTGT
>JAOTQP010001286.1:30297523-30309423 GCA_026413545.1 Cichladusa arquata
GGGAAGGTTCCGGGAAGGGAAGGTTCCGGGAAGGGAAGGGAAGGGAAGGGAAGGGAAGGGAAGGGAAGGGAAGGGAATCTACCATTCCAGCTGTAGGATGTGCTGTGTACTTCAACTCATATGAATTCTGATGCCCTGCTCATCAAAGCTCTGTTTGTTTCTGCTATCTCATGTAACCTATTATATCTGAAGGGAGTTTCAGTCATTCTTTCTATACCCCCATCTGCCTCTGAAGCTAGACCTTCAGAGTTCTGCAAAGAGAAAGGAAGAAACTATTCACTTTCCTCAACCTAAAGAGCATCTGCATGATACAGGTTGTGTCCAAAGCACCTTTTGGAAAGTGGAACCAAAGCTGTACCAACAGGGAATGTCTCCAGCACTGCATTCAGCTGTGTTTGGCTTCTCTCTCTGCCACAGACATCGAAGGGTAGGTCACTGTTATTACCTGCAGATGACAGATTCTGAATTCTACCCATGTAATCAGTTCATGTATTTTACAGATCTTCCTTTGATGCCTAATAACTCTTCTAATTCTGTTTCCTCATATGGAAAAGCAGACAGCAATACCACAAATGATTTGGGATGCTCACCAATAAGATGAGCAGAATAGATGGACTATTCAAAACTGATCTGCTTTAGCTGATCAGCTCAGTTCAGAAACAAGAAATGTAATTTTTCATCACAACAAAAAAAGAGACATGGTTCAAATACTATTAAAAAAAAAAAGTGCTGTTAAAAAGAAAGTATTTTTGCTCCTGGAAAGAAGGAATAAAATGGTTAACTAAAAATTGGTAAAAACTTTTTTGCACAATCAAGGAAAGGTGTATAAAATGTCAAATTCATCCAATCTCAAAATCAAATGTATACACATTTAGGATTACAATATTTTAAATTATCAAAAAGTAAGATAACAAAACAATCAAGACATTTTTGTCTTTCTGCAGCACCCAACAGAAAGTGCAATTATGTCCCTTAGGTTGAATACATACATGTTCTGGTATACATGTATACATACACACACAGGATGTGAAACATGCTATTCTATTTGTTCACAAGTTCTCATCACTGAGTCTTGAAATCTCAGATAAATCCATAGTTACATTTATTTTTAAGAAAGTATCTGGTTTGCCCTAACTTTTAACAGGGTTTAATGTGAAGCCAGCATTATTCACAGATCAGCTCCTCCCTCCAATGTCAGTGGGAATACATCCAGTGCCAGTGTGAGATGTGATGTGCCTTCTATAACCCATTGAACCAGAAGCTAGAAATGAAGTGTAGGCAAGTATCTACTACAGCTGTTCCTGAGTCTATGCCCAGCTTCTCTTCCTTCCATTTCCCAGAGGTTGTGCTCCCTAAAATCTACTCCCACAACTGTGCATAAGGTCTTTCTCATGTGTCTACAAAAAAAAAGGGAGTTGATTCACTTTGAAATTTTTGATCCAATAATTTTTTAACCCCATCATTCCTTGCCTCCTCCAAGCACAGCGAGAGAGCAAAGTAAAGGATGGTAGCCCAAGAACTGAGGGAAGTGGATGAACAGGAAGAGATAGTCTCTGACTGAGCTCAGCTATGATGAGAAATGCCTGTCTAAGTGCATACTGAATACAGTCCCCTTCATTCCTTTCCTGACCAAAAATGCCCATATCAAACATAATAAAACAAAGCCAAGAGGAGCCTCAATCTGAACTAGAGATTTAAACTACTAGAAAACTGTAAAATCTTCCACATCATACTTCTCATTCCTAAATGGTAAAGGAATGTATAGTCATCCCAAAAAAATGTTATATACTTGTTCCACAAAAGTAGAGCCACTGCAATCTCCATAGCCAGAGCTAATTATGCATTGCTAGGAGGGAGTCCTGGAGCCACTCTTAAGAAGTTATCCCCTTTATGCACAGACTCAGTGTTGCCAATCTCATTTAGGGATGGACAACAATAGTCAGGCTACCACAGGCTGTTCACTCCAATTTCTTCTCTCAAGAAGGGGAGGAAGTGGAAAATTAAGCTTGTGGTGTTTCCAGGCCATGATTACTTGTGCCTGTAGGCAATTTCCACTGTAGGGAGTTTTAAATAGAATGAGTACACCAACAACCAAAGAACTAGTGAGGAGAGCCATGATGGATATCTCTTTCAGGTAACTCACTAAATCATAGGAACTGGCTGTTCCAGCAGGTTTCAAAGAGTGATGCACTTCAACATGGGCTTGTTAGATGGGTAGTTTCTTTTACAAACTTATTTCACTGCCCAGTAGAAAGAATGAGTGGTATTCCTCATTCATGGTCATTTCCAGGTAGGATTCAGGATGGAAGAAACTGCCTTCCTATACTTTGAAGGATGGATTTCAAAGCGTGTATTTCCAAACTGGCTCAAACACTGTCCAAGAGTAAGAAAAAATGAAAGGATAGGGTCCAGCACTGTAAAAAAAACCAGCACTATTTGGCCAATTTCCAGCAATCCTACTTGACAAAGGCAAGTTGCAGATTGGGTTTGGAAGGATAGAATTACCCTCCAAGAAATTTCAGAGAAAACACTTGAGGTGACTTCATGGATAGTTTGCAAAACTGCTTGCAAATGAGTGGCACTAGCAATGGCTAAGGTTATAACTGCAGGCTGCTCCTATGTCTGTGTGAATTCAGGATGAATATTGTCTCAGAGAAAGATTTATTTTCCAATATGCCCTTTTTTTAAATCCAAGGGATATTTTCAGATCGCATCAGTTCTCACCTCCTTGTCACATTTCTGTTCCACTTGTAATTTAAATAGGGGCAGAGATAGTTCTATGCCAGTACCATGTGTTCCTTCAGAGATTCCACCTCCACATCTGTTGTTCTGTATAAATCTATCTTCTAAATTATTGGCTGAAGTTCAACAGAGTCTATACATTTCCCCAATTAAACCATCAGTTAACAATTCCCAATTGGTGACCTTAATGTGCCTGGTGGATAAAAAGCTCCAAAGCTTTTTCTGATCTGAGAAAAATGGGGGGAGCAGGAGTGTATGTGTACCCACATGAAACACTATTAATAATCTTCCAGCTGTGAGTAACCATACATTGGCAGACCACGGTAAACATATGAGCCTGTTAAAATTATATACAGTCTTTACATACAACTAATGCCTGTTTCTGTATGCTAATGCACCAGCCAATTAGTTGACATCCACAATTAATTCTTCTTTCTCTGTCACCTAGTTAGCATTGAATGAGGTTGGTGTGTACTTGAATTCTCATGTGATTCTTGATTGCATTGTAGAGCATGATCAAAAGGCTCTGTTTGAATGTGAATGATTGTGTTGCTTGCTGTACTTGATGGCAATTTACTTAAATATGATACTCTGCAGGAGAACTTGTTCAAAGTAAAGTCACATCCAGCACTTTATCGTTTCCATGCACAGTATTTCAGAATATTGCCTCTTCAAAGCATTAAAAAAAAAAAAACCAAGAAGACAATGCCAAGAGGAAAAATTAAAGCACTGGTATGACCATAATCTTTATTATCAGTGTGGGGCAAAATGTATAAGCCTTAAATTAATCATGTGAATATCTAAAGCCTAATAATGAGCAGCCCCCTTGTCTGAGGGAGCACAGAGGTAATGTCTTTAATAGAAAATGTATTTGATAGTACAGATTCTTCCTGCCTTGATACATTCCATTCACTAATCTCAACTGATCTCACCATCCAAATTCTCTCACACCTGGTGACTTTCACAAAGACTTGCAGTCTGCAGACACAAGCCTGGAAATTATTGTCAAACACCTGGCAAATTTACACTGTTATAGTAATGAAGCTTCATGCAGTTTTTATTGCCACAGATAAGTGGTTGAAGCATAAGGACAAATATGCTACAGAATATAAATGCTGTAAAATACTAGAGTTTTGTTTGCTTATTGTCAGCTCTACTGTTTCTCCCACATTTTTCACTTCATTATCAGAATCATCTTTCACTGCAAATAAAGTCACAGGTACAATATTAGTTATAATATTCTCCTGGTGTAGACTGTGTTCTCAGCATAACATTTGTCCCTGACTTAACTATTATGGGCCTAGAGAGATATATATGTCATTTAACAGCTTCTGCTGGTCCTAATAAAGGAGACAATGGGTCTCAGTTCACAGCAGTATTTTCTTTGCTGTATCCATGTTTCTTAAAATACCTCTCTATCTAGTTGAGACTTTGCTTCCATCTAGCAGTACAGTAAAGATGGTTGCAGTTCCGTACCTGTTCAAGACCTCCAAAACCATCTCACTGCCTTTAGATGAGCCCAGTTCATCTAAACCACCCAGTGAACTGGTGCTTTTAATCTTGAAAAGGGGGATATAAACAGAACTCTTATTATCAGGTCCAGACAAGCTGTTTCTCTGAAACATCTGTCTCAAGTACTTCATGGTGGTTTCCAATTTGGTTGTTTCCCTCTGGCTGACTGGCAAAGAAAGAAGATGCAAAGCACAGCTTTGTTGCTGCCTCTCCTTGTTGGTAAAGGAGAAAAGCTGAAATACATATCAGGACAGAACTTTGCTGCACCCTGCTCTAAATATAAAGTAGATTGAGCAAGGTAGTGTTTTTTCAGCACAAGCAAAGGAGCATAGACCATTATTTACTCTTTTCCTTGTGGCACAGCTCCTGAGGCAGAGCAATGCTGTAAAAGGTCTGGCTCAATAGTTCTGACTGAGGTCTGAACTATCAAAAAGAAGTCTATCCCAAGGGAAATTAGAAGAATAAATAATAATTAAGGATGCCACTGCCACATTCATTACCATTTTGGACAGTTAAACAATAAGAACATGAGTAAAGCCCTTTTCGGTCAACTCTCTTTTGATGTCAGAGACAACAGAATTGTGAGTCTGGCATATACATATTTATATATGTATTTTGTACATCTTCAGCATCCACAGCTGTTATTAGAGATCCTAGAGGTAGATCACTCACTAGGTATCTGGTTGGTAGGTTTTACCACCACACTGTTCATGAGTTTGTCTAACTCTTTTGAAATTACTGATCCTGTCTGCCTCCACAGATTCCTTTGTCAGCAAACTCCACAACACAAGTTAGGCTGTAGAGACAAAAATCTTTTGTGAAGCTGACAATTTCTCAGGTGAGAAGGGACCTTGAGCTTTCCCCCTCCTTTTTAACAATAATCATCTGTGCTGTTAGAAATCTAAAGGTGTGCCAAAAGATATCACCTGGTCAGGTGCTTCTTGTTGACTGATAGTAGTGTTCAGCTGGTGAGAAAAGACAAGGGAATAACAGGAGCACCCAGGCAACCAAGATTTGTATCCCACTCCCCTCACTGGAGACACCTATACCCTATGAGGTAAATAAGGGCTGGAGTATCAGATCAGAGTTCCAGCTTAAAGTCTCAATTTCCTGGCTTTTTGTGGGTTTTAGGCAGACCCTTAATGTTACTTTAATGTAGGGGGTTTCTTGTGGTTTAATATTTCTAAAGTCAGTAAATTATTTCCAGCATATGTAAAAAAGACAAATTTCTCCTGTGGTTAGTGACCACAAAGCAAAACAAGAAACAGAAATACTCAAGAGTAGCATTCTTGAGTTATAGAGATTATAGAGCTTTAAACCTCTCTTTTGATGTTATGTGCAGAGAAAAGTGCAAAGCTCAGTACAAGGCTGATGATTAATACCTTTAAAAAGCATAATAACAAATACACACAACCTGTGCCCACCATCTCTGCAGATCAGTACAAAACGCTTTTTGTCTGCTATGTTAGCAAACACTGTGAAACAATGTCCCCACTCTCTTATATTCATCCCCTAAAATTTTACTTCTGAATAATAAATGTATCCCAGCTTGTGAGGAAAGATACCAAACTGCCAAGCAATGAAGAAAATGTTATATCAAATAATGGTTTATTTCCATTGGTGAATGATTATTCTTCCTTAGCCCTGGAAAGAGAGGTGAGCTGATGTCTGAAAATTAAGTAAAAATTAAGTAAAAATTAAGTAGAATTGCTGTTACTGTTGAATGGAGAGAAACTGTGAAGATCTGACTGATATTTTCAGCTTTGTTCTCAGCACCATTTAAAAACTCTGGTTGCATCACTGACAGGGTGCATCCATGAGTGCTGAGAATGCTGGCAGGCACATTGTGAGGCCACTCACAATCATCTTTGGAAGGTCATGGAGACCAGGAGAGGTGCCTGAGTGTTAGAAGAAAGCAAATATCACCCCAGGCTTCGGAAAGGACAAGAAGGAGAAGGAGCTACTACCATGAAGACAGCCCCACCTCCACCCCTGGAAAGGTGAAGAAGTACCTCATTCTGGGGGACATCTCTATCCCCATGGACGACATGAAGGTGATCAGGATGAAGAGGATGAAGAAAACTACACCTTGCCTTGAGATTGTGATTCTTCTCTCAATATAGCTGTGCTTGGCCCTAACAGTGGCAATGACAAGAAGATGTTTAAAACGGAAAAAAAGTGGCTTAAGTCTCAAATAAACACAGACCTTATCTCTCAGCTACAGTATTTGAGAAGGATATTCTTCTTTTATTGCAGCTGGGAAGTCTACAGTCTGCACTGGAAAAGACAAACACTATATTTGATGATGCTGCAAAACATGCAGGCTAGAAAGTTACTTAGATGTCACTTTGATTAATTATTCAAGATTTCCCAAGAGAAACTGCTAAACTGATAAAAATTAACAGTTAATTTAAAGTTAATTTCATGGACAATTGGCTCCAATATTGCTAACTAATCAGCCATATTCTTCTTTTGCTGGAAAAAAGTTCAAAAGGTCACAGTCTCTCTTGCTACATCATGGTTTGGAAAAATTATTCTTGCCATGTTATGACAGGAAGACATTACTGACAGTGTGTGGTACAAAATTGACTCTACAAATCACATTCTGCTTTGTGAATCTCTTTTTTTCTGTTACGTTGGAATTCTGTTCTTTGTCAAAAGCCTATCATTCCTTACAGATATTAATACCTCTTCTTAAGCAAGAATTACTACTGGCAGTTGTGGGATCCCAGCTCACAGTGAGTAACTCCTTATTTCTATAACATCTCCATTTGATTTGGTAGAATTGTTTAAAGTGAAATGCTACCCAACAAGAGTAAAAGGGACAATGCTTGACCCACAGCATTCAGCTTGACTGTTCCCATAAAAATCTAGACATAAAACTCTATATTTTCTTGGAAGCATTAAGTTTATTTCATTTACAAGCAATACAAATGAAGGTAACCTTAAATCTTTAAAGACTGAAATGGGTTTTGTTTTGGCTTGAGAGAAAATATATAATTAAATATTGCAGATTTTAAGGCAACATGTTTACTCTTGCTAATATAATATTAATATAGAGGTACCCAGTTTTCATAATTTCTATATGATTAGAAATAAAAGGCAAATACTCAGAACAGCAGTCACACTCTTCTTCGTGGTCTTTGAACATCTATTAAGACTTCCTGGTTTAAGCCATGTTCATACACTACATCAGTGGGAATATAACCAATAGTGGAAATTGATATATATTCCATAGAGATGCAATTATATGCAGTTAAATAGCACAGACTGTATAATGCTATATATTGAGGAATAAAATACATTGTACTTAGGTAACATCTTCCATTTGATGTACTCAGATATTAAGAGGTTAATTAAGTAAGTCCTCATGTAAAGTGGAGAAGTATTATTAATCTCCAAGAACTTTCTTGTATTCTGCAGGAAGTACAGGACACAACTTTGAAAAAGTTTTTTTCCTGACTGATGTCACTGTTTTCTCTGCCATTACAAGGCACAGAATATACATTACTTTATATAAATAGTATAACTGGCATTCTTCTGGCATGTCTGCATTGCTTAGTGATGTCCATGAATAAGTTAAAAGATCAGAAATTAATACAAATAAATCCTTTAAACCACATCCTGCCATTAATTTGGGGTGGAGGAAAGGAAAGGATTAATAACACATGAGAAAAAAAATACAGAAAAAAAAAAAAAAAGGAGATAATTTTTTTAACCTAACAAAGCTCCTATAAAATCAAAATCTTCTAGTTGCCCTGCCTCCAGCTGCATAAGTATCTGTGGAACAGAAAGCTGATAACCAATTAGTAGTAGGCAATTTTCTTTCCAGATAAACATCACTGTTCAAACACCTGCTATTCAGGCCCTGTGACAGGTGTCATATTTGGACAAAAACTAACAAAAAACCAAACAAAAACAAACAAAAAAAATGTGTATTTTTTATCCTCATTTGACCTGCATCTAGCTCTGATTCAGAATTGGGGTTTTTTTAGAACTTTGAACATTGATTCTTTAGCTGTTCTGCATTGTTTAAGGAAAAAGGGAAAACAGGGGAAGATTTGTTTCACATATAAAGGCAGGAATAAATCTTACTGAGGAAAACTGACTGGTGACCAAAGAGTTGGTGAGATCAACAAAGGAAATGAACAAAAGTTGAGTATTTGAATATAGGACTACATTTGGGTTAGATAGACGAACAGGGTGTAAAATAAATGTATATTGGTTTAGATACCCTATACAATTATAGATACCTTGCATATTTATTCCCCTAATTAAAATATGAAAGTGACAGCACGGATGTGTGATTTTATTTCAGTATAATCTGATATGTAACTCCTGAAACAGTGATGTTTAAAACTGTCCCTGCCTAGATCTAAATTGAAGTCAGATCTTGCTAGGAGCTGTGTGTGACAATAATAGAAAGGCCTTCTCAGGGTGCCCCATTTCAGTCTCCTACCTGTGTCAGATAGAATTTCCATTTATCTAAGAGCTAGTTTGGGATATGCTAAAATAACACAGTGGTAGCCTGGGTCGCTGCCCCAAGAGCTGAATTGAAGGACTCCCACAGAGTTGATCCTGTTAGATAAGGCCATATAAGGAATGTTCCTCTGCATGACATTGCTAATGATTGATATACTGAAGCTATCTTTATCTTTAAAATTGGGGATTTCCCTTCTGTTTCTTCAGAAAAATATTTGGGATTTTTTTCTCTATTACCATGACTGCATAGTCAAGTGGAGATAACTCATTTCAGACAACAAGAAACTTATAAATAAAAATATTCTCTTTTTTGTTTACCACGAAAAAAAAAAAAGGAAGATGACTACGTTTTTCCCTGCATATGAATCTTTAACAGCACTCTGTCATTATGTGATATGTAGGTAATAGCCTCTTTAAACACCAACCTATAATGTGCTAGTTTTAGAAACAATTAATTAGAATTATTTGCAGTTTCAAGGGGTTATGTTGCCTTTTGGTGGGGACATTGTCTTGACCAGGAAATATGAAAATATGTTGTTGAGCTTTTTCCCATGTTATTGGTATTGTAAGTGTAATAATTAAATGTTTATTGACTTTTTGGCCTGGCTCCTAAAGATGAATATCCTTCACATGCTAAACATTTGAAATTTGGGGAAGCTTCTTTTCCCTCCACAGGAAATATGGATGCAACAGGACTGAGGCAATCCTAGTCTCTTTATGTGGTTGGTCAACAAAGGACAGGAGAGAGAAGCAAGGTACTTTAAAAGACCTGCCAGGCTTACATAAATCAATTTTTCTATTGAGTTTCTGACTAAGATTCAAAGAAGGAGGACCAGTTCTACACAAAAAATAATTTAAAAAATGGACTGATCAGTTTATCATCCAGAGGAAGCAGATATATATGTAAATTGAAATAATGTGGATGTAAGCAGAAGGCTTTATTTTCCTCTCCTCATTAACCTCATTAATAGAAGCAAGTGTTATCTGAGAACATTCACCAAACACAGCTAATTTTGTATACTGGACATATGGTATAATTTGATCACAGCATTGAAGAATCTTTAAAAATCATCCCTATTAGATTATAATGACATTCCACAGAGGAAGTGATCAGACGATCACACATGAACAGCTGTGTTGCAATGCTAACTCTAACATGATGATAGCTCTTCCCCCTCCTAGTCCTAGCCAAGATCAATGCTAATTTCTTTTGCTGATGCATTTAGTTTGAGAGGAGGGGCTATTTCAATTTCAGATGGAAAACTCTCTCTTAGTGAGATCAAACATCTGAGTCCACCTGCCAAGAAACGCAGGAAAGAAGTCAACACAGAGTGAATTTTGATCTATTTTTGTTTTTATTTCCTGCTGTTCATGAGAACCAGGAATGCAGATCAGACTCCACCATCCATCGAGAGGCATGTGTTTGCAAGGCTTCCGCTACTTTTTGGAGAACACCCATCCCCTTGCAGCTTTTGGCCAAACCTTTTGTTCTCTGCAGGCCTTGGGTAATTTATCTGTGACTCATCTCTGGCAAGGGAATCCCAGGCTTGTTGGAGTAGCCTGGGAGAGTTCATGGTGATTTATGGACTCTAAAGATGAATGCCCCCTGTTTTCCTGTCTCAAATTCTCACTCCATATTTGCCCTCTGTTCAGCAAAATCTCTGAAAAGCCTTGTATTAAAAGGAGCTTCAGGGTCTCTTGATGATTCAGCTGGTCAAATGACAAACAGGGCAGAGAAAGATTTGCAAGCTGGCTGAAGTGCAAATTAAGGCAATCTGAAGGAACGATGTGGTGAGAGAAAAGGTGACATGCATGTTTCTGGAGGGACAGGGTGTGTTACATATCAGTGGATAGCCTGGATTCTGAAAGGAGACTGTAGAAACCATTCAAACCACTGGCAAATCTCATAAAAAAGTTCCTTACTGGGCTTGCCTGCCACCTTATTACCCCAGAGCAGCTGTTTTAAAGAACAGGCACAAACTCACCCCAGCTATGGCAAGCACGTTTTCTGCAAGGTGAAAGGTTTGGCATCTGGAAGTGTCAGAAAGGAGCCTCTTGCCATAAATCACCCAGAAAGCACTCAAATTTGACAAGTGCCTTGAGAGCACTTATATGTTCACCCCTAAATTCCAATATCAAAGAGCAGCCCTTCAGGCTGTAAACTCCTACAACACACCACATCTGAAATGGAAGATGCACTAGTGGGGAGTTGAATGGCAGGAGTGCCCTTGACACCTGAGGACTGCTCACAGACTGGGCTGGCACACACTGGGCTGCATGAATTCCCTGTGCTCTGCTCCAAGAATGAAGAGGCATTGCCTTCACTTAGATGCAAAATCCTATTCCCTTCTCCTTTTCTCGCTCCACCTCTCCCTTTCACTGCCCAGGTCCTAGCAGTGGAGCCAGCTGAGAGCAGAGCCAGGAGCTGCTGGGTATGAGCTCTCTGCTCTGAACTAAGAGCTTAGGTCAGCACAGATAATCAGACATCTCATGCTTCATTCTTAAAGGTAAGGGAAATATTTTTGTCACTATTTCCTCAGTATCTAGTATTTTTTCTCTAATAAGAAAAGAAAATACTGTGGCACCTCCGTTCCTGGGATAGTCACCAATGGTCACGAACACCTTCCATATATTTTTTTCTTACTGAAATGCTTCCATAAATAAACAAGCCTCCATAAAACAGCAGGAAAAATCCACTCCCAGCGAGACTCCATGGAGGCAGTGTGAGAGGATGAGAGTGTCTGAAAGGTGGGGATAAGAAGCTGCCCCCCGCTTGCTCACACAGACAGCTGTCTCTGCCCAGTTCACTTTTGCTGGTGATTTATGAAGCCCTTTGATCAGAATCGAGTTTTAATTGCCTGAACTGCAGAATCTGACACGTGCTTCATCAAGTCAAAGGCAGAGCCTCTTCCTGATGCCCTGCTCTTCTCTTCTCTTCTCTTCCATGCATCCAAGCCCTGTAGGATTTTAGAAATCTACCCAGTCCCTAACTCCATCTTTCAAATAGCCATCAGCTCAAGAATTGATAGAGGAAGAGGAGAAAGAAGGAAAGAAAGAAGGAAGGAAAGGAGGAAAGAAGGAAGGAAAGGAGGAAGGAAAGAAAAAGAAAAGAAAAGAAAAGAAAAGAAAAGAAAAGAAAAGAAAAGAAAAGAAAAGAAAAGAAA
>JAOTQP010001286.1:30323419-30349815 GCA_026413545.1 Cichladusa arquata
TTCCTTCCTGGAATCCTTCCTTCCTTCCTGGAATCCTTCCTTCCTTCCTTCCTTCCTTCCTGGAATCCTTCCTTCCTTCCTTCCTTCCTTCCTGGAATCCTTCCTTCCCTCATTTTTCTCATGAGAATAAAACATCACAGGGAAAAACAAACCTGGATAGCTATTACCTTGGCAGAACAGCTTGCTGCCTGAAAGGAGGGAGGGGCAGCACCTCCTGAGCTGATTTGGAGGGACGCACAACTTGTCTGGGTAACCTGAACTTTGAATGGGATGCAAGACATTACCTGCTTGTCGTGGGGCAGGAGGAGGGTGTGTCGGAGCAGGGTGTATGGAGGAGTCAAGGACAGGCAGAGAAGTAGAATTACATGGTTTGTAAAAATAGAAAGCGTGGAGAAATGCAGGGATGGAGTTGAGGAGACAGGAGTAGTTGACTACAGCACACGGCTGGGCTTAGTGTCAGCTACTCTGTGTAAACTGCAGCAAAAGCAACCAGCAGTGTTTAGCAGGACTCATGTGGCTCTACACTGCTGTATGAACCAGGACTGTGCAACCCTCCCCTACCCCCCATCATCTTCATTTTGGCTTTTGTTTTATCTCTGACTCACAAATTATGAGCTCAGGAGCAAAGGCACCTAAGTCTATGTTACTGTCAAGACCCACACAGGAGTGCAGGGGCCAGAGGGGTTGTGGTGGCAACGATCGGTCCTGGGGGACTTGGGCTGGGCTGGCTGTGTGAGCCTGCCTGGATCCCCCAGGCCTACTGGCAGACAGCAACCTTGCCTAGTGCTGGAGTGTGAGGAGCTGTGCTGGGAGGAGGGTGGATGTGTCAGAGAGTCATGTCTGGGGGTCTGTGCGAAAGACGAAGACATTCTGGTGTGTTTATATGTGAGGATGTGTTTGTGTGTGCATGCATGTACTGTTCATCTTTTCCAGTGTGAATACATATATATTCCAGGATTATATATATGTATATATATATATATATTTCAGGAGGGAAAGGAAGTGAAATCTGTGCAGAGATTAAAGAAAACTAATTAAATTCTGGTTTATTTTGAAATCTACAGTTCTGATGGGGATTGAGGTGGAGCCTTTGCTTTTCACACTAAAATAATAATTGTATTTTAGTTATGCAGTGTTAAACCATCTGTTTTGAACCTCTACAGAGCCACTAAGGTAGTTCTGCAGACCACTTTAGAGCACGGGATAAGGGATGTCGTGTGAACTCTCCTGGCTCCTTGGGCAGAATTTCTACCCTGTTTCACTTCTTGGTGGTAGCAAGAAAAACCACAAATAGATCCAGGGCATTTCTTGAGATACTTCCAGGTCCATTCCTGCAATCTTCTCTGGGCCTCAGTTCAGGAAAATATGTGTTGTGGGATGAACTCTTACATGGAACACTGTCAGGACCCCGAGCACTCCAGAATTTTGTCACCTGTGCAGGAAGGTACAACACTGGTAAAGCAGCCATCTAGATTGGCTGTGAACACATAGCTAAATAAATGACAAACTCCTGGGAGAAAGAAATGAGGAGTAGGTTGGTCTGTGTTGATCATGGTTGATCAAAGGGAAATAACTGTAAAGGATTGCCCCAGCTTTCTACCAGCCCTTCTGTAGGCACCCATTAACTGTTGAGACACTCCCAGGATGGGACAAACAGGATCTGCCTTAGCCAGACAGAAACATCACAGCTTTTAAGGGAAGTAGATCAGAAGATTGATTCTTTCCTCGATTTCTAAGAATGAATGAATGAAAGGCCCGATTTTGTCTGCCTGTTTATGAATCAGTGCAGAAATTTAAGAACTAATGTGCTCAAGACCTGGTGGTTGCAACTACAGCGTTGCCCCTCATCAATGTGTTGTACACATTGTGCATACACACAAATTACAGTTGGATTGCAGTGAGGCTGTTCTGTACTCCCCATACAGCAAGCACATACACATGTAATTTAGGTTACAAAGGCTGTTCACTGTGGTAAAACTCGCACTGCTGGTGATTCCTTGGAATATTGAGCAACGTGCACGCCTAGAGATAGCCCGCCTGTCTGTTTTTGATGCTGAAGCCTTTGGGTGTTTTCTCAGAGCTTTTATCTTTACGTTGCAAAGACCACTGAAATAATTTGAAGTTTCCCTACTAGTTTTCACAGCCAGGTATTTTAATTCCTATGAATTCTAGGTGAAAGCCTGGTCAAGACAACACCCCTTCAAAACAGATGAGAGAGCACCCACCAACTTTCCCCACCAGCGTTCATGCTGTAATTTGCTCCGTGTAGAAAGCACATCGGGAAACAGGCTGAGAACTCTCATCGTGCCTTGGTACAAATTTCTTCTCAGCAACAGCAAACGGGCAGAATGGCTATATAAAGGGTATGAGAGCGGGATCTTCTTCTCATCTTTCGCCTCTTTTTTTCCTTCCTATCACTGCGGCAGCTCATACAACCGAGGAAAAGCCGACGAGCATCTCTCATTCGCGCTCCCCACCTGGGCCGGGCTCGGCGGCGGGGCTGGGGCTGCGGGGCGCTCGGCGGGGCCGGGCCGGGCTGTGCGGCCGGCGGCCACCGGAGGGCACGATTCCACGATTCCACGATTCCACGATTCCACGATTCCCGGCCGGCCCGCGGGGCTCCCGGCCGTGCTGGGTCCGGGAAGCAGATCCGACACCCGGATCGTACTGACACTTCCCATGGGTGGGCTTCTAGCTGCTGGCTCTTTGACTCTCGCTTCGCTCAGAACCTCTGGAAAACAGATGGATAAAGGGAGGTTCCTCTAACGAGTCAGTTTCATGGTCAAAGTTTCTACAATGATTTTTATTTATTTTTTAAGGTCCTCGTCATGTGGCCGCTCACGGAAAAGTCCCAGCACAAAGGAGGTGGCAGCGTTGTTCCCATTGTTCCCAGGTCCTGCTGCCCATCCTTCCCAGCCCCGGGCCGGCGGCAGGGAGCGCTGCGCCTCCCGTCCACCTGAGCATCTCCTGCACCCACCCTCTCCTCCCAGCCCTTTATTCTGCCCAGAAATACCTACATCCTATTGGCAAACTGGCAATCCCACAGAGGAGACACGTCTTCCAATAAATTAAGATCTGAGAATATTTTCAATGCGCGTTTTTAATATGAAATCTTTTATTTAGTTCCTGAAATAATTCATGGCAGTGGAAAGGGCTGTTTAAGCAGATCCTAAATACCTCGGAGGAAGCCTGAGTGGTATCCTCTCATGTATCCTAGACAAGACCAGTCCTTCCCATCACAAGGAGTCAACACATCTAATGCTGTGGTGAAGTTCTGCCCCTAATTAAGGTTCTGGGTCTTGTTTATGTGGTTTCACATCTAAATCTGAAAAGGCCACTTAGTAAAACCATCTTATCTACACTCTAGGGGATAATAGTTATTTTTATTAATAATGGAGCTTATTGGATATTTCAGCTCCTTTGATTTTTTTTTCTTTTCCATCTCTTCCATCCTCCTGGACTATATAAATATATTTTTTTCTTGTATTCTTCCTGCTCCCACTCATTACTCAAATCTATATATTCAACCTCTCAGTACACTTGGCCCATGGAAACTCCATTAAACTTCAGGGCCTTTTAGCCACAAATTCTCCTTTTTTCTTCCAAGGTGGGGGAGAGTGCACATCCAACACTGGTCATGGATAAAGCATTCCATAAAGCCTTCTTATATGGGTGGACTCAATTTCACCATAGCTCAAGAAATTAAAATCAGAGCTGTAGAGCCAGAATTTCAGCATGGGAGTGGCCTTTCACCCTGTTAGCCATGCCTGCAACCCTGGGAGAAATCCCCTCCATTGCCAGTGCTTCCTATTATATGTGGTCTCCTTTAGGATGTCGGGTGCTCTTGGAATCTCACAGATGAAAACGAAAAAGAGGTCACGTGAGAAGCAACCATAACTCATAAATGAACATAGAAGTTCAATAGATAGGATAATAGGATACACTGTTTCTTACATATGAAGCAGGCAGCAAATTCCAGTGTGATGGAAAGAGTATGGAAGGTCATCCCAACATATACATATGCTTTCCTGGGCAAAGGAAATAAAGGGGAAAAAAGTTGGGTTTTTTTTGATTGGTAGGCTGATTGAATGCCAGGTCTCCAGTTTGGCACCCATCCATCCTCTCCTCCTGACCGTAGACCACACGAGCTGAATGTAGCCATGCAGAGGAGGAGAGCCTGGAGGGGAAAGGTTCACAGAAATGAACACCCATCTCACTCTTTCCACAATTACCTTACTTCCAAGGACACCTACTTAGAGCTAGAAAAACTTTTGAGGGAGCAGGGGTTTATTTCCATCTCTGCCAGGTTGTATTTCCTTTCAGAAAAGGCAGACAGCATGGATCAAAGTTTACATATTCCTTTCTAAGTGGGGAGATTATAATTGTTTTATACTATGGGCTATCAGCTATGATGACTAAAGATCTGCTATCCATCATTACTCCTCATTTTACAGCCCCAAGCTCATTTTCCTTTCTCCACAATCTAGGATGATGATTAGAATACCCTACTCACAAAGAAGGTCCATAGGTCCACCTCCTGGCTTTATTTTCTGACCAAAGATCATATTGTAGGTCAACAATGAAGCTGATTTAGAGCACAAATCTTTGTTGCCAAATTCCAAAGGCAATTTTCCAGAGAGGTAGTAGTTTATTGATATGTTAAACTAAATTAGCACACATTCACTGTTCACGTAACTGGGTACATACTTGGCTATTTATGAACTCTGACCTCCAAACAAACATCTGTACTTGTATTTATGCAAAATACTGTATTGCTTCTGCCTTGAAAAGTATCTATATCAAACATTCTCATGCCAAAACCTACTATCTGACCTTGGAGCACTAAAAATAGTTCATGTCAGAAGCAGAGAAATATTTGTTTCTCCTTTTAGAACATTTGTGCTTACATTCATTAAGGATTCGGTCCAAAACCCTTTGATGTCAAGGAGACTGTTTCAGTGACCTTTGAATCAAGTCTTAAAAAGGGTCAATTAAACTTTAAATAAAATAAAAATTATAATGGGTCCAGCCTAAAAGTATAAGAGATATGTAAAAAAGGCTGCCTTTGCACTAAATCATCAATTATTGTTCTCTAATATTTAGTTGAACTTGTGGAATTTTTCATTATTAAAGCAATAATCCTTTTCAATAAAGTTGTAATAATTTTTTAGTCTTTAAAACATCCACATTTTACTGCATAGTAGAAATGCTGTTGCTGACCTAGTAAGTGCAAGGATGCTTTGAGCTCAGTAGGGCATATATGGACTGGACACTAAGCAGTAAGATATGGCCCAGATTTCCAAAGTCAGAGCAGAGACCTAATTCCAAAATACTCTTCTGACTCTAAAATATGTTCAGGTTCATGTCTCACTTCATATTTGAGCAACTTATGACATTTTCTAATGTCTGATCTAATGTTAAGCTTTGTTTTTCACACTTTTCAAAAGGACTAATGCAGCTCTTGACAACAGCAGATGCTGTAATTAATTTGAAGGTAGAAGATGCTCAGCAGAGTATAGCAAGGGCTTTAATTTAAAACCACGAATTTTATAGTTCAGTTGGTAATCCTTTTCTCTACAAGAATCTATAGTGTTTAGAGGATCCATTTTAATAAAAAAAGAAACCAGTATTAAAACAAGCTACAACCTCACAGAGCTTACTGCACTTCTTCCTTTGTAATCACTGTATCAGAGGTTTGGGTAATTTGAATGACATATGTCTGCAGGAATTTTTGCTGAATCTGGGTTATTTTACAGTAAAATGGTAATCATTCCTTCCAAACAGATAGAAGTTTGATCAATTATATTTCAGTGGCTTACAGCCATATGCTATCTGCAGTGACATTTATGATCTATTTTTGTTATCCCCAAATGGCCTTCAACCTAGCAGTTATCTGCCAACATGTTAAAGTTTTGGTCAGTGAAAATCCTTTAGTGTCTTGGAAAGATTCATGATGCTGTCTTTTGGCCAAAGTCCATTATGGGTAACTACAACTTTATCTACATTCAACGTATGTAATTGAGTGGCTGTGGTATGGCACACTGTCATTTGGCTTAATTTCAATCAACTAAGATAACTCTCTGCATTTTCTTTCCTATAACACTGTGTCATGTTGCTGTAAAAAGTGAAACAGCTGCCACATTCTCCTTCTTGAGGATGCATCCCAGAATGGGCTGTTTCTTCTGAGAGGACAGCATAGCCTCCAATTTGGCAGGTAAAATTTTACAACACCAAATCCTTCCATCTGTGGTTTCATTTGTCAGTTCATTGCAGGAACTAATAGTCTGGTCTAGATGTCAAACTGTCTGATTTGTTAGTGTAGCTGGCAGGTTAACTGTCTAAGTCCTACCATTTCCTCACAGAATTCACTGTGAGTAGGAAATTTCATCCAAAAACAAAGAAAAATAACCATCTTTAAAGATTAGATGCACTGTTGGGAAATTAAGCTCTTAATGCTAAATCAGATGTATGATAGGAAGCGCTTCATAATTGCTCACATTAAGGGTAAGGGGCCAACCCAAAGGCATATAGAGAGGAGGAAAAAAGGCAATACAGTCACTCAGCTATTGCTACAAGAAACAATATATTCATATTCCTTCATATTCCCACAGATCTAATGTGTATCAGAAACAAGTTACACTACTATACAAGTTACTGCTATAAAGATGTAGAAGATTCTTTTTCATTCCTTTGGTTATGGGAATGGGAGGCATTGCGTTTCTTTGCACATATCCCTTCCAAACTGTTCATTGAGGAAAAAGGATTTCTGCTGCTCCTCAAGTCATAGAAATTAGCAAAATATTATATAACAAAGAATTGCCATTAAACTTTGCTCAAGAGTGTTTGAAAATGGTGTGTGAAATCCATGCTGGAATAGGTGCTACTGTAAGGGCATCAAAATTGAAGGGAATGGATTAGCAGCTCCCCAGTAACAGCTGTGGCACCACAAAAAATGCAGATAAGAACCACTCCCTTTGCAATACAGACATGGGAGAGCAATGCTGTGCAGGCAGTAGTAGCATTATACATGAAGTGGAAAGAAACCACAGCAAATATAGGTTTGTGTTTTCCCTAGGTTTTCATTAAGAAACCTCCATGGTGTCACCTGCATTTCCACCATGCTGCTGCGAGGTGATCATTACCAACCTCTGTGTAGACTTTCTGTCATTTAAAAATGTGTCACTGGATGTTTTCAGCAAAAGAAAATACTATGGGCATAAAGTCTTTTCATCTCTGCAGTCGCACTGCTCTTATATACCAAAAAGCTCTCCAGTCAAATATTTGGCTCATACACTGGATCCTTCAAATAATTTGGCCAGTGGTACACTAATCACGTTTCTACTATTCTCAAAAACAAGATGATAAATTTATCTGGTTTTGTTTTGTTTTGATTGTTTGGGTTTTTTGGGTTTGGCTCGGTTTATTTCAGGAGATATGCCTGCACATTTAAAATTTTTAAAATATGATGACTGCTGTGTGTTCTTATTATAGTTTTGGTAGAACTTATTTCTCTCCAAGGGCAAACCCCATGCTATTAACATCACAGAACTTCCTCAGCATAATGTGGTTCAGTCCATAGGTCTGACAGTTGTGATCTGAGAGGGGATGCTGAAATCATTCTTTTCCTGAATGTTTGAAACATGTAACAGTGAGAACTGACTTATGCTGTTGTCAACCCAAGTACAGCTGACAGAATAAAGCAATGAATAAGTGGATGTTTCCAAATGTAATACCTTGGGGATGGTAAAGGTGTTTTGCAGCTATAGGACTTAAAGTCCATCTTATCAAGACTGCTTTAGTAGTTCGAGCACAATTATCAGAACTTCAGAGAAGGTTCCATTTGCTCATGATTAAAATTCGGGCTCCGTACGTCAAGGAGGCGGTACCTGATGAAGGCCTAAACTGTCAGTTTAATCATATTTAGAAACATTCAAGATATCTGCAAAGAAAATTTAAACAGAGTCAGATGTAATACGAAATGAATTCCACGCGACTTCATGTAAGGCAGAGAAAGATCTGAGATAGCCCTTCATTTTACAGTCTCTCAATCATCTTTTCCCTTTTTTCCCCCTCCATTACTATTATTCATCATCCTATAACTTCTTTTGCATCTGGTAGTTTGCAGAGTTATGAGGGTCAATGATGTTGCAGAGTTACTGCAGTATCCTAGCATATAATTAAATAATTGCAAAAGTAGATTAAAACATCTTTCTGCATATTCACTTAATGCTCTTTACATTTTTGTATCATATATGATAATATTAACAACAAAAAAGTGAACTACTTAAGATTGTAAGTACTCACAAATGTCCCCAGATGATGTTGCTGAGGCCTAAATATCTGATTCAGCTCAAAGTTATTTAAAAATAATTTAAAAATTACACCTGTACTCCAAAAATTTCCTGGCAACTCAATGACTTAGTTATGTACATTATTCTAAAAGACTCCATAGGAACTTCAGTGCTCAAGACCAGGCCCAAGAGCACCTTGAAACATCTGAAACACTTCAGCATTTGGATAATTACATACTTTTGGGACCAACCCACATTTCTCTTTGGAAAATGTTTCCCCTGCATGGCTGCAGACAACAGATGGATCATATGATCTCTGCATTTGAAGAGATGGCATAATTCTGGCAGACTCTCAGTTAAGTGAAAGAAGCTGATTTCAGATCCTCATTAAGAAAATATACAACCACACGGAGTGGACTGAATGGCAGAAAGCGATCGCTGGCGCCAGCTTTAATAGAAATACAGCACACTTGCAACGTGAAATCTGCTGAGCTGGGGCTGGATCTAGCTCTATCAGGTTTTACATTCTTTTCCCAAATAAATGTGTTCTACAGGAGACATTTTCTCTAGTATAAGGGCCTTCTGTTTGCCAGGAGGGAGGGGAGCAGAGCAATGGCGGATTAAAAAGCAAATTCAAAGAACCACCAGGCACAGGGTTGGAGCAGGGTGCCAAAGCTTTTTTGAGTCTTCCCTTACACTTGGAAAGGTTTCCGTTTAATGAAAATTTTCTTTATATTTCTGGTCTCTTGGTGTATTTTTTAGGGTGCAGATGGCACTTTACCCAGAAATACTCCTTGGAGAGAGCATGGCCCCTTCCCACTGCAGGGCTCTGGGAAGAAGGTCCAGTGCCTTCTTCACACACATTTCCACATGCAAGCAGCCCTGCCAAGACCCTAAGAGCTTGAGTAGGAAACCCAGAGCACTGTAAAGTGTAACATAGTTTCCCAGCAACACTGGATATGAGCAATAATTTCACTGTAATCACTACTCACAGCTGAAGAGAAAAGGACTAATGGAGGTGCACACCTCCATTTCACCATCAAACACCAAAACAATGGTTGTGGCTTCAGATCACAACTTTTGTTACAGCAGAAATATCAGGACCTTCATATGATATCTCAGCCACACAAAATAATGAGCAATCATAAATCATTGGTTGCTTTGCAAGTCTTTGCTAAACTGTCTTTTAACAAGATCAGAGACATTTACGCCACATGAACCTGAAAATTTCGAGCAGTAATGGTGGTTGCTGTGGTATATCTATTCCTGTATCCTTTGTTCTATGGCTGCCACTCTTCCCTCTGATAACTGTAAGTTCCAAAAGCTGGAATCATTAACAAGGTTAAAGACTGCATAGTAAGTAAACAATGCTAGAAATAAAAAGAAATATCAACATCTGAATTAAATTCTTCTCTCAGTGCATGCGTTTATGTTGAAGATTCTTCATCCACAGATTTTCTCTTCGCTGTGCAGAAAATCAAAGAATGTACTACTTGTCCTTGGTCCCCTGTAAGGCTTGGAGCAAGAGAAGATGGAACTGGAACTCAGGGACTATCTTTATTCTGCTTTCAGAGCTAAGGAGGGACAGTTAAACCAACAGGATACTCTTTATCTCTCGTTTTGAAATTATGGCAAAGGTATGACAAAAACATAAACAGACCTAGAATCTCAGTGTGCCAGATGATTTGTTTGAAATAAAGTAATGTGTGACAATAGTGAAGCCTGTCCTGCAGTGCAGCTACTCTGTGTGGGAACCATTCAAAACCCCTTGGCATGGGAAGACAATGGTCTGTGTCACCACTGTGGCACAGAGAGCAGCAAAAGCCACACTGAGATAATGTAATGCACACCACAATTTGAATATGTTACACTCTTTATAAGTATATATTAATGTGGAAAACTGTACTACAAAAGTAAAGATTACAGAATTACTCCCCTATTTTGACTTCTATGAGGAAATAGGAATTTCAGGTATGTAAGGACCACTGAGCTGGAGAATAGCTGGTGACCAGCTGAATGAGTAGTAGCCCTGAAAAATTCAAGAGCTTAAACTTTAGTGCCAGCAAGACACAAGGTAATCACTGAAACTAGGACAGAGAAAGGGAAAAGCAACATTTAGATGAAACACAATTTAAAAAATAATATCCCAGCTGCACTTCCTAAAAAGCTAAAATTCTAGGAAATTGCAGTTTAATATTTTTATTTTGTCAATTCTTTTATTCTGGATATATTGGTGTGACAGATGTTCATCTCACTATCTGAAACAAGTTTTTTTGGAGCAGAGTTGAAGAGCAAATAATCTGAACTGATTATATTTAACAAATTTTTAGAAAAAGCACCAATTTACTGTTCTACAAAAAGACCACAACCAGCACACCTATCCATCCTTGTAACTATTCACTTGTATTGCTAGAAAAAGCTTGGCAGTCATTGTTGCAGATTAGTAGCATTCAAGCCTAGTAAAACAACAAATTCCTGTGAAAACAGGGACTCAGCATGCACAGCAGTCACATTTTAAGTTTCACTATTATAGCTATTTTTAATTAAAAAAAAAAAGAACAAACCAATACAAACAACCCACCAAAAACCAGAAGTCCAAGTTAATTGAAAAGACATATAGAAATTCTCTTTGAGAAGAGTCACCAATCTGAAAAAGAAATCAAAGCCACTTTTCCATTACTTTTGCTTAGTACCTCCATGACTTCAATAACTAATTTTTTTTAAAAGTTTGTAAAAGAAAAAAAAAAAGTGTCCTTGGAGTAAGACTTCACTTATCAAGTTTCATCCTAGAGGGAATTTTTATAGCTGAGTTATAAACCCTCCACACTTGAGTGTTTATAATGGAAATGCTGACAAACGCGATAATAAACACCAATCATGGGGCCATAGTAGCTGATCAGAGAGTGGATGCAGAAGTTTGCAGGGCTATCATAATATTTTATTCTGTTTCCAGCACTAGTTTGCTTAAACCTCCTTTCAGGTTCAGCAGCTGTAAAACAAGATCAATCTAACTAGAGATTGCAAAATCATTTGATTATTTATACTCCTCTTTGAAAGCTACGAAATGTCTCTCAAATATGATTTCATTTAGTCTTATTTTTTAGTTTATATGTCTGAATACTAATTGTAACATGATAGCTTCAAGGGAACTCAAATTTCTACCAAAAGTCAGTCTTCAGTGGCCAAAGAGAACATAAACAAACCAGCCTCAGACCAGGGTCTAAAAATGGGCTGTGATCAAACAGCTCTAAGGCTTTAGAAAGCCCCTTATTATCTTTTCCCAGAAGTAATTGACACTGTCAGTTTTTGTTCTTAATGCGGTGATAATGGCGCTGTGCTTTGGGGAGACGAGGAGCTGGACTCAGCCTTGGTGGCTGCAGGGATTCTGAGCAAGGGGAAGGCCTTTCCCTGCAGTGGGTGAAATCCAAACCTCGCTGAAGTTAGCAGCACTTCTGCACTCTGTTAGGGTTGGGGTTTCGCTGTCTTCCCAAGCCTGGCAGGCTGTTGCACTGCACTGACTCCACGGATTAGAACGCAGCTATCTTGGACTGAGGCGTGGATTAGGGGAGAAAGGACCTCACAGTTCTGTTATTTCAGCGAGATGGGATTGCACTCCAGCAGAAGCTTGTCTGCAATGCTCCCATAATTGGTTTATATTCTTACCAGATTAAACTTCCAGGATTTCAACACATTCACAGGGGCCAAGAGATGGGTCGGTATTGCTGTTTCACTGAGCTCTTCACGGGTATAAGGACATGCTTAACCAGTGTCAGCACTGGTTGCTTGGAAAAAAATGCATTTAGACTGCTTTTTTTTTTTTTTTATTTTTTTTTTGGGAGGGTAAATCTTCATCAGTTTTGGAAAAGCATGAAATAAACAAACAAACAAACAAACAAAAAAGCCCATTTCATCAGGTTCTCAGGTCATATAAATCAATGTGTCACCCAGGAGCAGCTCAAATACATCTTGGTATTTTTTCTGTGCTGTTTACATGTTGTAAATTGGCTTATACCACAACTTGATTTTTAATTTCTAATGTTTTTAGTACCAGTGGGTCATATAAGAATGTTACTACTGTTTGGATTGCTGCAAAATTTCCAGTGATCCATTAGAAATGAGGATCCATAATGCAAGATCCATTTGTATTTAAAAATAAAATGTAATATATCCTTTCTGCTCTTCTCTAGTCTCTAATACAAGTATGAAAAAAAACCAACTTGGATCTTGAACAAATTCCAGTGTTTTGTTATTAAACCAAGAAGAGAAAACCAATAATTTTTGAATTATCTGTTACAGACATGTTTACATTATGAATCTTTTAACTTAAGACTCTACTTGCTATAGAGTTCTAATTTTATCCAATGACATGAGCAAGAAAAATTATGGAAAGTTATATAATCATACTGTGAGAGATCTTAGAGAAATTGTGGTAAGAAGTGAATATTAAATTGCATATTTCATTGTCCTTAAAGAATTTGTCTTCATCATTTTTCCTGAGATGATGGTAACTGAAATGAGATTGGGTTATGCAAACAGTTGTTGATTTTGGAACACTGTTCATTCATAGTTCGTTTCCTCATCTTATTTTTAGGAAAAAAAAAAAAAAGAAAGAAAGAAAACAAACCCCAAAACAACACAAAACCATCTGAGGAGGTGAAACCCCCCAGTTCCTAGAAAGGATCCAGCTGCGCTAACTATCCGACTGCCTCTTGGAAAAAAAAGCATTTTGACAAATAGAGAGCAGATGCAATGTGTGGGGTCAGGGAGGTCAACAAAAACAAGTAGAAAAAGAAACCAGAGAAACAAGTGAAAAGAAAAAGAATATTACAGTATTAATACAGGATATTAGATCTCTCATGATAATATTAACGTGAATAAAATGAGAAAAAGAATCACCACAGAGCTGACAAAACATGAGAGAAGAAATAAGGGGCATAGGATCCTAGATATATTAGCTTGAACTAGTAAATCTGAATTTTACTAATATCACGGTAATTATATACAGTGGAGATAAAAGCCGTCCTCTGGAGCCGCGCAGAAGCACTGCCCTGAATGGGCAGTTTAATGCGGGTGGACCGGGCTCTGAGCAGCCAACTGCAAACACGGGGAAAAATCCAGATCTCTCCCAGCAGCAGCAAAGGAAGGTGCCAGCAGCAGAGAGGAGTGCCGAGGAGAGAGGGAAAGGCGGGCAGAAACACATCAAGGTGGGTCGGAGAGGCTTCCAGGGGAGACCCTGGGCCCCCCTCGCAGCCCGGTCACGGCCACGTCCCGCCGCTGCCGCTCTCCCGGCATCTCGCCCCTTTCCAGAGGTGCCTGCGAAGGCATCGGGAGGTAACGCTAGACAGAGATCCCCGGGGTCGGCCCTATTCCATTCCCCTGGGTTTGCCCTCCTCGGGCTTCCCCCTTTCCTCCCGCTCCGGCTTTTCAGAACGTATTTCATTATTTTTATTCCTTGCAGAGATGAAACGTGATGTGTGTATGTGTGTGCGTGTGTAAGGGGATGTGCCGTGAGAAAGAAAACGTCTCCGCTTGACGTCCCCAAAACCAAAGCCTACAAACTCACAAGTTTTCTCTCTCAGGAGGGAGCAGACGGCTTCCCAGGGCGGCGCCGGGAAGGCTGCGGGGCATCCCGGGGAGCCGCACCTTCCCTTCCCGGGCCGGCTGCGGGGCATCCCAGGGCACCTTCCCTTCCCGGGCCGGCTGCGGGGCATCCCGGGCAGCCGCATCTTCCCTTCCCTTCCCGGGCCGGCTGCGGGGCATCCCGGGCAGCCGCACCTTCCCTTCCCGGGCCGGCTGCGGGGCATCCCGGGGAGCCGCACCTTCCCTTCCCTTCCCGGACCGGCTGCAGGGCATCCCGGGCAGCCGCACCTTCCCTTCCCGGGTCCGCCGCTCCCTCCCGCTGCGAGCGCCGGCGCTGCCGCCCGCACGCAAGGACAGAGCCGCTCCCGGGAGGAAAATCGTGACAACAAGCGGCTGTATCCAGATGTTCGGCTTCCCTGGCCCCGTGACACACGGCGTGGACTTGGCAGACGGGACTTCAAAGGAAAGGGAGTTGTTGTTTATTTTTTTAGAAGGCAGAAAGCGCCGGGTTAAAACGCACAGGCAGAAATTTCCCTGGCAAGCAGCTGGGCAGGAACCGAACCCGCTGGAAACGCGTTCTGCGCATTGGAAGGGCTTCACTGCCCTGGCCCAGTCTTTCTCCAAAGCAACAAATTGGAAAGATATTAAAGCAAACAGGCAACATAACAAAAACCAAAGGGCCTCGATCCTCCATTTCCTTCCCCCCCGCTTCCGTTTACAAAAATTATAAATATTAACAAATCTGCAACACGCTGAGCCTCTCCATCCATCTTCTGCCCAGCTCCTCTCGGCCTCAGCGCACGTTCTCCAAACACTCCTGCTTTAGCATCCCACACCTACACGGTCCTGGCTGCGGTGTGAGAAGCCAGGGCAGCAGCCACGGCTCTGCTTCCCCAGGAGGGAGGTGCCGAAGCCACCTGCTCTCTGCTGCGGGTGATGCCCGGCAGCAGCCGCATCCCGCCGGGCCCGGGCGCTCCCTAGCTCGCCTCCTGGCTGCTGCACCCGTCCAGGAGCTCAGTCATGAAGGAGATGTACACTATGGCCAGGCGCAGGGTCTCTATCCGAGAGAGCCTCTTCTCGTAGGCGAAGGTGGGCACCTTCTTCCTGAGCTGATCGAACGCCTCGTTGAGGTTGAACATCCTCTTCCTCTCCCGTATGTTGGCAGCCTGGCGCTGGGCGTAGGTGATGACCCGTTTCCTCCTAGGTCTGTCCAGGTGGGAAGCGCTGCGCATCCTTTCCTCTTCCTCTTCTTCCTCGTCTTCGGGATCTCCACTTCCGAAAGCAGCCAGGGGCAAACCCCGGGCCATCCCTTCCCGAAGCGACAGGACTGTGTCCCCGAAGGGAGGCCCGGCGGTGACCTCGCAGAGCCTCAGGCCCGCCCCGGCCCCGGGGGCTCCCTGGGGGTTGCCCAGGGAGAGATCGGCCACGAAATCCAGCACTGAGGTGCCCAGCAGCCCCTCCGGGCAGGGCACTTGCGGGGCTCTGCCCTGCAGCTCATCCAGCAGCCCCAGGCGCTGGCGGGCTGGGAAAAGGCTGGCTGACATCTTACTTCAGAGAGGGCTTAGTTTGGTCCCCCATCCCCAGCCCCAGGGACGTTAATATTTATAACCCCCCGGATAACAGGATTAGCAGGTCTAGAAAGAGCGGCTGTAAATTTTCTCGCCGTGATGCTGATGAGAGAAGACAGGCAATCCCCTCGGGGACGCGTGGACGCTCCCGAGAGAGGAGTCCCCAGCGAGTCAATCCTGTCACAGCGATCAAGGACAGTTCCTTCTTGGCAAAACCCTCCGCTCTTACCTGCTGAGCACTTTTGTCTCTTCTTACACACCCGCAACCAAACGATTTTCAGCCTCCTTAAAGCCTCCAGCAGCAGAGCCGGGGCTCCACTGGGCTTGTTTTCCTGATTTCTGTCGGGATCTCTGAACCCTGGGAGCCAGCCTGACAATTGATGTCAGGCAACTGCTTGTATGCTTTTAATGATGTCCTGAAGAGGGGACCTGCATGCAGAGGGTCACCGGGGAATGTTTACCCTGTATCCCAGCGCAATGGGAACTGAATGACAGGACCTCCATTAGCCTAAGTAAGCATTGTAGGGGACCCGATATTGCATTCCCAGTAGTAACTGTTGGAATCGTCTCTCCATTCCCCCTAAATCCCCTTCAATCAGAGTTCAAATATCTTTCCAATAAAAGGCTGCTTCGTAAAGCTCATTTCGGTTCAGACAATCTCACAGCACTTGCTTTGAAACTCCTTCCTCCTGCCCGTGAGAGGAGGGTAAGCTAGTCCTACTCGGGGCAGCGGTGGCACCTTTGGTAGAGCCGTCCCGGCAGAGCCCAGAGGAATCAGCTTGAGCGCACGCACTGATAACGCTGGATACGTGCCGTAAAACACCGTGAAATGCACATGAACACACCCGACACCGCTGAATACCTTTCTTTGATCAAGGTTTCCTTGAGGACAGACCCTGGGGATTGTTTTGCTTTTGTCTTGGGAGACTGGAAGAGAGGCTGTGCCTTCACCATCCCGCACCATAGAGTCTCCCTAAATAAACAGCCCGGCCCTGGCAATCCCCGGCGGTGTCAGATACACCGAGGTCGAGTCCGATCGATTTTCTTTGGCACAGGGTTTGTACACACAGCTCTCTCAGGAGTGACTGCCCATCACTCCTGAGCTGCCTTCTTAAAACCTAATCTTCTCCTTTGTCATGCATTGTTGTCACTCTCGCTTTGGGGCTAATTAGTCTCTAATTTCTAAGGGGATTTCAAAACCCATGAGATCAAAGGATGTGGAAGGATCCCTCTCCTCGAAAATGCTTCCTGTTTGCCTACAGGACCGCAAACATTTCCCGTCGTGTAGCTGGATTTGTCCTCATTGACAGCTCAGCATCCCCTTTCCTGGGAAAGACGCAGGGAAGTCGCTCTCTGTGCCCTCTGCCCGGGTGCGGAAGGTGCGCGGAGCTCAGGTACGCTGGACAGCTCCGACAGGGGCGGCCGGACCCCGCGGTGGCCGTGACGGCGTGCGGGGACCCGAGGGGACATCGCCAACACCCCCTCCTCCGGGCCGACAACCCGGAGAGACAGCCAGCCTCTCCCCATCCTGCCGCCGCACCGCTGCTGCTTCGACAGCCCGCCTAAGGCTGGGTAAACAGCGAGCAACTGCGGCAATGCCTTCATTCTTACCGGGGCTAACAGGTTTCTGAGCGAGCCAGGAGAGCTGAGAGACTTGCTTATTTGTAACTAGTATGGTTCAATAAAACACCTGGAGAATGGAGCAATGAGGGAAGCAGCAGCTGTAAAACCTCCGTGGAGAGAGGTGTTGCCTAGAGAGTGTCCAAAATTAAGTTGAAAAGCTGTAAATGTTATGTGTTATATAAAAACAACAGGTGGAAGAAAGATCATGTATGTATATATATTGACCCACAAAGGACCATGACTTATTTGGGCTACTTTGGGTTGAGGTGACAAGCATTTCATTTAAAGACATGAAAGTATAAATTAAGGACAAATACCAGGAAAGATATATCACTACAGAACTCAAAATTGCCCTGGAGACACAACTCTTCAAATAGTGAAATGAAATAAAATAATGGAAAAATTTTAGCTCATCACCTCTATGTCAAACTTCACATGAATTTACTGTCCTGTAGGAAACCGGCATTTAGTAGATGACAGATCTGCCCTTCACCAAAGTATCTTCAGAAAGAAGCTCTTGCTCACCTCTCTAGTTGCAGACTTTTGCAGAATACAAGCTACAAAGACAACCAGAGCTGGAAGAGGTTTGTATTGCAAGAACAAAAAGGGTCAAGCTTTTCTACCTAATAATGCATCACAAAGTAAGATAACATAAACCATAAAAATATTAATGTTTCTTAAAGCAAGCAATAAAGACAGAAACATAAAGACAGGACTGAGAGGTCCTAGCAGAAAAGGAAGACTTGTTACCACGGGGAATCCTCTCATAAAGCTATTGTTTTTCTGCTTTTTATCCTTTTCTATTCCTTATTTTTAATAATATATTTATTTTTCTCTTATATTAAATATTTTTGATTATATAGAATAAACTCAATCAACTGTGGTACCACTAATATGTGGGACTTTTTTTATTTGGTGATTTTTGTCACTTTGGGGAAAGCATGGAACTGAGGCAATGTATAACGAATATCCAATGCTCCAAGACACAGATTTTCAGCGCCTTGACAAAGCAAGAATGTCAGAGAAGTAGAATGAACTCTCATAAGAGGCTGCTTTGTTACTCCAAAATTGTCTTAGAACAGATTAGGTGATTCAAAGTGTGTTCTAGATTTGTTTTAAATATGAATGTAGTTTGCTTTATGATTCCTACTTTTTTCACCCCTCTCTTATCCTGTCTTTTCATTACACTTGTTTATCAATTAAAAATTTGCTCACAAGGTGCTTAGAGACGCTAAGAACTGATGACTACAATTTCAAACCACTGTGCAGCTATTTTTAAAATTATTCTCAGGAATATCAATAAAATTATTCTTGATGCTCATATAGGGTTTGTATTCAAAACTCAAGCCACGACAACTTTTCTGATCTATTAGCCCTATCAGAAAAGTATATATATCCTTTTCTGCCCAGCCCTTTTATCACCTCCTGTGCTGTGTGCCTGTGCAAATAATTGTCCGCAGTATCACACAGGAAAATACAGCCACTCTGATAACTTGGAATTGTTAGTTGAGATGCTATAGATTTTAACAGTGACCTGTACATTACTGGAAAATTCACTGGAAATCATCAGTGATCCTGAGATGCAAAAACATGTAGGTACTCTCCATCAGACATGACTCATTAAACAAGGACCTGAAAGATATTGTCTGCTTTGGAAACCGCAAAAAGTTAGATAGGCAACTGAAAAAATGCCTACCCTTTTCTTGTAGAATGGAAAAAAAAATCTTCTCTCCTTTAACTGATCCATTAATAGTTTGACAGTTGCTGTCATTGTCAAACTCTGCCCTGGATAACAGAAACAGATGGAGTCTGTGGGACACTAATGCAATCTCTTTCAAATTATTGACATTGCAGCTGCCTGATCTTCTCGTTAAACTTAAAATTACAGTAACGTCCATGGATCAGGACCTTACTACTTCAAAACACAGGGCAGCTCCTGTCCTGTTGGACTCACAGCTTGCATTCCTGGCAGGCCCATCAGGATTAATACAGAATACATGTATGGAGATGGGGCCAGCTCACAAGGGAACAGAGTTTGGACAATTTATTGTCTTGACCCATAGTCAGTGGTGAAGAGGAAGGCACTATGGACAGCACTGATGAATTAATACAAAAATGAAATATTTACGCAAAGCTAGTTGAATACTGGTTATTTTGATGCTAGAAGAATGCCATAGTATTCAAATGAAAACATATAAAATGTAATTGAATGTGATATTGCTGGAAGAGTCAAGGAGTCCTCAAAAGTCTCAATGCACTATGAGGTTAAATAGGCAGTGAACACTGGACTGTGATGGAGTTTATGTTCAAAGATTTTATGTCTGAGTGAAGCTGAGGGAGACCTAACAAAATGTATAAAATTAATTAAATGGTCAGTACTTTCTCAAGTGCCTTGCAACAAAGCCAGAAAGGAGTAGGCTGGTGAAGAAAAGGTCAAAGCCAATACAGATCAGAGGAGCCAGTGCTTTGCTGGCTGAAACTGCTGGGAAAGCCTGTGGTACACTGGAGATAGGTGAAATGTACAGAGGAGAGGACAAAGTTACCTCAGCCTGATTTCCACAGATATCATTTGCAGAAAGAATTGGTCAACTCCATCAGTCAAGGAAAATAATATGGGTACTAGAAGTGGGCTAGTATTATCTAACTGCAGGATCTTACCCAAGCATCAAATTATTATGGAGACATTCTGGGCCCCTCAGAGACAGAAACCTGTAGTGAACGTGGAGGTCCACATCAAGTGTGTCTCTCTTGATGGACTGTGAGAAGCTTGGAGATGCCAGCTTCAGTTCTGTAGGATGAGCCTTAGCTCTAGGATTAGCAGTGTACAAATAAAAACTAAAAAAATCCAGTAAGATTTATATCCAGAGCATATAGGCAAACACAGCTGGTGTATTTGCAGTGGCTAGAGTTTGAGTCTGTAAGAATTCTCCGCAAATTTTCTTTTCTAAATAATTTACCTGTAGAGACTAAGAATTAACTTTCTTCCTTAGGCTGGTGATATATGTGTGAAATCTCTGCTCACAAAGCAGGTGAATTCCAGCTTACTAGTTCAACAGAGGAACTAGTTCTGTTCTGAAAATCAGAATATATCCAGTGAGCCAAAGCTTTACAGTCTGATCCCATCAGTAATTTCAGGCACTGATCCTACTTGCATCTGACTGTATTAATGCATTCCTGTGTCACAGCCTGCCATTAACAGGACTCCAATTTGAATACAAGCACCTACTTACAAAGATCAGGTTTCACAACTCGGCTCTCTCAGACAAAAATATGACATTCAGTAACATCATTATTCCCTGACACAGGAAATCATTAGGAAAAATCAATATTTTGGGCAAAACCTAATAAAACTAGGTATGTTCTGCCAGTAAAATGCAGTTCATTTTTATTTACAGTGGTATTACACACCATTTGAAGAGTTTAAAGAAGCAACTGTTGATTTTTACCCATACGGGACCAAATGATGAAGAAAAAGTTTGAAACTGTAATCTTGGGTAAATCATAGACAAATGAAATGAACAGCTGTGGTTAGGGTGGGATGGGATTCATCATGCTTGCAAAGTTTTATGAATATACTTTTTCCCTAATCATAACCTTAGGGGTGGGAGGGATTGAGAGCAGGACATGCATTAATGTTGGAATGTCAAACTTAACTTTGAATTTCCTGGCTTTTTATCAGCATGCACAAAAAAGCGTGATGTTATTCAAACACAGCTTCTTTAATCTTGATTTTGTTATATAACTATTTTTTTGTTTAAATGGAATGCAATAAAATATGTATTCTTTACTTAGAAGTCTAGATTTTTCCAAAGTCTTTATTACAATTATTTAATTTTATTGTTTTATAATTATGTGAAAAAGGCATCAATTAATGCTTTTTTTCTCTTCTACTTCTCACAATTTGTAAAATGCAGGGAAGTGTTAGTCTGCTATGGAAAGCTATTTTTCTGTGAAGACTTTGCTTATATATCAACAGAATAAATGTATGTTTGATAGGGGACCAAGATTCATCCTTTACCTTTCTTTTTTTTTTTTTTTTTTTTTTTTTCCCCTGGAATTTACACATTTTTTTACAGTTCACAGGTGTATCTCCTGCAACTAGCAAAGGGACTGAACTGAAAGTCATCTCCAGAAAACAGGTCTCCTTTGCCAAGCTTCTCAAGCATCCATTGCTTTGCTAGCTTCTGGCTGAGGATAGGTAATTTCTTTTCTTCATAGTCCCTCTTAACAGCTCTTAACAACTTGTGTCTTTGTGTGTGTTTATGACAGTAGTCTACCATTACAGTATCACATAGTATCTTTCCAAGTGAATTTTCATTTCATTCTCATTCAACACATTGGAAGCAGCTAATATTATGAACAGTGTTTGCTTATTTTTTGCTTAGTCATTAATCCTTTTTCTTTTTTTCTGTGGTAAATAAGCCATGATTAAATACAAGATTGAAAATCTCACTTTTAAAAACATTTCTCATGTTTTAGCAGCTGCCATATCAATATTCTTGGTAGATGTGGATTGAGTAAGCATTTCTTCTCTTTACAAATGGCAAGCAGGAACAGAACAAATGTCAAGCAGAAATAGAAGAATTATGGCAAATAGAACAATAAGGTAAATTTGAATTGAGAGCTCCAATTTGATTTATCTAGAATTTAACTTCTGGGATCTTCTGTGTTATAGAAACCTTTAACCTCAGGAAGGTCTCATTAAAGTACTAAGCTGTGTTCACTTGGTCCCTCCATGGATGGTATATGATCTGTATATTAATTAGATTCAATGTATGTTCATCAAGTGAATTATTAATATATATCTGGAACACGTTTTTATTAACAACATGGAGTAAGCTTTGACTACTTACTAACCTAAAATGTTTGATTGTGCAAATGTAATTTTAAAAATACATACCAGCATTACTGCTATTTGCCCCAGATTTTTTAAAAAACGAACTGTAAAATGAAACTTTTCATCCTGTGTTCCATCATATAATTCCCATGTGTGCCAGGGGCAGGGCTGAAATCTTTAGATCCATTGTGCTGCTTACTGCCTTCAAAATTATGCAGCCAAATCTCCTTCCTCTGCCATCAGGATCTAGGGGATGGTAACAAACACTTGCCAGAAGATTTCACAGATTCTTGCTGGCATCATCATCCATAAACTCCTGCTGGATGGGCCTGATCCCCCCTATTGTCCTGTACATGCCATGGGATGGCAATCAAGATGATTTTGACCCTTCTTGGAGATGGTCCTCACATTTGGTGATCCTCAGTCACCCGGGACCTGCCTGGTTAGCCAGGGCTGCTGGTGAATGATGAAAAGTGGCACAGAGAGCACTTCTGCCAGCTCTCTTGGTACCCTTGGGTGGACCCCAGCCATCCCCACAGACCTGTGTGTGTCTAAGTGATGCAGCACCTTGCTGACCATTTCCCCTGGGATTATGGGGTCTTCATTCTGCTCCCTATCCCTGTCCTCCAGCTGAGGCCTGGGTACCTGGAGAATAACTGGCCTTTCTATTGAAGACTGAGGAAAGGAGGCTGGTTACTTTACTGTCCATGTAGAACATGGTTTAATTTTACCTTCCTGGGCTTCAGTCTTATCACCTGTGGAGGTTCATTGCTCTTTCCCCCAAACTCCCCCTTCTCACTGCTCTATTTGCCCTTTTTGTCTCTGTCTAATCATAGAGCCCATGTTCACTTGCTATTGGGGCTACCCAACCCCAGGCCTTGGTCTGGCACAACGCTCAGAGCTGCACTAATTTACCATTCACAAGCATTAAGAAATTTGGCAACATTAATAGAAAGGTATAAGCAAACTAGAATAAATAAAGCTATATAACTTGTACTCTGCTGTTGAAGGGTAGGTCTTGAATAAGCTATTTGAAAGTGTACTCCTATGAAAAATAAGCAATTTTCAGTATTTTGAAGGATGAGGAAATCAGTTCATTTCCCCGTTGCTTTGTTTACACATGATAATTTTGGCTGGATTACAGAACAAAAGGGATCATTAATGTCAGTGTAATTGAGTTGTACAGTTCATGTTGTTATTAGTAATAAAAATATTAACAGCAATATTAAAGTTACTTAAATGGGCATTAGTTATATATATTATTTTTATGGGTTTAAAATTAGAAGGTAAAGAAGCCCAAAGCCATTTTCTTAAATCATATGTTTTTTAATCCATTTGTTTGATTCATGTGTATGTGTGTAGGAAAAGAAACTAACCTAAATGTTTTTATAATACCTTTCATGCTCAACTCAGAGAAAAAACTTTGCCAGTCTACTACCTCTTTAATAATCTGTGCCACAGAAAACACTAATTTGTCTAATTTTTCCTCTTAATATTTTTCATAAGTATGAGATTAAATGTCTTGAATGCTCATGAAGCTACATTTTCTTTGGAAAAGGTTTCAAAGGTAGTGAAAGATGTTGCTCGCTACCAACTGAGATGAGAGAATCTACCATTTTGACAGAAAAATCTTGGCAAGGTAAACATTTGACTACTTCAAAATCTTGTGTAAGGTTGTCTTTTCCAATTGCATGATTCACTACATTCTGGGGAATTCACATGTAGGTTTTTAAACATTATTTGAGCTGCCTTTGTTTATTCTCATTAGAACAAAAATAGCATCTCATTTTCAGGAACCTGGTCAGGCTATTCATTGAAAAAAGAAATTTGCATGAAGTTGTGCTGTAGACACATTGACACATAGATGCTAATATCAACAATGCAATTTTATTTGTCTTGGGTAAAAGTAAAAGAGCATATTAATCTTTTGAGGTTATTAGAAATACAAAATGAGCAAGGTACTGGATTTTTTTTGTACAGCTCTCCTGCTTCCTATATGTGGATAATTGCATCACTTTTTATCCTTCCTCGTATTTTCTAATTTAGGTTCTGACAAAAGTGAAATATTGGTATAGTACAGAGGTTGGTGCTTATCAGTAGTTACAAAGCAATAATCATCATGAAGGAGTAAAAGGTTTTGGGAACTAAATAAGGAGCAGCTGAGTATGCTAATACCTGGGAAAGTGCTACCCTGGCCCTGAGGCTCAAGGAAGACCAGACATAACTTTTGTGGAGGTGGAGTGTTTCTGCCATTCCCTCCCCAACATGAAGAGGAAGAGGAGACTTTCCTCTATTATGCCTTCTGATTTATGTTGTTTTGCATCAAATATTAGATTAGAAGATCTTTCAGGCAAGGACTGAATCCTCATATTTCCTCTGTGACTAGTAAGAGGGAAAGCTCGGACTGTACTGAACACTTTACCAGAAGATGAGACAAAGATTAATTTTCATGTATTTTGTGACCCAAAAAAGAGTGTATTTTAAAAGGAGGAAGAGCTAAACAGTCATAGCCTCACTGGAGAAGGAGAAGTTGTGAGTCTACAATGCATTGATGGCACTGGTGTGGAGGGAAGGTGGACCCTTTCCTGCTGCACCAGTAGGTTTGAGATTTAGTAGGAGGATAGAGCTAGTTCTGCCAAGGCTACCACACACTGATGAAGCCCAAAGATCTTGCCATTAAATATTTTTAATTTTTCAAATTCTGAATTCTGTTCAGTGAAGGGAAAATATAACACAGGAAGGATGAATCTAAGAGCCATAGTAATTATTGTAGCACTACTAATGGGCACCATGATCTGAGGGCACAATAGCAAATAAAACTATATGTAAGTAGTAAATTTTGAAAGCAAATAGTAAATAAATAAATGTGTCCAAGTGTATGTTAAAAGCTAGAGATTAAGGAATGAGAACTCATAGTGCAGCTACTCTATAAACTCACTGATAAAAAGCAATTTCTTCATGTCCTGTCCCAGGTCATCTTTGCCCCAGATTTGCCCAGCTTCAGAGAATTACTGAATAATGATACCTCACTTCCCAATAGGGATTTCCCCCAGGCTAACAATGGGGAGCAACAGCGTCAACTCATTCACACAAAGGACATTGTGAGTCATGGACAACTCCATTCTTGCATATAAAACATCCCCAGACCACAAGTTCAATTATGTAAACACATAAAGAAGGACTGTAGATATTTTACTGCTACCCACATAAATACAGGGTCCTGACTATGGCATGTTTTGCTAATACTAGAGTAATTGAGTCATAGAAAATAGCATTATTCTGCTATTCTCTCTTTTCATATTTGCTTCTATTCAAACATTGGTAGAAAGGCTCTAAATTGCAAGTGTAGGCATGTAAATACCACACCAACAAAATGTGCAGGTATATCACCTTGTGAAAGGCTAAACTGAAGAGAAGCAGCCCTGATTCTTTGCATTGGGTTACCAAAATGCATTAGTTGCACAGCTAAGAACAAACTCAATGTCTGTGGTCTACTAGTTTAATTCTTTAATTGGGAGGTAATCCTGGCTTGCAAAGTCAGGGAAAATCACATCATCCACTTTTGCTTTCACAGCTAAATCTCTCTGGGATTATCTCATTTGTGAGACCAGATCCAGAGAAAATAATTTAGGAGTGGAACAATCCATTTTATCTTTAGTTCCAGAAATATGGAAAAATTGAGAAAATCTATTTTCTTTACTATTTTTCAAATGTAAAAAAGGATATATAATCTCATTTAATTTAGCTCAGGTATAAAATCAACACTGTGAATTAAAACTTGATATACCTTAGTACACAGTAGTCAGTCAGGAGTGTCCTAGGATGTTGAAGATTAGCCATGGTGGTTTTGGTTTAGTCTTTATTGCTATGAGAGATTTTTTTTCCAGGATTTCTTGACTCATTCCTCTAAGCCTGTGTTAAAAGGGAGTTTCTTAATGCATTCTGAAGCAATCACATAATTTTTTTAAAAATTTGTTATTTAGTAATACAGTTAATTTCTTCAGAATATTTTAAACCACATGTTTTAACTTCGCTGTGTATTTTTGAAAGAATTAATATTATTAGACTTATTCAAAGACAGACATAGAAACAATGATTTAAAGAAGTTGGGAGAGCAGGGTGTCCTAGCTAATAGCCTTTTAATATTCAAAATCATTATCTTACAAAAAATTAAACTAAAATTAATAGTTGAATTAAACCAACTGCAGACCTAGGTAGCAGCATAAAGTCACTAACAGACATCCTTAACCTGGTGCCTTTTTTAGTGAAAATGGATTCAGCAAAATTTCCCACTGGCCACATGTATGCATGTTAGAGCTCTTACAAAATAATTCTCAGAGGGGTGAAAAAGAAGAAATTTGCAATACCATTCTGCAGCTACAGTCAAAGGTGCTGTTTTTAGTCAATGATAGAACTTATTGCTATATAGCTGGTCTTGAGCTTGACAGAAAATTCTTGAAAAAATAGGGGTTTAAAAGGGGCAAGAATTCAAATGTT
>JAOTQP010001286.1:30350708-30360856 GCA_026413545.1 Cichladusa arquata
TTTCCCACTGAGAGAAATTTTCAAACACTGACTGAGAAAACAAGATTGAAGAATTGAGTGGGTCCCTACTGGAACCTGGACTTTTCAGCCTTTATCTGCTTTATCTGCCATTGTTTCCCATTTTACTTTTCATGTTTCCTGAGCAGACTGCTTAGAGAAAATCACCAAGAAGACACAGAAGTCGATTTTTCCCACCAGCCTATCCTTTCACATTTCATCTTCACAAGTCAAAAAGTGGTGATTGGAACATCAGGAACCAGTGCAGCCTAATGCAGCTCCTTGACTGGTCTAAGACCCCTTACTAGTTTTTCTTTTGGCTAAATGGGAGTCTTTCTGATTAATTGAAATGCAATGACAACATGCAAGAAGTGGAAAGAAAAAAAATAAAAAAAGCACGTTTATAGTAATCAATTTCCTTGGTATTTAGAGACAATGTGCAGACCAATATCTAGTCTGAGCTTAAAGTAGACAGGGACATAAGAGTTGATGGAACAAGACTCTGAAGTTAATTGCAAAGTAAAGTTAAGGAAAAATGGTTTTTTGAGGTAGAAGAGCTACTGAGAAATGAGAGAAAAAGTTGAAATAGGCTTTGTGGGTTTTGTCTTGGTTTTCACAGGCATTGCCTGTGATCTCACACCTCTGCATTGACCAATGTAATGTGGTTAAGAGCTAGAAACCAAATAATGCAGTAGAAACAGAGTATTACTGACAGAAATTTACAGATAGTGGAATGGATGGCATTCATCCAAGGCCATTGCAATGTCACCGTCTCTGAAAAAACCCTGTGGTTATCAGGGAAATCCCTTGCTACCCAAAATGGCCAACATTACATCTGTTTTTAGGACAAATGGAAGGAGGACTTGGGGAATTTTAAGGCCTATCAATCCCTGTAAAGACTGTGAAGCATGCCCCTTTGGAATCCATCCTCAAACACACGAAAGCAATCAGGAACAGCTAGTTCAGACTTGACCAGCTTGATTGCCTGCTGTCATGAGATGGCATGTTGAGCAGGCAGGAGGAAAACAATGGACACCCAATTGTCAGGATGGCTTTTGGCAGTGCCCCCAAAAGGATTCTCTTTGGATCTGAGGAAGTATGGGCTGAAAGAACAGTTTGTTAAATACATTGCAAATTGGTTCTACTGCCACAGTAAAAGTGTAGTAGAACCAATGCTTTGAGTGCCAGATGATAATAAGCAAAGTACCCCATGGTTTGGTACTGGGACTCAAATTGTTCAACATTTCCATCAACAGCTTAGATGGTGACAGGTGTGTCCTCAGGTAAATCTGCACATATTACTAATACAGAAGAATGACTAACATTAAGAGTTGGGAAAGTTCAATTCAAAGGATTCTTGAGAATTGGAGCAACATGA
Source organism: Cichladusa arquata (assembly GCA_026413545.1). Classification (NCBI taxonomy): domain Eukaryota; kingdom Metazoa; phylum Chordata; class Aves; order Passeriformes; family Muscicapidae; genus Cichladusa; species Cichladusa arquata. The sequence continues at coordinate 30,352,084 of JAOTQP010001286.1, forward strand.
ATGTCATGAGGATCCTGAATCTGGGTCAGAACCACCTCATGCACCCATACAGGTTGGGAAATAACAAGGTTGTGATGGACTACAGGTGGAATGTAAACCAGTACTGCAAACTGCAAAGAGGGCAGACCATGTATTGGACTGTATTAGGTGGGGCATGGGAACAACCTAGTAACCTGAAACTACTAGAAAGGGAGATATAAAGATGACAAAAACGTCCTAATTTTGGCAGGCAGAAAGTATAACACTGAAACAGACTGCCCAAAGAGGATGGGGAATCTTCAGTTGTGAGCTTCCTAGGCAAGGTAGCACTAAGATAAAATTTTACCTGAATTAGTGCTAGCTAGCAAAAGAAAACTTTTTGCAGGAGAGACTCCAAATATCCAATGCAAACAGCATTTCTATGATTCTGATCCTTGGAATCTGGAGTTCTGGACCCCATTGTGTTTTTCCTTTGAAAGAGCACACTTCTTCCCCACAGGAGTATAAAGTACATCTTCTCGTCCTCAGTTTCTGAAAAGTTTGCACCGAAGAGCTTATTTAGGTTAAAATAACAGCTCTTGAATTTATTTGTGTTCATGGCATCTGAGGAAATATACATGAAATATAGCAGAATATTTTGATACAATAGGTCTGGTCTTTTTAGTACCAAAAAAGCAAACCACTTCTTTGTGTCCATAGATATCCATACAGAAGCCATTCACTACAAGTGTGATGAGAACTTAATAAATCATAAAGTGATTTGCTGGTTTATGACTTTGGTTCTTCTTTAAAATGAAGTATTGAATGCCTGGGGACTGTGTAGAATGCTCACCACACACAGGCAAGGAGCAAAACCAGCAGTCAGTTAAATTATTAACTATCTAAAAAACTTATCTGGATGATAAGCCTTTTAATACCTTGTGTGCAAAACTATTCATGCCAACAGAGTATAGTTTCAGTGCTCGGTTTCTTACCTTGGAATTTGTTCCTATGGTGTCACTTGCAAAGAGCAGAATGCTACATTAAAAGAAAACATCAGCAAAGATTTGCCGTAATGATTAGACAACATGTTACTGAAACACAGGGTAGAAACTCACTAATTTGTACTGTACAGCCAAAGATATTGTGTGTCATATATTTTTCTCTCAACTTCTATTGTACAGAATTCCAGACTGAACTGCAGTTTTTACAACATACAGAGTACTCCACATGTGTGCAGTTTGGATTTCACAGGACTGTAAATAATTTTAACTGTTTGCATTTATTGTTGGTTTTAATCTTTTAGATGCACGAACTCTTAAATTTTTATCAGGTATTCAAAAAACTTTGATACAGGACAATGCATCTTAAAAAATTGCATGCCTTTACTGTAAGTCTGAGAAGAATTTATATCCCTTAGGCTTTCCTCTAGGATATCTTCTGACATCAAAAAGGTAAAATTAGAAATAGATTCTATTCCTTTCAGATGTCTATTTAATTTTTTTTCTTCCAAACACTGTAATTTAATTTTAAAGTTCATTTTGAAAATAAACAATAAATGAACGTGTTTTCAGAGAAAATGCTTTCTCTTTGCTCGAAATGAAAGCAGACATCTGGTTTCTAAATTAATATCTTTTAATTGTCTACCTAATCACTAGGTTTGGTGAATTTAAAAACTGCATCTACTTACCAATCAGAAAAATACATTGCTGGCAGAAATGTCTCTTTTTACACATGTATATGCACGCAACTTGCTCTCTTTTATTTTTCATATGTACCCATTTGCATCCACTTACAAAGTTATACATTTAAAATACTGCAAATGCAACAAACATTGCCTAGTGCTTGCTATTGTATTTAATAGCAAAACCAGTTTATCCTATCGACGTGCTTATGTTTGTAGAAGTGAATATATAGTATTCATTAGAACTCTACTCTTTCTGCTCCTTGCTATCCCTCACAGTCTATAGATATAAAGCAGGTTCTATCTGTCCTTCCACCCAGATGGTTGAAGTTACATGTGATTGCATGAAAGCCCTGATATGAAATGCCTATGGCTTACTGGATTACCCTCTCACCACATGTTTCAAATTAATAACAAAAAAGAAGGCAAAAAAAGAACCAGTGCAATCTCGCTACAAAAGAACAAGAGTTTATTGTATAACAGGATTGCAGATGTGGAAAGGTGCTCATAATAAGGCTACACTATTTTTGTTTCATTGTGCATCTGGAACGCCAAAGGATCTTTAAAGCACTAGGAGCTCATACTAGAGAGTCTTGGCTTTTTGATTAACTTAATATTCAGAGAAATGATTCATTTTTGTAAATTCTGTGCAATTCATCATCATATTGTCATTTATGTAATCACAGAATGATTTACAAAGTCAAGATTTTTTTTCTAATTTCTGAAACAATTTTAAGACATCAAAGACTTTCAGATATAAACATCAAAGAGCAGCCCAAATCAGAGATTTCTGGCTAAGACAGTTTAGTTCATTTAATATCCTCTGGTTTTCTAAGGATTAAATTACAGCACATAAAATTCTTGGAATCTGTCTTAGGAAGCTGTACTGTATATTTATTATTTATTATAGTATGGCCTTTTTTTTTTTTGGTGGGGCAAAGGACTTTGTGGTAAAGAAGATGCCATCTTTTCAATTTATCAAACCAGCAGCAAATTCTTATGAAATATTAGACGTACAATGATCTAATCCTACTGGGAATGGAGAGATGTGTTAACTGAGGAAATATTTGCACATGAGCTCAGGATGAAATGCAGTTCTCTTTTAATCAGCCTGTTACAGAGGGATGCTGATATGAATTTAATAAGAATGTTCTGGGGGAAGGTAAGACAAAACAAGAATAAAATTACTTCTTTACAGGAGGAATAATATCAGTTGCTATAGCTATTGAAAACCATAGGCCAAGTTTGTAGTATTGGCTAAGGAAGTAATTTGAAATGCTTTCCATTATTTCCATAATTTACAACAGGGTGACACCAGAGAAGATGGTCATATGGATACCAGGCATTGCAGGTGACTGGCACAGATGCAAGTCCTGGCCAGAGAATTTAGAGAGCACAGCACTGTAAATTCATCTAGTCAAGATCAATCATTAGGGACACATGAAAGTTTTTATCGAGCACAACCAAGAACATGAGCATATAGAGTCACATTCATTATCCACCTAAGAAGGACAGGGTTTTATCAGTTGCCTTCAAGTAACCAGGGTAGATTGAAATGTGTGCCTGGTCTACCAAATATCAGGGAGGATCTTGCCAGAGGGAACAGCCACATGAAATACAAACTCTCTGCAGAACCTGAATCATTAAATTTCTAAATGCTTATCCTTGAAAGGCATGCATCCCTTTCAAAAGCAGACTGCTGACTAGATGAACTGAATTGCTGGGAATATGACCTCATATTACCGTACAACAAGGTTTTGCCCAGCTGGATTTCTATTCTAATGCTCAGGAAAAGCTGAGTTAGGTTCAAAACAATTCAGGAAGTCAAGCAAAAAAAAAAAAAAAAAAAAAGCATGGTTTCTAAATAAATATTGTTCAAGATAAAACTCCATGAAAAAAAAAAAAATTATAAACAGGAAGAAATACTTGACTTTTTACAAAGATTTTATGTTTCAGATATTTCAGTGCAAAATTCTAAAATTGCTGTGTATAACCAACGAAGCTTAGTTATATTCCCTTTGCTGATATCTGTGGAAATTTTTTTAAGATAAGTACTTTGTAAGAAACCTCTGCTGCTCTCATGTGAGAATGTGAGAAGAAGACAAGGGGGAACATGTACCATGCTGCTATAGCTCCACTGCCAGAATGAAAGAGGTCCTGCACATCTGTTCTAACTTCTAGTCAATATTTTATGGTCACATAAATGCTGATGAAGCCTTATTCCTGACCATTTAAAGCAGAGAGAAAGCAAACTGGTATGTGTGAGAGAGAGACAACTGCCTCTTCTTCTGTACAGTTAAAACTCATCTCAGACAAATATAGTTAACATATTTAGGTTGAGAATTTGTCTGACTCTGGTTCCTTAACATATTTGCTCATCGTGATGCACTGCACAGAGGAGGTAATTTAAATTCAGGTATAAAAAAACTTCTGTCAATGGCTTGCATTGGTGTAGCTTAGCTTGAGTCCGGGTTAGAGAGTCCCTTGGGACAGGATGCGGGGGAGGAATGGGACAAAGACTCCTCTCAGCTTCCAGCAGGATTGGATTAAACCCAGAAAAGATAACCAGGGCTCTAGACACTTTCAGGGCTGATCACGAGAAGCAGCCAAGGAGGAAGGCTAGGAACAAAAGTTCAATTTCACCAGGGTTTTGAAGAAGAATTCTAACTTAGGTAGGGGCTGGGATTTTCCTTCCATTGCTTCCACATAACTTATAAAGAAACTAGAAACTTTGATACCTAGTTTAACTAAGAAACTTTTGGTGATAGGGCTACAATTTCCTAGGATTTGAGTAAATTCTTGTCCCAGTGTTAATACAGGGAGTTTTATTGAGTGGTTTCTTCTGTTCCACTATGCTTCTCTGTTTGCATGTACTTGGATGAGTTGTATACCTGCTGAAAGAGTTGTGGTTCTGTGAGGATTCTTTGAAAAAGTGGTTATAATTGTGGCGGACTGAAATTTTGTAAAAGGTTTGGTTGTATTCAGAAAGGACTTTTAGAAAAACAACATTTTGATCACAGTGCTATTTGTCATTCCTCAGAATATTATTCAAGAACAGCAAGCTTTACCAGGCTTTATGTTTCCTGAGACAAAGGCCATTTTAAAAGTGTTTTGTTCAGTGCCTCCATGCAGTTAGGCTCAAATTCTGCCTTCAGGCAGAGACAAAATAAAAATGCTATGTTAAAACCTATGTCATATTTGCCCCACTCCACTGAATAAGAGAAGTATTATTTTAGGATTAACAGCCAACTCTTTCCACCACCCAGTATCATTCCCAGAGAAAGCACAGCACCTGTAGTTCTCTCTCTCTTTCCACACATTTTACTCTTACCCTACAGGTATTCCTCCTTTCTTTAGGTCTCCTGCAAGTGACAACTGCTCTCCTGTACCACCAGCTTGTCCTACATAGCAGCAATCTATGTCTCTCAGACATATTTGGCATCTCTGTCCTTTCCCTTAGCCCTGGTTCTGTACATCTGTGCATTGTCACCCTTGTCCTTGCCCTGTTGGTGCTTTTCCATGCAATGTAATTGATTTCATCCATTCCTCCTCATGGTCAAATGGACACTGATTTTTGTATGCTCTTGTCCAACTGACCATTTATGAACACTTGCTCATGTATTCTGCAAGATTTCTTTTTATTTCAAATTCTAATTTATTGTCCTAAACAGATGCAGTGGAATTCCTTTTCACTTGGATCAGCAGTCATTGACAAGCAGCTGGCTTTGCCTAATAATACTGATGTAACTAATAAAATGTTGTATTTGGAGAATGTAGATTTAAAAACTTCAGTTTGACATTTCTAGCCGTAAAAGTGTTATGTTCATATGTTTATAATTTTAAATATTAGCAGTTCCAGTTATTTTTAAACAACTTGAGGAATTCAGAAACAGCAGATGTTTGCTGTATCCTTTCCTATGGAATGCACAGGTAGTGAGTATTCTGATACTGTGGTATCATAGTATTGCTGTTTCACTGAATACGCAGAGCAGCAATGACTTATTAGTGCTAAAGATGAATACAATCCCACATTTTTATTTAAAGAGGCTTGGGTGCAATAAGAATTTGGAGTTGGGCAGAACTTGGCCATATGATTTTGTTCCAGCTTCTCTTTTCCAACCTCAGATTAAATATATTAATTTGTCTGATCACTCAGAAAATGTTGCAAAATTTTGGCTTTGAGTTGACTTAAATCCCCCATATGTATTTTTTATGGGACTCCAGTCAGCAAGCTAAAGAAGAATAACTGCTATTCATAAAAGACTACACACAAAATTGTGTTGTCTCAAATAGGTAGTGTATAATACTTCACTAATAACATTGGTTATGTAGTCTCCGAATGGTTCTCTCAGGAGATTTATTTCAAGTCTGTGAGAAGAGTTTTGACATATGAATCACTGGAATGGTTGTTTGGACCTTTCGTGATATCTTTGTGAAGGATGACAGTAAAAATTTCTAGGAGTAGGTCCTGTGGCAAGACATGATGTCTTATTTCCTAGACATGAGCTGACCCCAAGAGGAGATCCAGAGGGTGAACAGAGATTTGCAACATGGCATCTGTCTAGTAGAATGGCAGGTCTGAAAGCCTGAGGGCCAAAGGGGTAAGAATGTTCATTCTATGTCAAAGTTTCCCCACACGTTCCCTTTCCTATGCAGTCATTTAGTTCCATTTAAAAATGAAGACTTTTGTGTCTTGTTGTGAAGACTGTGTGAACTGGGTGCAACTTGTTTAATTAGAGTTTGATTCATATATGGGATGATCCTTTGCAATGTGAAATGATTTCTACCCTGTTGATCAACTGACCCTATGAAAAAAATGACCTATGGAGATGTTCAAAGGGCATTGTTGTGTAAATGAACAGAATCAATGGGCTGGTGGGTGATTGAGAGGCAGTGAGGTCCTGCATGACATGTGCGTTCTCTGTTCCTGATGATTTCTGTGAGCATTAACTAACATTTGAAAGATGAAGAGCAACTCATGGGCCCAAACCTAAATGTACTGGAAAAACTCTTCAGCTGATAAAAATTTGTATGTGTCAGCTTCCAGCTGTTAAATGGTTGATCTGATGTATTGAGTCCTCATGGCTCAGAACTATGTTTAACCTTGGTATAATAAAATCAGTGCTTCTTGTGGGCATAAACAGACTCCACATGTTTTGCTAAATTAGTCACCTAATGATTGAATTATATGTTAAGGGAGTCCATTCCAGTTCATTCTTGTTGGAAAGAACTCCTTAAAATATGGTCCTTTTGAAGATGTCTCAGCTACTCCAGTACATGCCAGATGCTCACCATGGCTCTCCCTCCATTCCAGATAGGTTAACAAACAAAAGTGATGGATATGCATGATAATAATGCTAAGTTTCATATTTCAGTAGTCAGGTTGTTCACTCTTCATTCCTTGGAAGTCCTGGGAATTTAAACTTGACTCACAAAAGATGTATAACTTAAGTTTTGGACTTCCCTTTAGATCATGTATCATGTAAGTACGAAATTCATTATATCATTGCCTGTAAAGTCTGTGCCAAATTGCAAAACTTTTAACTTACAGAAAAGATTAACCAATACTTTCTGCTTCTATTATTTTCTTGTCTCAATGGCTCTGCAGGGATTGCTGTGGTCTCATTATTCGTGAGACATGATACGGTAGGGGACATGATAAAGAAAAGGTAAGGAGGCCCTTGATAATTGCCCTAGGCAATGCTATCTACATCTCAGACAGTTCATATGGTAATTGTGTTTATGTGAGCTCACCCTGGAACTATAAATCTCATCTCTTATAGTAGAGGGGATTTTGAGGTGTCTTGGGCTAGCTTTTTCTGTTGCTTCAGTTATGACATTATACCCATATAAATAAGAATGGTGTGCTAGCATAAGTGATGCCTAAAAATGGATGAAGAAAAAAACACAACTAAGATGTAACCTTGTAGCTAGCTGGAGCATAAAATAGATGTCTATGATTCTGAGTCAAGTATGTAATTTTCAATAGCTTACTACATAAAATAAATTTATTGTTGTACCTCAGCTGTTCCAGGATGTTACAAAATGAGCATCATGTCTCTTGTCAAGTAGCATCTATATGCTTTTTTGAGACTGATAAATAATCATAAGCATGGAAATAGAAATGCATTTTTAACACAGAAGTAGGATTCAATTAGAATCTTATGAATCTTTCTTAATATAAAATATTTGGGGATATTTGCATGGGATTTAAAAGATTTGGAAACCTGATTAGGTTTTGAATAAGTTCTTCCCTATTTTCTGTAACTAGTGGAAAAGATATTTCTCAGCATATCAGCTCTCTCTAATTACAGACTATGAAACAAAGAAATAAGATAATGATGGAGAACGTCAGCCATAACTGACACTTTCTGGTGAGCCACTACTATCATTTTTTCTCCAAAATATGACTGACATCTTTCCTTTAATCCTCCCACCCCGAACTCTTTATGTATATTGGCATAATGGCCCTGTAACTATGTGGGGCACCATGTTTTTGTTGCTAGGCACTAGGAGAGAGTAAGCCATGGGAATCTTTAGCTGTAATTTGTACTGAATTCTTTGAGGCTTTCCTTCAGCAAAAACAAAGAGCAGAACTTTTAACTCATTCATTGGCATTACTAATGAAGTAGTGCTTGCCTTTTTGCACATTCAAAGGCTGAGTGATGGCTAAACAACAGATTTACCAGATAGTTATCTATAAAGCTTTAAACATGGTGAATAATGTTCACCATTATGAGGACCAGGCACACTTCCAGTGTCATCAAGAAGTGGCATGCACATCTCAAGTTAATTTGATCCTGCATCTTCAAAGTGCCATTTCAGTAAATTAAAACTATTCTAATTATATTTCAATAAAAATTAACATGGAATTTGTATTTATGAATAGTGTGATCTGACCAGAAGTCCTTGGGAATGTTGGAGGTGTGAAGTTCTTTCTCTAGAACTCTAGATTCTTCATACCATAGAAATTTCTGGTACCTTAAATTTTGCTTTAGTCTGAAAGTGAAGACATCTATTTTATTATCTGTCCCTCATTATTCTGCCTCACAATATCTTTCTTTCTTTCTTTCTTTCTTTCTTTCTTTCTTTCTTTCTTTCTTTCTTTCTTTCTTTCTTTCTTTCTTTCTT
>JAOTQP010001286.1:30363540-30389057 GCA_026413545.1 Cichladusa arquata
TTCCTCCCTTCCTCCCTTCCTTCCTTCCTTCCTTCCTTCCTTCCTTCCTGTCAGCACTTACTCAACATTTAATTCTTTTTACTGAAATGAAAACACTAAATTAATTTAAAAAAGACATTACCACATTGGAAGAGCAACTCAAGAGCTGATGATCCAGCATTTTGCCATTTCTATTAGGTCTGCCTCCAGGTTCCTGACATTCAAGATTTTTTTTTCCAGAACCAGAAATGACCAGTATGTCATGTATTGTCAAGCATAGAACCTTTAAGAAAAGTAGTACACATTTTGAGACTCAAGACCTGACAATCTCAATGTTTAGCTGATTTTACCAGGAAATCCAGGTTATGCCTTCTTAGTGAAGACAGTAGTGAAGAATTTGTATGCTGGATACATTGGCAGAAAGTCTGAGTAGTGCATGTGCCCCTTGGTGATTAGCACTGCAGAGGACACAAAATAGATGTCCACTGACGTATGTACTGGATCATCTCGTTTTGACTGGAATGGACAGAGCTGCAGTGCACAGTGTGGAAATCAGATGCTCTCTGCTCTGTGGATAGTAGCTATTCTTTCAGTATCTCTGTACTGCTGTGTGCTGTCTGATGGCTCTCTGTGTCTGTAGGATGTTATGTACTTGCACTTCACAGACAGTAGAAAGTATACAGGGAGATCCCACTTGCTTTGGGGGGGGAAAAATAAACACATGCATCCTCCATTAAGCTTGTCATTTCCAGAACTGATGTCTACAAACTACCTGTTTTTCAGTATTTCAACACTGGCCTTTTGTAATATCTTTTGCTATGCTAATGCTGTTCTTCTCTGGTGCATTTATGTTAAGTCTTGCCTCCATAGCATCTTTCAGGAAATCTAGCTAAAGTTCATATTTCATTCAAGTAGATTACTTAATTTGAATTAAATATCAGTGTAGACATAGAGTAGTTTATGTAATTTCTGATCCACATGAATTTTCCTGAGTGGCCCTATTTTGTTCTCTCTTTATAGAAGGTTTGTTAAAGCCCATTACATCTGTATCATTCTTCAATTCTTACCCCTACACAGTCAAATGCTGTACAATTAATTTGTTTGTGATTTTTCTTTCCCTTCCTTCTTTATTTTTCTCTCTTTCATTACTTTTTCTGGAAGTTCTGGCACTCTTTGGCAAGATGCCTTCCAGGAAGGGGCACATTTTCCCCCTTCTTGGCAATTCACATGATGATTTCTTGTTCTGGACTTTCCCCAGGACTCTGTGTGTGATTAAATGCCCAGGGAAAGGTCTTCCAATTTACATGTACTTAATCAACTTTCTGCTACCCAGTGTTTCCTGCTCATTGCATCAGCTGGATGTTTACTGCCTTCTCTGTAAAAGCTTTTTCTTGGACATCCTGCTGTACATAAGTGTAGTGTTTTTCTCCATATTGGGTTCTATTTGTTTGACTTCAACAGGACCATATTCTCCAATGATATAAAGTTATTGATTGCACTCAAATTGCTTTTTATCAAGGAATTTGATACACTTTTTCTACTTCTCTTGAGGAAGGATGTTTTGCTGTGTTAGAAAAGCCTTGCTGCTGTCTCTGTTATTTTAAATTGTGGTCAAAACTTTTTTAGCTTTCTATTTTTGAGTAATGAGGCTGAAACCTTTGGACTGTAGGTCATGATTATTAAAGAACTGCAAGCTTATCCTTTAACTCAATAGACTGAGATAATCAAGTGGGCGCTGCATAGCAAAATAACTTGGTAGCTAACAAAAATATTTAGGTACTTGATAATTAATTTTCATTCACTTCATAGAATATCCTGAGTTGAAAAGGACCCACAAGAATTATTGAGTCCCTTTTGGCTGCCAGGGCACAGCTGTTTCATGGTATTGAGATGCTCCTACAGACCTCAGTAAGGCCAAAAGGGCTACGTGCTTTCTACTTCCCTACAAAATGTGAAACTTTATAAAGTCTAATGCTTGAAATTTGGCAGGCAGTTGTTGATTGCACTTGCATTAAAGGAGGTTTCCTTACTCTAAATCAAAGCATTTCAGATTGTAACCTTCATCTTCCCCAAGATGATGAGTACTCTAAATTATGGATATGTTACTCACACTACTATGTGGCAAATTTGAGAAAACTTCTAATAAAAAAATTCAGGAGGGGAACTGAGTTTAGGGTCCCCCAAACCTGCTTACTGGCTGTTACTTTGTGATATCCTTGGTCTCAAGTGACCAGGTACCACATAAGGAGTGAGGATCTCCTGTTTGGTAGTTGCAGGAATAATTGTAGTGGTCTGACTGTTAAGAACAAACCTGGATTTGATGCTCACTTACTGTGTCATCTTTTTGAAGCAACTTGCCTGAAATTGTGCTGAAAAGCATGGGCAGAGATGAAGTTACAGAGTGCAAGTGTCACCTGCAGATCACCTGTTAGCCATTCCCAGGGAAAGGCCCAGCTAGCATGGTCCTGTATTTTCTACAGACTATTATACTTAACCCTATGGGGTTAATAACCATGAAATTTTTCACCTTTGCTATGTGTTTGATACACCTTTCTTTAATGGTAGCTAGACAAAGGTATGAAACTTGCACATTTAAAAGATGTCATGTTTAGTGTCATATTAATGAAATTCTGTACACATTGAAATCAGTTGCATCTTGGGCATTTTATCCAGTAAGATTGGCATTTATTCCTTTATCCTTATTATGCATCTATTGACATAGGTAGCTAATAATTCTGGAAGGTGAGAAAATGACAAAAAAAAAAAAAAGGGTTGCAAGTTATATAGGAAACTCATGTATCTATTAGAGATGGATATGGAGAAAGTTACCACCTTTCTACTTCATAAAATAGAATCCTAGAATGGTTTGGGTTGCAAGGGACCTGACATATCACCTTATTTCATCTCCCCTGCCGTGGGTAGGGCCCCATCTCTTCTGATTGTGTTACTTCATTAAGCCAACTTGTCTTTCTCTGCCTTGGATATATTTTCTCTTTTTTCCTCGAATATATTTATTTTATTTATATTACTTTATTGACGACAAGGCATAAAGGAGGATGCTGAATGCCAAAATGCTACAATATGAAATATTTAGAATGGAGTCTAAGCCAGAAGAGGTCAAGAAATTCAGAGATACCATTTCTTTAATCTTAGTCCCCTTCCTTGATCTCCTCTCAACAGTGCTCTTGCATCTTTCTTCACCCTTATCTTGGCTCCCTTGTGAAAATGAATTAAGATATGATTTTCTGATAGGGAAATTCCTGGATGTCAATTTACCTGTACAATCTGATAACTTACAAAAATCAGTGTAGGAAATGCGTCTGTGCTCCTGGTCTAATTAACTCATATCTGTAAGATAAATATTACCTATTATTCAGTGCTAAATGGTCACGTAACCAAAGCCTCTGTTGTAATTCTGAGACGCGAGGGATAAAGATAAGAAGGGTGCAATGTAATGCAGATCAGACAGAGAAATAGGGTTAGTCTTTTTGCATCCCAGACCTATTCCAGCAGTGCATTTTTGTGAGCTAAACACGTCAGCAAAAAAGAAGGGTTTGCACAAGGAAGGTGTTGTACAACCATCAGTGAAACTAAAAACGTGTAAAAACCCATTTTGTGACTAAGGATCTAATCTGGGAGTTTGACTAAGAGTAATTAGTGGCGAGTTTTGCAAACAGCAAGACATTTGTTTAGAAATAGGTGATGCTTTTATTTTGTGTTTGGTGATGAGATGAATTCAATCCAGTGAAAGTCTTGAGCAATATGGTGGCTTTGCCAGCTCTATATTGTTCCAGTGTTTGGCTTTTCCATTTTCTCTGAATTATTTGGATAATTTTTTCTGATATCTGACATGTGTTTTACCTAGAATAATTAGATAAAAGCACCACAGAGAGGTGTGATGGGGATGAATGATTGCATAGAATTTTGAAAATCAAGATTAGCTGGTGAATAATAATATGAGATAAAGCTTCAGTCAGCAGATATCTATTTACAGACATGTGCATCAAGTATAAATTAGGTTCTGCTTGAATTGAAATCAGAATAGTTTAGTTTAGTTTTGTTTGGTTTTGTTTTTTTTTTTTCAGCTCCATTTGAAATAATATCATATGCTTTATGTCTAAAATGAGAATGTCCAGGACTGTGTAAAAGTAAGATATATTATTTCATATAGTGTGATTTCCTTATGCCCTCCCCCAGGCTGAAATATGGTGGGTTACAAAAGAAAAGCTCTAACAGTTTTGGCAAGCGAGCCATGGCGAGTGACGTGAGTTACGGAGTAGCTGGCAGCACTGTCGGCTTCAGAGGCAGTAAAGTTCAGTGTGAGATGTTTATTGCAGACTGCAAACAGTGATCTGATCCAGCTGAATTAGAAGCTGATATGAGTGCTTGCTTCACCTCTTTATTTGTTGACATGTGTTTGTAAACATTCAAGGTTTTGAACGTTAGGGGCAGGAAATTATTTTCTACTTTGTTGATCCTACATTTTTATTATTATCTTTAAGCAATGAGACGTTTCTTACCATTATTTATTTAAAATTATGCCTCCTTGACATATATTCTGATTTGCTTTGCAAACCTAAAGTTGCTGTACTGATGTCATGCAGGAGATCCTGGTTTGGTACTGTTAATATATTTGCTTTGGTTCTTCCTTCCTCTTCTACCTGTCCCAGCCAACTGAATAAAAATATAACATATTAAGTAGGTTGTTGTGCTAGAGAAACTCCTTACTATTCCTTCTGACAATGAAAAATTGAGATCCAGCCCATTGTCCCACAAAAGCACTGTCCTGTGCTGTCTTTTGGATGAAAGTGAAGATGACTAAGACGATGGGCCCATTGACAGCTGTGGCTCAGAAATATGCATTTATTGAAAAGAGTTCTTTCAATATTCATAGAATCATGGAATAGTTTGGGTTGGAGGGGACCTTTAAAGGTCATCTAGTCCAAATCCCCTGCAAGAAGCAGGGACATCTTCAGCTACATTGGATTTCTCAGAGCCCCATCCAACCTGACCTAGAAGGTTTCCAGGGTGCAGAGTTTTCATAACACGCCATTATGCACTTCTCCACTGCTCCACTGTTACCACCACTATAATAAAGAGGAATTTGCATTGTTGGAGTTGCCTTTGATTCAGATGAATCAAAAGCAAAACCAAAGACAGAATCTGCCTGGAATAAAAATAAATAAATTAAAAAAAATACTCTAACAGGCATGATGTAGTAGATTAAATTTAGAATTACTTGCTGCCTGCAGCTGTATGTCTTGCTGAATCTAGTCAGATGTTGCTGCTTTTGAGACAAGAATGTGAATCAGTTCTTGGACCCCTGCAATTGCCAGCCCAGACTGCCTTCAACTGAAGTTTATCTTTATATACTGGCTTAGAAATTTACAATGGTTCCAATGCAGAATTACAAGAATACCAGATGTTCTTTGTTCATTGACAGAGATATTCATCTGACAGGTAAAGGGAACAGCAGCAGACCTTTAGTTGCATGACTTTGTTCTGTGCATTGCACGCTGAGGGGTTGACCCTACCATGACTAAGGTAATGCAAATATCATTTACACTGCTTCTTCAATTCAACTGTGACTCTACAGCTTTGAGGACTGCAGATTGTCTGCTCAGGAGAGAAGCATAGGCCTAATTCTAACTAGGCTGAAATAATGTCATAGATAGATAATATAATTTTCCCCGTTTTTTTGCTTCAAGCAGCCCTCATAGGAATAGTCTATTGTAACAGTTACAGATTATCTAATACAGTAATATATGTCATTTCCCTATATTAAACTCTGAGACTAGGTAAATAATGAGCAGTGTTTTATGTTCCTAGGAAACTCATTTTCCATGGTACTGTGCTCTGATATCAACACTCACTGTGTGTCCAAGTCTTGTCTTCACAGCTGAGTAATACTTTGTCAGGCTTAAGTTGTAGCAGTGCTGCCAAAAGGCAAATAGCAATCAGTAACACTTCTGCATTCAAATGCAAAGTATAAAAATAATATTTTTCCAAGAAATACAGAATATGACACTTTGGTTGCTGTGATTTTCATGTATAGTAACAGAAGCAACAAAAAGATGTCATTGTGCACTCTGGAAAGATATCAGTATTTCTAGCTCCTTCCAGTTGTATGGCACTGCAATGGGAAGGATCACAGAAGCCATTTCAAAGCCAAGTCCTATCAACTCTGGGACTACAACTTTTTCATCTTTTTCTACCTCATTTCTTGGCGTGGCTCAAAAGATATAGTTCTTGGCTCAGAGAGATGCAGCTTTCACTCTGCTTAAGAATTCTTGAAATAAAAAGGGGCCAAGATTTTCTAAAAGAACTGTAGATTTTCCATGCTTTAGTGTCTGGGGGCTCAACTTAACTAGTTGAAATTCAAATGCACTATAAGTTGTCTATTGAAATTTCAAGTTAAATCTCCCTATGACCACCAGCTGCTTTGAAAAGCCAAATGGTTCTTCTCCAGATTAATTATGAAAAATTAATTTTAGCTATGGTTGTTCTGGCTGGCCAAGTGAACTTATATTCTGAGAACAAGTAAGATACACCAGGTACTGCAGCTGACTTACTGCCTATTGGGGTATTAAAGTACCTAAAAGTCACCTATATTCCACTCAGTAATGTGGTTTTAAAGTTATTAATTAGCAACTTATAAAAGCATTTATCTGTCTTGGTGGCAGTTGCTACTTCAGCTTCTCTTATTTTTCTTACAGAAAAGGAAACACAACGCTGCATTCCAGGCGTTTCTATGGTGAGGCAAGAGACTGCAGCTGTAGACCTGAAGCAAAAGGGTGAGGTAATTTTAGTCCCCAGAGACTTGGTAAATATTAACTGCAAAAAAGAAAGTTAAAATAAAGTAACCAGAAATATCCTCCATTATATTGATGAGTCAGTTTTACAATGGCCAAAAGAATGTTATCTTGAGATTAGCTGTGTCTTGTAAATATTTTTATGGGTTTTCATGTATTTATACAACACCAGTCACTTCAACCCACTGCCCCCCCTCCACATCCCTGAATCCCCTCAGGATTTAAATATTTGGTTTCAAGTTCAAATTGGCTTAGTTCTGACCTCTCTGCACTGCAGTTTCTCCAGAGCCAAAGTGTTAAGGCAAAGCCCAGCAGCGAAGGCACAGCCTGCACACGGGGGAGCCGATCTCGTCCGACCTTGGAAGGCCCAGAGCTCTGGCAGCCTCTGGGTGTGCTGGGGAGGACAGCATCAGTGCCCCTTTGTTGGGGGCAACATCCTCCTGCCAGTTCATCCCATATCTGGATGTCAGTGCTCAAAGTGGGAGGAGGGAGGCTCTGTTGCCCTTTCTCTTGATCCAGCCTTGCATTGTTGAGGTACAAGGTATTCACTCCCTATGGATATGGCACCATACATAAACTCCCACAGCAGAGTGGGATCCAGCCCATTCGCACACCAAAACACTTCCCAAACATTCAGTGAATTAATAATTTACCATCCAGCTGAGATGACTTCAGTAAGGCAGCTAATGCCCAATTTAAGTTAAGATTCTATTGAAAGGCGCTGGTATTACACAGTAGAGACTGTTGCTGGTAACTTTAGGCAATTCCCATAGTGCAATCAAGAAGCCAGAACTAAGCATTTCTCACACATTGCCTAAGAAAAGACATTTTTCTGAGTGGTCACAGGCAAATGCTGCTGGTTTGTGAAAAAATTGTTGCACAAAATACATAATGCTGACAGAAAGTACCAGAACCTAAGATGCTGCCTACCAGAGAAGAGCCTTAAAAAATAAACTACTCAGTCACACTGCTTGTAGGTTATGCTGTGAATCCTGAATTCTATAGGGGAATCCTTCTGTAGGAAGAGTGGCTGATCACCTCTGCTTCAAGGAGCCTGGCAGCTAAGTGTGAAACATGAACTTGAAAATATTTGGGCTTACACCCACATAAAGAGGAGTATGAACAGACATGTCAGTTTTAAATATCAATTCTTTGAAGTAACAAGCTTCACAGGAGGAGGATGCTTGATCCTAACATTTCTCCTCCTATGAAAAACTTTTCATGACCAGGTATAAAGATGCTCCTCTTGCTTGTGTTTTTACCCTATTCCTCAGTTCAATCCATTAGGTTGTCTTTAAGGATCAATGAGTGTGCAGCTTTGGAGAATGTGTAGACAGACTGCCCTTATCTGAGGTGATGCTATCTATGCAGAGAACTTCTTCTTCAGAGAAGAGTAGCAAAATTCTCCATATTTTCTGACCAAAATCTACCCTTTGGCTTTGAAACCTTACCATTATTTGGCCATTTAATTATTTAAGGATATGTGCAATACTCAAACCTTTCTAAAGAGTCTCTGAGGGATGATGTTTAGAACCATAAATCCAAAGAATAAAAAGTTAACAAATTTATCTGTAGAAAATAAAGGAAAGATTCTTGGAAATGTGATGTTGGAAAAGAGGTTGAAAACCAGAAATTTTTGAAAAGTCGGCCTAAAATAAGTGATGACATGAAATATTGAGGAATATATGAAGAGGAATGAATTATATGTGTAAATTGACATTAAGATTTGGAGTGTCCAAAGTGAAGGAAAAAATAGAAGTAATCCAATGTAAAAGATGTTATATCAGATAACTGCCTCAGAATATCTATTTTTTATGGACTAACTGGCTAGCTAAAAATTGACCTCCATTGAATTTAAATTGAATTTAAATATGAAAAGATTTTTTTAAAATTTTTTTTCAGGCATGTGCAGAAGAATCTGACAAAAAGGGTTTATAAGAACCCAAAATATATCATATATTCACTAACCATTCCTACTTTTATCCCATTGATGAAGTATGAACCAAAAGAAAAATTAAATTAATCGTTTCACTTCATCCCTCAAGAAACTACAAAAGAATCTACAAAAACGTTTTAAAAAATTTCTAAGGTGAGGAAAGGGCCCATAATGCAGTATAAACATCTTACAAGAATAAATGTATCGAAATAGAACTCATTAAAGATAGAATTAACACAGAAATACAGGATTTTTCAATAGGAAATATGGACTTTGTGCAAAGTCCTATTCAGGAATTCAGTACTATTCAGTACTATTTTGGAATGTTCTTGCTTGCCTCTTAGGCAAATATATTACTCTGCTCAAACACAGCTGAAGGGACATTTGGTGGGTGATATAAATCACCTGAAAAACAGGAAATGGGTAAACTCAAGTCTGAATTATGTGTTCTCATATACACTAAGGTTTAGTTTCATGTCCTCTAATTTCACTGTTGTAGAAGTTAACTGTCTGACTGAAGGTAGTGATCAAACTCCACAGTCATTACCAGAGAAAGATATCTATTTCCAGAAGACTTTCCTCTCTGATATTAAATACTTACTTTATGCCCTTGGATTTTCTTGTCTTTCTTTGTTTTTGGACATGGGAGACTAGAGAACTAATTTTGGTTTAGACTAAAAGACCCAAACAAAGTGTGGTGAGATGAGACTGAAGCAATTAAGGGTAGAAAATACAGAAATATACTCCAGGTCATTCAAATAATGGAGGTATCTTGACTCAGTTTTCATAGTTACAGTCTCAGCAATCTAAATATAATTTTGAAGATGGGTTGTGTGCTTCTAAAACACAGCATTACTTTAGAGAATGTTATTTTCATGAGTTAAATTATATTAATGGGATGCTATCAGATATCTACACTTTCACTGTATCTTCTGATTCAGAAACAGAGCAAAGTCACAGCAGCTAAAATAATCTCATTTTACATCAGTCTTATAGCTTAATTGATTCATTGATTAGCATGGACAATATTACCAAATAATATGATGAACTTAAGCCCAGTAAATCCATTGTCAAAAGTCCTTCACTGATTTCAGTGGGAGTTAATTGGATTTTAGATGCACAGCTGTAGCAGTTTATAACTTGGAGACATAGCAAACTTCAGTCCAACCCCTCTTGTCTCATCTGCTCGTCTAAGACCTTCAGTTTTAGATACCATGGTGTTTCTTCCTCCCCCAGGTCCATAATGACACAGACACTGCGTTGATAAAATGATCAGAGATAAGCACAGGAAGTTGATCCCCAATTTTCTGTTCTCAACTCTGAGAAAAAATGATGAAATCCCTTCTTAACCCTCTGTTTTTGAAGTCAGGAAAGCAAAGTGATGGCAAACAAATGCAGCAAAGAAATGCAACCTCAGAATTTATCAATAAAATTACCCTGGTAGGGGGTGGGGACAGGGAATGAACGTGCCATTTGCTGATTAATTGTGAATTTGATTTTTAATATGACTTGTAGCTTGAAAACTGAATCTTGGCAGAAAGTCAAAAAACTACCATCAATTCAGGAAACATGTCTAGGATGGCAAAGAGGATTTTTTGGTATCAGTTGCTTAAAGTGTTCATGACAAACAGTCCACAAACAGCAGGCTCAGTACAGCACCTTTAGCATAAGAAAATATTTGTTGTTGATTTCGCTGATATTATTATTTCATCCATTGTCTTCAAAACAATTAAGCTTCATAAGCTCAAGTTCTTTTCTAGATAAGAGGATTTAGAAAAAATAGTCTGTGTAATAATTATCTCAGTGGCTGGAAATCAATTACCTATTCTCCTAAACTGGGTTGCAAAGATCTCATCTAGAATAATGACACATCTATCTACAGTTCATTCTACAATTTTTGATGTTCACAGTAATACTTTTCTTACCAGAGAAAAGTTGTTTGCTTTATTTTTAAAGGCAGCCAGGAGGTCTGTGCACACTCCAAATATTTTTCTCTTTGCAAGAGAGAATTTTTTTCACTGTCTTAGGATAAGCAGTCGGATTGGATGTTGTTCTTATAACACAGAGCTTTACAAGTAAGTATGCTTTTGACTTTAATGAGGGAGGATATGAATTTTAGTTTTCTTCCAGCTGCCACAATGGACTCTGAAAGAAGAGCCTTCAGGCTTCTGCACTCTGCTAATTTATTTTGTACCCCCCTTTGCTGTCCTTGCCACCAGCAAATAGAAATTATTTTTATCCTTTCCTCAGGAAGATAACAAAACAGAAACAAACCAATGAGGAGATAGGATCACTTTCAGCAACAGAACACTATAGAGGAGGTACTTGAAATATGTCCTGCACCAAGGCAATATTCCTGAAGGGCTTTCACTAATGACTGGCCTGAAACTCTCCTGTGTAACAAAGATTTCAACACATAAAGGAATCTCAATGAAACATTAAACATAGTTTTGGTGGAAAGTAGAGCATTATGTGGTGTATGGGTGAATGAGAGATAAAATCCAAAGCAAGTGTGTCTGCTAAACTAGTACAGCCATTGTTATATAAAAATTTGCGCACTTGAATATTAAATTTTTGCAGGACAAAAGCTTTTCATCAATCTACTAATAAAGGCTAGACTGCAGATTTGCAAACATGAACTGGAAAGCAACCCTGAAACTACAGAAAACTGCATTACCAGTCAAACCTGTAAGAGGAAGAGTTCTATGAACAATGAAATACACATATACCTGGGAATCTTCTGGGACTTTATGAGACAGTAAATCAGTTCATTGTGAAATTTTCTTTCCAGCAATAGCAGAGTTGCATTAAAGCTATGTGGTTTGCTGTTCAGATTAATTATTAGTCTTTGAGGATGTGGGTTGCATCGGAAAGCAGATGAATGCTGAGCAATCTATGTAAGATTTTTAATTGTCAGTAATTTAATTGTCCTAGTCATTTGTAACTGAAAAACATGATTAGCAGTCTCTTCCACTGCCTTATAAGTATTCATTTTTATTAATTCTAGCATAACTTTTCCATTCAAATGATTTGAATGCAAGAAAAGCCTTGCTAATTAAATAAGTGTACAGGCTGCTCCAGGGCTCAGAAAATTGCTGGTGTAATGACACAGCTGCCAAACATAACTTGATGCAGAAATGGTAAAAATGCGTTGTAATGATCAACCAGAGATCTACAGATATTGCAAATGATGCTGCAGTGGAAACATTGTAGGGAGCTTATGGAACAGTATGGAACCATGGTTGGCAAGATTGTAGTCCCATAACCTGCAGCTCCTGAGCCAATTTTCTCAACATGGGAATAAAATGAACTAGAGAGGATAAAGGACTCACTAATTCAGTGTGAAGAGTGGATGTCTGTGTAGTCAAAAACTGCCATGGCTGAAGCCAGTAAGAATGTACATACTAAAATGACTATGTCCAGGATGCAACTCTTTATACTCTTGATCTTCTATTATAGCCCCTGTTTTGAAACATTTATACTCTCCAATGCAAAGATGCTTTTATACTGTTAAGCAAACCCAAAGAGTGGCTTTCAAATAAAAAAAAATCTTAATAAAATAGAACTGTTATTACAGAATTTGTCAACTTTTCCACAGATGTTGAGTAGCCCTTGCTAATAGGCTTTTTATATATTTCCCATATGTTAACCTTTTCCCCCCTTTTCTATGTAAATAATGAGAGAGTGTCTGTGCGCATGTGCACACAAGTGTGGCACACTGAATGCAGTTACATTTTCCATTTAGATTCCTCTTGCCCTTTTGGTAGTGAAGCTGGGAAATATTATATTACACAGAAAGTTTTACTCCCAATAAAAGTAACTCTTTCTGTGACTGCCTTCTGTGCACGTTCTGGACCACCGTGTGTTTTAATGAATTTCCACTCTTTCTTGTAATGGAACACTGTGAGGCAACATGTAATGGTACCAGGGCTGAGCAAGCCCCTGTTTCCTCCCCAGTCTTACACAGGACTGCATTATGTTATGTCATGCTTCTGATAATGTCCTAGTCAGAAGAATTCCACATGTTGCAGAAACTGCTCTGCCATCTGCTTTGGCCAGGTGTGTTCACTGAACCTCAGTTACATCACTTTACAACTGCCTCACTGTTTCCTTTTTCCACATATATTCCTTCCCATCTGTCCCTTAAAATATTCACACACTTTCTCCTTATTAATAGGTGGTGTTCATAGCATATATTTTCTCACTGGATTTTATTGCAACTTTCCATGGGACATGTCCTATTCCCTCTCTTTTCTTCAATGATCCAACAAACTTCCAATCTTGCACATTCAATCATTCTTGCCTTAGGTGACATTCAAGTGATGCAGTGAATAAAAAAATTATATGAAAGAGAAGGCATTAATGGCAGGAGCAGAGTAGCTGGGTGGGTTCCATTTCAGAGGAGATTCTCATTTAAGTGCCATAGGATCCAGGACCTGTCCTAATTTTTTCACACTAGTCCATCACACTTGCCCTGGCAGCTTAGCAAAGGAATGTTTTGAAAAATTCTCCAGTAGATTGATCCAGTTTGAGGACTTTACATGCTGTAAAAGGAAGACATAAGACCTGAAGAAGAGTTTTGGAAAGTCTGTCAGGTGCCTTCAAATAACTAGTTTACTGTTACATGGAAACAATAAGAAAAAGAAATATATTTTATAAGCTACGAGGTGTAAAGATTGCTCTTTTTTTTGAAAGAAATGCCTGAAAGTCCAAACTTGAGACACATGTGTTCATAATTTCCAAGGAAAGAGTTTCATTTAATTAAATAATTGTTAGGCTGTCGGCCAAGGTATGGGATCCAAATTTTAAGTGGACTTCTGTCCATTTTTTCCTTTTCTTACATAGGACATCAGTCTGAGGGCAAACTTGCCTTTCATTCATGTTGTCTTGCAGGGTTCTTTCATGAGTCTGGTCTGAAGTCTTACCCTGCAGGTGAGTTCTGCAAATTAGTTGTATAGTAGCCCAGAAATCAGGCCTCAACAAATTCTACCTCACCCAGGACTGTTACCTGACATCATCTAACATTTTCTTAGCTTTTTAAGATACATTTGAAATGCTGACGTTCTTCAGATATTTTATAAGGGTTTATGTCTAAAACATGTATTTAAAGGTGAATGCAGACAGCATACACTCTTTGCATTCTAACCAAGATAAGTACAAACAATTATCTTATTCTTATCACAACATTAGCCCTGCAGGTTGACAAGGAAAGTTTTAAATCTTATGATTTAGATTTACTAGCATTTTGGCTTGCAGGTAAGCCAGTTATAGAGGTTTCCTCTGTTGTCCTTCCTCATACATCCCAACCCCTTGGATTGCTGCCCATTTCACCCAGCTAGCTCACTGGCTTGTGGGCTGCACTGTAAGGTGGACCAGGGAAATTACTCAGGTTTAAAAAAAAACCACATAAATTGATCCATTATATCATGTATATCTAAATACATTTGCATAAGAGTAGCCAACAGTAAAATGGAGATGAAGTGAATGACCAAGAAATAAAAAATTGAAGGTTCTTAATATGATCTTGCCATAGAGAAGAGCTTTGTCTGTGTTTACCAGACAACCCCTTATAACAGTTCAATGGATTGGGAAGCTGTGCTGAAGCATTCAGAGCACACAGATGAAAGAGTGTCATCAAGAGAGTTGATAAAGAGCCATAAAGATGCTCCATAAGAGCAACAACAACCAAGAATCAGCCTCGTGGCTGAAATTATAATGGAATTACATGTTCTTAAAACTGAACAGACAGCAACAGAATCTGCACCAAGCTCTCCTGAGATAAGTACAGAGCAACAACTATGTTGTTTTGGTAATTGAAACAATAAGCTCAGGTGACATGATGGAAGCCATATGGTGACTGAAACCTTTGTATGCCTGTACTCTTCTGTTTCAAACAGTAAACTAGCAAAAGCTTCAGTAATGACATAGAAGGAATGTGTCTAGTTCCAGGATGTGTCATAGTTCAGGAAGTGCTGCGGGAAAACAAGATTATTTTCCAGTTTTAAGTGTATCTGAAATGACTTTAAATGTCTTGAGTTTTAAATTAGGCTATTTTAAAATTAAATGCCCTTCAAATATTTTTTTTGTTGTTTATTATAAAGGCCCATGTATTCCCATTGATGTGATCTGAATGGCACATTTTCATGCACCAGTGGTAAGCTTCAGATCATGAGAAATATATTCTTTTGAGTTTTTTTTTTTAATTTTTAATAATGGATAGTGTAAGGTAGTAGTTAATAAGTAAATTTCTGCTTGTGTGAAGGTGAAGATACAGTCTAGGACTTTGATATCCAAGGTCACTGTTTCTGATAAAATGACTAGTTCAAAGACCTACAGCAAAGAAATCCCGGTGGCCAGCATTGAATATTTTCTGATTTGAACAAAATCATGTCCAAAACTACATGATATTTAAGAGTTGCTATTTCCTCAACAATAACATTCCTAGCAGCACTACTTACATCAGTTTAATAGTTGTGTGAGTCTCCTCAGGAATCAGATCCAAAAATAAATGCATTTTATTAGCAGAAACTTCAGTCAGTCAAATGGATAGCCCTCGCTTTTGTAAAGGCTGCCTGCAAGGCCATTTTTAATTAGAGTAGCTTGTTAACAATAAAAGCTGGAATTTGCCTTGCAAAAGGACAGAAGGTCAAGTGATGGCTTGGCAAGTTGGTATAACCACATCACAAGTCATGAGCTACAATAAGAACTAAACAGAGCTGGATGCTTTAGCTCCTGCTGAAAAAAATGATCCCCCTTAAGAAAAAAGTCATTACAATTGGGAAACAGTTCCTGGTTCCACCCAGGAGATGCTTAAATTTGGAATTTCACACTTCTTGGACTGTTGTCCAAAAATTTGATGACTGCTAAGGCTACTTAATTAAAAAATAATAAGAAAACACCATGAATTCTATGTCAGGAAATAAATTTGGAGGCCCACTGTACAATAAGGAAATAACTTGAAGTGTTACAATCCAGAAGTTTATGAATGAAAGCTGTAAGATTACACCAGGAATAGCTAAAAATAAAGCAGATACATTTCTGATTGCTGTAAAAAAGCCAATACTTACTAGTGGGTACCACACCGACTTTTAAATTACCTTGCCTGTACTAATATGTATCTTTAAGCACTGCTCTTCCAAATTGCCTTAATGCTCTGACACTGGATGTTTTGATATTAAAAGCTAATGTAAAAAAAATAACATTTGTTAAACCTGGACATTTTCAGATATTAAAAAAGGAGCGCAGAGACAGGTATGTATTTATATAAAGTATGCATATCTTCTGGGCATGTATTTCTTGTACATAGATGTACATACACATAATGAGAAGAGCAAGACATTACCAATGAGAAAGGAGTGTAACAAAGAAATTCTTATTACATGGAAGTTAAGCACTGTTAGTCTAAGCAATAGGGTTTGGAATGACTGTGTGAGCCTGGAATGGATTCGTGGGTAACAAAATCAGGACTGATTCACTCTCAGCAGGTACAACAAGATCCTTAACTATAACACATTGTCAAATACTCTCTCCATGTCACTTACACTGCAGAAAAATATTTTGCAAATATATAAACATCTCTAAAAATATACTTTGGGCTATTTTTCTACTGAAATGTGTCTTAATTCCTGTAAGTCATTATAAATAATTCATATGATGTCATAAAATTCATGTCTTCTCAAGGTTTTAAAATGCATTTTTTTCATTCCAGAACTGAACTGTATACTGTGTGTTATGGGAAATGAGAATTTTTCCTCTCAAACCAATTTAAAGGTCTTACTTCTGTTCATTCAAGGCAACACCACCCCTTCAAATACACTTAATCCTGCAGATATTGAACTTAATTATGCATTAATTAAGTTCAGATTCTCAGTTAGGCAAATTGTGAATCGAGTATCCTGAATAATTCTGAGTGACAGCATTAGTGTACTAATGTATTTCATAGATTTGCCTTCATTCACAAAATGTCTGAGACAGGAAATCTGTCCACTGGACTTCAACCACTACCTTGCTTCTAGTGAACAACAAAATTGGTTTAAAGTCTGTTTCTAGTAACTCTGCTAAATGACACTGGCCCAGTCTTATTTTTGAGAGAAGGGAGCTGCTTATTTTGTTTGGAAAATAAGTCACTTGTGAAGTGCTGGGGATCAGCTGATATAAGGAAATTCTGGAGCAGGTTGCAATAATGTTGGTAATATTGTCAAAACAAGCCTGTAACCATAATTATGTACTTGCCCTGTAATTTTGGATTGCTCATCTTAAGGAAGGTCATTGCAAGTGGGAACATTATACAGATGGCCAGGTTGAACCGCCATGATCATGTAAGCATGAGCCCTTCTTGTTTTATTTTTGAGCTGAAAATTCATCCTAAGGTTTTCCATTGTCAAGTGTCTACCACAAATGTTACAACATGTTTGCCAACGTGGTCTTGAAGGTGAACCTCTGATGCTCTATTGTTGCCAGAAGGATGCCACAAAATCTTGACCTCTGAAATAAGGATTCCAGTGCTTCTGGCTCACATTCACAAACAACAATGACTCAAGCTGAGCTCAGGCTCTGATTGCAGCCTGCT
Organism: Cichladusa arquata; assembly: GCA_026413545.1. Lineage (NCBI taxonomy): Eukaryota > Metazoa > Chordata > Aves > Passeriformes > Muscicapidae > Cichladusa > Cichladusa arquata. Next base: position 30,380,837 of record JAOTQP010001286.1, read on the forward strand.
ATTACAAAACTGTGTGTTAGCAGTCGTATTCTTAGATATTCCCGCAATCATCTGTCAATCAAAAGCCTATTATGGAAGAAGTGATGATGCAAACACAAAAAACATTCACTTAGAAAAAGCCAAATTCTGGCTTGTCTAGAAATGAAAGGCTACATTTGGTTTCCTTTGGTTTCTGAAGAGCTTCTGAATTTGAGCTGCCTTTTCTTGCACTCCTTATAGAAGAACTTTCCCATTGTTGCTCCCACTATAGACAACTGAAAGTATGAGCTCTTCCAGTTTTATCTCTCAAGATTTGCTGAACTCATGTTGGTATCACATCTGCCTGGAAACATAAGATTAAGATCCTCTCATCTTGGAGGAAGTTTTGAAATGCTCCAAGAGAAGAAACGAGCACCATTTCCTCCTCTCTGCAGCCATGTCTCAGAAATCTGCTTGCCCCCTCTAAATATTTCCCCAGCATGCCAAATACTTTTATGAGGTCAAATGCCACATCCCCTGATGTGGTCTAGAGTTTATTCCTTACCTTAGTCTACCCCATGGCAAATCTGACCTTCTCATAACTTTATCTGTGCAGGAGGATTATTAGTGCCTGTTTCAGATATTAATTGGACAAAAATTTAATTGATCAGACTTTTTGGCTAAAACCATAAAATTAGCTCTAACTGCAGATTTTAGTCTTGCCTCAATTCTGATCAAAACTTAACTCCTTGCTCTTTCCAGAGCTGATCTCAAAAGCAATGGCAGCTCCCTATGAGGGAGGATACTTCTCTGATCCTTGTGAAAGCCCAGACTGAGCCTCCACATTAATCCTGTACACTCCTGTAAACTTTAGCTGTGAACATAATATATGCAAGGTCAAGTGTAGTCAGCACAACTTAATTTAATTTCAAATCCCAGGCCTAAATTACCCCCCAAATTCCTGAGTATAGTGGCCATACTGGCAGGCATTAGTGTGTTTAAGTTAGGTTTGAAGTTGTCAGTATATATTAGTTTAACACCAGTGCTAGGTCTGAGCTAGTGGGGTTATGGGCTCACTGAAAATGTACACTGAAATCACTTATACCATATGGCATACTGTCTTTCATACAATGTATAACAAGGTTTAGAGAACTGAAAGTATGCATAAATCTTTACAGAAATGTCTGGAGTCAGACTCCCCTCCATTGCATTCAATGTCAAAGGGATTTTTGTCTTTATGGACAGATCTGAGAACCTGGGGAATATTTCACTTCTCAGACTCTAAGAATTATTTAGCTGAATTTTAATTAGAAATACATTCAGGATTAATTTTATGCATTACACTTAAGATTTAAAGACCCTTTTTCTAAATCAGGGATGAGTTTTGACAAATTATACATTCCTTTCTAGGAGCAAACCACTGTAAGTTTAGCTGGGAACACAGAGTCCTATGTCAACAGATCAACAACTTGCTGTTGATTTTTGCTTTGAAGTTTTGATTACTAATATTTGCAAGAGTGTTTTTAGGTCCTTTATATCAGGAACTCTGAAACCAGAATGTGTCTTCATTAGAGCTCACTTCTCACTTAAAACTAAGGCACATAACCATGTACTAACTGTGGTCAATAAGAAGGCACTTTGAGCCATGTAAAACTGAGTGGCTTGACAGACAAATTCCACTTGTGGGGAAGATGTCTATTTCCAAGGATGATTCCTAGGAAACCTGATTTCTTGTGTTTCCTCCTCCTGTACTTCAAAGCGAACTTTGTGAAGTGCCATTTACCTGTTTCTCTGCTTAAAATATCCTTTGGATATCAATTCTATAAATAAATGTGAGACATAATACATCAAAATAGTTTGGATTTAGGGGAAAACCTTTTCAAGAACTGGGATTGCACAGGGAGATGGAATTTCTTTTCGCTTTATAAGGCAATGTGTTTTGTTTAGTGATACTGCTTACTTAGCTCCTCAAAAACCATGCGGTGGCACACAAGGGTGACAATTGTGATACTTGATGTTGTGAAATGCAACAGAAAATATTTCACAATATTAGATAAATACTGTCCCTAAACATTCTCTTCTGGGAATGTAGCTGGACTGGCACCAAGTCAAGAGTGCAAACTGTACTATATAGCTAAAAATGAGCTTCCAAACTGAGCTTTGAAACTCTGGTTCTTGTGAATGCTTGGTTCTCATAACATTTGGCCATAAAAGCTTATTTCTCAACAAGAAAAAACAAAACAAAACACTCTACAGTTTGGAATTTTCATGGTATTTTATGAAACTGTAACAGGCTTATTTGCTTCTCATTATATACCTGATATGTTTTTACTAATAACACCTATTTTGCATCAATAGTTGAGAAAAATAATTGAGTGGCTTAGTGGGAATGAAATGGTAATAAAGGAAAAGAAAATGCAGAGAATGCTTGCTAGTGGAACACCCCACTATTATTAATTGTGAACCATGCAATCTGGCAACCTTTTGATTTACCAGCACCATCCACTCCCTTGTAAATTCTAGCTGGCTTTCCCATACATTATTATGTGGATTCCTTGCAACCACTTCCCTTTCTGATTTTCCAGAGACAGAGTATAAAGTTTCCCCAAATGCCAATAAAACATGAAATCCTATTCCACTCTTTAGGTTTGCTTTGTGTAGTCATTTTCTAAAATAAGACCAGAAAAAAGCTTTAAACGTTGCTCTTTTCTATTTTTACCTTCATGTTATAGTTACTACTCTTCATAAACATCACAGTTTTTGTTTCAATGTCTGTATGTTTTGGGGTTTTTAAACCACTGGCTCTAATACTGAGAAAAATTGTAAGTATTTCCTTGTTTCTAAAAAAAAACTTCCATGAATGAATATATTCCACTTCATCTTGATTTTGCTTACAGATATTCTGTGCCATATAACACAGATGTCTATAGGTGAATGAAACTTGAATAAAGCATGTTAAATAAATCATATTTAGCATGTCAATTTATATGTAAAAAAACAACCTAAAAGCAATATAAAAGTGTTTGGCCTGGCAATTCTGCTTGCAATGTCCTCTGCTTGTCAAATGCACAGTAACAATGTAGACACTGTTGTTGACTGAAGGAATGAAAACATGGGCTATTTTCTGATCAATTTATTTGAAAAATAATTGTGGGGGAGGAGAGAAAGGCTGAGTGTGGGTGGGTGGTTTGCAGCAGACCTCATCATCTATAATTTATTCTTTGAGAGGAAACGCTTTTGCAGGACACTGGCATGTAAGAACCTGAACACACTTACACTGCATTACATCATTCCCATTAAGTTATTTCAACCACTTGGAAGGCTACTCAGGTTAGCACTTGGACTCGTGGAGCTGGAAGAATAGAAACATTCATTAATTTCTAGAAGCTGCCACAGCAACAATGATCATGTCTCACGAGGGCTGGCAGAAGGAAACCAGTGAGATAAGTTTAGTTCTAATTAGTAGCTAAGAAATGACAAACACCTCATCATCCTTTTGGATGGACCAGTGGTTCCACATCTGTCTAGAGCAAGATTTCTCCTGCTTTTCTAGGAGGCATCAGGGACTGAGTACTTGAGCCTGGGTTTGCTCCCAGTGCTGCTCTGTCCAAAAAAGAGCATACCTGTGTCCTGAAGGGGGATGCAACCAAGTTATCATAGTCTCTTGGAGCAGGTCGATATATAGGTAATCAGTAAACTAAATTTATATAAGAGGGGGATATTTTCCAGATATTTATGTATCTCTATACATTGAAATAGATGCATACGTGTATACAAAATTATTTCTTAAAGATATTCTTATCTGAAAAATGTCGAAGGCCACATTTGAGCCACATTTGAAGATTTACACAGCACAGAATAGTCTGCTAATGCTCTCAATGCTTCCTGAACCTCTAAAGTCAGTCTAGTAGTAACTAATGCAATTGCTACTATCCTCATGGTAAGCAACACTAATTCCCACTTCCTTCCATTACTCTTGCTGCCTATTACTCTTGTCTCAGACACTAAGCCATTGTGCATTATTTCTCTTCCTCTAAAACTGCAGCAACAACCTACTGGCAGCTTTTGGGGCCAGAAGTTTTCAGCTGGTGGTTCTGTGCGTCTGGTTACGTGACAGAGCACACAGAGGTTCAGCTGCTTCGCTCCTCAACCCTTGATCAGACCTGGTTTCTTATCTTCTGGCTCTGTCCCTTGAGAGTTGGGAAATACTAAAAAGCCCCTTTTGAGAACAAATTGTCCAATTTTAAGAAAGGGTTTCAAGGAGAGGTGGGATAAATACCCATTCATATGCATCTACCTCCTCTCTTTAATTATAGGTGGGAACTGACAGACCATGTGATTTGACATAGCTTTTAGGTGCTAAAATGAGGTTCTGATGATCATATCCAAGCTGGTCCAACAACAAATTAGAAAGTAAAATATTGACATGGAGGAAGAGTTTTTGGGAATGTGCCAGCAGCATGGAAATTAACAGATTCCTGTGTAAGGAAAACAACAACCAAACTGAGGGGATTTTGTTGGTGTGCAGCCAGCTCTGCCCCTGAATTACACTGGGGAAATCATAAGTACCCATGATCATTCCCCAGGTCTCTGAAAACTCGAGAATATTAGGATTAAGACAGTCAGAGTGGTAGTCTGATGAGTTCAGAGGGGTTTGGACAGCTTGGAAAGCTTTTTTCATCTAGTGCAAGCACTTCAAATTTGGCTGGCCTGTAAGATATCCATGTTCACTACTTTCCAGATGGAAGTACCAGAAAAAAAGGAATTACTGCTGGCTAGACTGGCATTTTAAGTGTGAATTGGCATGGGGAAATATGGAAGATAAGCTTTGTTTTTGGCTGGCTGGCTGCTAACTTCACACTTTGCTCTGGGCCTGGAAATAGAGAAGTCAGTGACAAGAATTTCTCTGCGGCCCTTGGGGACATTACAAACCCTCTGTTCATTGGGAGCTGCTGTTAAGAAGTGCCCAGTGAGTCATGGCTGCTCCATGTTAATGGGCAGAACCTGACTCCAGACGAGTGCCTCCTGCTTTTTTTATTCCTTTCAGTTCAGATTAGCTTCTTCTGACCTGTTCCATTGCTATGTTTGCAGAGCTGGATCCCTGCCTGCCTGTCTGTGCAAAGATTTTATTAGGTTCTGCAGTATAGGCCTTGGAGTCTAAATAGTCTCAAAATTAGAGAAAAAAGCTTAGAGCAGGCTGCTTCTCCACAGCAGGTGCAGCAAGAAGATCTCCTCACACTTCATTTCACCATGTCTTATTCCAAACTCACACTAAGAATGATCCTTCTTTAAATAGTGGTCCACAAAAAAAAATGGAATCAAAAATGAGCAATTTCTGACATAAGTGATGTTATTTTGGCTGCATATACTTGCATGGAAACAAAATTTCAGTGCAGCTATTCACAAATTTAATTTTGATTATGGTTTTCTATCCTAAAATCAATCTCAAGATTTCCATCTAATATAGTTAGGTGGTTTAGGAGTTGCAGTTGTAGTGTTGAGCTGACAGGTTTTAAAGGTCTCTTCCAATCTTGGTGATTCTATGATTCTGTGAAGATTGCATAAAAAACCCCTTTTATTTTTTAATTTTTTTTTTTTTTTTTAAATTTTAAATATACTCACAAATGGCTTTATTTTAATATACAACTTTTTTCAATTCCTTAGAGGAAAGTTTTTAGTTAAAAATTAGATAGACTTTATTAAAACTGTAAATACCAAGTGGATATCAGAGGCTGAGCAATCCTCTGTTACCAGGAAAGACCCTCACTTGCATGTGAGCCACTGTAGGATACCCAGACATGACAACCCCACAGTCAGCCCTTTATTGGGGTTGGTCATAAGCAACTCGCCCTAGACAGAGTGAACAACAGCTTGGCTGATTTATGTCCAAAAAATTTCCTCTCTCCTAAAAAGGAATCCATGCAGCATGATGTTGAAATAAAGAATGTTCAATGATTGCATTTACACGTCATCCAGGATTTCCCAAACAAGTGGCAATAGAAAGAAATCACTTGTAACTTCCATACTATTTATATTTGTCTAATTTTATGAAGTCTTAATCACATTATTTAGATATGCCTTCTTTTTACATACTCCCTTAAACATCTGCAATGGATTCCTGTCAGAAACAAGGTACTGGTGCAGACATACCTTGGGGATAAAATAACACATATATCCTATAGACAACAAAATATATCTGGGAATTCAAGCAGGATGATATAGAGCACCAACCCATCTTATGACAATGAAGAATTTTTCTGTGGCATTTGCTTCCTATGAAGTTTTAAAATCTCAAATATGTGTTTCCTTGAGCTGATTATTCCTTGAAAACATCTAATTGGCAGGAATTATTTACTGATACTTAGCCTAAATTCATATTTTAATTCTAACTAATTAGTGCTTATTGTGTGTATGTGTGTTTCCTCTTATTCTTTTAATCTTCAGTAATTTTTAAGATCATCTTGCAAGTGCAGTTCTGTCAAACTCAGTGCATTTAGAGCTTAATATTTTCTTAGATTAATTTTTCACATATCGAGAAATGATGTAAAAAAGTGCAGATTTTTTATTTTCAAAGCCAAGGAACCAAACTCTCAGACAGAGAGGAGATGAATGCAGAGGAAGCTAAACAAAGCAACAGTCTGAATCCTGTTGCCTTTTCTTCCCTTCATTGCTACAGCATTGCAATTTATCCACAGTTCTCACCTTTTCTTCTGAAAAAGGCAAGACATGTACAATTAAAATCCCTAAAAAAGTATATGCACATAAGAACTAGGGCATTCAGGGAACATAATTTAATTCATTTGCTCACAAATTTTCAGAACTGATTTAAATAAAGCTTTCCCTGAGTAGCCCTGCCCAAAAGTCCTATCTATACTGGATGTGAAGAGGGTTAATGAGTACATTTGGGAAAAAAATACTCGATGACTACTGACAAAAAATCTCAGGGAAAGTTCAGTTTAACCAAGCATTAACTGCAAAGATTAACTGCAAATTGAGGTTACTTATCTAAATATTAGTAAACTTTTAAAAGAGAACAAAGAGCCTTAGAAAGCAGCCTTTAAATTAGGGCCACACAACTTTGTATAACAATCTCCCTGTTAATTGAAAATTAGGCAGTGTTATGGTTAGTTTAAATGACACAGCTAGAAACTCTGGGCCTGTGGCAAAGAGACCCAAACCCAAAGACAGACAAGCTTTGCTTGATTATAGTGATTACATCATGGTCATTAGAATTTAAAGCAAGTAACCCAAACACAGACATCATATCTTCATTTGATAGCTGCAGTCTAGTAAATAGTGGGAAAGGATGTTATGTGTGGATTAGCCCAGCTGAAATGAAAACAGACATTCTTTTTGAACCTGTCTGGCATTGAAAATGAGAACTTAAAATCAGGCTGTAAATTGGCCTTGTAAAGCCAGAGGCCTTTGATTCTTAAGGATCTGCATAGTGTTTTAGCCAGTCTTTGTTTTGCAGGAAAACCACCTCAGCACCAGGGTATGAGGCATCTTTTTGTGCAGTCTATCACTGTGCAAGAATTGAGTTTATCTGTGGGAAAATATGAATATTAGCAGCGTTCTCCTTTGTGCTCCACTGCTAGAATTCCCTCTGAGTTTGTGAGTCACTGTCAGCTGCTTGCTAAAAATAACTCTTTAGTACTGCTTGGACTTGTAGTCATTATGGTGACATGTTGAGATTACTAGGGACAACACTGCATATTTAAAATGCATTTTGAGTCTGTTAATCTTTAATTTACAATTTGAAAATGTGTGTGTGGGGGGGCATTTCACTGCCTAACATGGGGCAGCCTTGTCACCACCTCAATTGAGTTGTGTTCTTGGTCTCCTTATATACACAATGCTAAAAACCCTCAAAAACCTCTGAGTCATGTTTGGTCTTTCAAACAAAGAGGGAACCTTGACACTGAAATCTTCCCTCCCTTTTTTTTTCCTTTTTGAAGTTCAAAGTTATCATATTCATAGAAATGAACATATGAAATCCTTTTTTTTTTGGTCTAATAAACCTGTATAAAATAAATTGCAAGGATCAAGGGCATTCTCATCCACACTTATAATATCTTTCTTCAGAGACTGCATGTAAATCATAATAGTTGTATTGATTTTTTGGGTGCTGGGACAAAGTAAAGAGGTAGGAAGGTCTCTTCAGAGCAATGCCTTTGCCTATTTTCAGAGAAAGGGTATTTATTATAGTCTTGTTATCATTAATACTTTGAGAAAATCACTCCTGGAACTGGGCACATCCTGG
>JAOTQP010001286.1:30389164-30403300 GCA_026413545.1 Cichladusa arquata
TATCGTTCTTTCATTCGTTCACTTTCTTTTTTTCCCGTTCTATCATTCTTTCACTCCTTCATTTTCTTTCTCCTATCATTCTATCATTCTTTCATTTGTTCTTTTTCTTTCTCATTCTTTTTTCATTCATTCATTCATTCATTCATTCATTCATTCATTTTCTTTCTTTCCTGTTCGATCGTTCTTTCATTCGTTCATTTTCTTTCTTTCTTGTTCTATCGCTCTTTTATTCATCCGTTTTCTTTATTTCTCGTTCTATCGTTCTTTCATTCATTCGTTTTCTTTCTTTCTCGTTCTATCATTCTTTCATTCGTTCATTTTCTTTCTTTCTCGTTCTATCGTTCTTTCATTCATTTTTCTTTCTTTCTCGTTCTATCGTTCTTTCTTTCATTTGTTCATTTTCTTTCTTTCTCATTCTATCGTTCTTTCATTCGTTCACTTTCTTTTTTTCCCGTTCTATCATTCTTTCACTCCTTCATTTTCTTTCTCCTATCGTTCTATCGTTCTTTCATTTTTTCTTTTTCTTTCTTTCTCATTCTATCGTTCTTTCATTCGTTCATTTTTTCTTTCTCGTTCTATCGTTCTTTTGTTCGTTCATTTTCTTTCTTTCTCATTCTATCGTTCTTTCTTTCTTTCATTCTCGTTCTATCCTTCTTTCATTCGTTCGTTCATTTACTTTCTTTCTCCTATTTAAAACTTTAAATACCTTTGCATCAGGAAACACCAAACACACAGCTTGGGCCTCCTATTGATGATTCAGTGTTTCCTCAAGTACAATCAGGATTTCATATCACAAACCAGTTGTCCAATATGGGAACAGAGGAAATAAAAAGACCCATTACACATCTATGGACAAGATTGCCCCACATGGTCTTGCAGGGGAATAAGGGAATGGAGAGTAGTACAAGTTATAAACTGTATAATATCTCTATGACAGTTATCCAGTGCAGCATTACCTTACATCTAATGCAGCAGAATGTACAGAAATATTTGCTTTTTTTAGCAGTACTGTCAGTCTTTAGATTCTTGGTATGTTTGTGCATCCAGCAAATGTAATATGAAAATTTGTTCAAGCAACCTCTTTTCCATACCGTGTTGTTTTGGGTGGTCAAATATGCTCACTTGCAATCTGCTTGAGGACTTGCCCTCTTTTTTACTCAGTGGTGAAGTTTTGCCTGATTTGCTCAGCTTTTGGTATTTCAGAATTCTTTCACATCTTTGAAAATCAAGAAGTTATCTTTCCCATTGCTAATGCCTTGGAATAATTTTGTAGCTTTCATCTTCCCTAGTCCTAAAATAAATGTTTTTCACCACCAGAATCATATCCAAGGAGTCCTAAATTACAAAAAAAATTCAAATGTGGGTGTTTTAGACCATGCCAGTGGAAGTTAACAACATTGAGAGGCAATTTATATAAAAACAGCAGGCTAAAAAAATCAGGTACAGAATACAGAATGTCCATTCTAGTTCATTAGTGGAACTGTTAAAAGTGTAATCAAAAAATAAGAGGCAATAATGTGCAATTAATTGCATCATAATGCCATGCTGCAAAGAGCACTGTAGTAAATATTTTGACATCTTACTGCATGTATTAATGACACAGCCCAAAAATTGCTGGGAGGTACAAAACTTTGCACCCAGAAATTCTTCATGCATATGCTTATTTACTCAAAATAGATTCCTTTATTAATTGTTTTACTCCATTAATAAGAAAGGCAGACAAGAGGGAGTATAGTAGTCTTTGTAGTTATCAGTTCTGCCAGGTTTGTTCTTCTGTGAAAAGCTTTTTCTGCATATTTCAGGTTATATGGCAGGACCTCCTGGCAATGGAAATATTTAGAATATTTAGATATTTAGAAGCATGTTTTATTGCTCAAAAATAAGTTGAGATTTCTAGGATTCAGTGGTAAAGAAAGTTTCAGTCCAAGAATATTTTGTAATAAATGTGACACTGAGACACCAATTAGAGTGAAGGTTTGCAGGGAACAAGCTGCAGATTAGCAGAGCAAAATACTAACTATGAAATATTTTACACCAACACTGCAAAAGGTAGGCTTTTACCCCACATTAATCATAACTTTAAAATACCATCACCAGCCCTGTGTGAAGCTCAACATTGTTGTGTCACACAGGGTTCATTTTGCTGTGTGAGGGTTTACACCTTCTCATTTCTCTGCTCAGGTTTCAGACCTGAAGGGTCTCAAGCTCTCCAGTCACAGCATGGAATGGGTCATGCTTCCTGCTGCCCCATCTGAAGAATTGCCCCTTTAATGAGAGAAAAAGAACAAACAATGAATAACAGTGCATGTCTGTCACACGCTCAGAAATCTGGGGTGGTTGGTGGGCACCTTCATGAATACCAGCATGAAATAGAGTATCTGGTGATCATGAATCCATGAATAGTGTCAAGCTGAACTGGAGCCATTTATTTGTGCGTGTAATTCTAAATCTGATTTTAGGTTATTTGATAAGATGTAGCAAATAAGCATTTAGATGTTTGCTAATAGAACAGGTTCTGTAACATAATCTATTAATGAAATCCACATGGCATAAAACACAGTGCATTACTATTTTATCATTTGCCTAAGAGATTTTTAATGTATTAAAATTCCACCTTTCATCAAAAGTCCTATAGCTGCATTTCTGCTCAACCTGGGGATTGTTGATGACTTTTCTGCAATGTTGACTGTACCTCTTTCAGAGGCAAGTGTCCTCTTTGGTGCAGGGCTTCAGCCCAGGGGCAGTATGTAGAGGAACTAAGTGAAACAAAGAGATGTGAAAAAACAGAGATGATGCACCATTCCCAAAAACAGCATCATGTCATCTCCCAGTGGTTCTTGTGGCCCTTGATTTTAATACTATTCATCACTATTCCTATATATGACAGATGCACTACTCCTATTCCATGACAGAAATCTGGGTCAACCATCTTCCAGGAAGATCTTTCTCCTTCCTATTAAATGCCTTGTATACAAGGCAAAGAAAATGTACTGGGTCTAAGTACAGTGTTGACATTATCCCATAGAGTATGAATTTAATAATTATGCTCTTGGAGTTATGTCTCTGGCTTTCTACATTGATGGTGAGAGGATTTATTTTTGAATTTTGCAAAGAAGGTGTGTCAGAGAAATTTCCAAAAATTGCATCAGTGAAAGAATAACTCAAATCATACCTTACCAGCTCTCTCATCTGATTCTGACTTCCATACACCCCAAAACTGTGTAATAAATCAGACTAGTACTTTAAATGGGTGTTGGTATGCACATCTTGAGTGATACTTCAAGTGATCATCCTTGGGTGATGTACACCCTTGCCAGAGGTGACCGCCAGCTCATGTAGCCCAAGAACAGCATGGAGTAGGCACTACTTAAAAATTATTTTTCTTGTCTATGAAACTGCCCTTTGTTTGGCTGATTTGGCTGGGATTTCTATTCCAAACTTCCTTTGTCTTTTATCCCTTAAATATCAGTTGGAAGAGTGAGTAGACGGGAAAATAATTTTCTCTCCAACATCTATACGCTCTCTCCCTAGATGTACTTTCCAAAAGCAGAGGGTTACAGCCAGAGTTGAAGGTTGACATTTTTCTTTTAAAATCAAACTGTCTGTTACTCACAAAGGCCCCACAGTCTATTTGTTATAGTAGCATGGCTGTATTCTGGCATTAATATCTCTGAATAAATGACTTGAAGAAATCCTGCCAGGGAAAAAGGAAAATCGTGTTGAAACCAAAATGATAACTTCATTGTCAGTGTGCCTTAAAAGAGAAAGTTTGTGGCAATAATTTCTATAAGAGACAGTTCAAGAAATTTGTACTGGTCAAGACTGAAATCTTTAATTTTTTTATTCTTCAATGTATCCTTGAGTATAGAAATAAGAAACATCAGACAAATAAAAGAAAGTGTTTCAAGGAAGACAACTGGGGGAGGAGGAAAGAATTTATTTCTTATATAACTGTTATATGGCTTTTATAGTACTTACAGCTGAGAGAAAATGTGTTCTGCAAAACTATATTTCATGGTGTCCATATCAGTTAATAAGTTTTACATAAATGGTAGACATTACTTTTAAAAAATGGTACTGTTTTATGAAAGGTGTTAAGTAAATATCACTGTGTTTAATTCTGACTTTGTGCTTCCAGTCTCACTGACTTAATTTGTTTAAGACCCACTGTGCCATTTGGATATATGGGAAAAAATCTTAAAAATCCCAAAACCCTAAGCTTTTGAAAAGAGGATCTTTTACACCTTTTGAAAAATATCTCATAGCCATTTTGAGCAGTGGTGATCTGTAAAGAAAACAGATTAGAAAGTTTGATAATAAAGGAAGGAAATATTATTATCACAGCTTGAAATCTGTTAACAGGGCCTTCCAAATGGGGCAAACATTAAAGTCAAATAGAAACTCAATTACAGGAAGATTTTCAACTTGTCAAAAATAATTGCAATAATGTCAGCAATGCTGAAGGTCTAAAACAAGGAAACTATTGTACAGTGTCTCCAGAAAGAAAGATTAAAGGAATGCATGGCGTAGTTTTAGCAAAAAGTCCAAAATGCTCACATTTATTTTGGTTTTGTTCTGAGGCCAAAGACCACAGTACTGAATAAAACTGAAACATCACGCTATAAAGTTCTGACAGATGTTACATCACATGAAGACTGTGAAATAGTCAATATGGGCAATCATTTATCTGCTTTGCTGTGAACCAAAACTTGTAGCAAATACATGTACAGGACAGAGCTATCAGTTTGGATGAGCTGGACCTTTGAGACATGAACTTACTTGTGCTTGAATGTTTAGCTAATATTGCAGGAGGGAGTGTTCTGCATTTGCAACTAAGGCTCCTGCAAAGCAAATTTTATTGAAAGAATTATTGAACTACCATAGAAAAATTATATGCACTACTGATTTAAATGGGATTTTATACAATTTTTTTACAAGAGAGGCTCTGTTTCTTTGTTCCCTGATAACTTAGCCAAGACTGAGATAATATTTATAGTACTACTGTCCTCATAAGCAGTTCCTGTGTTCATTCTGAGCAGGAATTGCAAAGACACAACAGGAAAAACTAGAAAAACAAAGTAACAGCATCAGAAGTGTTCTTTCTTTTTTGTAATCTCTGTGTTGTATTATAAATGTTCATATCTAACATTCTGCAATGCACAGAATTATTTATCTACTGATTCTTTTTAGTTTTCTTTTTCTTCTTTTTCCTCCAGGTGTAATTCCAATAATCTGTTCTGGTTTGGACCTCTACCTATTCAGTGTCTGAACTCTGCTGAAACGAAGGATATAGAACTATATGAACAAGGACCTGCTAGCTTTTCAGAAGTACTTAGGCAGGTTAGTCCTCTTTTAAAAATCTCACTACAGTCCATTTTTAAATTTTAAACCTCCTTATCTCTTTTAGGACATAAAGGGGGTTTATAGGAAGAGAGGGCATGACTTTGTACACAGGCAGCTTGTCACAGGACCAGTGGGGGTGGTTTTAAACTGAGAGAGGAGAGTTTTACATTCTATGCTAGGGAACGATTCTTTACTCAGTGTGGCACTTCAAAATGTTACCCAGGGGAGTTGTGGATGCCCTACCAGTGGCAGTGCTCAAGGCCAGGTTGGAGGGGACTCTGGGCAGTCTGGTCAAGTGAAAGGTGTCCCCGCCCATGGTGGGAGAGTTGGAGCTAGATGATCTGTAAGGTCCCTTCCAATCAAAACACTTTTATGATTCTATGTCTGTGATCTTATCCTAAATACATAAGTAACTTTCACAGAGCATTAGATGTAATGAAATTAATTGCTTTGAGAGACTGATGTTTCCTTTATTTGATTAATCTGTTGAAGTATCTCACCTCTGGTTTTTTTTCTGGTTTTACAAAATCAGGAGCTGATTATGTCATATGACTGGAATGGCTTCTCATGAAAGCCTGATCCATGGGATTGCCACAAATGTTAATTTTTCTTTAATATTCTCAAGATATTGAAGTTGCACAACATTAACACTTAATAGCTCATACCAGTATTTTAATAGCCAAAGTGACACCCACACTATAAGAGCCAGTGCTCTGCTAACAGCCAGGGCCAGTAACACTTTCACAGGGCCAGACGAAATACTCTCCCAATCAGTATATTTCCTAAAATTATTTCAGGGACTAGTGATGAGAAAGAAATTTTTGACCTCTGGAACTGTTTGTTGAAGAGTTATAACAGGTCCTCTCCTAGCATCCCTCCACCTTTGCAAATCTGTTCTCATTTCGTTATACCAGATCTGCTTCCAAAATCTGTGCAGGACTTTTTAACAAACAAAGTAAATGTACACACCAGAAACACTCTAAGTTCGTGCTAGCTATTTGTTTTATTCACATCACAAAGAGATTTGCAGATCACCTTTTCAAAGCTGTGTGCAGCTGTATTTCTACACCAGGGATGTAGAAAGCAGTCTGAGTGGGATGTAGAAAGCAGTCTGAGTAAGTGCTGAGCTAGGAGTCAAGAAACCCTGGCTTAGCTTGCACCATAATTCTTTGGGCTCTCCTGTTTCAATAACAGTTGCTATGGTAGTTTTGCATCAGAAGCAGCACATGACCCTGATAACACCATCCACTTTGCATCTAAAGTGCAAGGATTGTTCTCCAGCCAGGGCACCAGGGCAGAGTGTGTCATGGCTCCTTCCACCTCATGTGTGTGATTTTTTTTTCCTCAGAAAGTGGAGCATGGCAGAAAGGGGAATGGACTGTGCCTCATTTTTCTCTGGCATAAAAACACAGTGCAGTGAGGAGGTGCATCTAGATGAAGGAGGTCAAGAGCAATCACAGTTCCAGGAACTCGGTGCCTCTGGGACAAATAAACTTATTATTCCACTCATTTCACACTCAAGCATTACTTTAATGATGTGGATCCACTGAGTTTTGGGCTCTGAAGCCTTGGACAGATTTTAGTTACAATGGTGTCTAGCCAGTAGGGAGTGAGTAAGGGGTGTTCCTCAGGAGACAGCCAGGCCACAGCATTTGAAAATAAGCTTAGGAAATGCAGATTCCATTCCCTCCTTCCCATCTTGACTAGTTATACTGATTCACATGTCTGCAGTTTAGGGGAACAATGTGGAGATTTGTGAGCACAGATTTATCCCACCCCATGGAAGATAGTTACCTGAGACAGCTTCAATCAGGGAAATTCCTTGCCCTGAGCTGTGCTTCCAGGCAGTAGTCAAGGAAACTAAAACCACATTCCGAGGGTAATTTTCTCATCAATAACTGAGCAGAGCAACCCAGAGAAGTGTCTAACATGGTGTGGGAGGAATGCATCTCACATTTTCTCCCTCACACTCTCAATGAGATCTCAATGAGAGGAAAACCTCGCTTGTTGAGTTTGTGTGCATCAGATGGAAACCTGCATGAGCAAAGGAGTGTTTGTAGAAATGGGGTTTTATCTGTGGTGGGTAATGATACATTTGAAGATTTTACCTCACACAAGTCAGATGAGATTGTCCTGGCCCAAAGAAGCCTGCTTTTGTAGGCAGCATACACTTTTGTTCTGTAAATGTTTATTCCTTTGTTTCTTGTCATCCAGCTGTCAGAAATCTCAGATGTGCAAGGGAAGCCTAAGCAAGCATGAAGTTCACAAAGATCTTCAAACTGAATTTGAAACCTCAAACCCTTTTGCCACTTATTTGCTGCTTCAGTCTTCTTACAGATACTTGGCTCTTCTACTCACTGGGATTTGCACTGCTGGCCATTATTATTATTTGGACAGATCATAGACAATATAATCAGCGAGGTTTTATTCTGTTATTGGTACATGATTTTAACATACTAACATGATTGTGAGGTATAATTTTGTCCTATTTCAAAATGGTCAAGTGAGCAAGTTACATACAAAACTGTGTGTAAGACATTTTTCTCTCTTCCTTTAGTCTAAGAGAGATATTCCAACACATTACCAGAGTGCAATTTAGGAAGGACTCATTCAAAATGTTGATAATGGATTAAATAGTTTCAAGCAGAACAGCATAAAGAATCTCCTCCTGCTGACTAAAATGTATAGCTGTGGCTTACATAGTAGCTTAGCAGTTCACATATGGCTTATGTCAATGGCAGAAACCATGTTATTTTCTAAATCACATTGATTTGTTATGTGGTACTGAAAGATCTAAACCAGAATCATTGGCTATAAATTACAGAATCTAGTCTTCTACATTCTTATCTGTGTTTCAGATCCATCAAAATGAGCCCAAGAGTCAAGTCTTCTATGTACACAATGCTACTAGTCAAAGAGTAAGAACTAAGACCATTCAATTTCCTCCTTTTTTGGAGCCAAGCCAGATTGACATTTTCCTTTCTGTTATTTTTGGCAAAGAGGAAAGAGAGGGAAAACTTTACTGCTCTGTTACTGATGGTTTTTTTATTTTGTTTTTATTAAAAATGTTGAAACATGGGCTCTCTGTCAAAATTATTTTATTATTGAAAGCTGGGTGGGGTGAATGAACTGGCAACAGTTCAGAAAGCCATTAATGGTACTGATAACGGGGAATCCTATCCAGCCTCCACAGCACTGCAATACTTAATTGCAATAAATTTTACTGAAATCGGGTGACTGATGTGCACAGTTAATGAATCGGTAAAGACTCAAAGGTTAATCTGCTGGGAGGTAACAAGCTCTGCCCATCTGATACTGTAACCAAAATATGATATTTGTTAGTTACATGATGATATTTTTTGGGCATACAACAGAAAAAAATGAGTTTTTATTGGCTGCAGCTTTGTTAGGTCTCCAAGACCAAAATGCAGAAAAAGAAACAACTCTAATGGTGATTCTTGAATCACAGACAAAACTTAAATATATTAGAGGTGAAATGTGACTCCCTGAATAAAATATATTGTCAAACATCAAAGGAATTGCCCAAGAAGCAGAGTGTTCCCTGAAGCAGAGTTGCACGTGTGCCCAGGAGCCCCTGCCTCAACCCTCAGCCCTTTTCCAGCCAGCACACCCCCTCTCCTAAAAGACCTGAGAGACATGACAGCAGTGTGGAATTTGGGAGGGGTGGGGAAAATGTGCAGTCAAACCTCTTAAGAACTTCTCTAACAATAAGGCAGCTTTCTAGAAACAAAGGAGCGAGGTCCAAGCAGACTCAAAATTTAAGTGAAAGCAGGAATGGAGAGGAAGAGAAAGATAATTCAACTAACAGCAAGAGGGGTGGGTGAGGTTAAGAAAGCTGATGATTAACGCTCTTGCTTCGCCCTCAGGAGACTCACATTCAGATTTTGTTCTGCCACACCTATTTTGTGGTGCTGAACATGCTGCTTGCACTCTCTGGCCCAAAGCCTCCCTCTTCTCCCCACCCTTTTATGTAAGGATAGTGCTAGCTACCACATAGTGGGCACTGAACCTGTGAAAGGTGCAGATCATGCAGATACTTGTGACAGACCTTGCATGCTCCCAGTGTCTTTGACAACACATAGCTTGAAAGTCACCACTCTGTTCTTGATTGACAGCTCACAGCAAAGAGACACAGCCTAAGTAAGGCTTCTAGGGAGTGAAATGTGATGATTCTCCAGTGTATTCATTCCTCTGACTGGCTGACATGGGACAGCAAAGCCTGGGAATGCCACTGCTGACAGGAACCTGTGCAGCACAAGCCCTGAGCTTGGTCTCTCTTCATGTATCTTCACACAGGTTGATGGCCCAGATATTCTTGTATATCCATATCAACTCAGTTTTAGGACTTCTGCCTTCTCCTTTTTTTCTGTGCATGGACCAAACATTCAGGTATTATATTAAAAATACATTAGGATTTTATTCCTTGCTTGGATAGACCTCTCTAGCACTGGGGACACAATAAAATAACTATAAATTTAATGCAGTCTAATTTACTTAACAATGAAACAGGGATGATGAATATCACATTTCTTTTCTGCAGCACTTCTAGGAATAAGTCTTAAATCACTTTCTGAGCAGGGTTCTGTAGACATAATTTCAAGACTTAGCTGAAAGACAAGAAACTGATGAACACAGCAGCAAAGTGCCTTGCCCATGGTCACTCAGCAGATCAGAAGCAAAGCTGCTTTGTGTTTCTCCAAGGTCTTCCTAAGGCCAGAAAACCTCTTCTAAAGAATTATGCTATTGATTTGTCAGCAGGTTACACCAGAGCCAAGCTGCACAGGTTCTGGCTCAAGCCAGCAGGATAAAGCAGGATGTCTGTGTGCCAGGTTGAAGCCTTCTACTTTGGGACAAATCAACACTTCCTTTCTCTTGCAGGACTTGCCAGGAAACAGAACTTGCATATTTCAGTCCAACTCTGATGCATATTACCTGAGACCCAGCTTGAACTTGTCCTAGGGCTCCAGTCTGGAATTTATACAGGCCTGGAATAATTCCTAACAGACAGAGCTAACACCCTCCAGACCCTTTGTGCTGAAAAAAAGTAGTGACCAAAGGATCATGGAAAGCAATTGATGCATTTGGATTTACTTCCAGTTTATTTTGAGTTCTGAATGTCCTGTGTCTGGAAACATCTGTCCCTCTGTGACCATCCTGGTGCAGGGTTGAAAGAGGAGGGAAGGAATTCTCTTTTGTGTCAGAAGTCTGTGTGCTTCTCAGCGACCCCTCCTCCCTTTTCTAGGCCTCAAAGTGGTTAGTTATAATGTAATTATTGTTATAAAGTGATGATAATTAGTAATAGCCTACCTCCAGGTAAATCTGCAGGTAAAATATAGCAGTAGCAGGAAAATTCTGGTTCCAATACATTTTAATATTAATGAAATCAACTGCCTGTTTCAGAATCTGTAGGTGTCAATGAAAGATCTCTGAGGTCTGGGCCAGGATATAACTAGATCTAATTACAGCTTCAGATTGTGGGTCACAGCAGCATTTTCACTGAAGTTGAGAGTGAAAACATCAAGGAAGCCAGTCATTGGCACAGGATGATGAGAAGACTATGATAATCTCATACTAAAATATTTTTCTTATTTGTAGATAGCTGTTTGCGTAGATATTTCAGGTCAGGCTTTTAAAATTAGTAATGACAGACATTTGATTACATTTTCAGGTCTTTGTAGGATAATATGAGAAGACATTAATGGCATTAATAGTATTAAAGGGATTATGTGCTATCTTCCAAGTTCAAGACAGACACATTGGAAACCTTAGAACCATACTAGGTAATGGGACTATTAGCCAGGACATAAAATTGGATTGGAAGGAGATTAGATGGGGAAGAACAATTTTTACTGAAAGACAAGCAGGAAGCTGGGATGTTGAATTTTAAAGGTACTTTGTTTCTTTTCATATTCTACTTTAATATACCTCGGGTACACAAGGCCAGAAGGTAGTCAGCAGTAGTTCAGCATAAGGGCTTGAAATAGAAAAAAAGTCTTTATAGTTATACTACTTTCTTAATGCTGAAGGAGGATTTATAATGTGAGAAAGAGAATTAGAAACTTTAGCATGGTAATTCAGAACATTTTGGAGAGGGGTAAAATAGTATTTTGTTTATATTTTATTTCATATTCTGTGCTTATATTGAGATTTAATTAGTATAAAATTAAAGATTAGTAAGAGAATAATGAAATATAACTGCCATGGCTACATATTTTAAAGAAAATATCAATTTATTGAAAATAAAATAGCTTTACATATTTGGGTAAATGCATATGTGTATCAGGTAGATCAGTTATGAAATGTAAGGAGAGGTCACTGTAGAAGGCTAGGCTAAAGGTTATAAAAATATTAAAATTGTAAAATAGTAAGAGCCATAGTGAGAAAAGCAAGCTCCAAAGCATATTAGGGTAGCATGAGAAGAACTTCATATACTGGAGGGTAACAAGTCAGAATTCAGAATTGCAATTCAGCACAATATTCTTGAAAAAAAAAAGGAAATATTCCTGAAATACCCCCTAAATATATTTTTATTATAACCTAGTGATCAAGTTTAGCACACTACCATCTGTTGACTGACTGCATGTATCACCTCTTGTGTTCTATCCCTGAACTATCTCAGAATAATTTAATGTCTGTGGTCTGCCCAGGGAATATCGTGGTCTACAGCAGGAACACATGGCAGACCATGTATGGTCAGAGTCTGTATCCTGAACATGGTCACACAGAGATGTAGATTTGTTCATCTACAGCAAAGTGGCTGAGAAACGCAATAAGTTGATCCCAAGCAGTGTTTGGCTTGTGTGATCTTTGAGGGGTGTGAGGAAAAACTGGTAACTGTCTTGAGAGAAAACACGAAGTTAGCAGGGTGATGGAGCAAACTGCACTGCAGCTCAGGAACTGTCAAAATACTGAGGGAATGACAAAAGGATGATCACAGGATATCCTCAACCAGAAAGGACAAGAGAGAAAAGTATTCAAGGAAATTCTTGATGTATTTCTTCTCTGCTCATCTAAAAGCCTCACAAAATATGAGAGATTTTAGTCTGAAAATGTTAATACACAAAATGTTACAATCAGATGGGTTCTATTGTGTATAAAGTTGTCACTGATACATCATACAATTCACAACTTGAACATGCACTTTTACCATTAGTGAGATATTTTGTGAACACCATTTTCCTAGTTCAATCCATTTGATTCTGATTGTCAGAAGTAACTGATGTCTCTGAGTATCAAATATGAGGGGACATACTTACAGTAAATCATCACTTTCTAAAGCATCTTATTAAAAATAAATATAATTCACTGGTTGATTTTTAAGGGTTGGGCTGATTTGATTTTAAACAAATTCTCCTGGGCAGTTCCATGGAATCCCACTTTAGTTCAATCTCTCCCCATGAAATTTTCTGCCATAAGCAGAATACTCAAAGATCAGGAGCAAAAAGAAGAGATCAGGTAGTAAAAGCTACATATTTTTAAAATAAGAAGCATATAAGGCATTGTGTTGTTTTAGATATTATGTGAAAGTCTGTCACTGAGCTACCTTTGTTAAACATATGTCAGTTTTTTCACAGTTCTTTGGGATGCTTTCTAAAGAAAATACCATACTGTCTAGTCCCTCTAAGTTTATCTACCATCAAGATGCAAAACAAAAACAAATTCCAGGCTGCTTCTGTCGCATGAAACAGGTGGAACATTTCTTCTTTGTCTTTGCCCAACATGAAAGATCGTTGCATCTCTGAAGTTTAAGGCATGTGTCCTTTGGAGTAATGCCCCTTCCTCTAGATCTCCTCAAATACTGGCAGCTGGTCAATTTCTTTCCTTGGCTTTGCCAAGGACAATATTTTGTGCTTCAGTGTTTCCTTTGCGTGTCTGTGTCTGACATGACTTCTCTTGCATACAGAAAGCAGCATACAATATTTTGGTTTGAATAGTGGAAGTAAAACAAGTTGCCTGCAGACTTTACACACACAAATTTTGCAAGAGTAACAGTTAAAGAAGTCCACAAAATAGTTTAAATATAAAATTTGCTCTGAAGTAGGCAGATAAAATATGGGTCTTTTCTTATGCTAAAACTTTTGGTTCTTTGGGAAGAAGTGGGGAAGAAGACTGAGATTCTTCCTCCTGTCAAAACCTCATCTGCATCATTAACCACGATATAAATCACTTCAGATGCTGATGATTCCCTGTTTGTCCTACTTTATCTGGCTGTGTCTTCTCTTCTCACCAAGCACCAGTTTCTCCCCAAACAATGTGAAGTTCATAAACATTGAAACAGGATGGACTTTTTTTCCTCTTATTGTTGTGTCTCATGAACAGGTTACTTATAATTAGGAATAGAATCTTTCTGGAAAGAAGAAACATATGTACCTTTAGACCTTTAAAAGGCAAATGTCCACGGGGGTGTATTTTTACCATGAGCAATGCACTGTTAGCAGAGTTAAGCTTTGCAAAAATTATGTGGGTTTAGGCCTGTTGTTATTTTGTCACTAGTTATGACAATGTGACAATTTTTATCCTGCTTGGATCATGTATTAGGTAATGTTTAACATTAGGGATCCAGGATAGTTTCATGTTTACAAGACTCTATTGTTTTTTTTTCAGTAAACTTGATATTAAAATATAGTTCAGCCTTTCATTTTCTCTTTCTTTCCTTTCTCTCTTTCTCTCTTTCTTTCCTTTCTTTTCTTTCTTTTCTTTCTTTCCCTTCCTTCCTTCCTTCCTTCCTTCCTTCCTTCCTTCCTTCCTTCCTTCCTTCCTTCCTTCCTTCCT
>JAOTQP010001286.1:30404121-30418525 GCA_026413545.1 Cichladusa arquata
TTTTCTTTCTTTCTTTCTTTTCTTTCTTTTCTTTCTTTTCTTTCTTTTCTTTCTTTTCTTTCTTTCATATATAACAATGATCTACATTGGAACAGATGGAAAAAGATGTTGAAAGTGCACCCAGGAACATGCTTTCATTTTTACCTGCAGAAAGACTGATGACAGTGGGTAACTCTGTATGTAATTGTAGATTTGTTTTTCGTTTAAAATATTTATGGTGTTGGCTCCAAGATTAGAAAAATTTTGCACAGGAAAATCAAAGCGTTAGATACATACCTCTCAATTTAACATCAAATGTAAATCCAAAGTTTTCTGATCTCAATTTACCAGAAATTCAGATTATGATATCAAAACAGGACAAGAAAGAGGAAATAAAGAGAGAAAATTCAGTATTATCAAATTGCAGCTCTGGACTATGACTTGCCTGTCCAGCACAATAAAGTTCTTACTGTCTATGGGACTTCAGAGAAATCAGTCTTTTTACTAGGCCTTTGAAGTCACCAAGACACCAATGCCTGTGATAAAAGAGTTTATTTATAACTTGGTCAGCTTATGTCTTTTCCCACTGAACCAGCAGGCTTTCCAAGGTTTGGGGATACAATTTCAAGGGCTGTTAAACCTCTGTCAAAATTTTTCTGGCCCCCTAAGGAGCCTGACTATCCAGCGTTCTGTTTGCTATGACAGGGCTTCGTGCAGAAGCATTCACAAAACTGACAGCTTCAACTGCTGCAGTTTTTGTAACAGAAAGTGGCATTTAATCTGAAAAATAACATTAGCAAATCAGGATATAATTGGGTTCTTATTTCCTGCCTTTTCCCCCTCTCTTTTTGCTGCCCTAAGAGATAAGAAAAAGCACAATAATGTAAGTTCCTGATCTCTATGGAAAGTTGTTATTTATATATAACCTGGCAAACTGCAAGGGGCAATCCCTGCAATCAGGGATTTTTTGTGTGATGAAAAATGTTAGAGCAAGTCCTTAAAAGGGACTACAGCATACAGTGTAGCACTGGTTTAGGATAATGTTGTAATCCTTCTGACAATTGTTGTCAACAGCAAACTTAACGACAGGCTTAAATATCTAAAGTGGGAGTTCTCAAAGTGCCCAGTGTGCCATGTTACTCTGAACACATCTACTGTCAAGAATTTAATTGAAAACTCTTCATGAAGTGTTACAAAGAGTTAACACTGAATCATTTACTCTGGTCCCATGAGCCATTACATTTTGGGAAGCATTGGTCAGGAGATCCTCTCAAAATGAGCAAATACCAACCGGGTGAATGAAAATCTGCCATCTGGAGCTTCAGACAGTGTTTTGGTCTTTCTCTGTTTAAGATTAGTCCAATGAATGTGACTTCCAGCATCATAAGACTGTCTTAAAAAAACAGTATAATTTGAAAAGTGCTGAGAAATGCAGGTTGCTCTTGTGATTTGACTTCCCTTTTAGATCCCTGGGGATGTCTACTTTGAAAATTTTCTTCATAGTCTTGTGAGCAAGAAGTTTTCTTTTCTTCTTTTAATTTCAGACCAAAGCTCTCACATAATCTGACTGAAGATATTTGCTTTTATGTAAGCATCAGATTTTATGAGACTGAAGAGAAAGTAATGGAAGTTGTCCACACTTCCCTGAAAATAATTGTACATATGTTTACTTTCAGATAGCAAATAACAGAGAGATAAGCACAGTAATTTAAGTAGACTGCCAGGTTAGTAGTAAAGCAATTATTAAAAATAGATGTTTGGGGACAGAACAAAAGTCCATTCCAACCAATATCAGTTCTGACAGCAGTCAAGGGCAGAAACATTGGGAAGAATGTAAGGGCAGGACAGCTATATTGTGCTACTTTCCTGGCATACCCCTCCAGCTTTTGGGGACTCCCTGGGCCTGAGCTAGTTAATTCTGTAGATGTTTCAAAAAAGTAAAAGTAAAAATAAAATAAGGACAAGGAAAGAGAAAGACTGACAATAAGGTAATAGGGACTTTTGCATTTATTAGACTGAGTAAGGAATGCTGATGGAAAGTAAGCTCTGCTTTAGCCAAAGTATCACAATTCTGATAGAATTGGTGAACATACTGTTATCAAAACCGCAAAAATATTTTATCAATAAGTGTATTAAAATATATTTGCCCTGACAATCACAGCCTCTGCACATTACTTAATTACTTCTGTTGACTTTAAACAAGTCTCTTGAGAATGTCATAGTACAAGAAAGCTTCCATCATCCTCTCTTGATGTTCTATACCTGCTCAGCAGGTAGCATCACACTGCTGCAGGAGGAGATGGTGTTGTAGAGCTGCTCTAGCATATTTGTTTTTCCCTCCCTTAATATATAGAAGATCCTAAGACATAGGTAAGAAACCATTGTCCTTCAAAGTGCATTAGACTGTGCGTGTAAAGTGCCTTGTGCTCGCCAAACAAGAGGTGTCACAAAATGGCAAAATACTTTTATCATTGTTAAGAAGAAAATTCTACACGTCTGCAAAAGGTTGAGCTGGTGTAAAGAAACTTTCACTGTGTTGAGGCAACTCAACAAAAGCTGCATTAACACTTCTTTGCTTTGATGTCAGAGATCTTGAAAAATATTATGATGGAAAATAAATACTTTGTCCCTATAGCTGTATCTGTTTTCACTGTGAATCTATTAAAATAAGGAGTTTCTCTTACGGATTATTGGCACCCGGAGCTGATTTAAGCAATGACAACTTTGGAAGTCAATTTATATCTGAATCAGGAAATGACTCAGTATTTTCTGAAGTGTTACTTCAAGGCTCACTCTTTTATAGTTAGGTAAAAATGATATCACATCTTTAGAATGTTAAATTAAACAATTGCATAGAGGCCAGGACTTATTTCTGATGGTGCTTTAAACTGTTTTTTTTTCGTACTGTGTATATTTATATATATATACACACATGCATACATACATATATATCTCCCAGGATGTTTTTTGTCATACCTGGACAGATAATGAATAGTGTCATATACACAGTTATCAGTTCTATTACACCTTTTGTAATACTGCATGTCACTGTTTTCTGTTGCCATGCATATAACTTGTCTACAATGTGTTAGAATTAGTGGTCTTATGGTTTGTGGATCTCCTGACATAATATCTCATTATTATGTTAGCTATAATGCGACCTTCATGTGAAGGTGATAACAAAAAAAGATGTTAGCCAATAAGAAGTATTTCTATAAATGGACAAAAGACAGTGGAAAAGGAAATATTTTAACAAAGTGATGTTAATACAGCCCAGGGTCAACTCAAATGAAATCCCTGAGGAAGACTATCTGAAGAAACATACCATACTTTTGGCACAGTGTACTTTGCTGCATGCCTGACACATTTTCCACAAAGCTCTTGTATATTTTCTGTATGAAAATCTAAAAACATAAAGTCTTACATTTAGCAGTTGAAAAAATACAGGAGATTTAAACCAGCAATGGTTCTGCCATGTGCCTACAGATTTTTTTTGGCAATTAGATCTGAAGGAAATGATCTATCTCGAAAAAAAAAAAAAAAAAAAAAAAAAAAAAAAAAAAAAAAAAAAAAGAGAAGAGGGAGAAGGCTGATGAATGTGGTCATATAATATGATTGAGGTACTTCTTTCTCTAACAAGTAGAAAGTTTGCATTAACTATAGAAACACAAATAAATAACTACTACTGTTATGATTACTAAGTGTATTTTCAATGTGATCAGCTTCAGTCTTGGCACCTACTGAATTAAGGAAATGCTGGACTCTGTGACTAAACCTTGCTCACTCATGCCATGGTCCCCTTATGGGAAAGACACTGAAATTTTCTCCAGGCGGATGCTACAGTCTACTCTGCAATTATTCTTGAAATATTCTTGCCAGATAAATCATCACAGAGCCTCAGAAATGTTACTGTAATGGAGATAGGCTTATGGGCCAAGGTTAGGTTGAAGTCTTCAGCATTGTAAAGAGCCCAGTGAAGAGGACACAAAATGTGGCTGTTGGAGCAACAATGTAGAGTGTCATTCCAAATTTTAGTTTGATCAGCCACTGTTATTAAGAAACCAAATGTAGTTTATGGATAAAAATTTGATCCACTGTGATTAAAATGAATAAACAAACAACATGAAATTAAAAAATTTTGAAAGATGAGGTGTTGACAAGTATCCACCTAGCTTACCTGAATTTGGATCTGGAAAGCCAGACGTCATAGGGAAATGCCAGTAGCCAGTTTAGTTATTTCTTCCCACAGTAACTCCCTATTGAGGTGCTGCCATTATTATTGCTTTTTATTTATGGTCTTGTGGGATCAAATTCTTTCATAAGAATCCCAGCAATGGTCAGTATCCACGGGCGTCATATTTTAGCTAATGTTCCAGTGTTGCTGGTCTTAGACTTGTTTTTTTTCAATCACAATTATTCTTGAGTTTTGGTAGAGAGTTAGATTTTTTATTTTTCCAATATGATTTAGAAACCATGCTTATCTGCTGTTTCAGTAGATTTATGGATATAGACTATGCCCTTGTGAGTATTGAATTCCAGATGGTGTTGGAAAAGAGGAGAATAGACTACATGACCTTCAAAACTACCTTTAAACTGTTTTCAGTAGTTGTCTTCACTGGATTTTATTCCAGCAGTATTTCTAAAGGAAAAAATGTCTTAAGATTTCAATTGGAATTCAAAGTGTATTTTTCTGCTATACCCACAAGCAACTAGGGGCTCAGAGGTCTTTGTAAGGTTTAGATCACTTGGATGCATGAGGGAGTTGCAAAACAAACTGAATCATCTCTAGAAAATCCCCTGGCCTGAGAACAGTTTGTGATCTGGAGGGGTTTCTCCTCCCTCTGACTGTATGGCTGTTGGTAGGTATCCACTCCTAACTTGTAGAACCTTTGGTTCCCCTCCTGCAATTCCCACTCCAGTGCATGGAATAGAACTCCAGGGCACACAGGCACAGTGTGTGTGAGTGGATGACAAGATTAACTCCACCAAGGGAAAGCCAAGCAGTTAAAAGTCTTGTTTTTCCTCTTTAATACAGCACATGGCTACATCAAGCCATCCTTTCAGCACTTCTGCCCTGCTGTTTTACAAGCCTGACAAACTGAGGATGACTTACCTTTCTCTGGGTGTCCTGTAGCACTGTGCAGATATTGAACCTTTTGACTTTTTGCAATATAATTCTATTTCTTAGAATGCTGGGGATGCAAAAGCCATCAGGGTGTGTGTGTGTGTGGAGGGAGGGAGGGAGGGAATAGCCAGACAGAGATGTGGAAATGAAAAAAATAGAAGTAAAATAAAAGTTTCCTTAGGACAAAACATTTTCCACTTGTTTTGCTGAAAATAAAGAAATTGCAATTCTACTGTCATTCAAGAACTTGTACTTTGCAGAAGCAAAGCACATGGAAATTTGCACTTTCACTTGTAAAATCTCTGCACTGTGTATAGATGAACGGCAGCAAATGGAAATGGCCATAATATTTTATTTCCTATGATCCTTGGGTCACTTGTAGAGCTCTGACTTTTTAAAAAGGTATGTGAGTGTCCTAGTTCAGGTCAGGACAAGAATCATTTTTGCTGTAGTCAGGAGACCAGACATGACCAGGACATGGAGGTAGTTCTGTGTCACCTCACTCCCTTCTGGGCAGAAGGGATTCCTTCCAGTTGAGCAAATGTGGTGAGGAAGTCGTCTGGTATTGCTTGTTGTCATGGGGTTTCTGTGGGAGTCCTTTCTTTTCTTACATCTTTTGTTATTAATATTGTTGCTGTCACTGTTGGTTTAGTTATCACTTTACTGTTTCCAGTACATTGTTCTTATCTCAGCTGACGATCATGACCTATTGTGCCTCCAGCTGGAGCAGGGAGGAGGGGCAGTGGCTCATGGCTTTAGTGGGAGAACTGGAGAACACCTACATTCCTACAGGGAGAAAATGCAAAATGAATGAATGTGACTGAACTGTTGAGCCTCAAACTATGAAGATGTAACCGGGAGTGGTCGCAAGAATGGTGCAGCATAACCATTCTGAATGATGCAGAATGAATAAAAATGCCACTTTTGAAGAAACAAAATCTTGCTGTAGTGTGGAAAGAACATACATTTATTCCATCCTTTCTAAA
The DNA here is from genome assembly GCA_026413545.1 of Cichladusa arquata. Lineage (NCBI taxonomy): Eukaryota > Metazoa > Chordata > Aves > Passeriformes > Muscicapidae > Cichladusa > Cichladusa arquata. The sequence continues at coordinate 30,410,212 of JAOTQP010001286.1, forward strand.
ATGAGGATTGGAAACAAAGACTTGCACTGCTCCTTGTTTCTGTTCAGTGGAAATTTGGCTTAGAGATACCTATGCTTGGGAAAGATTGGTCGGATTTTTGACCATATTGAAACAGTATTGCATAAATGCACTAAAATACATCTCAAACCACCAAAAGAGAACTTTACCCTCCATCCCCAAAAATACACCAAACAAACAAAACAAAATCACAACCTCCACCCCAAATCCAGATGAGAATTTGGGAAAAAGAATGTTAAATCTAGGAGCTCATATCTGTAACTTGGAGCTACCCTTGCTCTCAGGTGAACTTTCTCCTGAGAGAGTTGAGAGCCGGCCACCACAGCTCCATCCAGAGCACTCCAGACTGAGGCTGGTGTGGTCTGCACCATGTAAGTGCATGGATGCTGAGCTCCAGGAGGAGCTCACTACCCCAGGAGCCATTTCACAAGTCTTCTCTTTGATGTGAAATAACTGCTCCTGCATAGATGCTCTGTGTTTGAGTATTCACACTTAATTTTAGGCAATTGCTCAGCATCTGTTTTTTAATAATGAATGACTGTACTAAAAATTAAATGCAGGGGAATTGCCTCTTGGCACTTTTGCTAACAGCAGTTCCAGGAAAGATTATCCACTGCTGCATCAAGAAAGCATTATACCAAATGAGGAGTCCAGATGTTAAATTTGTACATTATCTTCCTGATTTCTTCCCCTATGCATAGTTCAAGTTTTCAAATATTTTATCTCTTATCCAGATATTCAAAACCTTCTGCTTTATGGGGAAGACCATGAGATCACCCTGTCTGCAGCCTAAAGAACTGAAGAAACTAGTTACTCTTTCAGTCAGCTTTAAGTCCTTAACTCATGACATCGGAGTATAAGCTGTTATCCCTAAACCATTTTGAGCAAAGTACTTCATAAATAGTCGGGCTGACATTAAGATTCTACCATTTAAATAGCAAAGTAAATGCATAAGAAATACTAACTTAAGCTGTGAGCTTTGCCTATGTACATGGAATACTTTTTAAAGCTGCCAATAAATCGTAACAGATAGCTTAACACTTTGAAACACAGTGGAGAAGCCAATTAAAAATACCTTGGAGCTGCAATTGGAAATACTGTGAGCCAGTTGGTCAAAACATGCTTTCAGAAATAATTCAGAGCTTACTAATTTTACTGTTAACAGTCAGAAATGCAGCAATTAACTGGAGAATCCTCATTTTACTTTGGACTGATGCTAGTGTCATAAGCAAGGGTACTCAAACCAAAGCCATTCCTTTGACACGAATGTCAGCCCAGAACTTTAGTCATCAAAGAGGGAGCTAATCATGTAACGTTTTCATAAATGTATTCATTTCCTTTTTTTCATAACATCTCTTTTAAACTGTGGATTACAAGCTAGCTGAAGCCTGGAACGGGGATCTCCCTTTTAAGTGCTCATGTATGGAGCAGTGGCATCCCAGCTTATGACTGGTATTATGCAGTGCTAAAATGAAATAAGTGATAATTCACAACATCTGTGTTGTCTTTTGGGAAGTATTTGTTATATTCCAAAATATAACCTTAGCATATTTAGGGTTCTCAAGTGACACATTTTGGCTGTCTCATGTAGCTGCCACTTTTTTTACGTTCTGCTAACTCAATGAGCCATCCTTTAATGCATTTTCCTGGAAGCTGAACCTTAAGGAAGACTCCCTGTTCTCTGTCATAATTTCTCATGGATCAGAAAATCAGCTCTGTTGAAGGTGCTTTCTTCAGTGCTGCAGGTGGCAAAATCAGTAAATATCCAGCAGTGCTAGTAGCAGGGTTTGGTGCTAAGTCTGCACAAATATAATTTTTCTGACCAGTCAGATCTATGAAAGACTCACCAGTCCTTTTATGTTAAATTGGAAGATCTCACCTCTCCCTCTGTTCACAATATTCCATCAGTGAAGCTTCTTTGGCTTCACATGCCACAATGCAGGGGAATATTCCACCTGCTGTTTTTCTCTGCTTTTTTTCCACTAAAGGTGTAGATATGATAAACTGGTAAAGAGGCATGTGCAATAGAGCTTTCTCTCTCTTTCACCTCAGTAGTTAACAGTGTGTTCCCCAAATGGGTTCTGGTCAATCTCTGAGCAGAAGCATTAAATTAACATCTTAAAAGCCCTTCCATTTTTATCCTTTGCAGAGGCAGAATCTGACACACATTTTGACATCCATCACACAGCTCAAACTGACATATTTTGAATTATCTTTTAAATATCTTGGTAAAGTACTTATAAAATAGTATGAACACACAATATAGGGATGTACAGGAGAGTCATACAGGCAATTAATGCCTCTAACTTGAAAAAAAGGCAGTCTTAAATAGGACTTGTGGGAATACTAATACAGTATATTGTGTTCACTCATACTGTCAGCATACTTTCTGAACAAGTTACCAACATTTTCCATTATCATCTTTTATTAGCATTCAGACTCACCTAGAAATGCTTAGTCATGATGAAACATCTAAGTAGACAGCAGATTAACAGTGTAGACACACACACGGATCTCAGAGAGAATCTCAAACAATTTCAGGGATTTGGTTCAGCTAAAATTCCCCAAGGAAAACAAGATTTCTTATATGAAACTTGACCCTTGAAAAATGTTAAAAACTTTTAACATGATCACCACACTACGTGTTGTTTTATAGCACTTTTAGAACTCCAACTCACCATTTCTGTAACTTCCTGTGACTTCCTGTCTTCAGTCAATTGTTTAAGAAGAATGAAGCATGCCAGCTGATAGATATGGGTGTAGCAGAGTAGCTAAGAAAGAACACTAAGAAACAGAAGAAAATTGCCACCAAAGGACATGCTACAAAACAGTAATGAATTTTTGTCTTTCATTTCTAAGAACTAATCTAAAAATCTAGAAAGACAAATCTCTGTTTTAAATTCCTTGACAGTAGGATTTATAGAGCCATAGGTTGCTCCAGGCTGGAAAAAGAAAAAAAAAATCAATCACGACAACTGGATAAATACTGCCAAACCCCAAATTTTCATATTTTCATTTGAGATAAAACAACAACTCTTTTCTTTGATAGGATCTACAATCACTATCTACAATTTCAGTTAAGTTTGGTATGAATATTCATGAGTGCTCTTTCCTTCACAAGGAAGATCTCAAAAGAGAACTCAACAAGGCACAAGATTACTAATGGCTCCAAGGAAAAGCTTTCCACCTAAGCTCTCAGAATCCATATTTGGAAACAAAATGTGTATTTTTTTGCAAGGAAAGCTCTGATTCCTCAATTTAGAGCAGTTTCCTCTAGACATGGACTATGCACCACAAATGGCAAGTGTTTAGTGCCAAGGCTATGAAGTATTTAAGTAATGTATTCCCATATTGTGAGGATATTCAGTGACTATAAGACTATAACATCTCTACTGATCACAGTTTAAAACAGAGCTACAGCTATATTTTGTATGAAATCCTACAGTGTATTTTAGCATTAGCTTTTGATGGACCAAGATTTCCCTCCTTGTTTTCTCTGTCAGGAAAAACATATTTATCATCTGAAAGCTCATTGCTGTGGGTATGAAGAGCAAGTTCAGCTGCAAAATATTTTGTATTCTAAATAGAGTTTTTGGACCTCTGGTGGAACAGATGAAGGTATATGGGGAAAGAACATAATCCACTTTCATTTGGCCTTTGTTTTTTCAGATTAGCAATAAGTACTGATTTCCATCAGTGAGTAACATTTCTTTGTCAGGCAGCATTTGGTAAAGCTTTTCAGAGATGAATGAATGTCATAGTAGTATAACCATCATTATAGACCTGAAATTGAAATTTCAGTTAACAATTTTATAGTGGCCTTCTGTCCTAATGTTATCATGAAATTGCACCTCCTCAGATATTTTCATTTTGTTAGTATAGCAGGAAGCTAAGACTTCAGTAAAACATTACATATAACATAAAAGACTAAAGTGGAAATTTGCAATATGTCATTAATTTCTTGCCTTGTGTGCTCTGGCACATTTCTAAAGGAATTAGCAGTACAATATTTACTAGTTTTATTGGAAAGGTTCAGCTGTGATTGCCCAGATGCCATCTGCAGAAGTCCAGAGTCAGGACAGTATTTCAGTAAAGCAAAATTCCTTATACAGTCGGGGTCCAAGAGCATTTGTCACTTGATTTCTCACCATGCTACACAAATTTCCATTGTTTGCTCTCTTGGAAATTTCACTCCCTTTCCAGTGACAAAAAGAAAAATAGTGAAAAAAACCTCTTATAAATATGAAAGTATTGCTATCAATAAATTCTGTTGCACTTTATGATCACACCGTGACCGTTCCACAGGAAGGCAAGCAGACAATAAAAAGGCCATGCCATAGCTGCTGATGTCTCAGCTTCCTTAGTCCTGCCTGTCTGGACTGACCCTGCAGCTCATGACACTGGTTTGGGGAGCTCCTGCTGGCCCAGGCAAGGAGCAATGCCAGGCAGGGCTAACTGAGTGATGGGGCAGGAAAATAGTGCAGCAAAGAAACCCTGCCACTGTAGAAGGAGTGGCCTTATTTTTGTTCCATGTTCCTGCAGAAGCTGTCAGCCATGCTGCAGTGTGTCCAGCCCAGCAAACACAGTTTGGTGCTCCCAGAGTGAGTGACAGGCTCACAGCAGGGCTGGGCTGGCTGGCTCCTCTGGAGACAGCCTTGTCCAGCCCCCTGCACAGAGCAAGGTCAGCCCCAGCAGCCTGCACGGGGCTGTGTCCAGTTGTGTTTTGAATCTTCACAAGCACAGAATTCCACAGCCCCTTCAAGCAGGCTGTTATTGACTTGTAAGCTTTACCTGCAAAACTTGAGTCCCTTTGCTTTGCAGAAAAGCCAAAAGGCAACTTTCAGTGGCTTCTGCAGACAATGCTGCCTTTCAGCTCCCATGTAATCACAGATAGCTCCAGAGGACACCAATCCCTGCAGGACTAACCCAGGGAACAGGACCCAGCCTTTAGCCAAAGGCAGGGTGAGGTGACAAGATGACAACAGCCTCACTGCCTACTTTACTTAAACTGCAGTACAGGCAGCTTGTCCAAATGCTGCTGGAAGCCTTGGCAAGCTCAGATCCCCTCATTTCCCATCTCTTGTCTCTGTCTTTACTCAGTGCCCCAGCAGAAAATGGTCCATCTTAAGGGAAGGAAATAAATTTTTTGAGAAGCTTTGGGACTATTGCTTTAAAATGCAGAGAGAGAGAAAATCTCTGCATGACCAAAATTCAATGCATACTCTGTGTTTATGAATTACTATACAGTTATTCTAACTAGTTTCACCTTAAAGAGAAATATCGTATTAAGCCCAGTCATTCCATCAACATTTAACAGCACAAATTATATTTCTTGAGACAGAGAAAAAAAAGAAAATAGAGAATAAAATAACCTTCCAACACCCACACAGTTGTCTTGCTTCTGATTTTTTCTTCTAGGACTTGATACTGCAAGCTTCCCACAGTCGTGGTCCTTCCAGGCAATGTGAGCTTAGAGGATGTAGATCTCTGCTCATCAAGCAATGAAATTCAGTTGCAAGCTAAAGTAAGTATAGATGCAGCACTATTTCAACTCTGGTTTCCTCTGATGTACAGCATAAATATAGGCAGTATAAATATATGCATAATTGACAGCCAATTCCAATTACTGAGTTATCACAGCACTGAGGAGGTCCAGAGATTTTGAAAGACATTGGAGGAAAGCTCATGCTGGGAATTTTGGACCTATACCTCAACATTTCCTAGGTTTTTTTTTATTCCTACCTAATAAATGAACAAAAATATGATGATTTACCCCCTCCTTACTCCTTATCTTTTCTTTCTCTCCTATACTTCAAACTTCTTTTAAGAAGCTTGGGTGGAAATAATTTTATTTTTCCAAATGCTGTGAGAATAGCTGGTCCTGTAACACTTCCAGAGCAGCTTTACTTCAAATGCTGCCACAGCAGCAAACGGGTCTGATGAGGATTAACACCTCCCTGTAATTGGTGGATTTTGATCATTTACAGAAGTGACGTTACTCCCACTGCTCTCATTGATTTTGTTTCATCAATCCCAAGTGTGATATTATCCCCCTGTAGTTTAACTGCTTTTTAGGTGGTGGGAAGGATGGTGAAGGGGAAGAAAATGGGGGCAAGTTGCACAGTTCATGCTATGTTTAATACTCTAATCCATATGTTTTATTTCAACATTCTCTGGTTTAGGCTGCTTTATTTTCATGTGTAGCTCTCTTTGTTTCACTTCTCATTACTTCCTTCATCTTCCTTTAGTTTGCAATGCATTGCTTTGCTTTCTACTGTCTAAATTTGCTGTGTATCTAGAGGTGCTTAGATTCAGTCGTAAAGAAGGTCACACAGAGTTCAGAAATGTTTGGAAAGGAAAAAAAAAAACTGAGAAAGACCCCCTATTTTTCTTCTGCTGCTGGAGGGTGCTGATGGTTTTGTGATTTGCATGGTGAGGGTTATTGGGGACTAGCTCTGGTTCCTCTTGTCCACATGCACTCAGGGCAGTGCAGGGCTGTGATGCTGCTTCCTCACATGAGATCATATCTGCAAATGAGCAGCGGGAGTTCTACTGGAGGAGGCTGGGGCGAGGAAGGGAAGAGACAGACTGCAGTCCAGTTTGAAATAATTAATCTAATCTTTCTGTTGCTACTCTGACCAATTCATATCATCCTGCTGCTCAAAACAAACTGCTGGATGTCGCGTTCTCTTTTTTATAGACTTCCTGTAGCCATTAGCCCTACGTCAGCTTATGTGATATATCACACATCCTTTAAAATTCTACATTCATTTGAACGAGTTCCTGAGTTATTAGTTCCTCCATCCACCCACTGATCCCTCCCTTCCCTGCTCTGCTCCAGGTAATCAGCAATTCAGCAGGACACTTAAAGCAACTGCTTACAAAATTATCTATCCAGGAGGACGTTAGAGGCTTTATGTATATACAGAGGAGGACCAAAAACAATTGGCTGGGTAAAACATTTACACATAACTTCTGGCTTTCTCTCAGGCAGAGCTTTTGCAAGGGATTTATAGGTCAGATTGGCTCAGCAGTTTCAGCCAATTGCCCACCCTACCTTAACAAAGCTTGCGTGTGTTTGTACAGCTGTGCTCATAGCTGTGGGAGTCCCAGGGATCCCACAAGCCTTCAGTTCCTCTACCTCCCCTTCATCATTTACCAGCACACAAATGTGCACAGAATGAAACTGTAGAAATCTGTCTGACTAGCAGGTTAAAGGCCCAGGATTCAAACCCTGTTTATTTTCTTTTCTTGATTTCCTGCTGCTACAGTGAGTAAATGGTATTTTTCTCCTTGCCTTTTTACCTGTTTGTCTATCACTGTTTGGCCAAGAATGAAAGAAACCATCCCTTTCAGGCTCCTTTAGAGGACTTCAAGGGACACAGAATGTTTATGTGCTGCTCTGGGTCTTCAGTGTTTTGTTCTGTTTCAGTGGGGGTGTTGGTATAAAATGGGCTATAAGTCACACAGAAGTAAATCCACCTGTATCTCCTGAAACTTCATGCTGAGGAAGGGATGTATTTTAATTAAAATTAAGCCAATTCACAATTAAGTCCAGTAATGTTTGATGCAGAACAGTTTAGAGGCAGTTAATATACCTTTTTGAACTGGTGCCACAAATTACAAAGTCTGCCATCTGGGGAGGTATTACATTTGAAATTAAATAAAGAAAAAAAGTCAAGATGTTTCTGAAAATTAGCTAGCAACTTCCAGCCAACCTCACATACATTAGGTTTTTTTTTTTAACAGCAAAAGAAAACAAGGAGGAAAAAAGGTTCTTAAATTATATCTATTAACCTAATAAAGTCCAGAAAGTAAGAATTTCAATAAAATGTTAGCTTAGCTAGTGATTTCAAAAGAAACTCTATTTGTATTTCAAGTATTATTGTCATTCCTAAAGTCTGATGCCAGTTTGATAAAAGCTCTAATTTAGAAAAGTATAAACTCTACTAACAAAAGAAATTAAAAACTGTCACATTTTCAAAGGATCCTATTACTCAGTTCTTGCAGACATTTCTAATTAGAGAACTGTATTCATTAACACTTGATATGTTAGCAATCTGCCAAGATTTCTGCTTTCTCTTTCAGTCATTTGGGCCTCTGTTCTGCAATGAGCTAAGCAGAGCCTCACGTCCACATCCAGCCTGACTCAGGGTAGGAATTCAGAGTGAGAGCAAGAGGTAGAGAGGTTCCAACATAAAGCTTGCAGGGGCAAAGGGACATTTTAGTTCCTTACTCTTTTGACCCCTCTTTTTTTTTTTTTTTTTTTTTTTTTTTAATTTTAAAAATATGTTGA
>JAOTQP010001286.1:30436759-30447736 GCA_026413545.1 Cichladusa arquata
AACATCATAAACTACACAAAATGGTAATGCAATCCAAATGTTTGTGCTGCCAGTGAATATTCTGATCACATCTGCTACCCTAGAAATGATTCCTAGAGCTGTCAGACATACCCCAGGCATGAGTCAAGAAGCATTTATACAAGTGGCTCTGCACTCTGTGCTCTTCAGTGAAGGACAGCAGATACTTCATTCAGGTAACAAAGGACACCTGCCTAGCTGAGTGAAAAATTATGTTCTCACTTCAGCAAAACAAAGTGCCTGAATGGCTGCTCTGGTGGAAATATCCCCCAAAGATGCTATGTTGGTGTCCAATGGACACATAGAGCTGTCAAAAAGAAACACTCTCTGCATGTATTTTCAGGACTTTCTGTACAGGATCAGTGAAAGGGAAGGTGCCAGATGATGTGATAGTGTACAGCTAAAATGTTTTCTTTTAACAACCTCGTTGTATGTTGCTGGGGTGAGTGAGTTGTAAGATGATCCTCTGGACACATATTTTGGAAACTTTTTGGTCAACTACCATGCAGCCAGCAGATTTAGGGCCAGTGATTAAGTTACTGAGGCTTTTGTTTTTTAAGTATGTTCTCCTCAATATATCTTTCAGGGCTAGCCATGTGCCAAGGGGTTTGTAACCAAGCTGTGATTCTCTTTCATGCTTTCAGAGGTCTCATTACAGGCTGCTGGCACCCACAGCCTGCTTCCTGCTTATTTCAGATGACCACAGCACTCAGCAGAGGCTGAACAGGGTAGAGAAGTCAGTAAACGAGTGGGTCACAAGGAAAGGAAATGTGCATTTCTTCTGGGAAGGCAGAGGGTTTTCTTTGCTGCAAAATGGTGGTTGCTCTGATCCCAGAGCTCAAGAAATTCTTTGCATAGATACTTTTTCACAGAAGCCAAAGGCAGGCCTTTGAAAGTAGCAGGGCATTATGCAGAGTTTTTGTAGGTTTTTTTTCCTGAGATACAGGCTGCAGGAAGAGTCTTGCTTCAGTTTCATGGTCAGAGTAATTTGTTTAGCTCTCTTGGCTTTCTTACAGTTTAGCCAGTAAATTTTAGGGCTAGTGATTTAACTGAGGAGAGCTTTTGCTTTGCCTCCATATTGTGGTTTATTCATATTATTTGGTTGCCATGCTGCTTTGACTATGTTAAGAAAATCATTGTGGGGGTTTTTCTTGTTTTGTTGTTTTTTGTTTTGTTTTTTGTCTTTTTTCTTCTAAACAGCTTCAATAATTCTTCCTTCTGAAGACACTAATATGTACTAACTAAATGTGATACCCAGTTCCTCAAGTCAAAACTGAGATCAGTAGAGTTTTCACCAAATGAGGATCTGGCCCATGACTTAAAAACAGACAAAAGGAAATAGTGTCCAAAGCTGACTTCTCTATTACAGTGTTTCAGCCTAAGTGAAATGCTTTGAGGACATGATATTGGGATTTTTTTTCAAGAGGATCAAATGCAAGAAATAAATAGGCATGCAAAGTCTGCTTCCCAGGTTATTCGGGTTTCGGAGCTCTGTTGTGTCCTGTTCCTTTTGCTTTGGTAAAACATCAGAGTGTAGAGGGTGACCCTGTGCACTTGTTTCAGATGAGTGTAAACAGAAGATGATATTACTTGTCTGAATGAAGTGGACTATCCCATGGAGGAGAATAATAGCTGTCTCCCAGGGCTGTTTTTCTCAAAAAGACTAGTGAGAACTTAAAAGTCAAAAGACCCAAGAAGAGGGTGAAAGTTGATTACTTTAAGGATTAAACTGTTACCCTGGTGAAGTCAGCAAATACTGTTTCTAAGCAATGATTTCAGTGTCTCTTGAGCGTTGTGAATCTGAACCGTGCAACTGGAATGTATTTCTTAAAGATGTAAATATAATGTTATTAGTTGTTAAAAATGCTATTTGGTTTTTTACTTCAGTTAAATAAATTCTGGAGTAGTGTATAACTTCTGCAGAGAATTTCATTTGGATGTGTGTTTTTAAAAACATTTAAAAGCTAGAAGTATGTAATTTAAAAAGTATACAGTTCTTTAATTTGCATCAAATTGTGTTCTGTTAAGAATGTGCTTGCACTTGGTGTAGATTTTTAGCCACTTTTTCTTCCTTGGAATTCCTTGGAAGAGGCAAACAAAAGTACTGTTGCTCTGGTAGCATCCTGTTAGGTAGGGAGTGATTTTTCACAAAGTCTGGATTATTATTTCATCAAGAAAGTAGGTAGATATTAAAGGTTACCCAGATGGTTTATATATTACTATAATAATCTTGTTCATAGAAACTCTCACAAAGAAAATAATTAATCATAAACCTACTGTGATCCCCCTAAAGCAGCGACTGTTTTAAGTTGAAATCCCATAATGGCTATGACCTCTAACCCTGATGTAACTGTTTCTATCCTGGCTACTAAAGTGGCTGCTCATGAAAGGCCATCAAATACAGAAGTAAATGCAAAGGTTAACAAAGTTAGTGGACCAAACAAACTTGATACTGAGAATGAACTTTCACATGTAGCAAGAAAATAAACACCACTCTTCCAGGCTGATCTACACAGGAGGTTTGAGATGCCAAAATATTAAATGTTATTAAGCACATAATCTCTATTTTACAGATAAGTGTTTACTCTGGGGGTTACCATCCTTTTATATTGATAAAAAGTCTTCGCTCAAATTAAAAAAGAAAAAAAGTTCATACACTAGTGTGTTTTCAGTGAAATGGTGTTTGCTCTAGACTCCAAGAGAGCATTGGTAATTGGTTTGAGAAAGAGAAGAGATTGCACTGAGATGTGTAAATCTTAAGCACTTTTTGTGTGTGGCCCAGTAATTAAACGTCTTTTGATTTTTCAACCCCTCCCCAAGCATAATCTTTGCATCATATTAAGCTTCAGGTTGTTCTTTTCAAAATTTTTGTACTCATCCTCCCTCCCCAGTCATCTCCATAGATGGGGAGAATGCAATTCATCTCTCTAATGCAGTGTCTGTTGTGAGGGGTTTTTTGGTCCAGAAATAGAAGTTGCTAATTGATGCTTTGCTGGTTGAGTTCAGCAGGACAGGACTTTGTAGCTGTTGAGCTCCAAGCATGCTTGCAAAGGAGTAGAGCATGGCAGATGTGCATGTGGGATGTGCAGGTATGCACTGGTAGCTGGAAAAGCATCTTTCAGATATAGGTATTTCAGCAGTCCTTGAAGAGCAGTGTGGGATTCGCTAGTCTGAAATTTATAGCTGTCCCCCATGCTGACAGACGAGACACCATCATAACCAGGGTGTCTAGATTCCAGCTGCCTGTAGTGTCCTTCTGTGGGATGCAGCATCTCTGCTGACCCCAGCTGCACCTCATGCCTTGAAAAGCATGAATTCTGCCTCCTTACACAGAAGTGAGACATAGCATTAGGCAGAAAGTTTCTTTTTCGCCATCATGACCCTGTGAAAATGCATAGGACTGCCAGGAAGCTAGTCCCAAATGGGAGAATAAAAAGGCAAGGTCTTTTTATGAGTTTTGAAAAGAAAAACAAAATTTTTCTTATTAATTTAATCAACTTGGTATCCTAAGCCCCAGTCAAAAATTTTTAGGCTGCTGTGGAATAAGCAATTCAATAATGAAAAGAGAAAGAAATGTTGGTTATATATAAAACTTGACAGTTGGGGAAGCTATTTCCCTGGCCTACAAAGTAGTTTTTCAGATAGATCAAAAGGAGTTGTTTAGTTCTACACAATTTCCAGTTTTAACAGCATTAAATACCTTTTCTCCAGTTAGATATCAGTCTTTGAAGATTTTGAAATTGTTATTCCTATGGGGAGGAGGATATTGAATAATTCCTACCAGTTATGAAACTCAATATTCTCCAGATGGTTATTGAGACAAGCTTTTACACACCATTGTAAAATGGGTTTAAAATATCCTGTGCTGTGATTGACTAAACAAGTCACATGGCTACTGCATACAAGTTTGAACTCCTTTTTCAACTAAATGACCTTATTAAAACCATAAACAAAATGGTACTTAAAGGCTGGCTTTAAAGCAGCAGCTATAAATCCTAGATTTATTGTAGTACTGTTCTGTTATTTGTGCTAAAAAAGACAAAAAAACTAGGAAGGCCATTCTCAGCATGAAATTATGCCTTTAGTGATCAATTGGTTTAAAAATATATAGTTCCATGTGCTTTAGCAGTCCTCTAACATTTTCTTCAAACGGCTTAACAAAATGATGTGTTCACAATCTAAGCAATGTCAAATGGTGCAAGGAAGGAGCAAAATCCTATGGTAAGGAGTGTTCCTTGAGCAACACTCTGCCTTCTCTTTCAGGAGTAAATTTGTGCCTAAAGAGACCCTAAGCATTTTTTTTTATTTATTTTTTTTCATAAAACCTTCACTCTCACTTGTAGTCCAGTGCCAAGTTGTGCTGCAGTGGTAAACAGCCCTAGCAAAGTCTCTCTGAATCCTGTAATACAAACAAATAACCCCAGGAAGGGGTTTCTGGTTGGGGTAACTGGGCAAGGAGGTGGGAGCCTGGCTGGTGTGGGTGGCAGTGGCTGCTTGGCAGGGCTGGACTGGTGCAGAATTGGAAGCAGGATTTCTCATCCCTGCCTGCTAATGCTCCCCAGCTGCTTCTGCTGCCACGCAGGGTGGCTGTCCCTGGTGCAGCCAGGTGTAACCTCCTGGACTGTCACCACTTCTCCAATTGCACAGATAGAGCCACAGCACAAGCCAGGGAAAACACAGCAGAGACAAGGGAATTCCATGGGAGAAGAAAAATTATTCTTAATACCTCCCCTCCCTGACCAGTGCTTGCACTGCAGTGTTTGCTGTGCCTTGGGGGAATAACAGCAGGCACCTTTCACTCTTTATCCTCTGCCATTAAACCATGCCTACCAAGGTGGACTTTTTTTTTCTGTATTCATTAGGATGGTGGTCCTGTAAGTTTTGTACCAGAAATTGTTACATTTCAAAGTTACTAAACTGTCCCCTTAGAGTTTTCAAGTTGTTTAGGAGTCTCAGTTTACAAAATCAATTATCCCCATTCAAATAAACACATCATTCAGTTTTGGGATTCTTTGTTACTGTTTATGGATCTCCCTTTTTTTAGGGTGACAGTCTACAAAGGTAAATTGTAAGGGAAAAGGCTATGCAAGTGGAGTGGGTTTAACTTTGAGAATAGCTCCATAGCCCATTCCTAAAGTGAAGGAAATCTTGGCATTTCTCCTCAAGGAACCAGCATTTTTTCCCTCTTGTTTTTGCATTGCATATGGCTTGTGACAATGAAAATATTAGATATCATAATTAACAAAAAGGCCTTTAATAAAAAACATGGTGATGAAAAAAATGCTTAGAGATTTATGTTTCTTTAGGAAATGTGTTTACATGAAAGGGAAACAGGAAAATCCATAAAGTGGTTGAATCTGGTACTACACTTAAAATCATGCTGCTAAGAGTTTTTAAAGCAATTTTTTTTTCCTCCTCTGTAAATATTCCACTTGTAACATAACTCACTTATCGACACTTTTTTTTTTTTTTTTTGCTTATTTAGTGTGCCTTGGATTCAGAGTTTCAGTTTAATATTGCTAACAGTCTTAGTAAAAACCTCAGGATTAGCAGTGTATTTGAACACCTGCAAAGTTCATTTAACAACTGGAATGGCAAATGTTGCAAAATTCAAAATACATTTAACATATTTTTAGTTTGAATGTTAACCGCAGCTGCTTAGTGCTGTTCAAGAGGCTTGGAATGTACATATTTTATACATCTCAAGGAATAGCTGTGATTGATGGCCTTTCATGTCAACTGTTTGATTTGCTGAGAGACAGAACAAAAAACAGTGGAAGCAGGAAAGTCTGGGAAGAGCTGCCAGACCAGCAAAATTGTTTGTGAAATTAAAAAAAACCTATCCAAGATTGGCACACTTCTGAATCTTAGCTGAATTCAATAGATAAAGGGGAAGAGAGAAAAAGAAGATGGAAAAATAGAGTAGTAAAACAAGACAAAACAGAGAAAACAGTATTTATTGTTTTACTGATTGCATTCACATAGATGAGTTGTCCTATCATTCACACAGATTGAAGTCCAACAAATGCATCATACAGAGCTATGAATATCTGATGTACAGGTATTTTACAACCCTTACAGAGCCAGATTTTTCAATGGATCATTCACAAATCTTTCAGAGAAACACACTTTTCTATGATCCTTGGCACTGATAGTATCATTTTCCATACCAGACTCAATGATTAAGCCAGATGCACTAATTTTCCTTTTTCATTCTGAAGAACTGGTTCTTCTCATATTTATATTAGCTATGACTACTGCAGCTCAAAAGATTTTACTTGAATAACTGTTGATATATTTGAGAGCAAGAAATAAAGCCTTTTAATCATTTATTTTCAGTATTGATAGATGTAAAGGAGTTTTGTCCAGATTTCAGACAGTTCCAGTTTTAACTAAAACCATCACTATGTACAAATTTAACATTTAATTTTCTAGGAGACTTTGGTCTTCACCTCTTAACTCACTGGAGTAAATAGGCAGGGATGGAAAGTCTGTAAAGTAAACACATGCTGCACTCTCTTCTCTTTAGTTTTGCAGAAGCTACTTCCTAAATTGTTTTTTAACGAGTGTTGTAGATATTCAGCTGACTTTGCTGGCAACCAGGGTAAAGCATCTTGCACTCCTAGATTTCAAGCATCTATCTAGACTAAAAAATGGAGCACAGACCTTTAAAAAAGCCAAAAAATACAGCAGCTATTTGTGCACAGCTTTTAGGCCATACCTATTTAGGGCAAACTGGTGAACATACAAAAGCTGAAGAGACAGTAGTGTTCACATACCTTAGTCTAGACTTCCTTTGTGTTTTGTCTGAATCATGAAGAAGAAACATGAATGAGCAAAGATGAATGTGGACAGCAGAAGGATTGAAATACTTTGTGGTGTGATCTTCATCACTCAACATATTTCTGCTGTGGGGGACATTTTAATTGGAACTGTAACTCTGGTGTCTCTTCAGCCTGAGCAACCCTTGGGATAAAAATCTTAATCTCTTTCCATGATGAATCAGAATACTGTATTACTTTTTAATGGACATGGAACTGGTCTGAGCACCTTCATACACTCTTCAGTACTTTTTTTTTTTTACTGCAGCTGCTCAATATATTGAGAAACTCAGTCACACTGAAAAAGCTTTAGACATTTCAAAATTCAGTATGCCAAGAGCTTAGTAATGGGTGACTTACCCCCACGCTCCATTCACTTGTTTCCCTGTGGAATACAATGTCCAGATCAATGTTTCTATTCTGATACTCAAAGCCCAGTATGAAATTGGCTGCAGTTAGATGATGGCTAAACACTTCCCTTAAGAACAGGGCTTCCCACCAACAGCTATGTTTTTTTCTGGGAGAATTGAATTGTGCACATTCCAGAGAGGTGTTTGAATGCAAATGCTGGGGAGAAAAAAGCAATGATTCAGAATGAAATCCAAAAAATAACTGTATGATGTAGTTTTGCTCAGTAAAACCTGGATAGAATGAAGTGTTGAATAATTTGGCTTGAACTGTTGAAAAATGTAGCCAAAACTGTTCAAAAGTAAGTCTCTGTTTACTTCAAACATGTCATTTAAGTATGTGCTTAATTTTTCCAGGATCTTTTTTTGCCAGCATCGTGAATAATCAAGCTTTATATTCTTATTTTATGTACCTTAATACACAGTTGCCAAACATGTAAAACACAGAACTGCCTTTTGGGCAGGACGAAAGATTGACCTTATGTCTTTAATTTTTCATTTCTATTATAGTATACTTTGGAGGTGGTTAGGTAAGGATAGATGCATTTTATTGCTCTGTTTCATTAAAAGGTTTATAGAAGTTTTCTGCTGTGTAATAAGGTAATTTAATAACATATTGTCTATATTCCCTATTTTTCACTACAGGAACTCATTGAAAATTGGTACTTGCCATATGCTGATACAAGGTCCTGTATAAGTGACAATTTCAACTATATTAGTTAGTAAAGTAAATTCTTAGCAAAATATTGAAGCTTAAATAAAGCTTCAAATAAAGCTTAAATGGTGCATTAAAAATTATTGAATAAAACCTATTTAAATTTTTTTCTAAACCAATGCATTTTGACTATTTCTCCTTCCTCTGTCTGAGCTAGGGTATGCTGCCCAAGCAGAGGGTTTGTTGGCTTTACTCATATCAATGACACTTATGGAATCTGTCTCTTTTGGCCCTAAATATGATACATGTGTCTAAAAGACTCAGGATATAATTTCTAGCTGCAAGTTACTCTTGCAATTTAGCTCAAAATCAGGTATATGACTGTTAAATTATGTGAACTGCAATCAGGTTATTCCCTCACTTTTGAGGGCTTGAGTGCATTGGTGAACATTTTTGCATGCAATTGTCTTATTTCATTTTGAAGCTCAGCCTTTGAAGCCCTTTTGGACTGAAACACCCCACTGACCCTCTTCCAGATACAAACGTGCGAGTCTCGCAATCTGGAACTGATTGCCCAGACACCATCTGGAGTTCCTGCTCCTTGCTACAGCCTGCTGTAATCCCGAGGCTTTCACAGCAGAAGTAGCACTTTACAGTATCCTTAAGAACTCAAAATATTTCAAAAATGTCTCAAAATATTTCCAAATACTTCTGCCAGCTGGGGACGCTGGGAAGGTTGCCATGCCCATAAACACTTGCATGCCCATATGCAATTCAGTCTATTTCATGTAAGTACTGCCCGAAATGAGAAGCTGGGCAGGGCATTGGGGTGACATACTGAGATGGGAGCAGTGTAGGTGAAATCTCCTCAGTCTGGGTGCATAGTTGTTCCAGGCAGTTGCTTCTTTCAACCTATTTTTAGCACATCTTTTCCCCAGGCAAAATGTGGGGGTTCTGTGGATGGCTGATCCTCCTGGAGGAAGAATGCAGCCCTAATCCTGTCCTGTCTTCTGGTATGTGAGGAACTCCCCAAAATTTTTCTCCTCTCTTAATCCTGAACTTCCCTTTCACTTAACAGGCCATTAATTTTTCTGTAAGAAACCCCTTTTTGGGAATGGGTTTGGACATTAACAAATACCTTGTATTGCAATTTTCCAGCTTCAACCACTTCAGCAGCTTAAGCACTGTGATGAGAAAACAGCTAAGGACAATCAGTGGAAAAAAATATGTTGGGAAATGAAAACCTCAGGATCTCTTGCATTATGTTTTTGACTCAGGAGTCCATAATTTTGGAGAAAGAAATATCTGAGCCAGGAAAGGAGGGTCTTTTCTTCCCAGCACCTCAGTGGCATATAAGACATTGGAGTTTCTGTAAGGATTGCCTTGGTCCTTGTTAAACTCACAGATAACTTATTATTTCTGAGTGGAACATGTAGGTCTCAAGCCAGTGTCCACCAAAACCAGCTGAAGGCTTTTCATTTTCTGTAATCAGTTTTTGACTTTCCACTTAATGGTGGGGGGAAATTACTTTTTTTTCATACCATCCATTCAAATTTCAAATATTTGAGTATTTAAAACTTGCTCAACCTTGAATCCTCTTTATCTGGAACAAAGCTTTACAATGGCAATCAGTGAGAAGTAATTCCAGTTCGAAACAGAATCTACAGACATTCAGTGTTTGGTCAGTCTGGAGAGGGAAAACACTGCACAAGTGCTTTTCTAGCATAGAAATGTCCAAATACTTTGCATACAAACTTTCAGAAAGACAGAGCTAAACACTACAATTTTTGAGTCAAGAAGAAAGAATTTCTAGCAAATTTTCATGGGAAAATTTACAATGGAAATAATTTTGTAAGTAATAATAGCAGCAGCTGTTACTTATGTTGCTCCCCTAATAATAAAATCCTGTAGGAGCAGTTGACCACATTCAAACACGAAAATGTTTCAGCCAAGAAAAAATGTCTTGTTTTACTGAGATTCCTTTTACCCCCAGCTGGTTTTGTATAATTAAATCTATCCACAAGGAAATGTCTTAGAAGTGTTTTTGGTTGTTTATTTAAACTTTTTACTTTCTCATGTGTTCCCTGTACATGCGATCAGGCCAAGTGCTGCTCCCAGTCACGAAGGTTGGAATCCAGAATTACTGTGCTAATATCAGCTGCATCAAAGTCAGCTCCAGAGACTAGACAAATCTGTCCAAGAGTACTAGGTGAACACTGTTTTGCAATTTAACACCATTCTTCAAGTTATTCTTGCTATTGCTTAGTCATTTATGAGCAGACTTACCACCATTATTCATTATTACACTGACAATAGTCTGTTCCTTTTCCCAAAATGCAGTGTTTTCATACTGGTTAAATTTCTGCATGCTATTCGAAGACTTTTCAAGCTCTTGTGGCATATGAGTTCAACTTTCATATGCTACTTTGTCACAAGAATTCATCTCACTCAAAAGAAGCAAGAGCCCTACCTGTATGTTCATCTGAAAAGACCTAAAATCTCCACACAGGAAAAAAAAAAAATTAAGTTCTCCAAGGATTTTGATATGATTCTTGAGAAAAAATGCATTCAAAAGAAATCCTGAAAGTTAAGTAACTAAATAAATTTTCCTAAATGAAATTAGAAGAATTTGTAACTGCCCCAGGACTGGCATAATTTAATCAATTTCTATGATGTTCAGTAGCTCTCTAATGTTCCTGCAATGTCTGCTTCTTCGACCAGACAGTATCATGATGCTCTAACCATTAATATAAATATTAATATTTTTACAGCAGTATTATAAACTACTCTGTAAAATTCACTCTTTATCATATGAATGAAATTATTAAAATTAACTTTTTTTTAGGATCTAATTGAATATAATACATAAAAATAAAAGGTAATTTGTCACTCATTGAACTCCCAGAGGTAAAAGTATGTATCCAACTTTAATTCGCAGTTTGTTATCCTGTATAAAGAATCTTAATTAACATAGGGCTAATTGATGAAATAGAGGTAATTAATTTCCTTCCTTCCTTCCTTCCTTCCTTCCTTCCTTCCTTCCTTCCTTCCTTCCTTCCTTCCTTCCTTCCTTCCT
>JAOTQP010001286.1:30451143-30470622 GCA_026413545.1 Cichladusa arquata
AGGAAGGAAGGAAGGAAGGAAGGAAGGAAGGAAGGAAGGAAGGAAGGAAGGAAGGAAGGAAGGAAGGAAGGAAGGTTAACACTGTGAAAATTTTGTTTGTATTGAAATAAGCATAGAGTTCCTTTGGGCCTTGGTAATTAGAATCAACAGGGCATAAGAAAATATTTGATTTTTATGAGGAAAAGAATTACAGGCGTTCTTTATTACAGAAAAAAAATGGAAGACTGAAAAATGTAACTAGAGAATGAATAGCTGAAAAGCAACCTAAACCCACTTTTATTTGCAATATCTCATGATTTGTAAAGCAATATGAATACTGGGTAGCAGGGAGAGGATAATGCTTGTTTCCAAATGTGCGAGGTTGGCAACCATATGAATGCATCCCAGGAGCCCTGATTATTATTTGTACATCAGTTGACTGTGATACTCCTAAACCTTTAAGTAATTACATTACACAGGGCTCTGTATTTTTTAGCAAACTTCTTCTTCTGTATTCCTGCCTCTTCAGTCAGGATATGTTTCACAACTGGAACAGCTTGCGCCGGGTTAGCCCCCTGGGAAAGCTCTAATTTACAAAACTCTGTTTAGAAAAATCAAATCTATTTAAAGGCATTACATTATAAACATAAACTCCCTAATGAGCTGTAGTGGAATGGCTCTAGGCAATAACTTGCGAAGTTCAAATGATTTAGCCATTTTCTGCCATGTATTATTTTCATTTAATCTGCATCACAAGGACTGTAAAGAGTCCAGCTGTTCAAAGTGAGTCTTAAAGAGTCTTGCCAAATGCAAAGGCTTGTCCAATTGTTTCCTTTTTTTACCGTGTTTGGGTAAAGACTTAATAATTGATAGATCGCATGGTTCCTAAGTTTAAAAAAGAATAAGAAATGGAATGCGAAGAGAGTCAACATTTCTATATAGAAATTATAGAAATTATTGCATTTTAAAAATAGGCAATTAGAGACCACAGGAAGGAAGGAAAGAAGGAAAGAAAAAGAAATCTGTGGAACATCCTTGGTGTAGTGAAACAATCTGTGTTTTCATGTTCAGATCCTCACTCCTTTGGGACCAAGGGTGCATCCTAAGGATGTGATAAGTCTCTCTCTCTCATTGACTTTGCCACCTTCTAGCTGCAGTGCAGCTTTTTATCAGCTATACCTGTAAGAAAGGCAGTACAGTCCCCCTGTGTGACAATTAATTTCTACTGTGTTGAGATATTTCTAGGAAATTTTTTCAGAAATCCCACGATTTTTGCTTAAAAGTGGGACTAGATGAAGTGATGGAGAACACACAGGTTCTCCTAGAAGAAATACAGCGTCAGATACAGAATACACTGGTGACGTTTTTTACCCTTCCTTTAAACCTTTCCATTGTCCTGTTAAATCCATGGTTTGCCTCGAGTTAGATTTAGGTAATCGAAATACACATTTTTGAGGGATCTATTACATAATTCTAGTAAAAAGTTAGAATATAACATCAGCAATCTGTACCATCGAGTACTTGCTCTTTTCAAGAGTTATTTTCAGCATCCAGAAAATGCAAATCTGTACCTGTTACAGGATATGGTATTTTGATCTGGTCAAAATCACTTGACAAATTTAAACATTAAAAATTAATATTCTGAAATGTGTAAATGTTAAAACCACAACTTCCATGTAGTAATGGTGAATGAATATAGCAACCATGGTCTATTTAATAAATGAAATGGTGTAATGTTAACTGGAAGAGCTGGATTACATTCATTTAACTGCTTCCTATTTTAAGCAATTATTGTAAAATCATTGTATGCTGGTGGGAACACCTTTATCAAAAGCAAGTAAAAGGAAACAATTTTGACTTTTTATTTTAACTTCTTATTAAAAGACTTGGTTTGTGCAAATATTCCCTCTTTTTTACAGTGGGATATTGTACTGGAAGTGGTAACACAAATCTGGAAGAACATAAGTGAATTAAAGTAGTGATGCAGTAAAAATTTTTGTTCAGTTTTTCAGCTCAGTTGAAAATGTTGTAACAAAGTCCCTTGCTAAAGGCTAATGCAACTGTACTGCAACTGTTAATCTGCATAAGGATTGTTTAATCTTGCTAGACTGGTGTAAAAGGATGAGCCATGCATGAGGATCCAGTCCAAGATATACTGCAATGCGTATTAATTATGAAAGAAATTAATTAATTTTCCTGATCTTCACCTATTTTCTTTGGTTATTTGCCCACAATTTAATCATGCAGCCAGCATGTGTACAAGCTATTTGATTTCGATGTCCTGAATAGAATGCAAATATAAATGAGTTTGATAGCCCCATCACAATCCTGGAATGGTAAAAAAAAAAAGGGAGATTCACCTGAAAGGCAATATACAGCTCAAGAACAATGTTTAGGATTGTTTTTGGGACTGTTAGGTGTATTATACACCAGTACCTATTTGAGGGTCAGATCACTCAGTGCCATTGCAGCTGCAGGGCACAAAGACAGCTTTAAACTGCTTGCACTCTCCCTTCACTAGTGCTAAGAAGACCATCCTCCAGATTTCTCTCTTGACATAACTTAAAATACCCTGTGGGATTGACAGCTGTAGGAAGACAAGCCAGACCCTATGATAAGTTGTACATGAGGAAACCCAAAGCACACTCTCTCTCTGTTTAAAGAGACATCATGAAAACAGTAGCACTGTATCATTTGGAATAACTTCTGTAATGATTAAAAATGTGAGAATTCCTCTACCTGCTTCTCTAGTGATCTGCCAAGCAGAAATTAGCATAGACCTGCAAGGATGGAGAAGCACAAAGGTACCTGAGTGTACTCGACTGGAGGAGGAGAGAGGTTGACTATTGCATGGTTCTCCTGCCAGTGAGATTAACTTCACGACCTCAACAGACCTATATTTTCATTTACCAAAGAAAAATTGGACTGAACAATACTTCACTGTATTGTACCAAAAAACAGAAACAGAAATTTTAATGACCTTGCTAGAGAACACAAACAGAAATTCTTTTCCCTTATTTATCAGACCTGGCTTTTCCTGGCAAAAATTAACCTATGCAATGTTCTGCTGCTACTAGTGCTTGAGTCAGCTCTGGTGTAATGGAATATAAACCTTACAAGAGCTTCCATGACCTGCTTCTAGCTGATGTATACCAATACAGTTCCACGAAGGCAAATTAATAATTGAAACTTTTAGCTCATGAGTCGAGGTACAGTGCTTTGACCAGGCAATCAGCCCTTAATTCTATTTATTTGGCTAGAATTGTGCAGTGCTAATGAGATTATAGCTTGGGGATTAGGAAATGCCTTTCCAGAAAGACAGGCTGAACTTAGAGAGATGACTGACATGCTAACCCTACACAATGTCCATGGAACATGCTGACTAATCTCATCAGATTAGTGAACTGTGGACCACTCAGTGGGTGGTCCAGATTACACTGTACAATAGCAGTGGCCATAGAGAGCACAGTACATCAAACCCAACAAAATAAGAGGTTGGTGTGCAATTTGGGGTGGTGTGCAGTTACAGACACGTTCATACTTTACTCAAATGCACACACACGAGGATTAATCACAATTTTTTTGTTATGTCTTCATATAAGTATGTTCTCTGTTGTTTCTTTATCTGCAACTGGAGAAATTTAGCTTCATTCTCCTGGGAAAAAGATGTCTGTTATTCTGTTTTTCATTTCCCATCTGGTCTGATTGTTTGAATACAACTGCCCGGACTTTGGAAGAGTGTTTCTTGCTTTACTTTCATCACTGGACAAAAGAGGAAGTTACAGAATACAAATTAAAAATGGCTAATAATTATGAGATAAGAAAACTGCAGTTTTCGTGTCCTCTTACCTAGTGCTAATGGTTTAGGAACTAATGTGGATGAAGACTTTGATCACTTAATTAAAAACTGGAGGTAGAAAATTAAGATCAAGGGCAAAAGATCTCCTGGTGAGTTATATCAGCTTATTATAGCTGTTGAGAATTTTTTTTCTGAGTTCGTGTCATCCCACAGTCTTAGGCAGAAATGAGTAGGTACTTCCAATACTTCATGGAAAGGATAGCAAACTTTGTAGTTCTTAGTATAATAAAAGTGTGAAAAAAACTTCTAACAAACAACACATCAGGATAATGAAGACTGATGCAATGTTTCCCTTGGGGAAAATGTGCAGTTCAAACAAGATGATATTACATGATGAAACCAAGCGAAGATAAAGACAACCAAATTTCTTCCTCCTAACATTAGATCTTACTGAGGTGAAACATTTGAATTATTGCAATAATGACTCTTCATGATTGTCCCCTCTCGACAGCATGATGGAAGACGATCAACTGCATATCCATTTGGCCATGACAAAGAGGTTCTGTGTCTGCCAGAGTTATTTCACTGATTATCTTTTAACTGCTGAGCTGACTCAGTTAAATAATCTACTGGGTCTGTCCTACTGTTCTCCTCAGTTTAGTCTGTCATTGCATCCAGCAGATTCCACATAACCTGTGCTTGCCCATCATCTACAGTGACGTTCTAAGGTGATTCTTGTAGGCACTAACATACAGTGAGGCATCCTGGCACCTACCCTTTCAATTTGTTCACTCAGTTATCACCACCAGCACAGCCCAAGGCTGTCTGACAGAGTTCATGCAATTGCACTTAGCTACAACTTAGCTGTAATTCACTTAGCAAACTTAATAAGTATGTGGGAAACAAGGCATGTGCTAATCTTACAAGTCTCTTCAGGGGTTCAAGCCCTGTTTAGGACTGATAAACGCTGCCATTTACCCTGTCAAAACACTTGTGTTTTGAACTTCTTGAATCTTGTGACCAGAGTGTCATTCTTGCTGTTAATATTTCCTGAACTACAAATGCCAAACTAACAGATGCTGAGTTAAGATGGGAATAATTTTCTACTGAGGCAGAGTAAGGACTATAAACTTTAAGAGGAAATACATTCACTGTTAAACAAAACATTTTGTTTTTGAAGAGCTAGGTTTAAGAGAGATTTCTGAAATGTGACCACCAAGCTCATCTATGCCCATCCAGCAGATGAAGTGCATCAGGGTTGTTTGGCAAGGAAAGCTGAAATACCCTTAAAACAGCTCTAGAGATCATGCAGAGAGGAAGGTTTCAAGTTCCATCCATCCCAGCTCCTCCTGAAGTGCCAATACTGGGGCAAGTACTGCTTCAGGCTTCCTTCTGCCCTGAGTTGCCCAGGACAGCAGTCTGTGTTTCTTTCTCCCCACGCAGAGCAGAGGCTGCTAGCTATGTGTCTGTGCCTCAGTGAAAAGCCAGAGCCCTATGGCAAGCTCAAATTTATGAAAAACCACTTAGTTTTGCATGTGTCCTGAAATTCTGGCGCTCCCTATGTTCATCTAAAGCCAACTGAGCATCTAAAATGAACAAAATTGAAGCTGGTGGTATTACATCTTGTCTAACCCAGATGAGACCCTCTTTTGCAGGCCTTGTTCCTGGAAAGTATATGCTATAGGAAAGGGATGGAAACAGGCAGAGAACAGAGCCGATGAAAACAGAATTAAGATTTTGGGTGGGCTTACTCCAGGAAAGGGGATTTAGTGCTGTGTGCCAGGATGCTTGTAGCAGGGAACTGATTCCAAAGAAGACTGCCTCTATTCTTCAAAAAGACCTACTCAAAGGAGTTTTGAAAATAAATTAGGAACACGATACAGCAGTAGGCAGAACTGGTGTAAAATTCCAGTGTCAGCTGATTTTATTGAATGCACAGTGAAAGGAAAAAGAAAAAACGAATTGATAGTTAACATCTACAAAAAAATAAAACCTTGACAGGTAATTTGAGCCTGTGTAACTCTACTCAGCAGGAAAACAGGAAAAGTCATTATTTGCCAAAACAAATCTTCCAAAATCTGATAATATTTAGGAAATAAACAGCTCAATCAACAGACTCGAAAAAGTTCAGGCAAATTTCCTTTCCTAAGATGATGTTGGGCAGTATCAAGTAGAACCACACAAGGTGCTGTGGTTGTGAAAAGAGATCCCCTCCAACATTGCCATGCTCTGCTCATAGAGAAATACATTTCACAGCAACCATGAACAGGTCTGTGCAGTGCACGTTTCCTCCACACACAGTGGGCATCAGCATCACTGAAACAAAGGCTTTGACGTCACCTCTGCATTTTTACAGGAGTTATTTCTCCTGTTGTGAAGTTCATGCTGTAATCCATTACTTTCAGTGAGTTAAGTCAATTGTAAATTGCATGATATAAATGATGACTGAAGTTAATTGAAGGCAGTATCCTTTACTACTGTGTGAGTCAGCAGTGGAGGACTCAGAAGTAATTCTGGTTCTGATTAAGCTCTGATTTTGGTCAAAGGCTTTCAGTAATTTTTGCCTTTTTTAAAAAATTGAATTCCAGCCAGCACCTGTTAGATAACAAAAGAGACTAAAACCACATTCAAAAACTCTTTAATCAGTGGAAAAACTAGCAAAAAAAGACATGAAGTCCTGAAATCACTCTCCAATCAGAATGTATGTTACTAGCAGAGGAGAAATATTTAATCTTGCCTTGGGCACAAGAGGAAGAATAAACCTTCTGGTCTTGTCCTTTTCCTGGGCATGGCTGTGATCAAAGAAAGAAGATATTAGTCACTTTTCCCAAGTCCTTCTGAAAGAATAAAGAAGTCTGGTTTTCAAAATATGGCATGAAGTTCTTACCTATCAGACACAATAGATCATAATTTAGGACTGCAAATTTTCAGGAAAGGAAATGACGTGAAGCAGAACAAGGAGAGCATGGTAAAGCTCTCTTCTCCTGTGCCATTTAATGGTTTAAATTTTTTCACATCCTCACTTTGTCGGGATTTTATTTTTTCTGGAGTGAAAAAACTTTCAAAATGCTAAATTTAGTAATCTTCTTTTTTCCCCTAGGTTTTATTTGGCGATTTCTGGCCCCATCATTACAGAAATTGAAAGGTTACTGGAAGTTAAAATTCCAAGTCCTATTTGTCCTGTTAGAAAAAGGTGAAGGGTTGGCTATCAGGAAAAACAGCCTCCCTATTATGTTGTTGCAAATAACTCCTAAAACAAAATGTACCTTTCATGCACAGGAACAATGAAAAACAGCTTTGAGGTTGCATTTCTTTAGATAGAATTATGTTTATGACTTAAAAATCCTTATGTACAGATTTTGAGGCTTATCAGATGACAAACAATAATATGATCTCCATTATTCTATGCTCCATGAGTGAAGGACAAATTTCAAAGCCAGAACAATATAAGATTATATATGGCAAGCTATTAAACAGGGTCTTTTGGCATGCCATTTTGGACGAACTAATTGCACCCAACAGCCAGAGGAGAAGGAAAATAGATACCAAAGGATTCAAGCCAGCAGAGCATGCTACAGAGACATTTGTTACTCCTCTGGGTCTAGTGAAAGCCTACAATATATCACTGCACAATTGTTCTCAGGACCTTTAGCTATTTTGTTTTATAAACCCTGGGTGCTGTTCAGATGCAGAGGATTTGGAGAAGGGGGACTGCAAGCAGACAGATAATCACAAGAAAAATTCAGCTTTTTTTTTCATGTATGTTGTGCTCCATGGTATTTACAATAGCAGCAATCTGTTTTCATGACAGCATGTTTTTGTAAACCCGAAGAGATAAACTTTCTCAGCTATTTATAAATCAGATGCTTACATTATGATCTCCTGCCAGTAACTCTGGTCACTCTTGAACTTTGCTGTGTTCAGTTTAACAAATCTGTTTGTTACTGTAGTGCCAAAGGTGAGAAAAATATACTGGAATCCTGTAGAGAAGATGCAATAGCTCTTTGTGGCTGGGACAGTGATGTCCTGCCACTGTTAGGGTAAAGGGAAGTCACACACCTTAGTCCCAACACAGATAGGAGCCAACAATCACAGACTCTGTCTCAGATCTGCCATTAACTTGTGTGTGGTCTTGGAAGAAGGTTTTGTCTTGATAAAATGAAATCAATATTATCTCTCAATTCTTCAGTATTCCGGTGATCTTCTATTAGACAATATATGCAATTAAGCAGATTATCACTAGTATTTTTCCTCTTTCCTTAATTTAGTCTTGCTATTCAATGTACAATTAGAATTATTAACAAGCAAGATGGATTTCATAGCCTCCAGGAAACATACCACAACAAGAGGAAAAAAATTTTGCTTTTTTGTGTATATTTTGTTTTGAAGGAGCTCAGCAATTTGCTGTACTCTTCTCAAGGCAGAAAATCCATACTCACATGATTTATAATTAATCACTTCTACATTGAGTAACACTTTATTTTGATTTCCACAACTTGTCCCTGTGAGCAGGCCACAGATATCCTAATGGGGCTTTTAGGAGCTTTTGTTAAGCAATTTAATAAATTCTTTTTCAAACCCTTTAAACAGCCACTTCAAGCTCTTTTAACATGTAAATATAAGACCAAACATATTTGATCAGGCTACAGGTCTGTTTAGTTTAGTTTAGTTTAGTTTAGTTTAGTTTAGTTTAGTTTAGTTTAACTGCAGCCAAAAGTAATTAGTAAAACAAGTAAGAGGAGATAAAGCATTCATGCCAGGATCTGCTCACAGTTTCTAAGAACTCGGGGCTCAGGTGTATATGGATAACAGCAACTTTAGGAATAAAAAGCATACTTAGCATTTTTGACCAGACCATCCAGCAGTTATTACATTTAGAATTGCAAAGCATGAGAAGGATAAATGCAATTTTAAGCCAGAAGTGCAGTGCAGAGACACAACTTAGTACAAATTGTTCCATTAACCCTTTTCCTTGTTAAGTAACTGCAAACCTTAACTCATCCTCCCTGCCCAAATATACTCTCATACACACAAAAAGCAACCTTTTAGATCTCTCTCTCCACCACATTAACAGAAAAAGATGCTGAAGTCTAAAAGCCTAAGAGAAGTGAGTGTAGAGAAATCCTACAGAAATACTGTAGCCACACCAAAGAAAGTAGTTCTGCATCTTCTATAGCATAGGCAGGGATAGTGGAAACACATGAACTAGCTACTGTTCATAAGTCAGTACCAGACTACACACCATGATTGCTTTAAAAGCAGGAAAGTCATAGCTGGACCAGCAGTAAATGGACATAGGAAGGATATAGCCAATTTTTTAATTATTCCCATGTTTCAGTAACTTACAACTGGTCTTTGAAACTTGGTAGCTGGGCCTGGTGCTTGGGACTGCCTTTTGCTAGTGCTCAAATTGCCACAAGATGCTGGAAGCACTGGAAAGCTCCAGTGTCTTTGTGCTCTGCTCAGATAGCTCAGAATTTCCTGCACGCCCAGCAGTCTTCTAGAATCTTCTATCAACAGCCCACACATATCATCCCCTTCACTTCAGAAGCAGGATAAAAGGATCCTTCCTTCCCTCCAAAATACCCTTACAGCTTCTAAAAGGCACATTGTAAGTACAGTGCTGTACTTACCTTCAACTGGTTGCTTCAGTTTCCACTTAAACTGTATGAAAGGAAATTCTTACACATATCTGTACTAATCATAAACCCAGGGTTTGTTCCCTGAATGTTGTTCGTCTTCTGAAGCTCAAAAAGCATGATGGCAAAGAAAAGGGAATGATTCTGCTTTAGAAGATAATTTCCTGTCACATATCTAAAGGTGCAGAGAAGGAAGACCAAAGGGTAAAGATTAAGGTGCTGACAATCCTCTCTGAGTGGCAGCCTCATTGATACCCTTATTGATAAAGGTAGAGTGGCTTTTGTTGGAACTAGAGGAGTGTTAGGCAAACTGACTCCCTTAACTCTGGTGCAAGATTGAGTTTATGCACTCTCTTTGGGCACATATAGCCTGACTCCTCACAGCCCAGGGCAAAATAAGGAGCTCTATCTGACAAATGGGAGGGAGGGTTTGCTGCCAAAAATCCTACTTGTGTTTGGGTCTCCCTTTAGCCATGTGCTGCACATGACTGCTTATGGAAAGACAAAGATTTTTTAGTGCTATGACACTGATGTAATGAAAAGAAGGATGCCTGATATCCAGTCCTAGTTCTGCCCACAGCCTGATTGCTGCCTCTAAAATAGTAATTTCATTTCTCATTGACTCAGTTTTCCCATTCCTAGCATGAGGAGAGTAATATGTTAGGTCAAAGGATCTTTATACATAGCCATAAGAGAAGAAAGTCACATAATCATGTTTTTTTTTAAGGAACTAAATATTGCAAGAAAGAATGGAATTATGTGTCTCTAAGTAAGTAAGTCTCTAAGAGTATTAATTGATGGACTGCTGAAATGCATAGCAAAGATGCAAACTCCACACTCAAACAGAAAACTGTGTAATTTGAACAATGATTTTTTCTAAATTGTAAAGTTTTCTGCTGCTGTGTTCCATTAGCATTGACATAATGAATGTTACCCAAATATTCTGATTGGCACACTTAATAAATTATGAACTATGAGACAGAATTATATTTTGGGGACAATTCATATGTTAATATGTCTAATTATGACACCAGATCATGCCAGAAACAATTGGAAAATTATTGTAATAATAACCTTCAAAATTATGTTAGACTTTGTAATGAACAGTTTAATGTGATATGAAATTACCTAAAGCCTGAAAAGTGTTGAGAGGCAATGGAAAGCACAGGATTATTTTAGCTCAATTAAACACTGATGAGACATTTTAAAGACTTTTCCTCTTAAGTGAAATACCATAACTATGAACATATAATTATGAAATCTTAGACAATTATTCTGAGTCATAATACTGATATTTTTATTGAAAATAACATTTGATTGCTTATATTTTGAAAAATCATAAGCAGTTAGTAAAAGTTGACCTTTGTCCAATATAATTTCTCTAAAGCTGTCAAACTCATGCTGCAAGCTTGTCTTAGCCTCACCCAAAATCTTGTAAATGTTCTTCAAGCTACAAGATTTAGTTTTATTCAGAGTGCCCAGGACACCAGACCTTACAGCTATGGTAGTGTCTTATGTGGCATGTGGGATACCCACATGAGAAGGGCACATGGCAAAGTCTTTTAGTTACTGCTTTCTACTCAGGGAGCATGCAGCATTTCTCATTATCCAGGAGATCAGGAGAGCTTCTCTGTGAGGATAAATGCATACACATAAAACCTTCTCCAAACATAAAAGGCTGTTGCATTTCTGAGAATTCTGAATACTCGTGATTCAAATGTATATGCCTGCCTTCCTCTATGAGTCGGATTAAATGAAACAGAAAACCTTGAACTTCTTTAGCCTTCCAGGATGAAGTGGGTAGGCATGTGTGTGCATTGTCATGAGACAATGTCAAAGATTTAATTTTACTTGACTACATTTTATTTTCCAAAAGAGAAGAGAGTGTATTGGCTACCATCAACTGCTCTGGGTGCTATCTAAGGAAAAATGAAAAACTTCAAAACAGAAATATCAAAAGACTTTGAAACAAAAACAGTTTCTCCTAATCTTGCATCCAGGGTATGTACTGACTTTGCAGAATCAGTATGATTAATTCTAAATGATGTATGAAATGAGTAATTCCTGCCCAGAGACTACAACTCGTGCATGTATTCACTGGCTGGCTGTAATGTTCTGTAATACTATGCTCAGACATAGAAAATTTTTGTCCAGAAAAAGTGTTCATACCATTCCCAGTATTTCTAGACATTTTTATTCTCTCTTTTTTTTTTTCACTTTTACTGCTTCTTCAACTACTCCACCCCTCTGTCTTTCCTTGCATTGCAGGGCTGATCAATTCTCCCATTTCTCCCTTTCTTCAAGACACAGCCAAGATGTCTAGATTGCATTAATCTTTGCTTTGGACCCCCATCTACTTGGGAAATGCATTCCCCTTGCAGAACAAATTAAAGCAATGAGTCTGTAAAGAATTCTGTACTCAACTAATTTCATATGAATCAAATCCTATTAATCTCAGAGGGATTATTCACACACATAAGGATCTGAAGATTTAGAATTTGAAGTGCTTACTTCAAGAGAGATGAAGGGATGTGGGGCCACTTAAATGACTGTAAAACTCATATTTAAAATCTTAATAGCTGGCTGACTCTGGGCATGGAACAAAATGAATTCTAGTTACCCATCAATTTTGAGAAAAGATATGGAGCAAATTTTTACATCATATCAGAAAATAGATATTACTGTAGTTTTATTCTCTAAACACAGAATTAAGCATCAACATTCATTCATAAAAACACTTTCTGTTAATTATTCTGCTCAAAACAAAGCTGACCTGAAAGAGTTGCACAGTAAAATACTGAACCATGCTTTCCACACACCAAATTAGCAAAACTGGGACTCATTCATTTTACAGAATTCTTGTATTAGAAATCAGAGCTTCCAAAGGAAGGCCTGTCCAGTCCTTACAAAGACTGCTCCCATGTATTGTCTAATGAGAGAAAGCTTGGAGCAGACCCTATCAGATGGTTATCTCTTCTTTACAATGCTAAATAAGATAAATCAGGCTAGATTTTGAGAAATCTAGCTTTGACAAAACATGTGTAGTAGAAATCAACTTTTTTTACCAAAATATTTTGTACTCTAAGAGTCATACAGGCTGAAGTGGTGGCTGATTGTCAGGCAGGAGATAGAGGAGCACACATACCTGCTACACACACACTCTGAATTACTCGAGAGCTATGCAGAGTTGCTCTTGCAGTGTAAAAAAAAAAAAAAAAAAAGAGCACCTTCAATTTCCTGAATGAAGAGGATGAAAGCCAAAAACTGTGCTTTCAATGAGGTAAGACAAATACTTGAATTTCTGTGCCCCACCTAAGCTGGACACTTACCCCCCTCAGATATAAAATAAGAATGCACAAATTGGTTCGTGTAAAAAAGTTCAAAAGATCTTTTTTCTGCCTCAGTGGTAAGACAAAGCCAAACTAAATCGAACCAAACCAAACCAAACCAAACCAAACCAAACCAAACCAAACCAAATTAAATAACAATCAAGCCACCATAATTTATAGAAATCAACTGTTTGTCCATGCCACACAAATGCTCTCCTATACCACTACCAATATTCAGTAACACTTAAGAATTGCTGGTATAGATTGCTCCTACATATAGTTATTAGATTTTGAGCTGGTAAGGTGCAGTTTGTGGGGTTTGTAAAGGCATGTGTCAAGAGACCATATGGTTTTGTACTAGAGCTCCAGGTCCCTTAATGGATTCTAAAAACAACAACTTGGCAATGTAATAACTGTTAACCAGCAGTGTAGAAAGGGAACATGCTTCATGAAAATATGAATATATCCACAGAGATTTCTCTTTAATTCTGCCTTGAAAATTAATTTTTAAATGATCTTCCAAGTCATTGATAATGTTCTTAAATTTCACTCCAGTGACTCTTTAGTTCCTTAAAAAAATGGCTTCGATTCTAGTCATGTGGAAAATACTGTTGTGATGATTATAGGAAATACTGACTATAGTTTCATAAGTAAATTAATCCTTTATCAAAACAAAAAAACAAAACAATAACAACAACAACAACAAAAGAAGATAAAAAAAAACAGAAAAAAGCAGAAAGCCCATCAAGTGCACAACTAATTGCCAAGCACATTTGCTGCCCTGATGGTGTTGTTGCCTGTTATGTCTGCTGTAGTGAGGATCCTACTTAGAGATGGATAGAACTAAAAACACAAACCACTATCACATATGTTAGTGCATGTCACAGGGAATGATAACTTGTATGGAGTAGAGGAGCACAGTCAAGGCACAGCAAAGCCATAGTGCAGATTAGGCATAATTTTGTGGTTATGGAAACACGTTCCCTTTCTTTCATGTACAGAAATCATCCCCAAAGCTATGCTTCCTCTTGCTCAATGTCAAAGAGCTGAATGCTCATAGCAGGGCTGGTCTAAGAGCAGCACATCAGATACATCACAAGCCAAGAAAAAATAAACAAAATTCAGATTTGCCAAAACCGAATCCACCTTCCACCTAATCAACTCACAATTGTTGTTTTGCTTCTTTTCATTTGCACCTAATGAATCAATCAACCTTCCAGAAGGTGATGGTTAATTAGGAGGTCACAGAGCAACAGTATCTGCATGATGAAGAAGGCAGAGATTTTCCAGGGCCATGGATAATGAGGAAAAATTAGTTTGTCTGGTACATGCTTGTAGTATGGGCATTCTAGTGACACTTTCTGAGATTCAAAGGTGAAGAGCAGCAGGCTGCAGCGCAGCAACAAAGCACCTAAAGAACATCTTCACTATGCCAAAATCAGATGATGCACACCTACAAGGCAGTACTGCTCAGGCCAGTAGCAAATTAATTATCTCATGTCTCCAGTACAACTACAGAACATACAGCTCAGCCTGCCATGTTACTGGTGCTTGAGGAAGGAGAGCTCCTAAAAAAGACAGAGCAACACATTAAGTATATTCAATGTCAAGAGCAAAGATCAAGCGTATGTTGACATGTCTGACCATAATTATCTATGCAAGAATGAAGAAGGGTGCCACAGAAAAAAAGAACACTACCTGTTTAGAGTGCTCTGTACAGAAAAAGATGATCTTGGGAAGTCCCAGAAAGGCAAATCGAGGTGACTTCAGTCTCTTCCTGGATGAGCCCCTCTTCCTTACTGACTACCATGATATTCTCAACAACTACCAAGGCCTGTGAATCTATGATAGCTTGGACAATTTTATTTATTTTTGTAAAAAAAGTTTAAAAAAATATAATCACTTGGAGAAAAATTGTTTAAGGATTTCAGTAAAGAATCGTTTTCTCTAAAAAAACCCAAAAAAACCAATTCATCAACTATCTTTTGCTTTCTGTTCCATTTCCTGAGCCTTGTGCCTATTTCTGCTGTTGCATTACGTTAAAGTTCTCTTTACACCCTTGTTCTCCTCTTTTTTGGCCGCCATCCCAGTCTAGGGCTGCTCCTGTGGCATGTGTAGAGGTTGCTGTGAGTGTCCATTTGTGCTGACAGTGAAGGCACACAGAACCCCTGAGACAGCACTGTTTGTGGGACAGCTGTAGCTTCTTATCAGCAAGCACTAGATAAAGCACTTCACTTTAAAACAGAAAAAAAAGCCATGGACAATAATTGTCTTGTGCTTAGTTTACATGCAAACCTGAAAAAAATTTTCCGAGGGCATCTAAGGAAAGTAAAGTGGAAACTGGGATATGGCATATTAGCTTAAGCCATGGAAGGATGTCCTGCTGCAGGTAAATGTTCTTTGAGCCCACTGTATGCAGAATGAAGCTTTTAACTAAACGTCTGGCATTTTTAAATGAAAAATTTTCTCAAGTTTGTTTTAGAATGGGAGCACCCTGTGTGATTTAGAACTGCCAGCTAGTAATGGATTAACTTAGGCAATGGTTAGTTAGTTGTAGTCTCACTAAAAAAAAATCTGCATCTCAGTCCACCACCTTCTTTTGGACCTAATTTCTCTATGATAAGGAAAGAAATTTTGTCCTGGAAATCACAATTCTACCAGGGTTTAAATGTCACCTACTTTAGCCCTGTGCCTTTAGCCTGTAGTTTGTAGACAGCCAGTGGTCAGAGAGCTACATCTGAGGAGGAGAAGAGAAGTAACAGTGAAAAGAAAGACTTTTGTCAGTAAGCTTGAAGTTTCTATACTGGTATCTGCACCTCTACTGGAATATTGCTGAGTGCAGACCTGTATCAAGAAAGATTGGGAGCCACAGCCCTCTGCCTTTCTACTTTCATGAGTATTGAATCCTTGAAATCTAAGTACTATATTTTACATTTGACATGTAGATAGTGGCAAGAGTTTAAACCAAATGTAAAGGGGCCACCGGATTCCAATAAAAACATACTTCTCTTTTGCAAGAGCAGACAAGCAAAGACTTCCCATATCTAGCCTTTCTGACTAGAAACAGGACCCTGCTTTCACATTTTTGTGATCTTATGTCTGGCATGTACTTCCAAAGTCTGTAACATTTTTATCCCTGGGATTGAAATGTATCAGTCCCCAGAGATGATTCAAACCAGGGCTCTCTTGGTAAGAAACCGCAGGTTATCCCAAAATTTGACAGAGACATACTTTAGACACAATATTCAAAATAATAATTGGTTTCACAAAATGCAGTTTTCCCTTTTGAAGGCAGAATTGTCTTGGCCAGAATTATATGCTAAAACAAGGTCTAAGGTGCCTTTCTTGGCTCTGTCATTGACTCAATCTTTGCCTTTTAGCAAGCCATTTAATTTTTCTGTACTTTCATCTTCTCCATCTGTGAATTCCAAATATTAACTATTTATAATATTTTCTTGGTGAGTCACAAGAAAACTGGCCTAAAGGTTGTGGTCTAAACTTCCTCTTGTCAAAAATAGGGACTGGCTTTCAAACTAGTCACAATGGGACGACAGTAGCAAAGATAGTAACAGCAAAAGCTTGGATGAGATCTTGATATTCACAAAAAAATTCAAGGTCAACAATGAAATTTCCCACAAAAAGGTAATGTGGTTCCTCTTCTGTCACCGTCTTGTGAGAACACTTGGATGCAGAAACTCCAAGTACTTGCTTGATTTGATTGAAACTTCAGTGACTGATATGGCAAATTATTGTTACTTATGGGGTAATTTTCTCCACTGAAGTTTGCAGAAAATATTTTTGTTCTCCACAATATAGAATGAAATCAAAAGCTGTTTCTGCTTTTTGTATATATGCGTGCTTTTGTCACATATTCTGTGTTTTGTTTTTTTAGCTTCAAGCTGGCATAACTCCCAGCCACAGGTACAGAATGGCATGTATCTGTTTCAAAGGGCTTCTAATGCATCAGGTTTTCAGCCAGAGAATATGGAGAGTAAAAAAAAAAAGAAAAAAAAAAACAAATATTATAAAAGAAATCAGAAGTCAAAGTAAAAAAAAATATGGAAACCAAGCCATAAACAAAAAACAGAGCCAGATACCACAAAGCCAAAAGGAATCCAAACAACATCCTTCAAAACCTTCACGTGTTTATGAATTTGAAAGGTGTGAAATTGCTGGAAAAGAAATCTGAATAACATTAAACAGATCTAGCTCTATAAGCAACATCTTAATTACCTTTGAGAAGAAACATAAATGCTGAAAGATACGATAAGGGGCATTTTTCTTTGTACAGGTATTCGGAGGGCTGCTTTAGAGTGTGCTGGGTGATGAAGGGGCTGTTGCTGCATCCCAAATCGAGCCATGGCCCTGACTCCTCAGAGCACTGACCAGTTTAAACTGAAGCATTTCTGTGCTATCAGCCAGAACTTGGGAGAGTTTATTTTAGCACAGCTATTAAAGGAGGAAAGGTAGTTTCGTGGCTCCTCTTTTTACAGGCAAGTTGGTCATTTTATACCACTCAAAGACTAGTTCACTCCTTTATGGTCAGTGGAGGAAGGAGGCCATCTCCTCCAGAAACATTTTGACATTGGTCCCACAGCTGACTCCATAGTGGGGCCTGTTTCCCCTCCATGGTGTTGAGAAGAGGCTGGGCTTATCAAGGTTTTTTTTTTTTTCCTAATTTTTATTTTTTTGTTTTGTTTTTTTTTTAAAAGAAAACTAATTATTTGGCAAAGGAAATTGGTTCTAGGCTGATCAAAACAATTCACCTTTTTTTTTTTTTTTTTTTTCTGCCAAGTGTTGTGAATAGTTTTGGCCAAAAAAGGTGCAGGCTTTTCCTTTTTATGTTACAATACTTCATTTCAGTTTATTCCAAAACAGAATGTTTTGTTTCAAAACAGTTATTTGAGATCAAAGTTGCCTAAACAGAATTTAAAAAAAAAAATAAAAACAAAATTAAATTAACAGACTCTAAACTGAGGTATTTTTGGAGACTGAATGGAAAGGTTCGTTTGACTTCAGATAAAGTTCTGAAAGAAGGATTTGGTTTTTCAGATCAAAAAAGAAAAGAAATATCCATTAACTATTCACTCAACCTCCGTCTGGAGTTTTGGTTCAGCTGGTTTTTGAGAGAGTAGCCAGCTCCAAAGTCCAAATCCAAACTGGAAATCCTCCATGCTTTGGGGAGTAGGAGGAGAGAAAACAGGATGAAGCAAAGGAGAGAGAAGGTGTTGGGGAAAAAAAGAAAAAAGCTAAAAATGACAAAAAGTAAAAGCCAAAAATAACCAGTCTGATTTAAAGGAGAAACATGTCAGCACAGAATTTCCTTAGCATTACCTTATGTATACAGTAGAAACCACTGATAAAACTTGCATTGTCAAACACCGAGTTTCAAACACAAAAGCATCATGCAGGGCCTTAAAATTGCATAGAAGGGAATGCTTTTTAAATAAAGATAAAATAAATTAATTCAGTATAGCTGCAGAATAAAAAAGTTTGGAAAAAATATGTTTCAAAGAGGTAGACACAATTAATACAATAGTTAAGAACACTTTCCTATTTTTATTTTTTCTAAAGTAATATACATATTATGAGAAATAATAATAATATGAGAAAAAAATTAATATTCAGGCTTTTGAAGGGATTTTTATTTACCATAATAATAATAATTGCGATAATAAAATCATTATTTACTTTTAAATATATTTCTGTGTTCTATCTCTGGTTTTTTGGACCTCTTTATTTCTGCTCCAGCAGCTGCATTCCCTATCACACTTTGTCACATCATCAGTCATACGGCTACTGAAGTCAACTCCCCCTCTGCAGAAAGGGACACTTGTGAGTTTATATTGCTGCCATAAATTTTTTGGCAGTAAATTTCTTAAAAAATAATCCCATATTCTCTTGTATACAGTCCACAAACCGGTTAATAAAATGATTTCTACCTTGGGATTTGTGGAATGCCTCCATCTTCAGTCAAACGTGTAGACAGAAGTATCTTGTAAAATGTACTGGAAAGTTCATAAGTTTCGGGGTTTTCAGGAACACTCTACCTGGTGAAAAAAGCAGATTTAAAAAAAACCCCAAACTTTAAAGTTCTCCAAGTTCACCACAACCATGAGCCAAGGAAAACCTTAATTAGAGTCAATGGAGAAAGTTGAGCAGTTAAGAGCTGGCCTTTTGGGGCTAGCAGTACTCGAAGAAATCCAATTATTAAATAATAAGTTATTTGTGGTTCTGAGGTTTGCACTCTGAATATGTTAGCCTATGCTTCATGCCAGCCTCCTCTCCCTGAACGTTTTATCTGGAGATGCTTGAAATAAAGTACAGCACAAAGCTGCAGAACTACCTGCAGGTCTTGACATAAATTGAGATCACTTCTCATCTGCACTTCTGACTCTTAATAATCATTTGGGTGTGGAAACAGAATTTGAGTGGGTATAATGAGATTTCTAAGAATGAAAATGATCATCATATCTTGCCCATATGATAAATAACCCTTTATTTTTTATCACCCTTTATGCATAAACTCAGTAGCCCCAGAGTTTCTCACCATCCTTGGGTAATCTCACCATTTTTTAGGATAGAATGAATAGTGAGAAAAAATAATTTTTGTGACTTCTAAACTTAATTTGTGCATGTGTTCCAATTTAATTCAGTTTTCTCATAAATAACATGCAACAGCAAACTCTGTATCTCATGGAGGAGAGTAAGTGCTGAAAGAAAAGCAGTTTAA
>JAOTQP010001286.1:30470722-30508563 GCA_026413545.1 Cichladusa arquata
GAGAGTAAGTGCTGAAAGAAAAGCAGTTTAAAATTATATTAGTTACTTCATAGCACATAAAAATCCCGGGTCAGCCAAAGGAGAAGCAAAACCAGTATATGGCTTGGGAGGCAGTTTTATCAAATTAGATTAATGAAATTCCTAGAGAAGTAATAACAGTAATCAGTGATGGAAGGACAAGAAGGGTGGGAATTCCCCTCACCAAACCTCATATGACTAAAAGCTTCCCACTTGGGTACCTTCACCCCAATACGTGAGTCTGCTGCAAAACCCTGCTGATTTTGCCCACAAACACCAGCAGTAACAATGAAGAACTGAACCATAGTGCTATCAGGAGCACTAGAGAGCCCTAAGAAAGGTTTAAACTCAAGATAAGGACAAGAAGGAAACAGTTAATGAGACTTAGATAGAAAGTGGGATTATACAAAGAGCTGAGTTTCAAAAAATGGGGTAGGAACATTTCATATCTACTGAAAGGGATAGTTATAACATGTGATGAATATAAGAGGTTCATACATTTAAAAATGGAAGGGTTCCTAAGCACCTCACAAAACCAGGGTCTTAATGAAAGCAAACATTTCTGCAGAAAAGTAAAAGTTCCTGTACCAGAAATGGAAGGAAAAACCATGGAAACACCTGTGCTTCAGTGCAGCAAAATTTATTGCAGGGGCCAAACAAAGGCCGAGGAGCTCATGGTCTCCCCTGCACAAATCTTTCTGGGCTGAAAATTATGCTGTTATTTTTTCACTTTATCAACTCCTTGATGACAAAAAATATCATGTAAACCAAGGTTTACAGAATCAGAAGAAACCTTCCCCAACCATCAGGATCCTGAGATAAAAGGGAGTTTCCTTATCTCTCCATCAGCAGCTCTGGTGAGAAGTTTGCCTCAGGGCTGTGTTCCAGTACTTGCCCATGTCCCAGACCCTGTGGGCTTGTTCCTGTCAGGTGGTGGCCAGTTCTTGAGCATTCCTTGATGCATCCCTGGAGTTTGTTGTGTTACCTTGGGGAGCTCAGCTGGGCCAGTAAATTACAGTTTAAGGATGCCTGCTGTTTAATTTAAAAAGAAGTTGCTCATGCAATATAAATCTTTCTGCAATGAGGTTTATTTTATAAATAATTCTTTTTTTCAACCCTGGTCATTAGAAATGAGCTTTGTGAGTTGAGTCCTAATTTCTTTAGTTTTTGGAGTCTGTGTGTTTTAGCTCTTTGTCTACCTTCAAGATCAGTTCACACATATATCAGCTGTCACACACCATGTTAACAGCATACACACTATGCACCTACACGAACATAAAGAGGTTTCCCAATATTTAATTGTTTACATCTTTAATTAAATGA
Organism: Cichladusa arquata; assembly: GCA_026413545.1. Taxonomy (NCBI): domain Eukaryota; kingdom Metazoa; phylum Chordata; class Aves; order Passeriformes; family Muscicapidae; genus Cichladusa; species Cichladusa arquata. Next base: position 30,472,064 of record JAOTQP010001286.1, read on the forward strand.
TGAAATTTAACCCCCCATATTAATTAAGTAGGATTTTTCTTTTTCTGATTTTTTCTTTTTTTTTTCATGTGTGAGAGCAAATGTAAACATAAATCAAAATAGAGGCTCTTTTATCTTTGATTTTCCTTCAAGATGTGCAGATGTCCAGTGTAACTCTTAACAAAAATTCAAAGGAAGTAAAAGTCTACCAAAAGGGTATGGACATCAATAAATTTTTGTTACTCAGACCATGATCTGTGAGCCACTTGTGGTCCAAACTACATCAGATGTTTTTCTGTGAAATGACTGCAAACAAATTAGAAGAGAATGAAAATAAAAATTAGGTGCATTAAAGCAAACAAACAAAAAGTGGTGGGAAAAATGGTACTAAACTAACACTGAAAGGTTTGGCATCATTTCTACTTCACTGTAAATAAAAAAACATTCCAGCACAGCATGAGTAGATACAATGACCACTTTATTGCAGAAGGAAGGGGGGAAAGCTTGGAAAAATAAGAAACTAGAAAAAAACACACTACAGCTGCTGATTTCTAGCAATGTCCCTCCCACTCTGGAAAGTGAAGAGCAGCTATCCTTCAGCAAAGAGACTTGGGGCAGCTCTGAACCCTTCCCTGGGTGCCTTCCATGAACTCGAGGCACGATTCTGCTGGGAACAGTGGTCCCATATCCCCCTTCCCACAGAGCTGGTGTGTGGCTCTGGCTGTCCCTGCCCTGGGGAGAGGCTTTTGGGGTGGCAGAGACCTGCTGTGTTCTGCCCAGGGCATGGTGAGGGGCTCTGGAATTGTCCTGGAGCTGCAGCTGCACCAAGCCATGCCACACGGTCTGCAGGCGTTTTCCTCTGCTTGCTTTCCTCTGTACTCCTCAGAGAAACAGCATGCAAGGAAGAGCACTCTTTCTTACTAATAATAGCTTTAATTGTCCTTGTGGGAGTAGAGCAAGCCCATTAACTCCGGTGTAATGGGATAAGAGAATGAAGGGTCAAGCTCAAAAACAAAAAGATATTTTAATATCTCATTTATTTTTTCCTTGTGCTTGCTGGACTGTGCAAAATGGACTTGATTTTTTTTTCTAATCTGTTTCTACCCAGTTTCACCCAGCTTTCACAAGTGAGCCCAGTGGTCACAAAAGCAGAAATGGAATATTTCAATCCCATGTCAGCAAGTGTAAGTAACTATAATCCTTTTATCTGTAAAACTTTTCATTCAGAATAATCTTGTTCTTCTATAGTCTGTAATCAATCACAGCCACAAATCTTTTGCTTAATGTAGCTTTTTCTTCCTGAGAAAAGAATGCCAGGGTTTTATTGTTTTGAATAATTGCAGGTGATGAGAACACTAAGAGGTGAGAAAGATTGGGAAATTCCTGTTTTCTGAGATACACTAAATGCTTGCCATAGTTTGGAACAGGAAAAAAGTGAGTATAAACGAAAAGCAAGTAGAGAAAAAGCAGATTCAGTCAGAGTTCTTGCTAAATTTTTACTGTCAGCAGCCATATGTTTAGCAAAAGCATCTGGAACAGGAAAATTACAAAGTGGTGTGTGTGTTTGTGTATGGCATTTTGTTCTGTGAATGAAGTAGAGCATGAGTGTAACAGTTGAAATTTGGGTTAAAAGAAGTGAATATCTTTAAGTCGTTTCTCCTCTTTGTGCAGACATTTTTGGCAATACACCTTCTGAAAAACTTGGCAGGAAATATTTCAATCCCCTCCCAAAATCCTGAGACTAAAAATATTTAAGAGAGGTTTCTGGAGTATGAAAATGCCCAAAAATCACTCTTTGGAAGGCAAGAAGTTGTAAACATCACTTGGTTCCTGGAGATAGGCACTGCTCCATGCACGCAGCTACGCTTGATTGCTTTCGTATTGCCTGAGAACAAATTTTAAGCAAATGTCTGGGCATCGTTAGGTAGCCACACTGTAGAATAAAATAATGGTATATAGTGAATTAAAATGGCTATTTAGCATTAGGAAGAAAAGATTTGTTTTGCTATTTTGCTCACAAAGGGTTGTTTTATACCAATAAACATGGGAATAAACACTGGTAATGGAGCTAAAGGCTATTAAAACTGGAGGTAGAACTCATCCCAGCAACTCTGCACTTTGGTAACAGCTTTTGTAATCCATGGGCTCTAACAGCAGCTTTGGGATTTAGGTGCAGAGCATGCAAATAGTGACACATGTGCTTAACCCAAAGACTTGTAAGCCAGAGGTCTCAAGTGTGTCAGATTTTACAACCTTGGCCTCTGCTTTGTGATGACCAGTTCTGTTCCACTGAATGCTCCAAATTACCATTGCTCTACTTATGAACTAAACAGAGACTCGTGCCTGTGTGCTCTGGGGTAGGATTCAGGCTATTACTAAATCTGTCTTCAACTCTCCTGTTTATAAATCTGGAAGCTTCCAAGCCCTCAGCAAAACAGCCTCTTTGCTGAAGCCAGGAGACACTTCTGCATACCCACAGTTTAAAAACATAATGAAGAGATTCTGCAAGCTCAGTGATAAAGGTAAGCTGGACAGAAGTAAGATGCCTTGCTGCTCAGAACATTCCTGCCAATATTTGGCACAAATCCTTCCTTAGCTGCAAGGGCCACTCTACCCTTCTTTCTAGTATGCAGAAGGCAAAGATACTGCCACCACCCTGTGTTTCCCTGCTCTGAGATGTTCTTAAGGCATGAATGGAAATGCGTGTGTCACTTTTCCCTGTCTTACAGCTATGGCACTATAAAACACTAAAAGAAGCACTGAGTTTTCTTTTTACTCAGCAACAAGTTCAAATCAAGAGGGAAAATAAAACCAGAGCAAAAAGTTAGCATGCTTAACTGAGTGGTAACCTCCTTAAAATATGTTTTACAATCAAAATGTCTAAGTAATATGCCCACTGTGGCAAAAAGTCCCACAAAATACTTAAGTTTAACATTTTGATCATTTGACTTACCCTTTGGTGAAAGACAACTTGAACTATGGCTTGCAAAAGAATTTACACCATGAACACTGCAATAAGAAAGACAGAGACATGCACTCAAGAAAGGGGAATATTAAAAATATTCTAGATATGCCCCCAAATTCAATTAATTATTTATTATTGAGAATGGAAGGCAGAAGAGATGAAGAGAATTGTGAGGATAAAAATAGAAAAGGTGACAGCCAAGTGAAGTTAACAAGTAATAGGACATTTGGCAGTGGCAGCTAGGTGATTGCATTCTCCTCTTTGGGCAGGACAGAAGAAACAGGAAAATCTGGCTAGTGCTATCAGCTAGAGCTCAAGAGGATTGGGGAACTCTAGAACCAAGTTTAAGTGGCAAAATAATTAAACACAAAGCGCTGTATCTGGATAAATTAACTGACTGCATCAGGACCATGGTAATTACCAACATGAGAAAGGCAGGTGTCGTGTTAGGATTAACCAAGCGTGGTTTTTCCAGAAGCGTGCAGCTGCCAAGGCACTGAGTCCTCAACCAACAGACTGTCTGCAGCTTTGGCCATGAGTATTCAGAAACGTTGATGTCCAACCAGGACAGATGTAGGTGCAATCTAGAAGAATGAAGAAGAAACTCTGTCATGCAAGATAGGGGAGGGATATAGTTTGGATTACCTCACATGATTATCCTGAGAATGTTTGTGGCCCATAAATGTATGAGGGAAATAAATACTAATGAAAAAGAGAAGATGAACTAAAATAAACTTTTATAAAGCATCTATGAAGAAAGGTAGAGTGCAAAGGAGATTTACTATGGCTGTGTATCTTGTAACAGACTTTTGGTAGGAGTAGTGGGGGCAAAACCACTTTCTTCTTTTCAAATGGGACTTGATCAGTTTGTGAGTGAGATTATATGGTAAGAATACCTTAGTTTGAGGAGGACCAAATGTAGGGGTCTTTCCATCAGTGTGTTTCTAGATGCACTTCTCTGTTCCAGCTTCACACTGGTGAGCTGGGAGGTTGGGAGGTTTGCCTTAATCATAGAAGTAACTCTACCGAAGGGGGAGAGAGAGGAAGAAAACTGAACTGTTCTGAACCTTTGCCAAGGCTTTGGAGACATTAAAATAGAAACCCAGGAATTTGTCCAAGATTTTATGTGACCTAGTTCAGCAGTTATGGTTCCCTCCCCCAGCACACACATCTTAAAAAAGACATAGTAGAACTGAAAAAAAGGAGAGAGGCGAGTGACAGAGCTGATCAAAGGTATGGAACAGCTTCCAGGTGAAGAATAAGTAACTGCACTATGACTCTTTAGCCCCTAGAGACTTGTCTGAGGATAGACACTTTACTGAGATCTACAAAATCAAGCACAGGGCAGGGTCGTTGCATAGGCAATGTGTGGTCTCTGTGAGTGCAACTGGGGGACATCAAAAGGAATCATCCAGTGGCAGTTTGGAAAAGCAGGAGGCTGGTGTGGTGGCGCTCCCTTCTGCAGGGTGATATAGATATGGCAGGATAAATCCTTTCAATGAAAAGATATCACATCTGGCTGAGCTGCTGAAGCATGAATTGCTGCAGGATGTGAAAGTATTTCTGGAGAGAAGAATTATGCTCCGCACTATCAACCTCTGTTTGCCTCTGCCAACGGCAAGATGCCAGGGTTAGATAGAGTTTTGGCCTGATTTGCCACAACTGAAGAGCTCAGAACTGCTCAGCACTTAGATGGCATGCCATGGGCAGAACAGAGATCACGTTTGGCATCAGCCCTGTGTGCTGTGCAGTGAGCAAACACAGTCCTGGCACGGTCACATGTGGTGCCACACCTGCCTGACTACACTCCACCTCTCCAGGCCAAGCTTGCCCAGGCCAGCTGGCAGTGCAGACAGAGGGCAGGCAGAGCTGTCAACTCAGTGCTTTTTAGCAATATAGCCACAGCTGCCGAATGCAAGATACATTCAACAGCTCTTGGCAAATCGTGCTGTTGGAGCACAGCTGAGAACATTTGGAGTGCATCTGCAGGAACATTTGCTGAACTTACACCTGGGTCCTACTGTGTTTGTAATAGTGACCCCATAAAAGGGCTGTGGGCCTTAGCTTCTACCAGCTAGTCCACGTAAGGACAGTTGAGGCTTGTGAGGTATTCATGGCTTCAGAGTTATCCAGTTAACAGGGAGGACTATGGTGAAATTTATATTACTTTCTTGCCACTCTCAGTGGAGTTAAGCAGTACTGGTGTAGGGTAGCATTAAACCAGACATGAAGGTTATGCTAATTGTCAGCATTGTAATCTCCTCTCCAACTCTTTCATCCTTGCTTTGCTCCCCCCTCACCTGTTTTTCTCTACTACATTATCTTTCAGGGCATTATCCAACAGGAATAACAGGCAAGGAAAAAATAGGTCTCTAGGACCACACCATAGTACCAGGAGTGCTTCCAAATTCCTGGGTAAGGCACACAAGCTGGCCACAGCCCAGTTTCAGATGAGAGTGAGACTGTGCACATGTCAGGCTCCCTTACACCTCAGCTTTTGCCAAGTACCACCCCAACACATTCTCCAAACAAAAGCTCTCCCCACCCACCCTGTGCCCACCACCTGGGCAGTACCCAGGGGTGTAGATGGAGCCAAAACACCAAAGCTTAAGCAACCTGATGCCTGTAGGCTTTAAAGCTGTTAAACTTTTAACATTTGAACAGCTCAGCTAAAGCTATGAGTTACTCAATGTTTAAACTTAAGCACATGCTTAATTAATTTGCTGGCTTGGGGCCTAAAAGTGCAGTAGCTGTTACCTAAATGCCTCACCTACTGCTGCTCTGTGAACTCCCTGCTCTTTTTTGTGGTCTGGGTCTTCTCTTCCCACATGCACAAAACCAAAACATCTACCCCTGCAGCCAGGGTAACCCAGGCTGCCATAACTCTTCTAACAGCTTTCAAGGAGCTGGCTGCTGGGAGTGCACTTAGCCATGCCTGACCTTACAACTGTCCCTGGACATTGAAAGGCTCTCCTTTTCTTAGCTGGAGAAATGATAAATTTCATTGACACTTCTCCTCATTCCTACGCCCAACTGGGAGCACTTCAGAATTCAAGCTAATGTTTTTGTTTCAAGGATTTTTCCTCTTCTTTTCTCTTTAATGGTCTGCTTCGCTGCACTAGAAGTTCCTTTACTGTTAGATCCACCATCTCCAACAAGGAAAAAGAGTTCCCTCTAGCCACCAGCTTTTGGAACAACATCCAGCTGCCTCCATCCACACTTTAAATGTGGATATCTGTTTGCCTAGCAGTAAAACTGTAATCTGAACATCGGTGACAAGTCTACTGAAAAGTTATTTAGCTCCTAAATTATTGTACTGGTTTTTCAGAGGGAAGGAAAAGCAAATTTATCTAGGGGCAGACAGAATGCCAAACTGAGACAAAATTGTTGGTCATAATAATAAACTGAAAATGCTTGGAATAATTTAGAATAAAATGCTCATTCAAAAATATTTTCCAGTTTTTGGAGAAAATCCAGCATAGTCAAATAGGTCTGGGAAAAAAATATCCTGTGATTAGAACAAGAAATAATTAGCTTGTAATAGAATTCAAAGAATACTGATTTTAGTTCTTCAAACAGAGTCAGGAACTGAAAATATTTTTATTTAATTTCTACTTATTTTATATGAATCCAAATGTACTAACTTCTGGTATTAAATCTTGCTTAAAATCAACCATCGCAGACTTACTCAGTGATCAATGCTCCACACTGAGTGTTAGGAACAAGCTAGAAAGAGTAGATCCACATTCCACGTAAAAATGATGCTGAAATATGTACAGGTTCTGCCAAGCCAATATGGCTGTAAAAAAATCTCTATCAAGTGGTTGAAGCAGACATGGTGTAGACATCTCACAAAAAAACCAATGACCATGTTCAAACAACATCCAGCTGAAGACTCTATCCATAAGTAATCCAAGAATATTGAGGAAATGAGGGTGGAAGAAGTGATATCAATATGGGAGTGTGGGAGGTATAAAAGAGAAGAAAAATCAATTGAATATAATATTGGAACAATCATTTCAAAGTGAAGTGAAAACTAGAATAATATACAAAGTAAATGATCACAAAAGCTATCACTTTGAGAGCCTAAGAAAAGACTAGAGAAAGGAAAAACAGAAATGATTGCTATAATAAGGACAGAAAAGCACAGGAGAAATCAAATCTGACATTAATTGTAGGATTGCGTAGGGCTTATTGTAACTATGGAAAGATATACTGTGCTGTGGATTGCATACTGCTTTCAATATTTGCATGATGTTTTTGAAAGTTAACTACTCTTTTATTATATCATATGCATAAACCAAAGAAGAGAATGTGAGAAAGGAGAATTAGTTCTCAGGACAGTGGAAAATGTGTGTCAGTATTTGTCATCATATTGGCCATACTCATTTTCCATAGTAACTGGATTGTCATTAAAGAATAACAAAAATTCCACATGAGATTTTAACCTCTGCTAGAAATCTTATGCTATTCATAGATACATCAGAGCTCTTTATCAGCCATCCTGTTGGGAGTCCAGCATTCTCCAGTCCAGTGATGCCCAGCTTATGAGGCCCTGGCAACTCTAACAGAGAACATGGAGTTGATGTTTTTTCATTAGCTTAAATTTTTTTTTAGAAATTTGGGTTATATGTAACAGTGATTTTGTTAGTCAAAAGAGGAACTGACAACCTCAGTGCTGAGCACACCATCCCCACTGGTTACCCCATGCCAGGTTTCTCAGAGAATACAGGGCAGAAATCCCTATCTCACTCTTTAGTCTGCCTAATAAGGCAGGGTTTTTTTTACTCTAGAGCCTTTTGAAGATATTTGTTCAACCAGCACAAGTATTTTCCACTGGGTATTAAACAACCTGCCTTAAAATGGATTTTTATGTCTCAGTCAAGCATTTCCCTCAGAAGTAACCAGATAACAATACACTGGTTACTGATTTCACTTGAATATATATTTCCTATGGCCTATGACCAGGTGATAAATTTTTTATCTATTTATGATGTGATTTTAAAAAGCTGATAAATATTTGCATATTGGGAGGAAGAAAGAATGCTCATGAAAATAAACCATTCATTTAATGCAAACTATTTAATGCAAACTATGTATCATGGATTGTTACTAAAATGTGAATCAAGCAGTGGAGTTAATAATACTTTCTTCTCAAAGAAACCATTTTGTCTACCAAAAAACCCACTTGGTAAATGTAAACTAAATGTTCACTAAATCTTCTTGTGATGCAGGCTTGCTATAAATGAAAGACCAGCTCCACTTCCTCCATGGATGTGGATTTCTTTTTGGAGGACTTTCCTTCTTTGAAATACATAGCAGATCATTCATTTTGTGAGACTTGGCAAGATCAGCACAGAAGTCTGAAAGACTGACAGCAAAAATAAATGAGAAGAAAGTAGTTCATGGGAAAAATTACCTGGCTTGTGTTTGAAGCAACATTTGATCTAAAAATGCTATTTGATTTGCATATAGACCATTTTTTTGGCATTTATTTTAAATATTATCATAAAATACATTTTAAAAAGATTGTATAGGTTGCAAATGAAGTCAGATTAATGTCTCATTACAAGAACGGGAAAACTGCAAAACCCAACAATGCAGGAAGTTAAATTGGTAAAATTTTAAAAACCTCTAAATCTTTTTTGGAAACTATTTTCATTCCTGCTATTCCTAGCACAATAATGTTACTCAAGCCTCATAAATGCTGGATAAAGATTCACTTGATATCTGTTACAGAAAAATCTTAGGTATTAGTTCTTTGATATTCTTATATGCTAGATTCTGGCCAGGACAGAATCATGTCCTTTGAAGACTGGCATAGAGTGGGTCTCACTGCAGGAACACCTAACTTTTATGACCTTTCCTACCAAAATTGGACAAGACTGCTGGACTAGTTCACAAGAGACAGCTCCAGTGTTCATTATTTTATGAAGTGAAATACAAACGATACCTTCAGATGAGCAGCAAAGTTTCAGTCATAGCAGATTCCAAAAAATACTTCCCCCTTTCATGTGCAAGGTTCAAAGCTTTGCAAGTCTGGAAAGCTCGATAGAGGATGGAGAGTTGGCCAGATCCAATTCATTAGAGCACATCTTAACTGTCAGCTTGTAAAATAAACCTTCTCCCCCACCTCTTCCACTGCCTTCAAAAAAACATAATGCAACCCTGACAGAAAGCTGATAACTTCACCATGCAAAAGGAAATCTGAAATCTGCAGACAAGGATTTTACTATGTGGTGAGCCTGGAAAAGAAAATAATGTAGCATTGTCCCCTACACACAGAATATCAGGTAGAAATCCTCCAACAGTGTAGAAAATGTATTCATGACGTACAGATTCCCACTTAAGCAAGGATAGATGGTGGCTTATCTGTCATAGTGTGGCTTGTACAGAGCTATACTGCATAGAAAGAAAAGACTCATTATTTTATATAGCTGTCTACCTCTCTATCTCCCCAAACACACAGAGGAATGTGAACACACACATATTCCCGAGATATTTTTCTTTTATGCATTTCAGACTATTTAGAAGCAAATTCTTATTTTTAACCTGTGGACTTGCATCTACTATCTAGAGTTAGTGGTGCTCTTCCAGAGTGAATGCACAGTTAAACTATATAAAATATTGTGTCTTAAATAAATGTCATCCTAGGGAAACCTATCCTCTTACCATGCAGCAGGGCAATTCTCAGAAGAGATCATTGCAGGATACTGGTGGTCCTTCAGCCATTTTCTTGATCAAATCCAACTCAAAATAAGGTGTAATCACTGTGCCAGCACATATTTCTCATTAATACTTATATGCAGGCAGTATTTGGCGTGCAACATGTATTTATGACTGAGTGCGAATAAACATATATTAGAAACACAAAACATAAAAGTCTCTACTGGTGAATATCATGCTGCTAGTTTTAGCACAATGTTTACAATTACAGATCTCCCAGATTTCACCATGATTAGAACAGTTTATTCAGTGTATGGTTTGCTAGCAAATAGTTCAACTATTGATTAGTTTCCTTTGGCAGTGGTTTCCCTATCATCATTGCTACAGTCACAGGAATAAATCTTATGGTTCTTTTCAAGATTATGCTACAGGAGTAAAGGACAGAAGACAGAAGTAGTTCTCCAGCTACACAGAGACTTCCAAACTTTTCAAAGACACTTCTGCCATCCAAAATCCTGCCCTTCTATAGGTTTATATGAGAATTGGCTTTCATTTTATAAAAACTTTCTGTTGTGTTTTTTCAAATGTTCTATAACCTTGAAATTATCTCTCTAGAAGTGATTTACCCCTCCAGTAGCTATATATATATATATATATCTCTAGAATAATGACTTGGTTCTTGAACTTCAGGATTGGACCTGCCTTGATAATATTGTGCATTATGAGAGATTAGCACTTTGTTTCTTCATAATATCAGACCACACTTGCATGCCAGTCCCCTAATCCTGTAGAACTCAAAACATGAGAGATGCAGCAGCAGTGAGCAGAACAGAACTCAAAGAATGAGGATAGGGAGGGAAGAGTAAACTATTCCATCTCACTAAAACAGGTCTTGTACATTTGAACAGCAGTATCTCCTCAAAAGCAGGTACAGATTTATTGATAGAAGAATGCAGAATTATTAATGAAAAGTTTGTCCTGCCTGAGAGAAAGGGCAAGGGAAGAGAGGAAGAATTAGATTCTCTGTTTTTTTCCAGGTATGTTCACTTTTCAGCTGAAGGAGAATTGTTCCTTGCCCATATTACACCGTGAGGAAAAGAGTAGAGAAAATAGTGCAGAAAATATCAATTCCCCCTAATGATACTAATTCCTTGTTTTTAAAATTCTTGCTTGGGTCAAGACCTTGTCAACAGAATCTATCTGAATAAGAATGGAATAACTCAGCTGCTTACAGGAGCTGGTTCACTATGATAGTGTTCCCATTGCACCATTTTCCATGTGTAACAGTCCTGTCTGCCTTTGTCAAAACCTGAAACTAGAGCTGCTAAAAAAAAAAAAAAAAAAAAGAGAGAGAGAGAAAAGGGTGTTTTATTCTATGAAATGCCCTAGAATGACTCTCAAAAGACATGTTTCTTGGCTGTTAGGGTGGCTGCCCATCTGGTTATACTTTTCAAGAAAAATTATGATTGAATATTCCTTCTTATGTGAAACAGAATTGCTAATTCAGAAATATCAGAGTGATCTGGTTTTTGTTCTGTCACAGCCTGGTGTTCAGGTTAGTCTATTAAACTACTTCAGCACTTTATTTCACCTACTCCAAATCTGCTGTTCTTTAGCCAGGTTTTGAATACAGCAGTCCTGACTCACACTCCTTGCCATTCCCTCAGATATCTATGGTTCAACAATCCGCTTAGCATTAAACATTAAACTTCAGGAATAAGCTTTAATGATCTTGTCCTGCAGAAAATGCACTTACTGAATTTGGAAACAGTCAGGACCAAAATTGGCAAAAGCCTCTCCAGTTCATGGATCCAGGGATCACTTTTCCTCTGACTGCTCTGTGATTGTGGCACAGCTTCATTGACAGTTTCATCTTTTCCTCTCCATATTTCTTGTGTTAGACAGTTGCCCAAAGTGTTTGTTTTCTTGTTTAGTCACACATGTTCCCATTCTTCCTGTTTTTAAGACTTTTTCTCCCTCTTGCCTTCTTGTGAGAACTATTGTCTCTTGTTATCATGTGTATGAGACCTTATATACCATGTACTAAGACCAAAAGGAGGAAATTGTGCTGCATTTACTGAGTAACACCTTGCTTTGTCAGTGATGCTGCTTTGAGAAAGATGTCTGGATAAAGTTACTGTTAAATGTGACTGGGGAGCCAGACTTCACCTGTGTGTTTTGTAACAGTGGCAGCCTTCCGTTTGCCACACAGAGTCTGGGAAATTCACATTAACTCACCATTTAGCATTATATATCTGCTTTTGGCTGATCACTGATTTACCTTTGAGTTTTATAAGTAATCTTGCACCAAGTGCTGATTTAGTGCTGAGTGTGGTTCGGATTAAAGGTGCCTGTTCATCATCATTACAGCCTGTGAACCATCTACTCTGATAGAACTCTCTCTGTGTATTCATTAATTCATGCTTGAGAAATGCTTTACAATTGTTAAGCAGTACATAAATGCTGATTTATTGTTTTTCTGAAATGTGCTGCTACTGATCATCCTGTTGAGCTTTCTGGAGACTGTACTGACTGTACTGTGTTCTTGGCAAATCCATGGGCAGGGACTTCATAGCCCAAAGGAAGCAGAAGAGAGCTGAGTAATGATGGCACAAACCTTTTGCTGCTTGGACAGAGATCTCAGCAATCTCTGTGGCCCTTGTCACTCAGAGGATCAGAAGATGAAGAAAGCAGTGTGTTACTGCATAGGACAGCCTTTCCCTCCTCCCACACTCCTTAGGGAGACTGGTACACCTCCAGCCCACCCTGACTGTACTTGGCAATCCAGGATCTCAGCAAATGCTTTGCCATCACGTTTTCTCTCCTCCTGAGTGCAACAGCAAAGCAGGTTTGGCATCTCTTCCTTACAAGCCTCACTGCTCTCACACATACATCACACAGAGACTCAGATCACTACTTAAGTGGGATTTCTTGGCATCACATACTGCATGACTCAGTCTGGGTGGTCAATGTCCATTTGCATCTTTAAAGGAAAGACCAAAAAAAATCCAAGGATATTTTCAAACAGAATAGAGTTCACCAGATAAAGGAAATGTCTTTTTCTTGTATAACATGGAGTTTTACCAGTTACTCAGCCAAACCCCAAAAGAGGTCCTGAATGGTGGCATCTCGGAGAAATGCCAGTTTGTGCCTGTATGGAGTGATTTTCTGCCTTCTGGAATAGCCTATCCATAATCTAGCAAAACACCTTAAAACCAGGCTACTAGAACCAGACAAACTTTGGAGACACTGGCATCAAATGTTTAAGTAATTTATTACAACCCCAGAAACAAAAATAGAAGCATAAAATGGAACATCAAACTTTGTCTAAAATTGTAGTTTCATTCTTACCTGCTCACATGGACCTTTTTCTGTCTCAGGCAGAAACCAAGCTCACACTGTCACTGTGCTGCTGTGGAGAGCTGCCAGATAGAACACCTGAGCCAGACCAATTTGAGAAGTACCAGTGTGGAACAGACCTGTTGCTATGGTTTGTTTCCTGTTTGTATGTTAGCTTGTTCACTGAAAGCAGGCTTAGGGGGAGGCCATTTTCATTTTATTCCTCTCTGTTCCTATAATTATAATTTCATGTAAAACAACAATACTTTAAATACACTTAAGTCAAGGCGTAAGAGACATACCAATCTGATTGGCAGGAATAAAAGCTGTATTCCATGTACCAGCAGAGGCTCTTCCAGTAGCAAAAATGAAGAAAGGTGCCTGGAAAGGATTTTAACTTCACATGGCTGTTGCTCTTCCTTTCGGAAAATCCAGTTTCACTGGTGGTCTGTGATACATGACTTTCTCAGTAACTGCAACATACAGAAAACAGGTCCTGATGTCATATAGACTACTTCAAAATAGGTTACTCAAATATTTGTTGATAGAAGAATGCAGAATTATTAATGAAAAGTTTGTGCTGCCTAACATAACCATGCTGAGCTCATTCAAACCTAGCCCAGCTATGAATGAGACCCATTCAGTTTAACATAGGAAGGGTTTGCAGGATTCAGATTCCAAGTTTGACACAATTAATAGTGTTTATAAGTTCAGGAATGTTGCTGTTAGGATGGAGTGTATTCAAGACAAGTGATCATATTTCATAGCACACTTAGAGGGTGAAGAGGCACTTGACATAAAACACTCTTGTTTCCATAATTCAAATCATTTGGTTGTTTAAGAAGATTTATATTTTCTTCAGCCTCTTTCCCTCCCTTTTTCTACTAGTTTCACATGTAACGTAAATTTTATTTTTCTCCTACTCCAGTTTCTTGCCTTTGGGAGGATCTAAATAAACAAAAAAACCTCCCCCAACTGTTGTGATCTGAGTTCCAGCAAAACTGAATAGCAGCAAAACTAAAGCATGCTTTTGCATTTAGTGGTTCTGCAGCTGTATGAAACAAACTGTAGCATTGTCATGAAATTCATATAGTGAAATGAATAGCAATGATTCTGCCTGTTACAGGCACAAATAGAACAAGAACATATTGAGAAAGGGACATAAAACTAGCATATCTTGAAACAAAACAGAAGAAAATTAGGAGGCACTTGAAAAATATGTATTTGAGGAACATGGAATTTTGTAATTGCAAATTTCTGCGGTCAAAAGAACTATGATATTGACTTTTTTTTTTTTTTTTTTTTTTCTGCACTTGCAGAACCCTTTTTTTACCAACCTGGCTATGCAACTATACCAGGACCACTAGTGAAATATCATACCGACTTCAGTTCCCTTCAGATCCAGTACATATTAACAAAAAAGCAGTCTCTGCTTCAGGAAAGCATCTATACTTAGATGCTCAAGCTCCACTGAAATCCACATGCTTTAGCTCATATAGCTGCTACCTCATGTTGGGGACAAAAAAGATCCAAAAGTTCAATGTGAAGGAGATAGTTTTCAATAAAGTGTACCTCTAAAGCAGGGAAGCAGGCATGTAGAAAATGAATTTTTTTTTTTTTAGGCTGTAAAAAGGACAGAAAAGTTATCTCAATTACAGACAGGCATATAAATGTGATTGATGGGCTAGGATGAAAGCAAGAGAAAAGCAGGCTCAAGACAGCTTCAGAGTACAGGAAACAGTCTGTCCATCAGACATTATGTTTACATGTCACCCCCAGTGCTGCTGCAAAGCTGCTGGAGCAAGAAAATGCTCCATGAAAGACCAATTAGTTAGATATTTAACATGTATGCCAGAAGGAAAACTTGGCCTTGATCAATTAGCCTGGAAAGCATGTTTGGCCTGCAGCATTTATTGTATTGTGGCTCCTCAGCTCCTCATAGACATGCGAGCACTGGCAACACCTTCTGCCAGAGGCACTTGGGGCTGTTTATGGGTCTTGAGATAAAAGCCTAGCCTCCAATTAACATGAATTAAAGATCTGAGCTGCAAGTAGCTCTTAGCAGATACAAAAATAACACTGATGAAGCTGAGGCAGCTGCAGAGCCCTATACCTGGAGTGAAATGAAGCAGCCTGTACAGGGCACCCAACACACACTGCACACTACTGCTCCAGGTGTAAGACCTGGCTTGTGCTTTTGTTCTTTATCAGCACTGGAAACTGAAGAACAAAAAACCAAAACCAAAGTAAAAGAAGAAAACCAACCAAAACCTAAACTAACCAACTAGCAACAAAAACCCCATCAAGTCTTCCTGAACAAGGAGCTCCTTTCAGCTGGATATTAATTAGAGAAGCAAACGCTGCATCTCCTGGCCCTCTGCTGAGCTCCTCCAGTGAAAAGTACAAAGTGAGGGCCTGCTGTGTGGGTAAACTGATGACTCACTTCTAATATCAGGTTGAGCCAGGATCTTGAAGGCTGCCAAGTTAACTCTACAGGGATCCCCACTTCAGCCCACTCACATTTCCTAATAACAGCACAGCATTTCAGCAGGCTGCGCTTAAGCGAGGCACTTTGATTTGTAAACAGAGGCTGCCTCAGGAATAACGTACCAGTGTGGTTAGCTGGATAATGTCATAAGGCAACAAGGTATAATGGCAGCACTGGTATCAAATGGCCAGAGGATATTGCTCAAATTTGAATGTGACAGCGATTAATAAGAGATAATTTTTAATGGTATTTTAAAATTCGACCCGTGCTTTCTGTAGTCCCAGGAGAGGTATTACTGCCCCTCTTTGAATCATACAGAGAGGAAAAGGCTGCTGGTAAATCCATGCCTACAGAAGTACACGTTTTAAAGAATTTTAATTTATCATTAGATGACCAAAAAATATTTTATACAAAATAGACTGCTTGTTCCTGTGTTTTGACATAAAGGCTTAAGTCATCATGCTTGCTGGAATAGTTTCATGGGTTCTTGAGATATTTTACCTCAGGTCCCCAAGTCTCAGCCTGGTAAAATTTAGGATGTGCAGAAACATCCCAGAGTACTGACTCATTTCTGGCAGATTAGCATCTCATTCTATCCCAGCATAAGCTACAACTGGTGCACTGTTGCCACGCAGATCAAAAGATGCATGTTTATTGTCTTGGCCACATGACTGAAAATATATTGCTGTGTAAGCTCTGCATTAGGCTTCCTGCTTGAGGACAAACCTCTTTCTGTTCAGACATAAAAAGGCTTCTTAAAAGAGATGTCTGATTTTAAGGCTCCACTGCCAAACTGATTGCAAATCCAGCAGTGTATTCTGAAACTTTAAACAACTCTGTGAAAGAGGTTTAACTCCCTACCCACACTTCTTACCTTCTTCGCCCGCTTGGCTAAGGCTTCAACTTTCTTTGTGGCAAGTCTTCCACATGCCTAACACTTGGCACTCTTTCAGGGTTATGGTCTTGTGTCTGTCCTGTATGCACAGCATAATGTGCAGCAGGTTTAAGTCCTGTGGTAGGAAATGAGTATTTTTTCCCTCTCACTAAATCACTTTTACTTCCACTGGGCAGTCACAGAAAGTGAGGAGAAAATCCTAACCAAGGATTATTTTTAAACCTGAACCCAAGCAAATGAAAGTAAAAGTCCTCAGCTGACTGGTGCCACTGCACCCACCCAATCTCCCCCAGCCAAAGCCCTGGGGCAGGAAGCATTCACCACACTCTCAATCCACTTCTGCTACAAGCAGTAGGTTGTCAACCCTTAGCTTCCTGCTAGGGTCATGCCCCATAGACCTCAGGAGGTAACTTCTCTCCACATTAAGGTCCTGGATGTGCCTTACATCATTCATAAATCACGATTTCTCTTCTGATGTCTGTAATGGTACAACATGATATAAGGCTTTTTCAAACTTTATTCAGATTTCAAGCAGAGAACTGATTATAAATTGCTTTAAAGATGGCAACAGTGAAAAAAAATGTAGTGATTCCTAACTGTACCAGGTGTAGGAGCTCTTAGAGATGATGATGACACACATCTACATGTGTGTGAGTCAATTACTTTGGCACGTAACCATTGGCTAGAAGCCTGTTGAGAAGCAGGGGAAGAAGCCACCAAATGTTTGAAAGGAAATAATATTAAAACAGTATGTAAGTCACAGAATCATAGAATCAACTAGGTTGGAAAAGACCTCTGAGGTCATCAAGTCCAACCTGTGTCCTAATACGACCTTGCCTACTAGACTATAGCACCCAGCCTTTCCTTACACACCTCCAGGGACAGTGCCTCCACCATCTCCCTGGGCAGTCCATTCCAATGTTTTGTCACCCTTTCTGTGAAGAAATTCTTCCTAATGTTCAACCAAACCCTCCTCTGGTGCAGTTTAAGACCATATTCTCTAATCCTGTTGCTGGTTGCCTGGGAGAAGAGGCCAAGCCCCACCTGGCTCCAACCTCCTTTCAGGCACTTGTAGAGAATGATAAGGTCTCCCCTGACTCACCTCTACTCCAGGCAGAGCACCTGCAGCTCACTCAGCTGCTCTTCATAGGACTTGTGTTCCAGACCTTTCACCAGCCTTGTTGCCCTTCTCTGGACAAGTCACTGTGGCATTTGCAGTTCCTGAGCTCCTGGTTGGCTGCCTATGGATTCTTCATGTCCTAGGTTATATTTCTAAATGGAGCACCTTCTAAATTTTTAATTTTGTGTGAATAATCTCCACAATTTTTTTTTCTCCGATATAACCCAAAACTGCAAGAACTCCAATAGGATTTTGGTGCAGAAAGGGAAGAATTTGTCCCAAAACTTACCAATGCAGTAGCAAAAAATGCCCTTCCCCTGCACATGTACACTTGGTATAATGTCCACTACACTGAAAGCTGTGCAGAAATAGTGGTTTAATTATAATAGGTCACCACACCTTTTGGCAGAAGTAACTATAAATGACCTTTGTTTTTTCAGTGCACTGAAATGAGTTCCCTGAAATGTGTTCATTTTCCACTGCAGTGATATTTTTTCTCTGATATAGAAACAGACTGAGACAGCATGGATATAATCTGCTTTATTCTGGTTTGATGAGAAAATGTAAAAGCTAAGTCACCCCAGTCTTCATAGCAGTTAAACCTGGCACAGGTGCAGTAACATAATTTCTTGCTGTTGGGACTAATCCTGATGGTATTGATATGACTGTTTCTCATTCCACTATTTTGTATTTGATAATCTTCTCAGAAAACAGCATAGGGGCATTGATTTTATTTTTTTTCAGCAGTTTCCTAAACAAGGCACATGTTAAAAAATATCAATGAGCCTTCTATGGATATAGATGTCTCAGGACATTCAGGATAGTAATGAGTCAGAATAAGCATGAAAGAACCTGTGGTAGAGAAGTGGGAATGAGATGTACTTTATAATTTTTCATCTGTTTTATGGAAGTCACAGGGATAAAATTACAAACTTTTGTAATGCCCATGAGAACACAGGGGCTCCATAGTGCATTGCGAGCGCATGGGAGCACAAAAATGCAGTGAGAAGCTTTCTTGCCCTATTTTATTTGAAGAACAGAAGTTTTAAACAGTTGTGATGGATTTTTTTTTGGTTTCCACCCCATGTGAAAAAACAACCCAAAACACTATTTCCCTCCAGACTAGCCGTGAGTCTGAAAGGCAGAGAACTCACCTGGGATACATGAGTAAGAAATGCCAGTACTGGAATAGCTTGTTATCAAGGCTCTTGCCTTGGCAAGAAATAGATAATTTTCTGGAACCAGAATCTCTCTCCAGGAGCTGGAGCAATTTATCATATCATCTCCCTTTCTGCAAATTTTGGATGTTTTAGTATCAATAAATTTTCTGCCAGTGCCTGGCTGGAGTGAAAAGACACTGATGCACTGACATCAAGGGAGTTTACATTGCTTATGTCTGCTGTGAGCCCAGCACTAGTTGGGAGGTTTCTGTAAGGTCCTTCATAATTTAGAATTCCATTTACTTTTTATCCACAAAAAATTAGCAAGTTCGAAGTTCCAGCTGCTGGATTGGTTTACAGATTTGACTTTATTTGACAGCCTGTTTTATGATTGCAGTAGTGACATGTAGGAGACTTATTCTGGTCTCTGAAAGATTAAACAAGATCAGGCCTGTCAGGCCTCTAGAGAAACCCATGTGGCAATAAGAAATGCAGATTCAGCAAACCTCTGTCCTTTCTGTAGCCTTAGTTCTGCAAAATAAATGTATATATGAGCACTTCAAACTAATTGTAGATATTGAAACACAAAGATTATAAGTCACAAAGATGCAAAGATTATAGATATGTTTGAGAGTTTAGGAGCATAATTGCTATGAATTTGAGAAAAAACTGATAAGTGATTTTGAGGAAAAAGCTCAATACCTTGCCATTATATTATTAAAGCAGAGAGCTGCAGTGTTTTGTAAAAAGTACAAGAGAGCTGTAGTTCCACAGGATTACAAAACCTCAACTTCCTACAGGAATTTTTGTCCCTATTTTCTTGCTTTATATTCTAGACTATGGCAGAGTGGCAAGGACTCCTTGTCTGTAGATGTTACTGATTATCGTAATTTACATGAAAGATGCTCAGATACTTTGGTAATGAGAAGTAAGTAAGTTAAAAGTGTAATAGCAACTCCATTTTTCTAATTAGCAATTCTGATTTGAAACTACTTCATCAATGAAAAATTCTTAGCACCTGATAAGAGACCTGATATTGCAATGTACCAGTATGAATGACATTCATTCCCTGCTTGTTGTGCCTGTTCATGGACTGAGCAGTCTGTGAATGCTGGTGCCTGTTACCTCCAAAGCTAGATAATATAACTCCTTTGCTACTTCATAAGCTGCTCTGATGAGGATTCTGGGACTCAGGAGGACCTCACCTATTTCTCCAGGATTTCATCTCCAGTGAATTTTAAGGCCAGAAGAATGAGTTTCAAAGAGCACACCCACTTCTCTCTGAAGGTCTCAACATCATTTTGCTAATCTAGTTAACATCTATAACAGTTCAAACAATACATTGACTCAACTGCTCTTGGAGCCCCATAGCACCTAGTTAAGTTACTTGCCAACACTGTTGTAAATCAAAAGAGAAAGTCTAAGGTCGTTGCTTTTGCTGTATGTTTCATTTTGAGACCCTGATTGCTTTACCAACTGCTCATTGATGTTGTTTTCATAACTTGCTAAGGAATAGTTCATCTCTTGTTCCAAGACTTTAATTTGTATCCTCACCTGACATGCAAGGTAGCCTTTAGCTTGAATATAGTATGCTTAAATTTAAAATACAAAAAATAATTCAGGAAAAGTACTTGCAAAGGACAAAACGTACAGCAGATTTAACATAAGCAGTAGAAAACCATGTATTTCTTTGGTATTATGCTTTTAAGGTTTCCATTCCATCTGGGCACAATTCCCATTCTTACATGGAGCAATATAGGCGTATTTTTTGAGAGGAAAGTAAAAACTTGGACAAAATCTTGAAGAACAGTTTCTGTGGAGAGAGCAGCCCAACAAAACAAAGCGATGGATAAAGAGTGGAACAAAATGTTATTGGCTTGAACTGGTAGATGGTAAAGGAAAAGCAGGAGAGAGAGCAGATGGGCCCAGGGCAGGATCAGTCCTCAGGACAGAAGTCCATCACTGACCTGGCTGGGACAGTTCTGCTCTGGCTGGGGTGGTTACCTCAGGGAATCAGAGACAGAGCAGTATGTGCATCTCTAACATGGAGTATCAGGCAGGTCTGGGGTGTGATGCAGACTGCATTCAAACCAATACCTTTTCTTGTGCTGAGCAAGAGTCTGGGAAGAGTCAGCTCCCAGCTCTGCAAATTCTGTCACAATGCAATTTCTATACAAACATTTAAAATACCTGTGAAAAACAATTGTCATCCACAATAGATATTTCAATTTCCCAGCTAGAAGACCCTTAATATTTTATATCACTATTTAAATAAAAGTGGTATTTTTGCTGTCTTACATTTATTCTGCCTTTTATAAAATACTGTGCATACAATTCTGTTAAATATGAAGAAAACCCAATAGTATAATTAGAGGTCAATGATGAAAGTTTTGATAAGATTTGCTTAAGTCTTCTATTCAAGGAAGGTTTTTTTCTTGGATAGTTTTCACTTATTTATGGACAAGACTGTAAGAGCTGACAGAACTTAAGGAGATTATGAAATCAAGGCATTTGATATGAGTTTAGACACGCAGATGCAAAATTTTGTTCTGCTAACAAAATGCTGCAGAAGAAGAAGTAAGTCTGGCAATGAAATTGCATATATTTATATTTAATATTTAGTCATCCCCATGGTTTTTTTCACAATATTTAGCAAGTATCACACCTATATAATACAGCCTCTGTATCTGTTATCCTTTAAAACACCTTTCTGAGACACTTTCACTTCAGGCAAGTAATCTTAAACTTTATCATTTTTCTGTGTGCTTTTTTGCATTTATAAAATTTCCCTAAATTCTCTTACAGTCAGTGATTTTTTTTTTTTTTTTACTACATCTGGTTTTGTGGTATATATCTGGCAATAACCCCTATATTTGTGTTTGCATGCTTGCACATACTGTCCCAGTGTCCCTACTGGGAGTTGTAAACAGAATTTCAGGGTGAACACATTATTTATTTCTATATTAATTAATAATCCTGTCCTTGAATGGATCACATACTACAAATATTATTTATGACCTAAATCGAGGATGCAGCCAATATTTTATGTGGTCAGATATTTCAGACATGGAATAGATTTTACTTTAAAGATTCATAAATCATTCTTGAATTTAGAAGTGTAGGGACAACATAGGACTCAAAAATAATGTGAATCCGGGTTTAAGATGACTTGGAGAAGCTTCTGCTGCTATAATGGAAGCAGGAGTCATAGAATCATAGAATCGTGAAGGTTGAAAAAGCCTCAAAGATTGTTGAGTCCAACATCATGTTCTGAATTTGAAAAGCATCTGGCACCATGTGAGTGTAATTCTGATTTGGATTGGAGGATGTACTGTAACAGACTTTTATATTTGTCCTCGGTGTTTAAATGGATTTTCCTAAGTGTAAAATCTAGTTCAGTGATGGAACTAGTCAAGTTCAACTTGACTGCCTTGAGGTTTCTTGTTATTTAAACATATATATTTTTATAATTCTTGGACATATGTGTTCTATGTGTCTAGTTATTAATTTATAATTTCCATAGGGTCTATCAAATTGTAAATAGACTTTAGATGTAATTTTTTAAATCCTCTATGTCCAAAAAAATTATAATTTAATGGAAAATGTGCAGGTTTAAACTGGACTAAGAAATAAGAAAGGGGTGTCACAGCTGCAGTGAGCATGGCCCAGTGCCACCCAGGGGAATTGTCAAGAAGATGATGTTTCAGCGTATCCTCCATTTCCAAAAATTTCCATAAAGCTTTCCACAGCCAGCTGTAGCTGCAAGCCCATCATAGATACAGCTGTGGAATAAATGGGATTTACCACTGCCTCCCTCTCTGAATCTCCAGGGGATTTCTACTAACAGCCTAACTGGCTCACCCCCTGTCATTACAGAGCCCCTCTCAGTTATGGCAGAACTGTGAGAGGACAGGGCTGCACTGGCTGCTCCTCCAGTAAAGCCTCTGGGAGCTGCAGGGGCTGTGGCAGAGCTCTGGCAGAGTGACCAGCAGGCTTGAGGCTCCTGCTGGACTCCCACCACCTGCCCTCCTCCAAGGGCTCTGCTGGAAAACCACAGCTCAGTCCTTCGGGCTCACAACTAGATACAACCCACTTGAGAGAGTTAAAGACAGAATGGAAAAAGGCAGCCAAACCATCAGGACAGGCACATCAAACCTCTGTCCTGACAACCAGTTCTGGAATAATACCTCACCTGAAATACATACTCCCAAGTTTCTCCTCCACTTTCTGCAAGTGATGGTTATTTCAGAAGGAATCAGTAAATGTCAGTGTGCATAAAATATGGGGCAGATCAAATAAAGGTATTTCAGTATTAAAAGCCATTAATTTTGAGCAACATATATTTGAATTACAATATTATTAAATTCCATTAAGCTAAAATGATATATTTAACTCAGACTTCAGAGTGCTAATTTCATAGTCCCCTCCAAGCTGTTCCTGCAAAGGTGTTAGGGGTAATTAACTGCCATTTTCTCAGTAATTCAGAATCTGCAATCAATCAAAATGCAGGGCCTGGGTGATTGTAGAAAACAGTAACACTTGGTTTATTATGTAGTACATTCTCATACTGGTTGTTTTATGATGGGATCAGCTACACTTTTTCCTCAGAATTTATTATGCTTACCCTTCAGCCAATTAGTTTTTCTCACTTTACTCTAACCTAAAACCTGGTGAGTTTGTTATATATATGTGTAAGTTTGTCTGTCAGTTATATTGGCCATAGACCTGCAGGGCTGCATGTGTTTAAACAATTAGGAACCCAGTATCGTCCAGAAAAATGGCAACTTTGCTTTCTTGTGCTTGTTCTTTAAAATGTATGAAGGGAAAAGGAGAGCAATGAGAAGGCTACTTCCCATAGCTACAAGTGCCTGGCAGGGAGGGATGCCCAGGGCCACCAGGTACAAGATGTGGAGTCCTGGTCTGTGATATCTGGATAGGCTGAGCTTCCAGACCCCTCACACACTGCAAAATCAGCTGTCACCAAGGCATTGTGACAGTGATGAAGCAGAGATATTTAATCTTCATATTCAAAATCAAGTATAGGGGTAGTATTTCCACTGAAGTTCTCATTTACTTTTGGAGCTCAATCCTGGTGCTTTGGCACATGTTGACTTTACAGCTAGTCTCACAGGGAAGGAGATTTTAAAATTATAGCCAGTTAAGTGGGTAGTTTGCTGAATGTTACTGGTGTGGATAACAGTAGCAGGCCTCCAAGATGCCCTGATGGGAAAGTATAATTTACTTAGCCCATTTTTGTTTCCCAGCCATTTAAATTTGCATCTGGAAATCCTTCTCTAATTTCACAGCTGTGGTGTTGAAACATATGGGGTTGCAGTGGAGTTTAATCACTATTAAAAAGGAAAAAAAAACAGAAACTCTGAAGCGAACCAAACCAAACTTTGACAGGAAATTTACCAATGTAAAGCCATAAGAAGGACAATACTGAAAGACTCCTGCTGTTCCTGAGAGCGTTGGTAGAAATTATTGTCCCAATGTGATAATGCTGGCTGGAGATTGTGCAGTATTGTTCAACCACAGCACTACAAACCTTGACTAGAACACTATTTAATATAAATATAATTTTTATATCTTGCTACCCTATTTTACTAACTCCAGCACCCTGGGTGCCTACAAGCTCAGCACTCAAAAGTAGCTCTTGGGGGAACCTGTGCCCTTATTCTGTCACTGCAGTACAGTGTGCCCTCTGTGAATGCATCCAGAAGTCCTTATCTAGGCAGGACTGGGCATTGTGTCTGATCTCTCAAGGGCAGGTTAGCACATTTGGCAGATCTATAGAGGTCATTTATGGTTTATCTCTACTAGACTGGTGCTGATGCTGCCCTCTACTGAGGGCAGAGACCACTCAGCTAAAAGATGGAGTTTGTCTGAATCCCACCACTATTTTCCTTTGATGGATCTATAGTGGACAAAAAAAGATTTTTTGATGGGGTCACAGTCTAGATCAAGAGTATGACACAATGTACTGACAGATGGGAGACCCAATATGTCTACAATGTACAGGTTTTGCATACAAAGGAGTTGTCCCAAAAGCAAATGCCAAGAGCATGGAGGCAGAGGATATTCAGTTTCTGGATTGCATCACTAAATATGGTCCCATTGGGATACACAAAAAAACCTCAGAGGATCAAAACAAACCCCCTGACTTGAAATAACTGCTCTTTTAAAGGTACACTATATTACTTTTTGACTCAAGTATCCTCTTTGGATCTGAATAATACTAATGACCTCGCAAAGTATCTGAGAGCACAGAATTTGACAAGATAAATTAAATATTTGTCTCCTAGAAAGCTTAAAGACACATGATATTGAAAGAAGTGACACAAAATTGAGATTTTACTGTGTTCTATATAAATGTTAGATAAACACAAGAAATAGCAGTATTACCCTTGTGATGGTTGCAGTGATGTAAAAAAAAGACAAGTGCTATTTCAGTCTATCTGACATAGCACCCCACAGCCTTATTGGGTTTTTTTCCCTTGAAAAAACTGTGCCAACATATATTTCTCTTTCTTCATTCCAAAAATATAATATTATATGGAAAGAGGTGAACAGAGGTCTCATATTTCCTGTAGGATGAAAGAGAAACACACAGGGAAGTGGAGTAATAAAGAAATTTTGAGACAATGAAGTTAGGCACAGATGTTGCTGTTTATTTTTATTTCTCTCTCCTCCTCCCTATGATTACAATAAATTATCTCTTATTGCAATGATTAGCGAAGAAGGGGATTACACCAAGGTTAGACAGAAGCATCAGATAAAACTGACTATAACCCCACTTAAATCCTCTATTCAACATTACTCCAAGGTGGAATTAAAGCTACTATGCAATCTGCTTTAAATGAGTGAAGTTATGAGAGCAGTGCCCTGACTTTAGACACACTTAAGGAAAAAATGAAGGGAGTTTTCTATTTCGTGTTTGAATTCTTGTATGAATGAACTATATCATCACATAATTGCCTATTTTACATTGGTAAAAACATGAGAAATAGGAAAGGCAAGTAAGGATTCAGAGATGTCAACAGCAGAGGTCATTTGAAAAAATCCAGGGTTATTCCACATACTGTGCAACTGACAGTATAAAAGACATTTATATTGTTGAAGAGAAGGTTGGTCTGTTCATAACTCTTTAAGAGTAATACCAAAGAAATAATTTAGTTGGCTACATTTTTCACTGTTCATCCTGTTTGCCTGCTTTTTTCATATTTGAACTCTGAAAATCAAACCAGACACTTTTACAGCAGACTTTTAGCCCTTTGCTCCAAGTGCGTTTGCAGTGTTCCAGAGTTTAGAAAAAGATCCCAATCCACTGCTCCTTGTAACAAACCCCTTAAGAATTCTAGGCTAAATAAAAATATTGCTAATCATATTCATGTTATCTTCTAATATAAGCATAGAGATCAAATATATAGCAAAAAGTAAAAAATACTAGGAACAAACCTCTGTGTTTACACAAATATGATAAATTGCTTTCAATCTTCAGGAACATTAATTTCTATGATAAATACATGGGCTCATTAAGAGTTTCCACTCTGGAAACGCTGTTGTGTTAGGATCCAAATATATTGTGGTTTTGTTTCAGGGGATTTATTTTCTTTTTTTTATTTTTTTTCTTTATAGTCAGACAAGTCATGTTACTTGTCTGTTCTACAGAGAAAAAACATGAAGTTTCAGCAAGGTGTAACTGAGAGGAGACGTTCAGATCTTGGAA
This sequence comes from Cichladusa arquata, assembly GCA_026413545.1. Classification (NCBI taxonomy): domain Eukaryota; kingdom Metazoa; phylum Chordata; class Aves; order Passeriformes; family Muscicapidae; genus Cichladusa; species Cichladusa arquata. The sequence continues at coordinate 30,498,405 of JAOTQP010001286.1, forward strand.
AGCCAACACGGTCTAAAAGAATGAACTAAACCCAAAATTATTGGAGCATCTCCACATAGCCTGAATCACTTGGAAAATCTTAAACAGAGCCAAAATGTGTGTGAACTGTCATGAGCCATGCAAGTACATCTCTTAAGAGGTATTGCTAAGTTTCCTTTTAATTTACGAACTATTACTTCTCACAAAACCATACGACAAATGGCTTTTTACTTTCTCCTCCCATAAAACCATATAAAGCTTTTTGCCAGGCTAGTAACCATTAGCAAAAATGTTAATGTTGGTTTTGTATTGTAGGAATCTATCTCCTGGGATATAGATACAGTAGCATGATTTAAAGCTTCACCATATCGAGGGTCTTTAAGTTTCTGCACACGCTGCAACTTTAATAGAATGTGTACATTCTTTCTGCACTCAAATGTTTTTTTGTATTTTATTTTGTTCTATTAAAAAATGACACATATGAAACTGTACTTAGAATCCTAAATAAGACATGAGCACTTTATTATATTTTTCTCATACTTTAAGGAACGATTTCCTTTAAAATGGTTCAAGCTGAAACTTGGCACACGAAGTTCTAATTGGGGAAAGGCTGGGATGCAGAATGGCTTTACAAAGTTTCACATAAATCAGTCTTGTCATTTTAAAATTATTTTTACAGAAGAGCACAACACCCTTTTTAGTACTATTTCTTGCTCTCTTAATATTTTCCGAGTCTTAAAGAGAAATAAGTTATTTTTCTGAGTTGTTTTCACAGTATTTTCTTGTCAGTTTAAATCATTTCACCTTAAATAGAAAGTTTACCAAGTCACAAATCCTACTGAGTGCTTGCTTTGCTTCTCTCAGAGCATGTGCAGTGATGAATGTTTTAAACTAATTTAGTGATGTGAAAAGTACCAAACCATCAGACGTAGCAACTAAAATAGTGTGTTTCTGCTGAGAATATTTTTTTATTATTTTATTTTATTTTATTTTATTTTATTTTATTTTATTTTATTTTATTGTTAAAATTGCAATTGGAAGCTTCTACAGCATTGTGCACCACAAAGGCCTGTACCTTTGGCAGATGTGAGAGCTGGTGACAAGGATGAGGCTGGTAATGGAAGGATTCTGGCTCATCTCTGCAGCATAAAAGATGACCTGGCACACAGCACTGTATTTTAAGCACATCTAGGATAATACTCTACCTCTCATCAGACTATCCAAAATTTTGCTGAAAGCAAAGGAAAACACACTGGGATAAAATAATGTTTTATAGAGACTCATTGCCAATATACAGCAAAAAGATCAACTTAATTCCCCATCATTAAACACAGGGTGAGGTACTGTTCAGACCTCTTAGCTAGAAACTGCCCCCAGTTGCTCCTCTGCAAATCTAATTATTCAGTTATTTTCACAAAGGCAAAATAGTAGGATATTAATTTTCTTTCAGTAAGAATAGCAACTTTGGTTCATTTCTTACTAGCTCAGTAAAGAATATAAACCTTACTTCACCTATCTCCTCTGGATTTATTTTTCCTTCTTTAGGTTAGGTAGACTTTACTCCATGTGTTCTAAATATCTACATCCAAAATTATTAGCAATGGACAGATTTCCACAGATATGTTTAAAACAAAGGATGAACCTAATTGTTCAACTGGGCTTTTATTCATTTTAACTGTAGCTTGTTATTGTTTTTCGTTACTAACAGTACAGTACAGAAAGAGCAGACAGTTCCATTCCTGGGGCAAGTACCTACATTTCCAGTAACAAACAATAGAATTATGTGAATTAGAAAACATATATGTGCCAATATACCTTAAGACTGCTGTTTTTATTTTTCATTAAATTTATATTCTCTTGCCAGAAGCATTTTCTTGGTAAAAATAATTCAAATCCTTTGGGGGATTCTTTTTTTTTTTTCTTTTTTCTTTTTTTTTTTTAGATTTAATATCTGCTACACTCTGTTCAATGTCACTGTGTTAGCACAGGAATACGGCTATAACATTCTTGCATGTGAAACTGCACATCAGGCACATTTTAACAGATTTATGTCATCAACCCCTACACAGTATTAATCATTCTTCAAGGTCATTTTTAGCTACCAAAGTAAGAGCCTTCGTAAAATTTCCAAGGCAGCTTTTAAGCCAGGCCAGTTGCAAGTTTTCAGGTGCTGAGAAAAAAAAAAAATAAAAGAAGAAGCTGAGGAATTCACAAAATAAGTTTCTTGGCAAAGTGTCCATAAAGGTCTGTGATGGGAGACTAACCATTCATCAGCATCCATGCAAGCTGTCTCTGTTATGAAAACCAGGGCACATTTGAAGGAAAAATAAACAGATTTATCAGTCTGATTGCAATTTTATGAAGTACAATATTGAAAGGCTTCCCTTGTCTGTGTCAGACGCTGACAAGATAAACTAGACATGGCTAAGTTGGAATATGTCACTCCTGTCAGGTGCTATGATAAGTAGGAAAAGCCAGGTATGCTTCACATGGACTCCAAATAAATTTCAGACAAGGTTTATGTTCCTTTATTTTGCTTTCCATGTTTCATCATTGCTGAAGCCAATCAAAGACACAAGATTTGGAGATGTTTATTGCCACACCAAATGGCTGAGACCTGCAAGTATGGAAAACCACATCAAGCTGTTGGGTTTATGTGAGACCATCCTGACATTCAGCAAAAAATACTTCATTTATAGTCACTTGAGAGTTACTCTGTTTGCTCTACATGGAGCAACTTGGACAGCTTGGTAAGAGGACAATGCTGGCCTTTCTGGGTCAAATTCAATTACAAGGGCTGTGCAGGGATGAGAGGCAGCCTGGAGAATAATTATATACTAGCATTTTACCAGCATGTGGGTACCAAATAACTGCTGTGGAGTAAATTCAAGAGCTGATCAAAGCTCACAATGTTGCTACATGAAGTTTAGGATGATTTTTTTCATAAAGAACCCTTGCAGATATTGTTATTTATATGTTCTTTAGGAATTTGGGATGGAAATGTTACATGTGAGGATGCCTGCAATGAAATCCTTTTTCTCCTACTTCTTCCTCTCCTATATTTTGCTCCCAGAAGCCCTTTTGGTTGAAAGAGACAAAAAATATCACATTAAATAGAACTTCTGATATTGGAGTGGGGTCCTAAATGATATACATGGGGAAAACAGAGGCTGATTAAAGAGACAGACCACATATGATCTCCTCTTTGCATCAACAGTTTGCATCCCACAAGTGTTATGTTTCCTTTATTAACTCATTACTAATTTAAGCCCCTGTCACACCTAGTACCCATATAGGTAATCATAACTTATGTTTTATAGATCTGAAGAAAGGTAGAAAATAAGAATTTAAAAAAAAAAAAAAAAAGAAAGAAGAAAGTGTGATAGACAAAACTCAAAATATTTAGGGGGAAGTGCAATTAAAAGAAAAAGCCGACACAAGAAAGATGAAACTGATCAAGCTTAAGGCAAAAATATTAAAGGTGAAAGAGTTTACTGTGATTTGTTTTCTACATTCATCTCTTTGTACTGTTTACTTGTCCCATGCTCCTCTGAGGTAATTCATGCAATTGAGCTCTTGAGCGTTTGCCTCACTTTTAAAAAAAAGTTGGAATCAGTGCCATTGCTTTGATGTGCTGGCTACCCTCACTGCAGGACTGGCAGGCATCCCAGTAAACTCTTCCTGATGCTCAGACTGCCTCAGAGACAGGACATGAGCTGCACAGGAGCTTGCTGTGGGCTCTAGGTTCAGTCACCGTCACTGGCACCCACCCTGTTTGAACCGTGCTGACATCAAACACTGATTATTTCCATTGTTTAATCCTTCCTTCATAGCAGCCAGGGTTAAATGAAGATGCAGTGCTTGATGCATGAAGCACAAATAACTGGCTTGATCCTGGAGGGATCAATAGAGAATAACACCCAATGAAATATGAATGAAAAAAACTAAGACCAGAACATAGCAGGGCAGGGAAGGAGGAATGATGCTCTGGTTCAGGACAGATCCCTGGGGATGGGAAAGCTGTATGAGACATGATGTTGAGAATTCAGACAAAAATCAAAGCATTGCTTCCTGTGTATTCAGTACATGCATGAATAAAAAGCTGAGCATCAGAAATATCTAAGGGTAGCACTAAGTGGCACAGGTAGAAAAAAATTGCATCTTTTTTCTAATGTATACCTGAAGTTTGCATTGTTTTGTGGGAAGAAAGTTCCCTTTACAAAGTCCAGCTTGCTCCAAAATTAAGCATTTCAGCAAAAGAAAAGTAATATGCCATCTGTTACTATGTAGGAATAAAGAATGTCATGTTTCACCAGAATAGCCACTGCAGAGATTTTTGTGCTGAGCTTATTAACAGCTTGATATTGCTGATTAAAAAATCATAAAGGGGAATAGAGATATTTTCTAGTACTCAGGAGAGAGAAAAGACTTGATTTCATTCTGCTACCCAGCCAACATCTTCATATAGAGAACCATAACAGAATGACCTTCTAATGTCTTCATCTGCCCACAATAAAACCTACCTTCCCTGTAATAGAGCAGTTGACTTTGTTGGTACTTTATAATGAAGATCATGGCCATTTCTCCCTATTTTATGGCTCCTCAGGTACAAAGCCTTGGTTTTGACACCAGGACTTGCTATTTATGTTCTTGTGATCTTAGACAGCACCATTCTTATTAATATATTACCAGTTAAATGGATTGGAGAATGAAAAAGAAGGTTTTTTTCTGTAAATAATGTTAGTTATTGAAAAGAAACAGGAAAAGCAAAAGATTGGTAGATTTAAACTATAAACTGAGAAAATTAAAATGGTTTCTCTTATGAAAAAAAGTTGGCACTTAGAACTAGGGAAAACTGGAATATTTAAGAGACCTTTTCTCAGTTATGCACACTGATAAAAAACCCTTTAAGCCTAAAAAGAAGAAATTAAATTAAGATAGATTACATGAGCTTTATTTCCAGTTCTGGTAACTGACTGAACACCTTATGCTTATTTTCCATTATTAAAAGGACTGTTAAGGAGACAGTAATGAAGAGATCAAAGATGAGGCAATCTGATGCTCATAGATAAAAATAAAAAATAAAAATGTACCTTCTGGGATCATGGAGTTGGTTTCAGTAGCTCCACTACTCTGTGGCAAAAATCCTAGTGACTTGATCAAGGCTAGACTTTCAACCTTGACTTTTGAAAGGGAGAGATTATTTTAAAGAAATAACATAGAAATAAATAAAATTAGCCAAGTGCACATTAAATACAGATGGGGATTCCCATTTAACTTCTGCTTCAGATGCAGAAACCAAGGATTTGAAATTCAAAAAGTAAAGGAAATTTGTCATTCTTTGAAGATGGAATAGGATTCATTTTTTGGGGTCATGTTGAGAAAAATGGTGACAAAAAGAGCACATAGTGAATGGGACCCAAAATGAAATCTGGGGGCTCTGTTTACTCCTGAAGCACAGACAATCCAATAAACAGAAAGCTGAGAAACAGTTCTAGGAGAAAGCCATTATCCTAATACAACGATCAATTAAAATACACTGTGCTCTAAGCAGCAAATTTAAAACTGGATAATAGAAAAAGAAAAACCAAACCAAACCTAAACATTGTCAAATCCATCTTAAGGAATGTCACTCATTGATTCAAACCTGCATAAAACTCACAAAGGTGGCCACAAGGGCCAAGGTGTTGTCTCCTTGCTCCCAGGCTGCCTCTGCATGTGCCTCCCTCTGGCTTGCCCTCAAAACCTGCCTTTGGCTTGGCCAAGGTAAGAACTGTCCTTAAAATTCTCAAAATTCCAAACAATCATTTTTGCCTTAAGCAACAGTCCATTCCTGTCTCAGGAGTACTACTGATTGGAAAATGAGGAAATTTCTTTTATGCTCCTGAGATGTACATGTTTGGGCTGATACAAAGAAGGACATCAAAGGGCCAGCTCTTCTCTCCGTTCATGACAGTAATTTCTTTTCTTTAAAATCATTCCAGAACTTTAATTAAACAGGAATATACTCAGTAGCTGGGCAGCGGCTTCCAACAGCTCCAATCATACTTTGAACGGAGACAGTGCATATGTGTGCACCTCCAGCCCCTGCAAAGGAAAGGGGGTGCTTAGGCTGGGTGGGGGCAGCAGCTCACCCTGACAGTCCCCTGATCCTCCACAGCAGGATCCAGCTGGTGGAGCACGGGGCAGAGCCCCTGGCACAGCCATAAATTACTTGCAGTGTGTATGACTATGATTAGCTGTTTGACTTCTTGTTAAGCAACACTTGCAATATCTGTAGGCACACAGTAAGTGGTTTGGAACTGCTGATTGCTCTCTGATTTACGAGGGGTGGTGGAGAAGGATGAAGAGAGACATAAGCCTTGTTTCACTGCAGCTTGGAAATCGGAAGCAAAACGTAAATGACAAGGAAACTAGACAGGAATTTAGTTGTCACCCCACAACACACACTTTTCACTCTTTTGGGGATTGCCTTTTTTATCTTTTATTTTTTTTTTCTTCCTTAAGTAATTAATGCACTATTTATCTTACAAATTAGAATAACAATATAGGGAAAAAACTCTCTCCAGATAGCATTTATACAGTATCACATCCAGACTAAGCAACACCAATACTGAAGAGTGTAAATTCAAAACAAAGTTCAGATTCATGAGATTTCCAGACCAAACAAGGTTACATGTACTTGGAAGAAGCTGAGCAAGAGATCTGCATTTTGGACACATGTCCCTTCATAACTTCCCAACTTTTGGACACTTGCTCATCATTTCTTTCTCAAATGATGTTTCCAGATCAACAAAGTTATCCTTCCCTGGAATCAGTCATTTCCTTAGTCCTGCCTTTTAGAAAGCAACCCTTTTACTGTCTGTTTTATGACACTAGTAACACTCTGTGCTCCAGCTCTGTATTAATCTTCTGAGAATGTTATTTATTTTACAGTATTGGCACAGCAGGAGACTTTCCTCTGCTTTTGACGAGGGCCCCTGGAGACAGCAGACACACCACCAGCACAGTGCCAAAATAATACTGCAGCTCATTCAGCCTAAATTAGCTGAAATACTAGGATAACACCATTTCTGTTTCTTCTGATACTGCTCATATTGATACATTACATTACAAAGAGCATACTGAGATCACACTCTCCTGACCATCCCTTCTAACTCAAGCCTTCAGCAGAAGTCCTGCTATTCCCCATCTTGGCTCTGCTGCACGCTGCTGTGAATCATCTCACATAAACTGCACACAGACACACAAAACTAAGAATTTACTTGATTTGTCACTTACATAATACTTCAGTACTGATCTCACAAGGAGTCTGTTAATTTTATATTGAACTAGTGGGAATACTACTCTCCTTATAATTTGTCTGATAAATTTTTTTAATTAGAAAATCTTCCAACTCACGAGGAAAAAAGTCTCAGGTTAAATTTTGAACTTGAAAACAGAAACACTGTCAATTTATCAGCACTGGGACTTTTTATGAGAAGACATTTTGAAAACTGTTTTTCAAAATATATTGCTGGTGTTTCAAGAGTAAGAGTAAATGAAATTGCTCAGTGGTGAAAGGAACTACTAAAGAGAGTGAAAGTCTTTAACCATGGGTGGCATCTATCAAAGAGAAGCTCCTGTTTTCTAGAGCTTTAATAAGCAGAGCTGCACAAACACTGGTCTCATGTAGGCTGTTTTTCTTGATAGGCACCTACACTAATTTTTATATCAGATCCCTGTAGAAAGCAGTGTGAATGAACATATTCCAAAGTTTAGGGCACATTTCCATTATATCTCATTAGCTAAATTTATAGTGAATTTAGCTAATGGGATATAATGGAAATATGCCTTAAACTGTAGTGCTGCCTCTAAAGTAATGAATTAGTATTTTTATTTTTCAGAGAATCTCCTTAATTCTACTCTCTAGTTATTTTTTTTTAAAAAATCACACAATTTCTAAAATAAGTCAGTGGATAAATTATGACTAAGTCTGAAGCAACCTGAGTGACATCCACATCCATTTCAGAGCTCAGATATAATGCAAACACAGTTGCATATTTTATCATATTCTATCACAAGTTTTCACATACACTTGGCAAAGTCTAACCGATGTTTTTGAGTCCCCATGCACACAAGCCTGACACCCCTCTCAAACACAAATCCCCACAACCATTTCATGAGCAGGGCTCAGTTTTCTTTAAAAATGTCATTCATTACTAGGGGTAAAGAATTTGTCATCCACCTTTTCTGCAAGATTCTAATGGTTACATTACTTACATGTAAAACAAATGGATTTATGTTCGGGCAGGAACATCACTCACCACACTAAGGAGGATTAAGACACCTTTTAACCTTCCCAGTGAAGCTCTACAGACAAGCACTTAAGAGTATCTTATTAAGAACAAGGCTAAGTGTAATTGAGCACATTACTGTATTTCAGTGCAGGCAAGTGGGTTATGGTCTCAGCCTCCAAGACAGTTTCTGTATTTTACTTTGGAACTGACATAATGCAGAGGGCTAAAAGTGCAATCTGATGTCACCCTTTTTACATTAATATATTTCAAATGTATCTTCTAGTGGAATTGTCACAGCACAGCAGCCTACTCAGGTTGGTGGTATGCAGAGAAATTCCCCCATCTCCAATTGTGCTCTTTAAAAATCTTAATTCCAGGTCTTACATCAGGCACTGATATTTTAACACGAATAATAGTGAGGTTTTGATGGTTAACAGTGGGCTTATGTGAAAACTAAAATGCTTTGACAAACTCAACACTAACGTGGACTTTTCAGCCTTTTTCCTTGTTCCCAAGGGGAACAAACTAGTCTACGGTAAACTCAGAAAAAAAAATTACAACAAAAGAAACACGCATGTTAATAAACACAAAATAATTCCATGTTATAAAAAAAAAAACAAACCAAACAAATCCCCAAGTGCAGAAAAGACAAACCCAAGTTGTTTCCTCAGCACCAGAGCTAAGGATGCCTCCCTCCCCTTTCCCTCATGTATAATAAAGTGCAAAGTTCTGCCTGGAGCTTTTCCCAGTGCCATGGAGTCCACAGAGTGGTTTCTATTCACCACAGCTGAACGTGGGTCACTTTCCTTCAAACAGGGGAAATAATATAATTTCTCTCCTCTACCCAGCAACTAGTGTCCATGAAACTTATAGAAATTCAGTATTTCATTTAAGTAGACAGGAATCTGCAAACAGGGCATTAACTAAAAATGTACTAAAGAAGAACAAACAAATGTACCTAGACATCACGGCATTTGCATGAGCTTTTATTCACAGCATGGCCACGTAAATTTCTTCTCCTATACAAACTACAGAAAGGATATGAAATACGAACAGTGAAAAACTAGATGAATACCAATATTATTGGCATTTTGAAATATAGCAAAATTCTAATATAAACTAAAGCAACATGGTCACAGCAGCCAGGGTAGATACGAAGGTTTTGATGCTGATATACAGAGCTGGTAAAAATTCTATTTCTAGTCTTATTTCAATCAGCTGAAATACTTCTTCTCATCAAATACCAGTTCACAGAAGTTTGGAGTTTTTTTAGATGACAGATGTGGAGAAAAAGCCCAAAAGAAAAAGCAATACTCCACCATGTGGCATTGCATGAGAACAGGCAGAAGCCTTCCTCAAGTCAGACTTTTCCAAGACTTACACTGATTTGTAATATGAAGTGTAAAATCATAGTGGAGTAGAGCTGTCTTCATGGAATCATATTCTGACACATTTGAAAAAACAAAAAAAAACCCTAAAAAATCAAACCAAAACTAAACAAAACCTCCCAAAAAACAAAACAAAACAAAACAAAACAAAAAATCTAAAAGACACCTACTGAATTGAGTTAATTTCACCATAATATGAATTTGGGAGGAAAACCCCTTCTGGTTCACTCCATAACAAAGTAATTCAGGTATCTAGAATGAAATAGTCCTCTATATGTAATGACTACTTGCCCATTTAAAATATTTTATGTCACACTACAAAAAAATGAGAGAAGCATTTTTATTGGACTGAAAATATTTAGTGAAGAGATGAGAAAGGCCTTTAAAGAAAAGCTTCAAAATTTCTTTCATTCTCAGGAAAAAACCTGAGATTTCCAAAACCTCCTTAAGCTGAATTTTTTCCTTTGCATTCTTTATGAAAAAAATCTCCAGCTTTTTTTTTTCTTTTTTATT
>JAOTQP010001286.1:30518794-30532481 GCA_026413545.1 Cichladusa arquata
AGCGCCCGGGCCGCGCCGAACGACGGCGGGGCGGCGGCGGCGGGCGGCGGCAGCTCCCGCGGCACGGCCATGCCGCCACACACGGACGCACGGCCCGCCGGCGCGCTGCGATGGCGTCAGGCGCCCTCCCTGCGCCGGGGCGGGCCCGGCAGTGACGGAGTTCCGTGAGGGTGAGGGGACGGGCGGGGCCGGTGTGTGAGCGTGAGGGGACAGGCGAGAGGCGTGTGTTCGCCTGCGGAGGAGAGTTTCGCGCCGCCGAGAGCTGCGTCATCTTTTAACTCTTTCCGACTCATTTCACGTCGCGGAATCACAAAATATTCTGAGTTGGAAGGGTCATCGAGTCCGGCTCGTGAGCGGATGGCGCGTACGGGGATCGAACCCGCGGCGCTCGGCCCTGCCCGCAGGGAGCCCCGCCGGGAGCCCCGCAGGGAGCCCCGCCGCGCTCCCGCTGGCCAAACCAAACCGGGAACCCGAACCGAACACGTGTTCCCTTGGACAGGAGACGAGTTGCGGTGGCCTTGTAAATTCAAATTGCACATGTTATAAATTATCCACCGCAATCGAGCTGGTCATTCAATAAGGCAATTTATTAATTCGTTGATAAGGGACTGGCAAAGCAGCGCTGGGGACGCGGGGGTTCCGCGCTCCGCCAACACCGTGGTCCGTTCTACCCGTGGTCACTGCCCTTTTATAGGCAGTTTCTTGGTGGGCTGTGACATGCCCACTGCGCTGGGGTACAAGCCCGAAAGCCCGAACACGTTGGCTAGCACTCCAGCAGCAGTGGCTACAAGCCCCCACCGGGTCTGGACAAGGCTCAACATGTTGTCAGGTTACACTCCTAGCAAGCAGGGACAAACCTGTTCATGTTCGCACAAGCCCGTGTTTTCCTTATACATAAAAAGTGGATACAATTTATAATTATAGTGGAAAAAAAAAAAAAAAAAAAAAAAAAAAGATAAAAAAATACATTAAAAAAGCGCCAGCAATTCACAGCAAAGTGGTATAGACAAATATAATGAAATCACTATATTTTCCTGTGTCTCATGTCCATGCTTTAAGTTCAGTATTCTTGTTTATATTGATCCCATGGTGTATTTCTATAATGACACGAATCACTGTGTAACATCTCACACCCACGTGGTGATTCGGACAGAAGACGCAATGACAAATTAGTGGCGTTCTTCATATGCAGCAGTTTTAAGAATGCAGAAGTTGTCTTCTGTTGCTAGACCCCAGATCCAGTTTGAGCATATGGTGAGAAATGTTTAAATGCGTTTAATAACCCCAGACTGAGGAGAGCAAAAATAAATGCAAGTCCTCAAAAGGGTTGCTGGTGCATTCTACACTGCAATTACTTACAAAGTGAGCTGCAGTACTACAAATAGAAACCTTGTCCAGTTGTAAATGAAGGAATTTGCAGCAGGTTATTGAAGACTTTGTCCAGAAAAGTAACTCAGACTTCATATCCACACAAAGCAGCACAGTATGATTTTACTTTAAACTGATTCAACTGAACTCATGCAAAACTTTGAAAAGGTGTTCTCTCATTGATTTAAATCTAATTTATATCAACTTAACTTGTTACAGTAAATGTACACTTTCCAACTGATTGAATCCACATGGGGAACTCCAAAAAAAAAAATCATGTATCAGTTTCATTAAAGGTGTTAAAATTCCTTTTATACTGTGGAGGGCTCAGAAACACTGTTGTTTTGTGAAAACAAGCCTTACGTCAGATACCAGAAATCCTTGAACTCCCTATAAAACATTTAGTGATGCAAAAGCCTTTGAAACTACTTAAATGCTACATCACCAGAAAGTTTTCTTTGACTGAACATACTGTGAAGACAGGACATTGTTAGCTTTCACAAGTAAAACAAATGGTATAATTTGCAGTACTTTACTGCAAGTAAAGTTGGATTAGTGTGAAAGAACGGACGTAAAAATGGCTTTCAGATGTCATACCAAACTCCAAAATTGAAAGAGAAAATGTCTTGAACTACTGTAATCTGTATTCCTATGTGGCTTTAGTCCTCCAAGGTATTTAATGGCTGTTGAAATTAATTTTATGTTATATGGCCTCAGCTTTCTGGAAAAAATATTGTATTTTTTATTTCAACTATTTGGATCATATTTAAAGCTTGCAATGTGCTTTCAATCTTGGTTAAAGACCTTAAACAATAACTGCATGCACTTCTATTCCTAAAAGAAATATATGTTTTATAACTCTTATTTATGAGTGGATTTAGTTTGCAATGAGAATATATAATACACTAAGGGCTCCACTCAATTTTATCCAGGATAATAAAAACTTACCTTTGCTCTTAAAATAAAAACTAAGAATAAGATGGAATGGCAGCATGAACAAAAATGTGGACCTTTGTCTTTCACCCTGTAGTCGGGTTGGCCAAGATGGTATCAGAAGGGCTCTGTCTCTCAGGGCTTGCAACTATCCAAGGTTATCCCTATGGACTTCTGTCCAGAAAATTCCCTACAGAGGTCAAGTCTGTACTTTCTAATTGAATCTCCATTTGTCCCTGCTACTGTGCCTGGTTTTCATTGCACAATGCTCTTGGGACTTCCAGATTTCCTTTCAGGCTAAAGTAATCAGGAGAATGAACTTTAAATCCAAATGGTCATTAAGTCTGTCTGGTAGGCCAGAGATAATTCAAAATAGCCTGTTTGAAATCCTTCAACTGTAAATACCTGGCTTCAGCACCAGCTGTTTGCACATCCACACCTGTCAGGTCACACTGCTTGTGGATGCAGTATGATCTACCTGTACCAAAAGCAGTGTTGTCTTACAGTCTTGTAGAGACTTCAGACCCATGGTATGAATTGGACTCACTGCCTCTCTGTAAAAGCTACTCTGATGGAAAAAGGAATCTTATTCCAAGTGCCACCTCCTCCAGCCACAGATCACTTCTTAAAACTGTCTGGACTGTAAGACTTAAATCCTGATATCCCCACATTCATTTCTTGGCTTCTTTTTCTTTCCTAGTTGTATATCTTTCTATTTCTTGATGTTAGCTTTCATCAGCTGACCTTCCAGCAGCACTGCAGTGAGCCTGTGTCCAAAAAGGCAGCTAAAATCAATGTCTAAAACAGCACAGCTGTTGATATGTTTGCCACATCCCATAGTGGCTGATAAGACTGTCCTGAGCTTGTTTTTCTCTAGAGGTCAGGTTGCAAGTAACAATGGGGACCAAACCCAAGAACTGCATTCTATTCCTTTTCTGTTCTGTTCACTGCTGTTCTTTTTCTTCCTGTTTTATCTGGGTTTGTCTTGTTTTCTCTCTGAAAGGAAGGCCAGATTCCAAAAAGGAGATTCCTTGACAACCACAACTTCAGCTCCTCTCAGCTGGTCTTTTCTACCCGTACAGTCACTGCCATCTTGTATCTGAGATAGAAAGTTCATCCAATTGCTTATCGATGCTCTGCTGTGGAAGGTGCAACTCATTCATTCCGAGGGTGGCCTTCATCCAGCCGTAAAGTCTTGGAAGTCTTGGAAAGTTTGGAAATGGTACAAAACTTGTGCTCTGGATTTTTTTTTTTTTCCAATATTTTAGCTGGCTTCTCCTTTTTAATTTTTAACCCTACAGTATTTCTAATGACAGTTCTTGCTGTCATACTTAGAAGGAAGAATCAGTACTCAAACTCTCCATTTTGTTTTTGAAGTTGTGTGGTGATAGGTATGCTTCAGTATCTTTGACCCTCATGTCAAATAGAGACTAATCCTAGCATTGAGGTCATTGAGAACTAAGCATCTAAATGCCACTGAGGATTGTCAGCTTGTTGTCCTATATATGGAATTCTGTTAGGCTAGTTTTGTGGAAGTTATTTTTGAGAGGGTGAGCATTCGATTACGTATAAAATCTATCAGTGCAAAGGGTTAACTAAAGTTAACAACAGTTACAGTAGTAAAGGTTCATTTGACTGCAAATGTGAGAGGAATAACTGTCAGGCAAGCATTAATTTGAGCAAATACAGGATGATAAGATGAAACTTACCAAAGAAGGTAGAGTATCAGGACTCCATTTATTTGTACTTAAACAAGATGTACCAAATGCTGAAAGTCCACCAGATGGCACACAAAAGCCTTGGTACGGAAAAGTGCTGTTGTCCAAGAGAACAAGAGGAACTGCATGCCTGGCTGAAAATTTAATCTATGTTACACTATGCAGACTCTGCTTTGTTTTGTCAGCAATTAGTAGGTCAATCTCTAATAGCTAGGAAATGACTTAGAAAAACATTAAGGGAAAGAAATGTGATAAGGCAGCAATTATGTTAATTTCTTTCAGCTAATAATTTGTCTTGATTTGTAGTGACATTGATGATGCAAGGACAAGGAGCGGTTGGATTGAGTACAGAGCAGGGTCACAAAGATGATCAGAGGGCTGGAGCACCTCTCTGTGAAGACAGACAGAGAGTTACTCAGGCTGTAGAAGAGAAGGCTCCAGGGAGAACTTACAGCACCTTCCAGTACCTCAAGGGGACTTACAAGAGAGCTGAAGAGGGACTTTTCACAAGGGCATGGAGTGGTGGGGCAAAGGAGGAATGGCTTCAAACTAAAAAGGTGTGATCTGAGATTAGATATGCGGAAGAAGTTCTTCCTTGTTAGGGTGATGAGGCATTGACACATGGTACCCACAAAAAGTGTGAATGTCCCTTCCCTGGAAGTGTTCAAGGCCAGATTGCATGGGACTTTGAACCAATCAAAGGAATCCCTCCCCACAGCAGGAGGAGTTGGAGCTAGACAATGTTTCAGGTATCTTCCATCCAAACAATTCTATGATTCTGTTCTTGGGGTGGACATCTTCGACCAGTTGGGAGTTGAGTAGATTTGCCTTTGGCCCTTGATTCTCTAAGTAGGTTATTGCCTGCTGGGAATGACTGATACAGCTGGCGATCACTCTTGTGGAGATAAAATACCTTGTCTATAAAAATATTACTGAAAGACCTGTGTTCAGGTAGCTCCCTGGCCTTGTATCTGTAGAAATAAGGAACCTAATGGAGGATGCCTGATGCTGACTGTGGTGCCCCTCTCCTGCTCTACTTGAAGGCATAGTTTCAATCACAGAGACATCATGACCTGTGGAGGTCTGGCTGTTGGTCTAATGCTGAAACTCTCCTGTGTGTTTCCAGCCAGTGAGTGAAGTGTTGATAGTGGATTAAATGGTATAATAACATGGCCTTTCTCATAGAAACAAGAGATGATGTTGCCACAGAAACAAGAGAGGAAAGCAGCTTGTGCCACTGTAAGAATAGTAAGTCTTTTCTACAGCACTGTGAGTGCTTCTGATGAATGATGCTAACAAATGAGATGGATGCTCAGGTTGTAAATGGGGTAAATGAGGTGTCTCTTGACAATCTGTCTGTGCTATTTTGCAGTTTATACTCTGAGAAACTTCTAGCAACCTTTTACTCTGGTATTTTTAAAATTGTCAGGAAAGATGGGAATTAAGGATCCACAGGGGATTGCCTCCAGAAAAGTCAGCTGCTATTCATTTTAAGAGTAGAAAATGTCTTTTTGTCATCCTGTTTTATGACTCCTATACTTCTTCCCGATACTGCAAAAGACAAAATAATCTGGTTCTATTAGTAATAGCCTGCTCTGTCTTTTCAGTGCTCCTCATATCCTGAGCCCTGTTACAAAAAGAATTGTGATGATATTTATAAATGAAATTAAGAACATTGAGGCAGTTATACTTTAATCCTTTCTTGCACAGCGCTATTTCTATTTTTTTTTTTTTTTTTTTTAATGGAAAGCTGTTAATCCTTCTGGCCTGGAAAACAGGTCCCAGATCTGGGGAGTTTGCCATTCCAGAGAGGCCCAAAGTTATCATCCATTTGAAAGATTATAGCTGATTATATCTCTTAGGCTACTTTCAAGCCTACAATCTGATTTTTACAAGTGAATTTCAGGAGGGTTGACATTTGAGAAGTATTAAAAACAAGAATAAAGAACTCAATTATGTGGATTTTTTTTTTTTTTATTTTATCTACAGACTTTAGCAGGTAGATTATTATTAACTGTAAGGGTAACACATTTATCTGGGGGATTTTTGTCTGTATTTTCTTCTGCAGTTAAACGTGCTTTTGTATTGATAGACTGGAAAAGTTGAAGCCTTTGCTCCAAATGTAATGGAAATAAGAGACAATTCTTTTCAAAGTTAAAAAATGTGATTAGTTTTAGTCTCCTAAGTCTTAGTCTATGGTTTTGTTTTGGATCAAATATGGATTTATTTGGATAATGTCAAAATAATTGTTCTTGTATTTCCATCTGATGAGAATGGAAAAAAAAATCTCAAATCTGATGGGCTTCTGTTTTCACATTGCAAGCCAAAGAGGCTGAGTAATCATTATAGCATTTGCCTGTTTATCCTGTTTATTTTCAGGAACCACTGAGATTTCTTTTCCAGGAATACCTTTTTATAACTCAAAGATAAGCTTTTAATTATTTTAATCAGTGCTTTGTACATGAAAATATGCTTAAATGATTAAGAAATTATTCCTAAATCTCTGCTTAAAGATAAGATTAAAGAAAAAGGCATCAGTGAAAAAAAATTGTAGATTTATTATTTTTCTGCTGCCCTTCTCAGGTAGTGTATACTACTTCAGAAAGTCTGTAATATAATTGATTTTCTTAGAGGAGCTGAGCCTCTATCAATAGCAGCACTATCTACCCTCGGGAAAATAAAGGGTAGTAGTCATTATTTTGAGTGGATACTGAAGAGCTTGACTGTCAACTTTTGCATTTGAGCACAGAAGCTCTGGATGCTCAAGCAAATGCACCTTCAGTAGATTAGGAAATCTCCAGTGTGCTGTGCCTTATCTTGAAAACTGTTAGTGTCACTCACCACTGAATAAATCAGTGCTAGGTATCATTTGATGCCTGAATGGTCACTGAATATCAAGGATAAAAATATAGTAGCATAATTTTGGGGTGATTTTCAAGTCCTAATTTAAGGAGAAAGTTTTCTATTCTTATTCAACTTCCTGATGAATTCTTGGTTTAGTTTAGTATTTCCCGTTCTCATTTACCTGGTTCAATTGCTTACCATCACATCCACCCCCTCCATGTAAAAATCCCAAGATTTCGGAAGTCATGGTAATAGTAAAAAAACCGAGACCGACCAACCAACCAAGAAACACAACCACCTCCCACCTCCCCCCCCAAAAAACCTCCTACCCCCAAAGCAAAACCAACCAATAAAAACCAGAAAAAACCCATGAGTGTCAAGGACCTTTCTGTGAGAAACAATTTTAATGTTCCCTACACTGGTGAAAGTAGGAAAAAAAATAAATGACGTGTGGACAAAATCCTGCTCTCATATCAGATTCTTTTTTCACTTACCCAAATCACTTAAGAGTATGAGAAATTTCCTCTGCTTATGTAGTGATGGAGGAGGGAGGCAGCAACACCCAAACCTGAGAGAAACTGCAGCAAGCCAACAGCCAAATTCAAGGGCTGCAGCTGGCTGTGCTAGTCAGTGGCCCCCAGAGCAGTGCTTCTTTTCAAGCTCCTCTGTGCAGTAAATCATTCTTGCTTCATTCTGACAGAAGAGGGCCTCCCAGTGTAACCTTAAGCGAGACAGTGGTGCTGCTGAGAAATCAGAATGGGAGCTTTTGGGGTGAGCAAAATGGGCTCTTGCTGTCCAGGTGTGGTTCATGTGGTAGGACCCTGAAGTCCTCTTGAAGCAGCCTGAGTTTTTAAGTCCTCAGTTCTTTAACAGATTATTGATTTATGGTAAAAATTCTGGATTAGGAGAAATGTTTCCTTGGAGAGACAAAGCTTACCATTTTCTCCACAACTGGCCAAATATCTAAGTAAGCTTTGGATTCCACTCTGAGAGCAAGGCTCTTGTTTGCAGCTCCCCAAAGCTGATGAATATCAGAATTTAGTGCCATTTAACGCTGGACTCACCAGTAGAATTTAACATAAATTGTGATTACTCTCAGTTTGAGTCCATGTTCACAATCTCCATTGGAGGATTTCGAAGAAAATGCAGACCTGTTGTCAAACTGGAGTTTACTAGCACAGCCAGGCTCAAGTGGAACTCCAGAGAAGTGGTGAGAGGACTCTGCGTGCCCTGGAGTGCTCCCAGCTTCTCCTTGGCCAGATGAGCCAGGTGTGGTGCCCCTCCAGGGCAGCACAGTGGTGGCAGCCAGGCTGGCCAGCTGGAGGCAGCTATGAACCATGAAGGCCACAGGGTCCAGCACACTTAAACCCATGCTGAGGCCTGTTTCTAATCTCTTGCTGATGAGCTATCCAAGAAGTTAAGTAATCTGGCTAAACCAGCACTGAGCTCTTTCTCAGTAAGTGGAATCACATCTGCAGTGACCCCCGGGGCAATCAGTGGGGCAGTCAGTGTGGCACTTGAGGTTGTCATTTGGAAAAATACACTGTTTTGGTTTTGGTGGTTTTTTTTGTTTTTGTTTCGGTTTTGTTTTGTTTTGTTGGGGTTTTTTGTTTGTTTTTTTTTTTTTTTTAATTTTGTGTTTGTTTTTACTCTGTTTTCATTCTGTGTCTCAGAATAGAAGGCAAGATGTCCACATTAGTGTTGCAAATCTTTGGACCATCTCTAGCGATGCCTGCAGACAGGAGAAACTGAGCAGATCTCCCTGGCAGCCCCCTCACTGCTGGGCTGTGTGCATCCCAGCAAAAAGGACTGCTTGGGGTGTCTTTGTCTTCACTTTTTGCTAGTTTTCACTTGGCAGAATGATGAAAAAAGTTCTTCTGTAATTTTCCACCACAACTGCATTCCAATGGATGTGTGGGATATTCTAACATACAGTATAATTTTCCTGGTAAGTCACTGCTATTTCTACCTTTTATTTATTTATTTAC
The DNA here is from genome assembly GCA_026413545.1 of Cichladusa arquata. Taxonomy (NCBI): domain Eukaryota; kingdom Metazoa; phylum Chordata; class Aves; order Passeriformes; family Muscicapidae; genus Cichladusa; species Cichladusa arquata. The sequence continues at coordinate 30,527,646 of JAOTQP010001286.1, forward strand.
CTTTACTGGACAGGTATATTTTTGATTATGCCTGTGCAAACTCATTCTGTTGGATGAGCTGTCTCATCCAGGTTTATAGATTGAGAATAAACTTTGTGCTTGTCACACACTTTCAGTAGGAAATAATACATATGTTTATATGGAAAAGGATTTATAGTTCTTAGATTTATAAAGAGAACCTGAGTCTGCCAAGTTATGAAATTTTATTTGCAAATAAATGTTCTACTTAAGTGTTCTTAAGACATCAGTATAAACACTGGAAATGTAAATGCCAAAGAAATGAGTGCCATCAAAGAAGGAGATTTTAAATTAAATTCTTAGTTCTCAAAAAAATGCGTTGTTTTGACAGAACGTCCTCTCTTTGCCAGTAAGCTGGGGGGTATCTGTAATGTTTGCATTCCTTGATAGAACCAATATGTATTGTGGAAGTCCCCAGAATGTCCATTTACTTGAAATCAAAAGTAAATACTTCCAAAGAAACCTGCAGTGTTCAAACATGAACCTTTTTGTGGGGTTAAGAGCAGTGTATTTGAGGAAACCATTAAAAGGAGTCATCTTAAAGGCTTGCAGGTATTGCAGACTATAAATGTAGGTGTCGTGAGGGGGAAGGATGGTGCAGTCTGTCTTGTAGGAGTGTGCAGGCAAGGCAGCTGTGATTGCTCTGACTGATGGAAGTGGGCATTTTTCACTATTGGGTGCTAATGGAAGGGTGGGGAGAAAGCAGCAAAAATCCCTTTGTTTGTCTCTTTCCTTTTTGTATCCTTCAGTAGATCTGTACTTATAAAATTCATTTATTCTGATTGATCACTTCTGCACCTGCACATCCACTTACTATTTTTTGCAGTGTTCAGGTCAATGCAGGTTAAGGCCCTGATTCTCATACTTACACTGCTACAAAAATAGGTACTAATCATTGGACTTGTCTGAGTGTTAGTCTGCCATTACAAAAGAATCCTTGTTTGAGACAATTGTCCAGGTTTAACTTCAAAAATAAATCACAGTTCAGTTACGCTCAGTGGAAGCAGTTTCTTAAGCATACCTTTAAATATAGTCCTCAAAAGAGACATTAATTTAGCTTTTGAGAAGCTGAACCCCAAGGTACATGGACATAAAATCTTTTGTTTCCTTTCAAGTATGTTTCAATATTTTTTCTGTTTGTGGGATTTTCAAACCAAATATTGATTGTAATACTGTAGGGCATTGAGGAGTCACAAGTGTATGACAAAAAAAAATAAACTGAACACACAAAAAATTGTTACAATGGAAGTGAAGAACTTAAAGATATATTGAACAAAACTACATTAGTGGGTTTTTTTTTTTGTTTTGGATTTGGATTTGCTTTGTTTTTTTTATTTTGGGTGTTGTGGTTTGGGTTTTTTGGTCTGCCATTAAAGGTATGATGTGTCAGTACATCATTAAACACTTAAGCCTTTTTTCTGAGAGGTTTTTTTTCCAAATTTTCCAATCTTGCAACAGAGATGCAACTGGCTCCTTTGTGCCTACACCATCTCATCATTGCAGCCGTAGAATTACCACAGAGTTAAGACTGTTGCAACATTTTCTTGAAAGACAAATTGCCACAAATGAATATTTATATATCCTTGAAGCTGTTTTGTTGGATGCTCATTCTGGCTCCATTACTTGCCAAGAGACTGTTGTGACTTAAGTACATAGCATAGACTGAAAAAGCTAGCGTGTATCCTAAGAGGGGGAAGAAAGGTCATTCCCTGTTGAGCAAACCATTTAGCATAAGGGAAACATCTTTCTTTTGACAGATGGGATTGCAATCCCTGCATAGTCTTCCAGTTTTGTTTGACAGCTGGCTTTGAAAGCTGGCGAGAGCAGAGGTCTGTCTGTGCCGAGCTAGGCGTGGGTTTGAGGCAGTGTAGGTGTGCCTGTGCCACACAGTGCATTCCTGTTCATGACCTGCAGCGTGCAGAAGCCATGCATTCATGTGTGTGTGTGCTTCTTTTTGTCATGCCTTTTGTGTTCATGCTTGTCAGCCCCACCTCCCAGCATGGCCAAGATGCTCAGGTCAGGGGTGCCTCAGTAGTTCAACTTCAGCGTGACTCGCTCTGCATCTGGGTTCTGCAGAATTCCCCATGGCACAGTGTAAACATTTTAAGATCCTAGGTATTTATGCATCAGTGTTAAACTTGTCAGCCTGCAACAATTCACACAAGAGATCTGTCTATCTATTGATGGAAATCAGGGAAGAAGATGGATTCTAAAATATAAAATAATTCCTTATTTTCTTCATTACTCCTACAGGTAAAATAGGCTGTTTGTCTGACAAGAAACTGGGGAGGGAAAGCTAAGACAGTATGAATTTTTATTCAGTTTTAATAACCTTGTAGGATCAAGATTAGTTCAAAGCAATCAAGGACAGATGAGAGCTCTTAGCCCGCTAACTGTTGCTCCAATGTAACTTTGGTAAGGCAGGGATGAATGGGATAAGAAGTTAAAGATACTGACGTAATTCCTGTGGACGGGACAGACAGAGTAAGTTTACATGGGAAAATTTTAAAGGGTTTAGGAAAAAAATTAAGTACATATATATAGTCTGGAAATTTGCCCCACAGTGAAGGAATTTAAGAAGTTAACCCAAAATTAGGTTAAGAAATTACTTGTTCCCATTTTGTCCCAGGCTCCTTAATTTAGCAGACAATAGCATAGTGAGAGCCAGTGCCTGGGAAATCTGCACAGAAAAAAATTACTTTAAAGTGAGAATTTTTGTGCTAATTGGAATGAGGGAGGTGATAGATTGTGTCATTTGGTGGAAAAATATATGTTGCTTTCAAAGATGTTATATGATTGATAAAAGGATTGTCAGGTGAAGTATCCTGTCCTGTGCTATACAGAAGGAAAAATTAATTATAAAATCCATCCAGGTATTTCTTCATGTCTGAATATCTTAATTTACAAACTCAGCTGTTTTCTTCATAGTTTTATAAGTTACTTTTAGCAAGCATAAAATAAAAGCAAAACAATCCATTGCATAAATACGATCATGCAGAATCCCATGCCTTTTAGATCCAGAACACTTGGACCATTTTAAGATCTCTACTGCTGCCTCCAAAGTGTGGATATAAATATTAGCCTATAGTTCTTGTGTAATAGTGTATAATAGTTAGAAAAGGAGCTCTGACACATACTTTTCTAGGGTGCTACATAGTTAATAAATAGTCCTCAGAAATACTAGGTATCAGCATTCCTGGAGTTTATTCCTGGATTTTGAGAGGAAGACAGCAATGATATTAGTAGTGTTGCAAACCATAGGAATATAAAAGTGTCAGTCTGCATGTTTGGACTTCATGGTTTAGATTCAGATTTGCCTTGTTTGCAACCTCACCATAAAATGAAGGCAATGATCAGTGTTTCCTTTCCCTGGGCGAGAAAGGTAAGAATTGATTCAATGCTAAACACTTTAAAGGATACAGCTGCATTTTAACAGAAGAGAAAAGATAAGGGTAGATATAAGACACAATCTCCTAACTTGAACCAGCATGAAGTGGGAGGGAGAGAAAACAGAGTTCACCTAATGGTGTGGGAGAGGAGCTGAACAAGCTTGTGGTCCTGGTAACATAATTTGATTTGTCTCACACTAGCTATTAGCCATGGGGCGCAGGAAGGAGGGTAGGAAATCCTAATGGTTCTTAGATCTTTAAATGTATGTAAGGGTGTATCTTAAGGGTGCAGAAGGAAGCTGTGTTGACTCCTATACCTGGTTTATATCAGCAGAATTATCTGCAGCTTTTCAGTTGTGTTTATGGTGCCTCTTTGTCCCTGCCTTCCTAGCATGTTCCCATTGCACATTATGCCAGTTCATGTGAACAGTTGTTTTCAATATGCATATGAAATTATTTTTAATTAATGTACATGGTCAACCTGTTCAAAATGCCATAACTGCATCTATTTTTAGAAGGACATTTTGGAGTTTATGGCAGGATTTTAAATTAATTTCAGAGTGATGTCTAGGGGAAAAAAAAAAACAGGACAAACTTTCTACTTAGATGTGGAAGTCACTAGCAGCCTGCTATGACTTGTGGTTAAAGAACATAAAAGATGCCTTGCAGCAAATCAAATGCAGTGTAAGGGGAAAAAAACAAAAAACCTGCCACTTCTATATATGCTGGGAGCTTGTTTGAGGGAACTAGAGAGCAACTGTGAGGGTGCCCTGCACAGCTTATTGTTGATTCTCTGGCAGAAGTAGGTGTCTCTACTGTGTCTTCAGTGTTTCTTTGACTGTTTTGATGAGAGGTGGCAAGAGAGACCCTGGTACAGCCCTCTGGACTTTTTGCTCCAAGTCAAAGCTGCTTCTTCCTGTAGCAGAGCAAAAATTTCATAGCCAAGCAGGTCTCTCCAGGCACACACTTTTGCTGAAATTCAGCTGCTGTTTAATCTCATCCAGTTCTTTTTTTTTCCTTTAAAATACCAAGCCGCATTCTCATAATTTTGTAATTAGGAATAAAAAGACCTTTCTGAGCAAGCTTCCCAAGGTTATTTAGAGCTCCATAGGCTGATGATACTAAACTAGGATGAGTTTAGCATCTTTACTCCAAACAAATTGTATTTTATCAAAAATATCCTGCTATTTTTTTCTTCTTTTTTTTTTTTTTTCCCTGCCCCCTGGCAGCTCCAAGTCTGTCTGGTTAGCCCTTGTACAAGTTCTAAAATATTGTCCAAAATATTCTTTATTCTATATATTCTTTAAAATATATTTTTATATATTCTTTATTATATATATTCTTTAAAATCTGTCTCCAGGTGCATGTACAACAGCTTTGGATGTATATGTTGGTTGTTTATGTTGGAGGTTTATGGTGAAGCTAAAGA
>JAOTQP010001286.1:30532487-30554494 GCA_026413545.1 Cichladusa arquata
TTCGATAAAGAAAAGGAAAGCTGGATAGAACCATTTTAGGCAGGAAGATTATGCAGTAATATCTGCAGTGATATGGTAGTGTAGTACCAGTCTGCTTTTAGATATTTCTAAGCATTTAATTACAAGAGGCTCCTTTTAACTCCTTAACCTGTCTGGGACTGGCATCTGAAAGGATTAAAAATGGTTTAAACCATGAGACTCTCTTTTCACTGTATCTTTAAAATCACACTGTCAGGGAAATTTTTTTTTATATAAGCATGACTATTTGTGATTATGGCTTAATGTATATCAATTTCCTATTGAATGTGACCTGCTTCACTGTTTTTCATACCTCTCTAGATCATCTGAAGGGAAATGCATATGTCCTGATACAACAAATATATATTGAAGATTGTGCAAGACAGATTTAAAACATAGCATACACACTTTTCTGCACAGTTTGCAATAAGCACTGCTGATTGTTGTAAATTCAAAATGTGTTTCTCATCAGCTGAGGTTCAATGAAATGCAAAGTTTAGCATAAAATATAGCCGAAGGTATTATAACATACTTCAAGGACTTACAGCTAAGTCCTCTGCACAAAGTTCAATAAGTTCACTCTTCCTTCAGGAAGAGTGTTGCTTGACCTAGTAAATAACAGCTGAATATCTCAGAGAGAATCTAAGCCAGCATCTGATTTTACAGCAGCATGAATCAGACAACTGTGTCAACAGCAATACATGTTTCATCCTATTTAGATCGAAAAGGACTTGGGTGCCCAGCCTTCAGGCTGTTGGTGTAGTTACACTGGCTGGTCACAGCCTGAAGAGTGAAAGTTTTGTTTTTCATGCAGTTGGATATGTGGAATGAATGTCCTTTCATCTGTGCCAGTAACAAAAACATACAGAGAATGTTTCCATTACAGTTGAATTCTGTATGTAATTATGGAACAAAACCATTAAACAAAGTGAAACTTTTCCCAGAATTCCCCTACCACATGCATATATTATGGTAACTTACTCTGAATTTAAGAATTCTGATCCTCTTTTTATGTCTCAAGTAGGAACACTCTTTGTCACATTTGTTCCCAAGTCTTTTTAATTACAGATTTGCATTTTCAAGGCTTTTATTTATGCAGGGACCAGCCAGTTTTTCTACATTCTACAAGCTTGGCACCAAAAGAAGAAAAAAACCCTACCAGTTGGATTTGGGGCCCAGATCTCACCTCTCTCCTTCCAGCACCTCTGTGAGCAGACATGGTGTGGTGGTATTTCATAAGTTACAGCAGGGCTTCAAACATTATGAACTTATCCTTTCCTTTCCAAAGTAAGAGGAAGTGGCTGTTGTACTGAACTACTGTGTTGGATATAGAAGAATCACCTATTTCCCTGCACTATCTCATACTTTCACTGCCGTTCCAGGAAATTAGGTTTGTGATGAATAACTGGGTGATGTTATGGTCAATAACACGTCATTCCTGAGCAGATTCTGACCTGCAATTCCAAGCTACTCCACAATCTGAAGCTACCATCCCTGGTCCTGAGATGTCACAAGAGGCTCTGGTGAACTGTGATATTATAATTGTGCTATGGAGGTATTGATGGGTGGATTTTTGAGTAATTTGAAAATTTGCTCTTGGTTTTATTTTACAAAGCCCTTTTACATTTTTTGTTTGGTTGGTTGGTTGGTTGGTTGGTTTTTTTTCTGAGGCAGCGAGGAAAGGAAAGTTACAGAACCACCTCCCCAGGTTGTATGTTCAATGTGCATTGTTCAACATATGTAAATCTCTGCACCCATTTATACCATGGTCCTGCCTTGGCAGGTTGTGTCCAGAGTTGCAGCAACAATGCTCCCATAAGGGACACATACTGGGGACAGATTTATCTCATGCTTCCTGCTGCAAAGGAACAGAAGTATCAGACTAAAAGGACCATGGCACCTATAAAGAGCACAAACAATCTGCGATGTAGTAAAGGAGAAAGTTTATAGTCTGGTAGTACCCGGAAAGGGGAGCACCTCCTAGTTACTTTGCTATGACAATATCTGTATTCTTTAAGAACCTGAACAGTGTCATTAGCAATTTCTAAGAGATGTAATAAATACTAGTATATCAGGACCTCTGAGAAAATTCAAAAGCTCTTTTGGACAGTATGTAAGTGAAGAGAAGCTTTATAAGGTGGACCATTTTTTGACTCATAAGCTTAGGCATCCAACTAGTTAGCTTGGAGTTTAAGTTAGAGACTTAAATTGCAGTGAAGATGTTCCCCATGTTGTAATTAGATGGGAAAACCCCTTACAGACTTCAAAAATTCTAAGTAGATTTAAGGATTATTTTATGCCATATAGATTCACAAAACAATTTAATGTAATTTATAGAGGTTTTTATGGCATGGTTTGAACATTAATAGGGTTCTATTCATACCTGTCTGGGAACATGGGTATGAATCACGAAATGTTGCCAGTCATCAGTGATGCTCACATCTGAAATTCATGTTGATGTGCTGGGCAATACTGCAAAGTCATAGACTCACTATGTAACATATGAGTGATTTTATCTGAATATTAATATTAATGTTTTAAATGTTCTGTTACGGATGATATCTTTCTTCCATTTTTCATGGCTGTACAAACCACAAGGTTCTACAATAAAGTTTGGGGTCAGTTAAAGCTGCATTCCTGCTGCTTTAACATACTCCCAAACATTATTGTTGATGTGGAGAATTGCCAGCAACTTCTTGACCATGACTTTTTCAGCCTTCATTTTTTCCCCTTCTGAGCTTGCTTCACTGTTTTAGAAACTTCTCAGTGCTAAACTGCAAGCATGACAGTTCAGCTTTGCAAGATTTTTCTAGCAAGAAAAAAACCCCAAAAGATCTCTCTAAACTCTCTGCTTTAGATTTCATTTTATTTGTCATCTTTTATGAACAAATTACGAAATATACTTCATTCACAAATTGGAAATATTTACAATTTCTTTACAACAAGGCATTATTGAGGTTTTGATTTATGGCATTCTTAGAGCATTCTGTCTTTCAAAACAAAGACATCAGTTTTGTTTTCAGTACACTGTTCATTTACACTCTGGATGTGAAAGGGGAGCTTTTTGTAAGGAGTTTGCACTCTCCTTTGATATGATCTACTGGGAAAACAGAGGCAGGATGCATTCAAAATGTGAGGAGAGGGACTGTGCAGATGTGTTGCTGTACCATGCCATGATCTGAAGCCATCGTATTACACCAGATGCTGCTAAGTGGAGAGGAGAAAAAGATTCCCCTGAGCCATTCTTCCTCTGCCTTCTCCTTTGAGTGGGTTAAATTCAGTTCAGTTTGGTTTTTTTTCTGATTTTTGAGTCTTCATGAGAATAAGAGTCTTGAGAAGTCTATTTCAAATACTATCACAATTCAGACAAAAAACTGAAAGAGAGTAGGCAGGAAGTGAATAAATATTGTATATCCGCAAAATGTTTAGGAGGCAAATTTTGAACATGGTTCTAAAAGGGAATTGCAACTCTGCTGGTTGGCAGTTGTGACGTTTGAGCATAAAACCTAAGATAGTTTCATTTTCTTAATTTCTTGGAGTCTATTTTTTTTCCTGAAGAAAATTCTAAAACCACTTCCTTCCATGGAACTTTAAAAAATTTCTTAATATACACTTCCATTATAAATCAGATGTGGGCCACCATTGCTTAGGTTGTCTGTCATTTCCTAGAACAAGAATAGAAAACATTAATTAAAATTAGGATTATTATAAGGTGTTCAAAATTCAGTTATCTAAGGTTGTGATGAACTTTGAACAAACTCAGAATTTCAAACATTCAGAAACATTTTACATTTTTATTTAGCTTTATAAACCTCATTATTAAAAACATCATATTTTTTCCTGTATAAATTAGGTACATTTGAAAGCTGATAGACTCATTGATAGTGATTGAGTTGGACATTACACTCAGACCACATATACAGCATTGATGGCATCTGTACAAGTTTGTGATGTTGTCCTTTGAAATTGCATCAACTCAGGCTCGTGTGCTGATCTACAAAAGAACGAAATGGTAGTTAAGTCTGTTTCCATTCAAACCTCTATCTGTGCTGACATACTGCAAACAGATGCCATTCAATACTTGCTGAAATAGACATTTGGGAAGTAAATCTAGATCCAAACAGGATCTAAGGGTTTTAACTGCTTGTTTTCCCTTGAGATGGGACTGATTTTAGTTTTCCCTTTATATGCCAGTCTACAATTTTTAGCAGCTCAGGCACTGCTTCTCCAGTGGCAGGTGAGTCATCCCAGAGTAAGCTGGCCGGCTCATGAGTCAGAATTCTAAAGCACCTAAACCAAGATTTGTTTGGAGATAGATTTTCTAATTCTCAAATTGAAATCCAAACAATACCCCCTTAGCAGCTGTCTGAGCATAGAGATGGCTATGTTAATTAAACAGTTCCCTGATTTTCAAAGGCTGCAAAGCCACATTGAGTTTATGGTCAGAACTATCTTATTCTGAGCAATCCCAGGCCTATTTCATACCAGATTGAATCTGGATGCAGAAATAAGTGATCTGCTGCTTATGTCCAATGACAGAGAACATTCAGCTATGGCAAGAGGAATGGGTACAGGTAAAAATGCAGCTTGGAGTATTTCTAAAATTCAGGTAGATAAGGTGGAGGTGTCAGTGTTTGACTAGTTCTAAAATAGTTGCATGATGACCAGAGGCTCTTCTCTGCATGGAAAGATTAAATTCACCTCTTCTTCCTCCTAGGTACACTTGGAGAAAATGTGGAATAAAAGGGATTTGTTTGTCCCCCTTCCTGCGGAAGCTTCTGTAAAAAACCTGAAGCAACATTCATTGGGCTAGACAGAGAGAGAGAGAGAAAAAGACAGAAAGAAAGAGCTCAACTCTCTAACATAGTAGCTGAGATTCATGGTAAAGAGCAGAAAATTATACAACCTGGTCTTTATTACTAGTCTTACTCTGTCTCTCTCTTTTAATCCACAATATTTGGCAAGCAGAGACCAGAACTCAAAGTTAAAATTCACTGATCCCTCCTTTCTCAGGTATCACCAGCTACACTTTAAAGCAAATCACAGGACTTAATTGTTCCCTTCGCAGTTTTTGAAAGAAGGGATGTTCTATTCTTCTCTACAATATAAGCTTAGGGTCATCACACCAAGAAGCCTTGCCAATTAATACTCCTGAATCAAGCCTAAGTTCCAGAGAAAATCAAGTGTGAAACTAATTTTGAGTATTTTCTACCACCCAAGTCTCCATTTGCAGATGATGGTGTTGGATGTTTTGGTATTGTGCCTTATTCTCCTCATATACTGAAGAGAAACATGTATGCCTGACACTGGACTATGGATCCCAGTTTGGGGGTTGTCTGGCACTGTAATTTGCTTATTTGTGGGTGCCTAAAGCCCTTGTTTGGATCTACACTGAAGATATCTGTTGCCTGGGAAAGAGACCAAGAATACCAAAACCATTTAATAGTAACTATCAGTCAGTCATATTTTGGTAGTAATGATCTGTCAGAAGGCTACTCATGAGTTTCCTTTTGTCAACTTAATCACTTGAATTGTCTGCAGACATCAGCTATTGGAATATCACCATAGTTTGAGAAAATATCAAAACCCATTTATTTTCCCCAATATTTCTATTTAAAAAAAAAAAAGTTAATTTAAATTAAAAATTTGCTGAATTCAGGGAATGAAGGAGCACACAGATTAGAAGCATAGTGAATCAATGGTGGCTACATCCAAATAAGAGTATTTGGATGCCTGTAACTAGGGTGAATATTTTAAATACTCAACTTACTTCTGGATTGCAGCGTTCACCACGTAGAGTTATGTCACTACCTGGAAGCACCATTCCTGCCTCACAGTGACATCACAGCATCAGCCAACATTGATTAGCTGAAACTATGACTGCCTCGTAGAGGTGGCCCTTCCTGAAGTGACATAACCACATGGCTGCTCCCTAGTGTTCAGCGTACCTTGGAGGTAACTCTGGTGTCGGGGGAATCACCGGACAGCTGGGCAGGTCGGTTATTTCAATACCCCTCAATCTCTAATATAAATATAACAATTATACAATAAATATAGCACAAACAAATGCACATGCAGCACATGTCTACATTACTGTATATCAGTATAAATATGCAATATAGTCATATATAAAACAATTCTAAGCTGTTTTCTAAATTAGGGTCTAATTTAATGTAAGTTTTTATGAAGACTTTATTATCTTTTAGGGGCATGCTGTGAGCTAGTGTACTCAACCCTGCCATCAGCAGGCAATCTAAGAAGTCCAAGAATTCCCAAATCAGAGCATGTGTGCATGCATACTTGGCTCTAGAGCAGACATGCAGGAAGTCTGCCATCAGTGGGGTGCATCCCACATCTGCTGAGTGTGTGCAGTAGGTGCTCTGCACATACATCATGGCCCTTCACCCAAGGTAAGTGGACACCTGGCAGTCCTTGCTGCTAAGTGTCAAAAAGCTCAGCAGGTCAACAGACCAGAAGGTTGGGCAGTGAACCACTGTTACACATGGTCATCTTCACCCCAAATTGATGTTGGCAGCTTTTTTTATTTTGAAAGGTTTTTTATTTCCAAGCTGTTTCTTCTTCCTTTCCCTCTCTTGTTTTCTCACATCTTTGTCCTTGTTGAGGCAAGAGTCTCTCTGAAAGTCAATATCTTGCCTTCCATCAACAAGACTATCATATTTGCCTAATAAGTCCTCAGAATTCTTCTTCATTTTAAAATGAGATGGAGAAATGTATCTTGTCTGTTGATTTTATTACCCTGCTTTATGCTACTGTTGTAACCTCTACTATTTAACTTTTTAAAACTTACTTAAAACATCATCTTTTCAAAGTGTTTCAAACATCTTCTTTTTAAAACACATTCCAAACATAATCTAAGATTAATTCAGTTTATATTTCTACTTGGAGTCTCATCTCAGTTAAGAAACCAAAGAATAGTGATGAGTCATTTTTAACTGCTATATCATGGTTTTTTTCGGGGACTCTGAAAACAGTTCTACAGTCTGAGTGAGCTAGTCCTTGCTCTGCTCTTCAGGGGTTTCAGTAGACAACAGACTCTTGAACTTAACAGTAATGCAAACTTGCATGTGGAGGTTTAGGTGGGCAGTCAGCTTGACTTTTGTTCTTTTTTTCTGCTCATTTCTCAAATGAAAGGCATTGGATAGATACTAAGTCCAAATGCAAAGCACAGGGTTACAAGCACTTAATGCCTCAAATATTATTCAGATCTGTTAAGGAGGTGATTTCAAGAATTCCATTCCATTAATTGTTTTTATCCTATATGCTCAGCTTTCAGTTTCAGCACCTAATTATGTTCCTATACACCTTGGTAGGCTTCCTATTAATACAGAAAGGAAGTAAGTACTCAGTGCTGCAAATGAGACCAATTTCATTTAGGTGTCTAAATATGCCCTTGGATGCTTAGGTTAAGTCACCTACATTTGTGAACTGTGGCTTTTCTGTTTAAATAACCTAATTTATAAGCTGAGTACTTGAGAGAGGAAGAAATTGATTAAATCCTGGAAGCATGCAATGATGTGGTTACAGAAAGCTTTCTGTGCTTTTTTCACAGTACAATACATGATAATTCATATTAATGAGGCTTCCAATTATTTAGGAAGTGCTATATTTAGCAGCTAAGCCCCTGAATAGCTATACAATGGAATTATGTTGAAATGGATGTACTTCATTGAAATGGATGTACTGCAAATATACAGTACCTAAAAATAGCTCCATATAATGAAACATAATAAAGCTTACACAGAATGGCAGCATTTCATTTTCCAGAAACTCTTTCTCATATAAAACTGAAAACTGAATAAGTCTCTTGCCAACTGTAAACGTTAACACATACAGTAACATTTCAGGAGAAGCAGAACCAATAAGGGAGGACACACAACTCACTTTTTCTGCCATTTCATGGGAGTGATGCAATGAATGTTCCCTCTCTGAGAACATTCGCCTTTGTTCATAGCTGGCTAGCCGACAAGTGAGCCATGAAGAAAGGGTGCAACCACCAATTCCAATGCATGCAAGAGACATGGAGGCAAGATGCAAAGAATAGAGAGCAGATGACTTCTTTGTCAGAGCACGAAGAAATTGAAAATTTAAGATTCCTCCTATTAGTCCACAGATGCAACAGGCAGAAAAAAGTATCATCTGTCAGGAGAGACAAGAGAGGTTATGTCACAGTAGTATTTTTCAGAGATGGATTAACGCATATAAAATTGAGATAACCACAGTTAAATTCTTTGATAGCATCATTGACTGCAAAACACTGCACAGACACTTGTTTTTAACTCTCTTAGCTCCCACATTGCTTCAAGGGAATATATTACTTTCTGGTATATGAGAGTTAAGATTGATGTTGTATGTGGAAAAAGTTGGGCAAAATGAGTTAAAACCTATTCAGTGAAAGGACTGCTAGAACACAAAACTGATTTCCAGCTGTTCATGCAAAACATGTAAGTAACATGACAGAATGTGTTATTTTCTATTGTGCAGTTTATCACTCTGCCTCAGGAGTGAATGCCTCATGTATTTGTACTGAATCTCTCTTGCTTTGTGTGACTTCTGACTGTGCCTCCTGCTCAATTATAATTTATTCAGTCAGATAGCAGATTGGAGGCTTTCTGCAGCTTTTGTGCAGTCTTTGAACATGTTCAAGGTGAACGTGCTGGTTAAAGAAGCAAAAGAAACAACAAAGAATTCTGTGATGCTGCTTTACAGAAGGTCAGTTTGCTGACTATATGGTTGGTTGTTTGGTTTGGCTGTTAACTTGACTAAAATGTTCCTGAGAATTTTAGAAAGCTGTGAAACAAGCTGCAATCAATGAGACATTTTTAAAGACCTCCTATTGCTTTTAATCACAAAGATGTTACACTGTTCAGGATGTACATTAACCTCAAATGATTCAGGGGCAAAAGACCTTATAATGGAGACAGTGTTAAATGTTTGTCTTATTCACTTCTCTTGATACTGCTGACCTGTCAGATGATCTAGATGGGCTTTTTATGTTTCTTGATATGGCCTTGTATATGTACTTGTCTACTGTGGTAGCAAAAATTTATGGAGCCTTACACTGGGATGAGAATGTCATCAGGAATGTGGCATTGAGGATTACGTTGCAGTCCACGGCAAGTGACTATTCCATGAGACCTCCGGAACCGATGGCTTTTAGAAATTGGTTATGGTACACGTTTTAAGAAATGGGACTATCATTTTAACGGAGTTTAGGATAACTCATTGATAATTGAAAAATAATTGGAGAGAACTTTTGATTCCTGTCACATCTTATGCTTGTTTTATGTGACTTCCATAGGTATGTGCAGAATAATCGAGCTGACAGGAATTTAGGACGGGCATTATCACTTACAATAAGATCACTTCTTTAAAATAGAGTTCTGCTGTGACTTGTTGAGTAATAACACTGTTTTGCTGCAGTCAGAAAATTACTGTACCCAAAGAGACATCTTCCATTACTTTAAAACTTGCATATGTGTGTTTCAGATTGCTAAACAAACTTGCTAAACACTTAACAGCTGTGATATCTAGAAACAAACTTGGTCAACAGCCTTATTGAGATGACAAGCCAGTGTTGTTTTTTGAAGAAGATACAGTCCAGTGACATTATTGAGAAGCATTTATTGACTCGACATAAATCTATATCAAGTGATCTCCAATCAAAGTTTATGCAGATATGGATAAATAGGGATGTATGGCTTAAGTAGCATGGCCTACATAAACCATTTCAGTACTGCCTTGTTTTTTATGACTATTCCAAAGTGCTGATAGCTTTTTTTAGATTGCCAGCTTGTAATTTTTCTGTTTAGAAAAAAGCCTGGGATGCAGAAACCCCCCAGTAAAGAGTTCAAATTAGATAAGCAAGCCTTTCAAATACTTAATGTGTTATGGATGTAGTGGAAAAACTTACAACAAGTCCAGATTTTTTTTTGGCGCACAATATTCCACATACGCCGCAAAGCAGGAACTGCAAAAAACAAGAAACCAAACAATTATTTCATCATTTAAGGTGTGAAGTTCAAATCCCGCTGTGTTGCTGAGGTGGTGACCACAGTTTAGGTAATGGTTACAGTTGTCAGCATTTTTGTCACAAACCTTATGCTTCAGGAGGTTGTAATTCAAGCATAAACACCCTTATTGGATAAAAAGCTGGAACGAGAAGTCCGAGTGACCATAACCCATGAGAAAAGAAAGAAATCTGAATTTTAAGCTGCTCAGGTAAACATGTTGGAAAAAAATCCCCAGTGTTGCAAGCATAAAAATGCCATTTTACTGTTTTCCTTTTCTCTCAGAAAGGTTTAGCAAGGTACTAGTCAGTGATCCAAATCATCTACTTCTAAGCATAGCATATGGACTTGATGCCCTGATCCTACCATCTGAACCACTGAAGGATCACATATGGATTGTTGTCTTCAAGACATTGAAACTCTGTGCGAGAATATAATTCTGTCATGTCTGTGGGTGCAGGTGTAAATATGAGTACATCTGTTGGTGTGACTACTCTGGGCACGCAGAAAGATCTGTTTCATTCTCTTGATAGCCCAATTTGTGAGAGAGAGCATGAAGATATCTGTAATTTTATTTTTTTTTAATGTCATTCCCTCACGCAACTGATCTGCTAATTGTAACATCAAGCTATAGGCAAAAATTAATTACCAAACAACTGATAAAAATAGATGATAATGCTTAATAGTGACCTCTGTCAAAGACCAGTGATGTCCTCTGGTGTCTTTTTCCTCCTACATAAAAGTTTAATGAGGAAAACAATAAATAGTCCCCAGGGGAGCAGTTATGGTAGGAACTACAGTAGTTGCACAAAAATAATAAGGTCTTCTCCAGGTGTTAGCAATACTGTCAAAAGATTTCCTTGATACCTCATAAACTCCTTTATTAAGAAATCTATGCTACCTATTTTCAATAAAGTTAACCCTACTCCCCACTTGGGAAGTAATTTTATAGCTTTAAAACTGAATTCTTCCACACTATTTTTGCATTGAGATGGTATTTCTAGCAAAAGGCTCTGCTTAACCCTAATTTAGAATTAAATCACAGAAAAGACCTGGCTGTTACATAAGAAATTTAAAAAAAACAAAGAAACCAAAAACCTAAGAGTTTCTATACAGCATTCAGGGTCTGTGTAATATATTGCACGTACTTCTTCTTTACACTCTAAAATTTTGCAACTCTGCTATTTCAGTTGAGGAGTGGCTTTAACTCATAGTTTATCTCACTCTAACTAAAGTAGTTTGTGTGCATCACTAAGTATACGCCTTGAGGTATCTTTTTACTCTGAGTTAGACCCATGAAAACAGTTCCCCATAATGAGTGTGGATAAATTTTGTATATTTTTTTGTATATTTTGTATAATTTTTTAACCTTTACACTAAGCATGGGATGTGAATTTAACACCAAGCTGATTATGGAGAGGGCTGGGTCATGTGGACCATGGTGCTGAATGGCTCAGGATATACCAGAACTCACAACTGGTAATTGCTGCTAGAACCCACTGACCGGAATAACAATAAAACAAACAAATCACCAGGGGCAATGCTCCCTCTGCATCTTTCCCACAGGCAAAGAAGATTTCAGCTCATCACATCTGCTTTGTAAGTGTTCACTCAGGCTTTCTGTGAAGTTTTGGGGTTTCACTCCCAGTCCTGCCATTGCAGACTGCCTTCAGCTGATGACCCATTTCTGATTTTCACATTGTGTTTTGTATTTCTCAAAATGCAGAAACCTCAAATGAAATTTGTTGAAGACATCTTTGTAATTAAGTTCTATTCACTCAGACTTGATAAAGTGGATTAATAATATATTATCTCTCTGTAGTGATTGAATAGGATCAAAATGAAATTTTTGTATATAGAAAAACTAATTAGTGTTGAAAGATATCATCATGGATAGTTTTAACATTTTAACTGTCAGAGGTCAAAGAGCATTCTGGATGCTGCTATTAGTCATGTGATTTAGTGTTGGGTAGTCCTGCAAGGAGCATGGAGTTGGGCTTGGTGATCTTTATGGGTCCCTTACAACCTGAGAAATTCTACAATTTTATTATAATATTGTACTGTCTCATGTATACTCTGTATGTATTTTCTCTCTACATCTACAGTATTTGTACATGCATGCAAGGAGTAACATGTTCCATAGTTAAAGAACTAAAAGAGTTTTCTGTATTCTGACTCAGAGGAATTGGATATTCATGCTTCCTCCACATTCTTCTGTTTAACTTTGAGGTCATGCCTAAGTTTTATAATCCGTATGGCTATGAGATAAACAAATTGTGAAACCAAATGCACTCAAGTGCCTGAATATGTTAAAAACCTTGGAAGAAAAGCATTCAGGCAGTAGCGAAGGATTAGTGTTATTTAGGTTGGGGGTTTTTTTTAAGATGACAGTGTATTGCATTCATAGAGACAAGGCTTGCCCAAAACCCAGAATGGTTATTTATATATATCAGCAGGCATTTTGCAGTTAAAACCATGGATGACTTTGAGCCACAGGGTCAGGCAGTTGTACCTCATGCAAAGCTTTGAAACTTATGAGCCAAATTTATCACTCTCTTCTAAGGCTGATTCACTGGGAACAGTGGAAGCCTGCTGTATAAAGACGACATTTGTAATACCCATGGCTCAGGAACACTGCTCATGTAGAGTTTCTTTAGCCAAGCTTTTCAATGTGGAGACATCTAGAAAGGTTAGGATTTCAGTGGGATATTATGTGCTTGACTCTGTTCTCTGGTTTTTGATAGCACAGAGACGTAAGACTTTTTCTTTTTTTTTTTTTTTTTTTTTTTTGTGGTGGTTTTGTAGTAATTTCATTTAAAATTTTTGATGTCTCATGTTACGATCAGCAGTAGTGAAAAGTGGATGGGAGAAACTACACTAGCTCTTTACACCAGAAAAAAGATGCAGTAAAAATCAGATTGAAAGTGTCTTTTACTTAGAGTCTTCTATTTTATAATACTGCCAACTGGAATACAGCCATCAGGGGCTTTGTTGACTTGACACTCACTCTCTCTGTTCTTGGTTATCCTGAAAGACTTCACGTCAATATGTCATAGCAATAAAACTTGGTTTGTAACTCTAGAGCTATTCTGGACTACAGTTTACCTTTCACTAACCAATACTGTCATAATGAGGACTTGATCCTTTCTACTTGATCATTGATTATCCTTAATCAATTTTTACCAACCAATCTCATGGTTGGTAAAAATCTTTATCTCTCAATCTTTAAATGTAGTAATATTTTCTAACCATGTATTTTCTAACCATGTAACCTAACTTACCTGAGGTAAGTTAGGCAAACAGAATTATACTGAAAATACAGTAAATCAGGAGTGGGAAAGGAATATATCATTGAAGATAAGCTTCTTGTAAAGAATGCTCAGTTGTTGAAGTGTTCACAATTTATGCAGAGAATAAGGCTAAAACATTTCATTGAGGATAAGCTAAGCTAATAAGCCCTACAAAATGCCCTGGAAGCCAGAGAGGGAACTTCAGTTGGAACTTTTTTAAACAGATGTCCCATTGTTGGACTTCCATTTTAATTATTATTAAAAAAAAAAGAAAAAAAAACCAAACAACAACAACAACAAAAAAAATCATAAAATGCTAAAAGACTGAAAGCCTCACTTAAAAAGCTACATAGATAACCAATTACACCCAGACCCTATTGATTATAGGGTTACTTTTGGTTGCAGACTTATTCATACCTCCTGTACATACATGATGTTTTGCATCAAGACTAGCAGAGAAGTCACGTATTGAAACTGTTGGTGCAAGTCCAGAGAAGGAAGTTAGTAAGATGGTGGAAGCACATCCCCTAAGAAGGTACTTGGAGAAAGTTGGGGCTGGTCGGCCTTGAAGAAGAAAAAGTTCAGAGATTCACAGATTGACGGAAAATTCTGAGTTGGAAGGGACCCACGAGGATCATTGGGTTTGTGTGGAGACCTCATAGCAACCTTCCAATATCTGGGAAGCTGGAGAGGACTCTTCATCAGGAACTGTAGTTACAGGACAAGGAGTAAACAAGTAACTGGAAGAGGGGAAATTTAGACTAGATATTAGGAAGAGATTCATTACTGTGAGGGTGATGAAGCACTGGAACAGGTTGTCCAGAGAGACTGTTGATAACCAAATCCTGGCATTGTTCAAGGCCAAGTTATACAAGGCCTTAAGGAACCTGGTCTAGTAGGAGGTGTTCCTGCCCTGCAAAAAATCCAAAGACACTACAAAGCACAAAAACTGTTAAGAGACTGCTGAGTGCCTCAATCCCACTTTCAGTGATCATTTACCATGGACCCACCAAAGTCAGAGTCACTCTGATAGCACATGTGATTGCTAGGTGATGCAGTAGTGTCTGTCTGTGGAGTTTTTGTCATTCACACTGCAGCTGTACTTCCTAATGTTCCATATGCATATTGGAAAATGTCTCTTTTTGCCTGTTGAGCTTTGGAAAAGAACCCCAAAGACCTCCCAGAAAAGGACAATGTTTATTTTGAGACTGTTTTAATTTACGTTATATTGAATATTGCCTTGAAACAAAACCTCAGATCTGAAACCCCATAAATTTTGGTAAGAAGGCTAAAATCTCAATTTATATTCAAGTTCTGTGGTTTGGATCCATCCCTATTTCATATTTTCTGGAACAAAAGACTTGGCTTCTTGCACTTCCTTCTGGAAAATGGAAACTTTGTCCCTGGTAGTCTGAAAACTATTCAGTTTTAGTTAATCTGCAGGAAATCAAAGATTTGTTTCTTTCCACCATGCAGAAGAAAAGGAACTATTTTTACTTTATATTTTGAAGCTAAGAAACCTTTCTGTCTTATGTTTTGAAAAGGCAAAAGCAATGGTGAGTGTAATTCCCTTGAAAAAATGAAAACTGCAAATAGAAAAATTTCCTGGACACAGGCTGAACAAAATAGTCAAGAAAACCTATTGAATATAAGGACAGCTTGATCTCTAGTCATTGTTCATGACAAAAAAGATAGCTAAATTGTATACACTGCATGGAAAGTCCTCTATGAGTCATCCATATGTATATGATGTAACAGAGGAAGGGAAATAGTTCCAAAATGGAATATAACACAAGTGAAAATGCAAGTGTATCATACCTAGTCAAATGACACTCTACTTGGAAGACTAAAACATCAAGACAGAATTAACAGTTTCACTTTTATCTACCCCTGTCAGGTAGTCAACTAGAAAATTCTGTTTTACACTAGAGCTGCATAAGCATGTGACTTCCAGGACAATAACCAGGAATTTGAAATTAGTAATGTAAAGAAAGAAAAATTTTATTTAATAATGTTGTTTCAACTCCATCCAAATGAGAAAAAAGCTGAAATCCCTAATGGATGAACTAAGCAGAATAGGTATCTCTAATTGTAAATCTTATTCAAAGCAGTTTTTCAGAATAAGGTTTTCTTAGCACAGACATAAAGGGCACAGAATCTACTCATGAGAACAAAGACATCAAACTCAATAAAAATTAAAACAAGAAAGAAGATCAAATCTAGGTACTAGATTTGCCTTTTACCTCCACAGAGAAATACAATAATCTTTTGCAAAAGGAGGATGGAAACTTCTAAGATGTTGTCCCATTCAAGTGATTGTGGAGTCAGGAATGTCTAGCTGGCTGAAAGGCAGAAGCAACAGCAACAGCATTGCCAAAACCTAGCCTTGTGTCTCACCAAATCTGTCATGCTGGGAGTGGAGACTGTGCTATAACTGAGGTATAGTGTTAAATCGTGTCTAATCTGAGCCAATACCTTGTCTGGCAGTGTGCTGTTGGGTCTTATCAGATCAGGTGCTGCTACACTTCCCACTGATTCAAGCCATATGCAAGCAGTTTAAATTCCATCCCAGGCCCTGTGATTAGTGTTTCCACTCATCTGGTTATAGACCTACAGAGATGCTTTAAAAATTGAAATATTCCTTTGAAGCAATGAAGGAAATTAAGAAGTGTGTTTCTGAATCTGAAAGTTTACCTGGCGTCAGTGATTTGAAGAGCCTCCACCCATCTCTAAAAACACTTGAATTCTCAGCGCAAAATAATAATGTTTTCTTTTAGTTTGTTTGAAGCCTATCAGAATAACAAATAAAAATAATGCTTTTTGCTTGTTTTGTATCAAGTATTTGGTTTTGAGTGTGACTGCTTACATCTCAGAAAAGTAATAAACGAAAGATTATTCCCTGCAGGTGAACTAAAGTCTTATTGTAGTAAAACATTTAAGCATATGCTTAAGTCAGTCTATATTCAATAGATCCTCTAAATACAACCCAGGAACTACCTCTGGAGTCTCTGAATGACAAAGAAAATTTACTGAAAGATCTCAGCTGAATTCAGTGAGTTGTCCTGGCTCCATGCAAGCCAAGAAGCTTCTACCCTTGCTATGTCCTTCCCCATCTGTAGGTACAGAACTCTTTCCAGCTTCTACTGAGCTCGCTGAAATTCCTGTGATTCATTTCTTCATGAGCAGGAGCCAGACAGAAATATGGTCATTTTGATGAAAATGCAATGCATATGTTAAAATAAAGTAGGATCACATCTGCATTTTGTCTGCATGCTAAACAATAATGTGATTATTTAGTGGTGTTTTTTGGAAAAAAAAAAGTTTGACTGTTCTTTCCAAAGGAAACTTGGCAACAGTAAAATCTAGATGTAAAATTTAGTGGTTTAAAATTTTAGGCCACCAACATGGATTTAACAGTCTTAAAAGGTTTTCTTGCTCTGGGAAAGTCCATACAGACTGGCGCTTTTTCTTTTCCTTCAAATCTTGGATTAAAAAAAAAAAGTAATTTAAATCAAATATTCCAAGTGCCAACTTGGAACACATTTCTGTAGCCAAATGCAGATTTTTAATAGGCAGGCAGACTTCCACTGTGATAAAATCACAAATCATGGAAACAATAATTCTGCCTCTACTTAGAGACAGGCAAACAGACCAACATACAGAAAGTGCATAACTCTCCAATACATTCAGATATTTGCCTTTATAAGGGAAGAAATGATTACTCTTGAGAGGCATAGCCGTAAGTGAATCATCGAGTATCTCTCTCGCATATGAAGATAGATGGCATATTTGTCTAAAGATGTGGCTTTTGTCTCTCATTCTTTCTCTCTGTGAGGGAGACTCATTTGCAGCAAGGATTTATTCACCACTGCAGAGTAAATGAGGATTACAGCCATACACATGTATGTGTGTGTGTGAATATCGATTCACTACTCATTGTGATAGTGATGAAATCACAGTTTCTAAATATAGATGGGGAAGTGTGTGAACATTAAAAAAAAAAAATCTGTGAATACTTTTTGGTTGATTATGTTCTGACTTTCATTGTTTGTGCAAAAGTCTTTGCTATGGATGCTGTCATTCTTACTGTGTTATTGTTAGTGCTTCAGTGTTCTCATTGGTTGAATTATTCTATAGTACGTCATATAGCTGAATTGGAATGGTGGATTTTAGAAATATCCCTCAGTTTCTGGGAAACAAAGAAATCTGGGAGACACTGATTACAGCCTGTGGAATAGTTTATCCCAATACAAACATAACAAACAGAAAGAAAATTCAGAAATCAGCAAAGTGTGCACTTTAGGGTATTTGGGACTGTTCTTATTGTAGGTTTGTTTTTGTTTTTAGCATTTTTTTGCAATTTAACAGCCATGGCCTATTTTAAAGAGAACAGATTGGTGATGATGTAAACTGGATAGTTGTCTCCACATGCTCCAGATAATTTGAGAAGACAGTCACACCTTCAGTTGTTTTCTTACGGCTACTTTTTAAATAGCTTGTACTATCTTAATCCAATTCAACTCCAATGAGAACAACAGATTTGAAACTTTTTTTCCCCCTATTTTTATGTATTTTTTGATACAGACATTGCCTAGGCTTTCAATTTCTTCATTCTGGTGTACTCTACTTTCCCTGGCTTGCTTATACATAATGCAGGGCATGAAATGATCAGGGCACTTCAGCCCATGCTTAACTTCACTTGTATCTTTAATGCTGTGGATAGAATTCACATGGTTAAAATTAGGTATGTTAGTAAATCATCTGTCTGAATGGAGACAGTGAACAATAAGATCAAGTCTTTTAATAGAAAAGCTAATGTTTGTCAAGTGCAAATCATCGTAGGGAGGCAAGTATAGAAGATAGAATGTGCATGATTTTTAAGATGCCCAAATTTTAGGAATTCAGGTTAAGGTTTCCATGGTGATGCTATCTTCATCTACTTCCTTATGAACTTGGGTCTCTGCTGAGTTCCACCCACATGAAAGGATAGAACAGGGTCAAAGGTTCTCTATGCATTTCCAAGTAAATTGCAATAGGAGGAATGACACTGTTCAACTGAAGTGTTTTGTATCCTAACATTTCAAAGCATTAGTTTTTCTTTAATGTCCCCTTCTTTTCCTTGGTGGTCACTTGTCAAAGGAAAACTCTGATTCAAAAGTGTGAATTGGAAAAAAATAACATATTTTATGCAAGACATATACTTTAATACAGGCAACATGAGCTCAGTGTAAGCTACAGTGAGCAGAAAGGAGGCTTATGCCACTTCTGCAGAAGGACAGTCCTGAGGATTGTCCCAACAAACCTTTGTCCAGTTTACATTTTAAACTAGTTACTCATGGCCTTAAGCATCTCTGAGAACAGTAACTCTCTGGCCCCTTTCTTGGCCTGTCTGTCTCACCTGCTAGTCCCTTAGTCATAAGAATGCAACCTAATAGTTTGAACTGCTGGAGTAGTACAAAGGGAGTGGTATAATGATGACAATTTAGACCACAGATCCTTAGTTCAAGGAAAAGTAAGTCAGCCTTTAAAAACATGTCACCCCACACTTTGATTTGCTCATTTCCTCTACTACATGAAGCATAAGCTTCTTGCTTCCACTTTGCTTTTTCTTTGAGGCCTGTCTCTGCCTATTCAACCTGCAGTTTTTGCTCAGTTCCCAGCACCTGATGTCAGTCCCTGCTGCCTCTGGTTGTGGGCATCCTGTGTCCACTTGTTACATTTGCAAACAAGTCCCTTTGGGTTACCTTCCATGCCTCTGCAGTCACATATGAGAATAATTTCCTATAAACATCTGCAAAACCCCTTCACTGTCATGTGTCTTATTCCTCTCTAAAACTCTAGCTATGAACAGCTCTAAATCAGCCAGACTGCTGGTGTGTTAATGCAACCACCTGTTATACCACTCAGTTTTGGTTTGTTTTTTCTTCATACTCACTTACACCCTTTTACACTCTCTCTGTGTCTTACTATAATTATTATGTCCTTGGAAGCCAACATCTAATATACTAGAATCTTAATCTATGCCTAGTGCAAACTCTGGGGTAATGGCATAAAAAGGAATGAGGCAGTAATGCAGGAAATGTGCATCGTCATGAAATGATATCAGCTCTGATAGCATTGTCACTAAACACAATCACTGCATAAAATACTGATCTCACTGACTGATCAAAGCTCTTTGACCTCAGTGAAACACAGGAAATTGACCTTTGCCATTAAATCTTCAGATAGACACGTGGTTTTAAGTTATTTTTTCTTCATTAACAATGATCAGAAACCTCCGTTTTTGAAGTGATTTTGATAGTATCATTACCAGTTGGCCTGGTAATATCATTACCTGTCTGATCTAGTCTTCATTTTCATTTCTCACCTACCTGTTCTGCAGTGCAGAATTATATGTCTGTTTATATACTGCCAAAACTATTTATCACTGTTGTCAATAATTAATAATTATTGACAGTGAGAATATCACATGAAGCACTTTGTCTGAATGAATCTATAAATTAGAGGAGGTTATGCTGGTGAATAATCAAGACTGTTTTACATTTATCATGTTATCTGAAGCAAAGCAAACAATCCTTTTAGAAATACTGCTGTATAATACAAGCTGGCCAAAACCAGCTTTGGACTTCAAAAATGCCCACTCATGTTTAGACTGAATATTTAACATTTCCTATTCTTTGTTTCATAAATATAAATAACCATTTGGAGGAAAATTCTTCCTAGAAACATGCATATCTCAAACTGGAAAAATAAGAAACATTTTTGAGAAGAGAGACATGCTCTGTGAAATGAACATGCTGCTTCTATTAACCCATTATTGAGTTTTCATTTTTTTTTTTGGTCATTTTACAAGAAGCCCAGGGCACCTAGTGCATGAGAACATCTTTCTCCTTTTCCTCCCCAATGCCTCTTTCTATTTTTCCTCCAAAGTCTCAGGACTCAGCTGGCATACCCTTGACATTAATTTAATCATCTTTTGACAGTCTCCTCGTCGTGGACAGGGCTGTTCTTTTTAAAAAGCAAAACTCACAGTCAATTTAAAGACCGTAAGCTATGGCCCGCGTTTCACGCAAAGGATCGGGCTTTCCCCGGTGTGAGAAGGGGTTCAGAGAAAGTTCAATCGCTCACAGCCAGACTGAAAAACGGAAAGGAGCGAGGAAGAAGCGGTCTCCCCCCGCCCAGCACACACATCCATCTGTCCCCGCCGTGCCTCCCCCTCGCCCCACGACTCTGCAGACCGTGCCCCAAGCACATCGCAAATGGACCCGGCGCGGTCGGCGCAGCATGCACTCGCGGGAGGGAAGGGAAGGGAAGGAAGGGAAAAGGGGATGCCTTGGCACGGTCTGATCACCACCACAAAGAGTTAAAGAGAGAGTGAAATGGCTAACGTACACACACCCCGCTCCATACCGGAGAAGAGTCTCCCAGCTGAGGTTTATGCTCTGTGAGGACCAGGCTGAAACTGACCGCCCCCACGGCCACGCTGGACACCCCTAACCCTATCTCCAGCACGGAGAGCACCAGGAGGCTCCCGATGATCTGGCTGCTGGTGCACATCCTCCCTCGGTCATCCTTCCTTCCCGATCAGCCGGGGAAACCGCGCAACCTCCTCCTCCTTCTCCTCCTCGGGCGCTCCCGCGGCCCTAAGTCGCCCCCAAACTTTTCTTCCTTCGCCGGCAGCCGGAGCGGAGCGGCGCATCCGCGGCCGAAGGGCGCTACCGAGGCACGGCGGGGCGGCCCCGGCGCCGCCTTCTCGGGGAGCCCGCGGCGGGCGAGGCGCGGCGACTCGGCGGCCTTGGGGTGCAGCTTGGCGGGGAAGGCGGGCGGGGAGGCGGCGGGCGGCGACGGGGTGTGGGCGAGCGGCGAGAGCGGGATGCTGCCGGCCGAGCGGCACCGAGCCGCCCGGTACTGCCGCTGCAGCTTCGGCGACAGCCCCTGCAGCGAGCTCGGCCGCAGGTGCGGCCCCGCCGGCGACGGCGGAGCGCTGGAACCCGGCGAGCTGCTGGGCGGGGAGGCCCCTGCGCGGAACCGGGGTCAGCGCCGGAGCCCGGCCCGGTTCTGAAACCTCCGGCCCGGCTCTGAAACCCCTGGCCCGCTCCTGAAACCCCCGGCCCGGGTCTGAAACCCCCGGCCCGCTCCTGAAAGCCCCGGCCCCGGTCTGAAACCCCCGGCCCGGTTCCGAAACCCCCGGCCCGTTCCTGAAACCCCCGGCCCGCTCCTGAAACCCCCGGCCCGGTTCCGAAACCCCCGGCCCGGTTCCGAAACCCCCGGCCCGCTCCTGAAAGCCCCGGCCCGGGTCTGAAACCCCCGGCCCGCTCCTGAAACCCCCGGCCTGGTTCTGAAACCCCCGGCCCGGTTCTGAAACCCCCGGCCCGCTCCTGAAACCCCCGGCCCGCTTCCGAAACCCCCGGCCCGGGTCTGATACCCCTGGCCCGCTCCTGAAACCCCCGGCCCGCTCCTGAAGCCCCCGGCCCGGTTCTGAAACCCCCGGCCCGTTTTCCCGGTACCGCCCCGCCCCCTCCACCCGTGGCCCCGCCCCTCCACCCGTGGCCCCGCCCCCCGTACCGGGGTCGCGCGCCCGCGCGTGCGTGGGGGAGGCGGGCAGCGAGTCGGAGGAGGAGAGCGAGCGGCTCAGTGACGTCAGCGAGCGGCTCGTGTGCAGCAGCGAGGC
>JAOTQP010001286.1:30554594-30623222 GCA_026413545.1 Cichladusa arquata
TCAGACCATAAATCAGCAAGAACAAGATGGCAGCAATTCTCTCCAGAAATAATTGTAATTCAGAATACCATTTAAAACTTCTCATGTCTCTAAGTTACTGTCTTTAGATAAAAGCCTTAATCTTGGAACTTCTAAGCCAGAAATTTTTCATCTCTCTGGTATTTTAAAAATAGAAATGGCTAATCAAATATATTTCTGAATTTGCATTTTATAAAAAAGAGTGGTTTATAAATCCTAAAGTCTATTGATTCTTTCCATGAATGAATTTCATGCAAGTGAAACTATTTACAAAAAAAAAGCATGCTTTTTTACCAGCCAAGAGACACAAGATGAGAAGCAGCTACTACCAGAAGTGAAACAAATACAAACTAGTTATCCAGTTAAAAAATTTGAACTTAATCCCTATCAGGATACAACTAAGCCTTATTCACCACTTATTTCTTCTTATTAATTCACTTACTGAATTATGCAACATAAAGAAAATCAAGGAACTCAGAAAATATATCTAGTTCATCACAACAATATTTCGAATATTACTTATATAGAATCTTAAGAGCTTGACTACAAGCAGATGCTTCCACACTGTGGGCAAACATCCCTGAAGGTGATAGTAAGTTAAACATCTCATCTGAAGCACACAGGTTTGTCTTGTTTTATAAACATTAGTATTAATGATGTTTTAGTTTAAAATTAAATTATAATTATTTACTTGGATTTCTAAGCATGAACCATAGTTAAAACATTCCAATGATCAACCTTTAACATTAGCACTCAAACACCTTCAGGAATCTTAGAATTTCTGATGTTCCTGTCTTTCTGTGGATCATCTCTTGCCTTTGGGTTCATTCAAAGGCAAGAGATGTGCTCATGGAATTTAACACTAAAATGGTTGCATTTGTGTTGAGCCACAAATGTGCTGTGAGGAGAGGGAAAATCAGGTTCTGTTAAAAAAATCAACAATTAGATCAACAGCAGCAAGTAGAGGAGCGAATCTTTATATTTGGCCTCTTCCTCACGCCAGATATTAAAAAGTATTCTGTTCAACATCAGCAAATACAATGTCTCACTTATTTGAGTCCCAGCTTTCCAACTATAATCTTTTTTGTGTCTCTGGCACATGCATACTGATGCAACAGGTATCTACAGGTTACTTGCACAGATTGTCACAGCAGATTTTTAATCTATAATAAAGAATGAGAAGTTTGTGTTGACTGAAAAGTAATGAAACTTTCTGTCAAGATAAATTTTACACATTAAATGTGCTCTGGGTTTAGATCAATGCAGATAGTGTCAAATAAAACAAAATACTACAAGGGAAGATTCACAAAAATTGATTGTGGCCAAAATACGCCCCAGCACTGTTAAGAGGTTTACTTCAGCAATGTCTGTGGTCATTGACTAGATCAATGAAACTCATTCTTTCAACAGCATCCAATTATCAGTTTACCGTGGAGTGAGCTTTCTAATAAATCAGTATACTTTACATAAAAGTAGACAAAGCTTCAATGAAACTTAATAGCAAAGTATAAAAATATTTTGGTTCCAGGAAACAGAGGTTTCTATCACACCCAAGAAAAAGGCCATTATTTGCCTTATTTAATGCTGGCCCATAGGTAGTAACATTTTCAGGCAGTAACTTTCTGTTGGCTAGTTTATGGCTAGCAGGATAATAGAGTTTGATTATGCACTTAGGACAGCTGATCAAAATGCTTCAGTCATATTTACAGAAAAAAAAAATGGCACATACAGCAAGTACCAAACAACATAAATTCAGGTATGGTATCACATAGTCAATTAAAAACCACTTTCCACAACACAAGTTCTGAATGCTTTCTTGCCAATATTATATGCCTCAGTTATATGTTTTTCCAGTTTCTTGGGTAAAGAGGCAGCCAGTAACCATTTGAGCTTTACAGCAGAGCTGAGTAGAGTGGCAGACTTCAGGTCCTCCATAGCTACTCCTCTTTGTGCTCTCTAAGAGGCAATGGCATAAAGAATCCCCAAAGCTTCATGCTGCCAGTAGCAGGTCAGAGACACAGATAAATTTGAGCACCACACAATCTGTAATGTGTTTGTCACATCACTTCTGTAGAGCAGAGCTTTTCTCACTATCTCAGAGTTGGGAAGTCAAAAGAGAGAGAGATGAAAGACCAGATCCTAGAAAGATTTTACGAAGATCAGTTTAGAAATCCCAGCTGTCTGTTACGCAAGACCAGGGGAAACCAAACAGACATATCTGTGGAAAGCATGCAACACTGACAGCCAAAGGGTTAAGTCTCAGAGGATCCAAATTTACCCTGGTTAGCTGAGGGATTGAAGGTCATCTAAAAGATGTTATTTGAAAAAATACACCAGCAATTTTACCCAATTCTATGCTGAATGAAGGTCTCTGTAGTGATTATAGGCAGAGAGAGCCCAGGAATTGGGCAGATGTACCTGTGTCCAAATCCATCTCCAGAAGCCTGAAGAGAGGTTTATAGAGTACAAAAGGCCATCAATGCCTCCTCTGCTTCTTGCAGAACATGTATGTGTACATCCAGCACTACTTGGTCCATGTTTTTACACCAATAAACCATATTCTGCTGTTATAATCTCTTTCACCCATTGCTGTCATGGGTGATAACATTTAACCTTTAGTGTGCTCCAAAGGATTCTATGAAAATTTAGGTTGCATAAGATAAACCAGGAAGGTGAGCCTGGCCACTGCCCTGCAAGGAGCTGAGCACTCTGAAAACACTCTCTGGTGCTGCACTGCACTGTTCCACCTGTCTGAGCTCTGTCTGTAGCACCAGGGATGCCTGTGGGGGCTGTGCTTCATGTCCTGGGGCATCTCCTGCATCACAGCAGCCACTGCACGAACTTGGATAAAAGAGCTGGAAATGGGCAAACCCTAAAAGCCAGTTGTTATTTTGTCTAGCGAATGGAGTGAATGCCAATTATTTAAAAACCTAACTGATCAATTAATATTGATTCTGCTTTGCTTCCCATTGATTACCAGGCTCAATGTAAGAGAGGAAAAAGAAATTGTTCTCTTGTATCTTTGATCCTGAGGTATAGTTACGGCAACTTGGCATACAGCAGTAGGTTGTTCTTCAGAAAATCTACACAGAATACAAATTCCTATTGACATCAGCACCAAAAAAAAGTCTGATAACTCCTTTGTCACAGGTTTTATTGCACTGAAGGACTCCCCACAAAATATATTTCATTTTATGTGTACCAGAGGTGGTATATTTGAACAGCAAACTCCGTGGCTGTAGGAAGTACAAATTGCTGACAAAAAGTTATCAGATTATCAGATACTGAAGTCAGTGAGTGATGAGTACTAAGACTGGTATTTGAAGGGATACGATTTTTATTTTGTGCATAAGTGGAACTTACCCACAAAGAAGGGAAGATGGGAATGGTGAACATCTTTTTCAATGGCAATAAACAGCAAGGTTCCCGTCTCCTTTCCACAGATTTTTGTTCTTCTGTGTATCTTTGAGAAAAAAGCTACTGCTTAAAAAATAAATAAAAAAAAAATGTTTTAACGCGGGGAGGCAAATAGACTAGCAGATGAGACACCATAAAAGTTCACAAAAATCAGTTATTTATCAAAGACAATGCAGTGAGGCATGTTATGATCAGTGAGAAATTCATACAGATTTTTTAGAGATGGTATAAGCAGATGAGTTTCTGGCCCAGGAAAATTCTCATGTAAGTTGAAAACCTTTGAACTTGATCTTTCAGTTATGGGAAGAACCCAATAAAGGTTCTGAGCCTGGTGTTCCCATGGAGCTGGCAAACACACAACAGTCACCAGCGAATTTAGCCCCCTTGCAGCCCCTAAGCCTACAGGTTGTCTTTGATGTATCTAATTTGTTGGATTGCTCCTAGGAAAATCTTGGCCGCCCTGTCCGATTCCAGCTTTGCTGGCTGCCACAGCAGCTTTAAACAAAGTCTAAATCACATTGTTGAACCTACCAGTGGACACACAGAAGCTTGAACCCAGGTGAATCTGGATTTTAAACCTTTAAAACACCTAGGCTGGGCAAAGCCTTGTTATTTATTTCCAGATGTTGAAAACAAAATTAATACCTTGTGCTCTAGATAAAATACAATGACTCTGTGGTTACAAACATTTATACAACGTTCACACCGATATTCTGTGTCTTCCCACTGAGTTTCAGTATTTGTGGGGCCCACCCACAGCTGATATAAAAATCTGTCCATGCAGATGCCTCCCTCATGAGCCTTAGAAAGGGGGTGAGCAGGCCATATGCAGTTCTTGCCCAGGCTTGGAGCAAGATGTGGCTGTTCTGTGCCTGCCTCAGGACACACGGCAGTCCCTGGAAGGCTGAGCTCCTGTTCTCCAGCTGCAGCTGTGTGCCCTGGGCATGGAAAAGATGCACCCCTACCCTGGCACCCCAGCCAGTTATGGGGATAGAGATGACAGCCAACACCTCAAATCCTCCTAATTCCCTTGAATCTGGGAGTATATAGAGCACTTTGTCTTAGAATTAAACTAATGATGACACAGTACTTTCAAAAAGTCCTGACGTGTTTTAAATGCCTAAATATGAGCTTGTCTGATTATTTTGGAAAACCATCTAAAAACTCCTTTCTCTATATTATACTCATAACTGAAATAATAAAATATAGAAACATGTTCTCTGATAAACCTGTTTTTTACATTTTGGCCCTAAACTCTTCTTTCACTTTCAGATGCTTACATATGCATATTTTCATATTATAGTTTTCATCTTCTTATATTTTTTCCTCACAATTTCAGGTTCTCCACTTAAAAAAGTAGCAATTATTTGAAATGCAATAGCTTTCCATCAATTTTGGAGCACAGCTCTGAGCTATTCTCAAAACCATACTGTTCTATTGCCTCTCTATACAAGGACCCATTTATACACTGATAATTAGATTCCAACACTAAACCATCTTTTACCTTGCCTATTAAAAGTAAATTTATAACAGACTGATTATATCTTCCCTACAAGGTGTATACAAACAAAGTCAAATGGAATTGTTCTAAGTTAGTTTAAATCCAGCACCAAGATAAAAAAGGACTTAGAAAATAATTATTTCTGCAGCATTCTTATAGTTTACTTTGAGAACCAAATTCACAAAATCTATGAATCTATATACAGACAGACACACAGAGACAGAGATATTTAGCTCTCATTGGGGAGACATGAAGGGTCTCTTTTGTCTTGATCACTTACCAGCATTTCTATCTCATGCAGCATATTTCTCATTTAAGGCTTCTGTTAACAAGAACTTTAAGAGGTTTCTTCTGAGATGAAGAAAATAAGAAAATAGCCAGTTTTCATGCCTTCCTTGTTACAGCACTATTCACTACTTACAACTTTTGCTAAACTCTTCTTGTTATTGTTCGTATTTCCATGCATATAGCTTTATACACTAGAGCTTCTTTTATCCAAGAATCCTAAGGTACTTATAAAATTAAATTAAAAATCACAGTAGTAACATGGAGTAGAGATTTTGTGGTATGTGGGCTCTTACATATATGTCTCAAGATGGGAAAACCAAATGATAAATTATGATTTTGGTTATGAAGTGATTTAATAAAAAGCAATTAGTAATAGATATTTGTAATGACCTAGTCAGAAGGTAGCTAAGTGACATATTGTTTCTAGTATCAATGCCCTGGATAATCCATGACTTGTGCAGTTACTTCCAGCAGCAACTAGTAACTGATATTCCCTGAGTCACTCAAGTATTTAATGGGTTATTTTGCAGCCCTGACCTGCTATCACTTGTTGAAACCCTTGCTATAATCAGAAGTAGAACCTGAAAAGTAATTTGAAGATACAAAATGCAGAGTTCCTTGGAGGAGGATGTTATCTGTTCTGTAAGAATAATAATTGTAGCAATCATAATCAAGATATCTGAATTACTAATGTTAGAATGCAAAGTTAATTCTGGCTCTACAATGTGTAGGAACAGGGCAGGACACGAGCTCTTGAGGACTGGATCATACTCACAATTTTATAAGCTATTCAGTTACTTAAATATTTTGGTGGGGGGAAAAAGATGGATGTGTAGCTTCAGAGACAGAAGAAAAGCAGCTGTGAATTGGAAGTGCTGCAGTTGAAAGGATTGCATGTGTACCTTGGTCACTCGTTGGTTTAGAACATTTCCCAGTTACATGCTGCAAATTCTCACCGCTATTTAACTTCAAGCACTAAGGAGGAAAAAAAAGGACTCATCTACTTGAAATCAGACACTTGCAAACAGTTGACCAAAACCTTTGTGTACTTCACTACCACATAAGAAATGTTAGCTCTGTAACAAGCCATAGGCTGTACCCCACATGGATTCTCTGTTGTTTAATAATAGAATTTATACTACAGTCATTTTCTCTGTGGGGATTCTAATACATATCTTTTTTCCACTACACAAACACCTATTTTCATGAATTTCACTGGAAATTCATATAATTGAGCCATCTTTCATTGTTACATCCATTTCAAATTGATCAGTGAGTTAAAACTTTGTTAAAGGGAGTCTCTGGGCATCGTGGTAGAAGTATCACATTAGCCTGATTTCCTTAAGGAGACAGGCTAAAAATACACATCAACATCTTTCCAGGTATGTTACTGACCAAGTAACAATCAAGTCTAAAATAAATGGCATGTCTGGACTGAATGCAATAGTAAGTTAGGATCAGCCTACTTAATTTGGTTATCTCTGTGTTTTGCTGCTGTTTCTACATGGCTACAAGGAAATGGCAAAATTGCAAGACATTCTGATGCTCTGCTCCAGAATGTGAGGGGTGATTCAATAAAACAGCACCAGAGATTCAATAACATCACTGGACCTTGAATTCAGTTTCTGGCAAGAAATTAAAAAATTCCATGAACATTTTCTTGTACCACATGTTGATATTTATAAAATATGAGATAATGCATCATCAGGGAAATGTTACTGATCTTACCTAGAAATAAATTTGTTATTAAAATTTTTATAGTAGCTAGGGAGCTGTAGCAAGGGAGCTATACTATCAGTTGGCTTGCAAATATGTTTCATGTTTGTGTTCCTAAGGCTGCTTCTACTGCAGAATTAACTTTTATCATCAACTAACTCATTGCCTTGCTTAGCATTTGCAACACTTCAATACCTTGTGTAGTTAGGAAATTATTACCAAAACTTAATGATCATCAGTTTCCATACTTCCCTCTTGCATTGCTACAAAAACAATCTAGTGAAGGTAACAGCTAAAAAACCTTTGTATTGATACAGTGAGAACATCTTGGTAAAGTGAAATATGCTTGTGCCATCAGCCGAGAACAGAGAATTGGTAGAAGCATTACTGG
Source organism: Cichladusa arquata (assembly GCA_026413545.1). Lineage (NCBI taxonomy): Eukaryota > Metazoa > Chordata > Aves > Passeriformes > Muscicapidae > Cichladusa > Cichladusa arquata. The sequence continues at coordinate 30,561,926 of JAOTQP010001286.1, forward strand.
GAAGAAGAAAATCAGATTAAATAATTAGTGTCAATTAGCCCAAGCAAATAATTCTATAAACAATTGGTCTCTAGTGCCCTGTTTAATTATGTGAGACTTTCATCGCTTCTTATCAAGTCTGCTTTGATTTATGTTAGACTCTTGAGCATCCCAGAAGTATAATTAATTATTGTCTTGTAAATAAACCTTTGGTAATTAATGGTAGCAGAAAACAATACCCTATATTTTTTAAACTATTCCACTATGGAACTATGAATACTTGAAAACCATTTTAGGTTTCAGGGTAAAAGGGATTCACATTGCAGCAGGAGACATAATAGTTTTAACTAAGGCAAACTTGCTAGAAACAGTAATACACTAACTAAAATTATATTAAACAACCATCCTGTGTTACTTACTACAACCAGTGTACACCTTCATAATCTGCCTTTAGACTGTAATATATATTTTACTTATACTCAATTCTCAATCCATATACTAAAATAAATTAGACAGTTAATTATTTTCAGATGTAGGCAGAAAATACAATTTCTGCAAAAGAAATTCATTGTTAAGATAAACTTCTCATTAAATGGCAATGCTTTGAAAGCTCTAGCACAGTCAGTCCTTCCTAGATAGAAGAATCTCAGCTAATCCCAGAACTACATGAAAGCAAGTAAATATGAAAGAATGGAAAATCACTTCAGTTGCTCAAGTAAAAGAGTACATAACCTGAATTGTGCTATTTGAATTTGTAGATGCATCTCCTGTAAATCACTTGATCCTTTGATTCCTCTATTTGATAGTTTTGGAAAATTAAATGCAGTATCCTTTGCCTTGAGTAGATTTCCATAGCTAATGCAACCAATGGCACAGGAATAAATAGGCACTGAAAATCATCAGTTAATATAAGTGTGCAGTAGATATTTTCTAAATTCATTGAGAACAAGGTGAATTTCAAAATGCTAATAGCTGGTCCATACTGTGCTTTAAGCCACTCATAGTGCTACTGGTGTCAGTGAGGAGGTAAGTTACAGGGGTTTTGGTCAGGTACGGCATATTACACCATCGCTGTACCTTAGCAGCTCTAGCACTGTTGGAGGCTTTTGAGTATATCAAAGAGTACTAAAACTTCAGCCCTTTGAGACTTAGGAATACAGCCACGTGACCACAATCCTGGCCGCTTATTGCCCAGATGCTGTGGCTGCCTTTCCCTCTTTTAATTCAAATCTCTCTCCCACAAAGATTGGAGAAGATGGGCCTAAGAATGAATATAGGGAGGAAATGTGGTGAGAGGAACAGTTCATTCTTCACCATTTCTGTCCCAATATGGTCTTGAGCACAGCATGCATTCAGATGCACAGCTGGACATTCTTGAAATTTTAAATTTTTGCCCCTCTCCACTTTCAGAACTGGAGAACCCAAGGATACAAATATTGCCAGTACAGCTTCATCAGTAACAAGCATAATGAGATAAAAACTTCCCTTAATCTACTGGCCTCAGTCCTTGTAGTATGCCTCAGTAGCAGATTTGTTTTATTTGCAGTGGGCACACAGTGTTGGCTCATGCTCAGCCTGGTGGCCACTGTTCAGGAATCTCTTCAGCCACCTGGCTCTCCTCACCTGCACCGATGCATGTCATGAGGTTACTCAGGACTCTGCACCTCTTGCTGAACTTCACAGATTTTATGTTGGCTCCATCCCTAAGTTTCTCAAGGCCCCTCTGGACTGAGTGTCCTGCTTAGCATGTTAACTAATCCTCCTAATTTGCTAAGAGTACATTCTGTTATATCACTGTTGTTGATGGTGAACACATTGAACTGAGTCAGTCCCATTTCAACATCATGGTGGTCTTTTTATTGTCAGCTGTTAACTAAACATGAAGTCATTGATAAACAACTATGGGTCCAACAGCCAAGACAAAATCAAATGCATTTGGCAGTCTCCTATATTGAAGACATGGCATATGGGAGAGATGGCATGAAAACCTTACTAAAGTGAAACTTCATATCCACCAGTCCTCCCCCATTCACACAACCAGTCATTCCATTACATCAAGGGATCAGGCTGGTCAAGTCAGATCTGCTTGGCATTTGTACTAGAAAATTCATCTCAATGGTCTAAAACCTTCCTAGATTCCTTGCACAGTGCTATGCTGCCTTCCCAGCAAATGTCTCTAGTTGAAATCCCAAGCAGGGTGAATGCCTGCAATCAGAAGATTTCTGTAGCTGTTTGGAAAAGTCTTGTCCACTCCATCCTTCAGAGTTATCAGTTGTGTGGGAAGCTGTCAGGCTTGATTTGTATGGAGATGCAGTTCTTCACTGGGAATTGAGGAGGCTGTTCTCTCCGAGGATTAGGACCTAATTCTTTTAATTCTGACTGCCTTGTTTAAAACCAACTTCCCAAAACATAGAAATATCTAAAAAGCCAAGGAAAATATAGACAATGAAGGAAACATTCCCAGTATAAATTGTAGATATTATACAAAAAAACAGAATGCTCATTAAAAAGGGATTGGTATAAATGCAAATGCTGAGCCAGCCCAAGCATGACAAAGTCTAGGAGACAACACTTCAGGTACAAGTTCAGAACACCGGGTTATGCAGAGAGTTAAAGCAGACAGCAGGCACAATGACATGTTAAATTACCCACATGATGTATAGCTTAATGAACCCCCTTGTGTTGATCATGCTTGGCATTAATCAAGAGCCATGAACAGATTCCCTTATTTTCTCAATGCTGCTCTGATAAACTGCAATTTCATTTAACCTTGGACAGGAACTTTAATAGCTTCCACGGGACAACTGTCAATACTTTCCTGGGTATACAGTGATTAAACTGCAACACAAGATGCATGTCATGAATTTTCTTCGTTTGAAATTAGAATTTTCATTTTTAACAACCATTTGCATAAAATATGCTGAAAGTATGAAAATATGTAAAGGCTTGCATGATCCTTAAATAGAAGCACACCAACACAAAGATTTTTTAAAGATAAAATAATTAACAACATATTAGTTAACATATTGAGAGTTTCAAATAACCTTATGTTTGGGAAACAAGACAACAAAAGACAATAATCCAAAGAAGGGCTTGACAATGTCTCCTTAAGTTAGCTCATTATGCATCAGATATAGAACATTACACACTTCTTTAACAAAGGCAATACATAGGGGCTAAAGGATTAGCAAAGGTGGGGAAAATGCTTTGTTCCTCAACTTCAATGGTTTCTACAGACACCTTTGGGTGCTTTTTTTCTCTAAAAGCAATGCTTGTTACTTCCTGAGTCCAGCCTCTCTTCCTCAGAGACCACATAGAAGAAAAAATTACTAGAGTGGACTAGATTCTCTCAGTCTGAAGGTTAGTAGTCCAGGCAGTCAAAGGGGATAAATAATAAGACAAATACAGATTCATTGCCTTTCCTAGGCAATCTGTTCTAACAGAGCTCTACAAACAACTCTTTTTTCACTACCTTCATTTAAAAGATCTTTTCATTTGTTACACTGACAATGAGAGACCAAAACTGGATCACAAATGACTGAGAAATTTGTTATTTTTAACCCTCAAAAATCTTCATTATTGTTATGGACTAAAGGACAAGAACAACCAAACTATACAAATGCCTCTGCTTAGCCATCATCAGTTACTTTTGCAATTTTTTCTGTATGTTGTTTTTCTACAAAACCTGAATAATCCTAATAAGGAAGAAAAAAAACCAAACAAACCAAACATTCCACAGTTTCCCAGATTGCATTGGTACCAGTGAAAAGCACTGCTAGAAGTACTGTAGCAATCTGTTAGCAATAACACCAGCTAAAATGCCCTGGTGTTGACTGATGTGGGATATTTAGCAGCAATGGACAAAAAAACCACACAAAATAGGGAATGGGTAGGAAGCCAACCAGAGAAAGAGAATGATTCTGTGAGGTTTCACAAGCTAAGATCAGAGATGGAAAGGAAAAACAGGAATAGGGTGACCAGGGTCAATATAAGCACATGATTTTGCAGCTTATATTAAAAAACTGTATCTGTGAAGGTAGGTAAAGGTAACATTTCCAAACCTTCAGAAAAGGATCATTACTGTCAGGCTAAAACACTGTCTTGGAGAATTCCCATTTGTGCAAAATGCTTCATTTGCAGGTAGAAATATAAAAATTCTTCACTAAAGAGGAAAAGTGAAAAATAGCAAAAACATCATGCTTCCAGTTAAAGGACACCAAATCTACAGAGCAAAGTAGCACTGGAAATAGTTTACAGGGTTGGTGCCTGGAATGTGAACAAGTTGTCAAGCTCTTGTCCTGATTCAAGCAGAATATGAACAGGCTGAATCCCAGCTCAGACTGCTTTTAAACCATATTAAATAATCAGTCATACATACAGCTAATTCCCAGCCTAGGGTGAGAGAGAATTGTTTCTTATAGTTTTACAACTATGGGGTAACAGTGGCAACTGATGTCAATTAATTAAGCACTTTTGCAATATCTTCATCACAAAATGGACTGTAGCTAAAGAGGGCCTGGAAAACCCTGGCCGGTCACAAGCCCACTATGTGCTCAGAAAGTGCACTGAGCTACCCACTGGCCAACAGGTGAGCTTAACACACCAAAGAAACAAAAGAAAGGCAGTGGCAGTGTAAATGTGAACAAAGCAATTTTGGTTTCCAAGGCTTTTTCTTTTTCCCACAGCTCCTCCATGAGCTAAGTTTAAAGTTTACCCCTCCCATCAAGAAAAATATGATTCTGTACTCTATATACTTAAAAAAAAAAAAAAAAGGGGCGGTCTGTGACTACCTGGAGACTTCATACTCTATTTAAAGTATTGTAATGACCTGCACAGCACTTTATATAAATTTAGAGGCTCTGATGAAAGAATGCCTTGTACTGCACTAGAACATGATTCACACTTTTCCAGCCAAGACATTTACAATTGTGTACTCTGTCCTCTTGCATAACACATGCTACGGGAGTTCTCCCAGCAATTTCTGCCTCAAGCCACAGCTGTAGTGTACCTTCAGTGTACCTACACTTTAACGTGTATAGAATTGACTGCATCCATTGTCAGTTTTTTCCACTAGTTAATTGTTCTCCCTCCTCAGAAATTCCCAGTTTGAAAACTGCTGACTTTGATTTCTGCCGTGGAATCACGTTATATACGGCCCTTTGTTTTATTTTGTTTTGTTTTGTTTTTTAAAAGAATCTTCTTACTCAGCTAATATCTTGCTATTTAGAGGTTTATAGACTACAGTCAAGTTGTTTATTTGTCTTTATTTTTTAAACAATTTAAATAGATAAAGTTTCTTTGGGTTGCCACTGTAAAGAGCACTTTCCAAGTCTCCAAGCATTCCTGCAGCTTTCTTCTGAACCTGCTCCAATTTTCCATCATCCCTTTAAAAAGTTAATATCTTAATGGGATGCAACATTCCTACAGCAACATTGACAGGCAATTACTACTTATTAGTGATAGCCAAATCTAGGTACCTCTCTAATATCAAAAGCATAATTTAAACAAAGAAAAAAATGCATATGAAGCTGACTTAGAAAGAGTTGCTTTTAATTATTACTAAAGAAATCTTTTTACTGGCAATTTAGCATCCCATCACAGTACAGTAAAGCCAGGAATAAATATATGAAAGTTTTAATTTAAAAAGAACAGCATGAAGCTTGAAGGCTGATTTAACAGATACTTTCGAGCTCAATCACCTGATGTTAAGTTGGAAAACATTTCCTTGGTGCCATTAGAAAACACTGTTGGCTACAAAACTACGGCGTAACTAATGCTGTTAGATTTTACATTTATTGAAAAAGTAAGACTCCTGTTACCTAACCTACACCATCTGACAAATCAAGATGGAGAATCAGGCCAAAAGAATGAGCAATGAGCAAGAAAACTTGGAAGGTTCATTTCATCATGATGCCCTGTGTACTCCAGTTTAATATAGACAAGAGCCTTGTTGTTAAACTGTACATCCTCTGAAAAAGGAACCTTTAAATAAAAGATAACTTTTCCATTTTCTTTTTCAAACAGCAAATTCATTCTATATCCCATGTTAAATCTAAGGAACTACAATAAATGCTGGCTGTGACCGCTGTAAGGCTAATATGAACATGTTCCTTTTCACAGAGATAAGGGCTTTTCTGAGACAGATTTTGTGATCTTTGGCTTTGCTCAAGTCTTCCAATTTATTTGGCTAAGACCATAAATTCAAAATCCCTGGATTATCTTGCTCCATCTTCTTTCAAATGCATCTTGTAAAAGGCTGCCTACTGTGGTCTATAACCCTCTGCCTACCTGAGCAGGAAAGTGGCAGTTTCCACTGACCCTTTGGCCGTTCCTATGGGGCCTCCATAGACCCCAATTCTTTACTCTGAGGGGACTGGTGGGAACACTGATGGAGCTGGTGGGACACATTTGGATCCAGATGTTTCTAACTGTAAAATAACCTCAAAGACATGCAAGAGATCCCAAAAGTGGGAAACTCCCCCTTCCTACCACAACTAGTGAAAGAAATACAGCAGGCATGTCCTGCCACCTAAATGTGCATACCTGAAATAAGATGGTTTCATGGTATCAGTATCTGTTTAGGTCTATTTGTGGGGAATTTTCAACAAGTTGAAATGCAATTTTTTGCCATGTTAATGCCATTACTAGCTTTATTCTTATGTACTTAATGAAAGTGAGTGCATGACTGGGAGATGAAGGTTTTGATTTATTGAGCTATGTCAGCCAAAATTTAGAATTATGTTTATGCTGAGTTCATTCATGCTGTTAAAGAAAAGCTTTCCAGAGTATCAACAGAACAAGTATTAACTAGATTACACAAATCTCTAATGCACAAGAGAAGAGAAAGCTCAACATGCTTTAAAGAAAAACGAGAAACAAGATTTCATCTATTTAGCATGCCAGCACTCTTATTACCAGCCAAAAGTCATTGACTAACACAAATATTAAAGTAAAATATTCCTAAAATTGAAAACAGAATCTGCAATCCAGTCAATAGATGAAAATTACTAAGGATTTTTGCAAACAGATGTTTGGAATAGCTTTTCATAGAAGAGAGATTTAAATAGAAAAGTATATAAGGCAAAATTACCTAAGTCAGTCTGTTTGCTGTTTAATAGCATATTCTGAAGGTCAGATATTTTGATGACTAAAATATTGATAAGATACATTTATATAGCACCAGTGATCTGAAAGAACCAGACCTCAAGGTGATTTTAAAGTCTGCGTGCAAGTCTGAACATCTCTGTGAAGAAGCCTCAGAGGTGAATGGATGATGGATACAGGTAAATATAGAGAGGGCTGGCACTAGTTTGTGCTTTGCTGCTAATTCTAGCTAGGTCTAGAGCAAGATCTCACTGCAGAAATTCCATGTAAAATATACCTGTTTGCAGAATAAGGCAAGAGGAGTAAGGCATTTTATTAAAATCTTATGCTCTGCTTGAACTAGGGTCTCCATCTCATCAATAAAAGTTAGAGAAGAATGCAGTGTCTGTGGCGACAGAGAGAGAGAAGGCAAGGTAAGGCATAGCATGGCAAGGCAAGGAATTGTTAAATCCTGAAATTTCTGTGTAATGCACATAAATATTCGGCATGATTCCTTTGAATATCTTTGAAAACATTAAATTTTAAAGGCTTGGTGCTCATGCTTCTAACTGTTCGTTCAGCTGTATGCCACTGTGCAGACACACAGTTGTGGTATAGGGGATTCACCAACTCCTCCACTATCTGTCAAAAAAAAATTAGTCTAAGCTATGACTTTTGATTGATGCAAGGTCTGAATGGGCCAGCACACTTCTGAGGTACTCTAGAGATCCTCTGATGGATGCTTCAGAGCATGACATCAACAGCATGTAATAACAGCAAAAAAAAACAGCTGCCCCCTGAGCAGTGCTTTAATTTTTTTGTCTTTTTTTTTTTTTAACTGTAAGAACTAAATGGAGAGGATGCATCCAGAACTTTCTTGATTTGTCATATGACCAGTCTTAACAGCTAGAAACCATCTTGCAGAGTATTTGTAATTCAAACACTTATCTGGAGTTATTTATATTCTTGTCACTTTCCCCACCCCCAGCTAACATGGAGTCAGATTCTATTCTCAGGTAGCCCAATGAAAGTCCTCTGAAATCAATGGAATTACTCGGATTCGCTCCAATGTGGCAGAGAACAATGACACTGAACATCACCATTGTGCTTTTGGACCTAAGCTGCTCCTTTAAAATACAAGTATTTGAGTAATTACTGCTCTTTATTTTCAATGGAAATACATCTTCTTCCCCTGGAAATTTTAAGTGAGTAGCAATGTCCAGTGTCTTTATAGATGCACTGTCCTCCATTGTGCTTGGTAAATAGTCCAAATTGACCTCCCTTCCCCCCTCCTGGTACCTGGTTCCAATCACACTCAAATCATATTACTTATTATTCCTGCTATGAAAATCATCAAATACAGTAGGTAAAGATTTATTGTATCTCTTTAAGAAATAAATAATTCATTGAATACATTAGATGGAGCATTGTAGACTTTCTGAAAATCAACAAGATAGCTATTTCTCGCAGTTGATATGGTTTAGAATGCTTTTAATCTTGGAGTAGATAATAAGTTACGTTTCTGAAAAAAAAAAATGCAAAAGGGAGATAAGAGAGTTGTGTAAATAAACAATACTGTTTTCTCCTCAGAAATGTATCTATGTCCAGAAAAGCACGTAGAAATGCAAGCAAAATTAAGAGCTTTCTTAAAACAATATGATTTAAATTTTAAATCCTCTTCTGACAAGGGATGATTCAGTTTTCTCTGAAATAATCTTTGAGCTAGCACAACAACAAAATATAATGTCGAACAGGACTACATCTAGCTGGGAATCCAGTATATTTGTTACAAAATCTGGGGTAAAGTGAGAATAAAGAAAGGGGAGAAATAAATATTTTTGGTTGTCATTGTGTGACCAGTGAAACAAAATTTAAAACACCACTCTTGTTCTTTCCAGAACTCAAAGTGTAAAGTAGATGACAGGTTTAAAATTACTGGATTGTGGTTTGGTCACGAATAGCAGAAGACCACAATGTGCCCTGACTGCTCCAGGTCACTGGGAAAATCCAAACCTCTGAACTAAACTTAGATCACATGCTAAAAATAGACCTACATCCCTGAGCGAGACAGAAAGAGCCAGGAGTCTTTTTTCTGTATTTCTATACAGAGGTCTTCAGCTGAGATCAAGTAATCTTATCTAGAAATCTGGTCATAATTCAGAACGAGTTTAGTAAAGATTATTCATTTGGATCAGGTAGAATTTCTGAAAGATTGGGTTTACATCCAAAGATACGTACAGTCAGTTTAATCTAACATCTCTGTCTTAGTATTTGATTGTCGTGGATGTTGCTACTTCATTATAAATGAGAAAGCTATTCAGTCATGCTGAATGGGGATATTTATATGTAAATATAGGAATTTTTGCTTTGGCAATAACTTCATCTCTGGGATGGAAGTTTATGCAATTCTTCCAATGCTACATTAACCACCAAAAAAACCTGACACAAAATAAAGCCAAAAGACAAGCCTGCTACTCTGTCCCTGGACACATTTTATGCCTTTCTTCTGCTCAGTAGCCACTACAAAACTACGCAATCAGACAAAGATGGTTCGAGCCAAACTTGCTCCTGGAGTTGGTCCCCAGAAAATCAATACATTTGTTCCCAGAGTGACCCAGGCCACATGAATGCTTTATGTAAGTGGTCACTGGGTTCACTGACAGAGGAAACGTTTCATGTCTTCAGGAGGAAAACACGAAAATATAGAAATGATCACACAAAATATTTACATTGAAACTATGTTTGTGTTGCAAATTTAAGCCCCCTCAACTTCAGCAAAATCAGAATTAAGCTTGCTTTTGCAACTTTAATTTGAGCTCGTTGCACATATGCATGATAATAAGTCTTTAACTGCAGAGACACATACATCATTCAGTTCATAGGATGGACAATGCTCCCGGAGTGAGCAGCTGTTCAATATTCTTTTTATTCTTATCACTCAATATGTAGCTCCATGCCTTCCTTACTGCACATCATTCAAACCCTGTGCAGAATACTGAATTATTAATAACTTTATGGGTGTTTCTGCAGCATTCTCTACTAGGGTTTCTGAGTGCTTCCCAAATACTAAATTTACCTTTAAACCTGAGAAGTGAGACTGTACTATTAGACTGACTTTATAGATGGAGAACTGAAGTGCTGAGCCGTTATGGCCAAGATTGATGAAAATGTCTACTAATTTGGGGTCCTCAATATGATGTGCTTAGAGTCAGATTTTCCAAGATGCTTAGCATTTTTGTGGTATTTTATATGTCTAAAGCATAAGTCCCATTGATTTCAGCATCTGTGAGTACTCAGCACTCCTCTGAATCAGTCCTGAGTGTATGAAGTTGTGCACTCAAGAAATAAGGAACACACAAGTGCATTCTACCTGTAAAACTTCCACTTGAATCACATGAGGAATCTGAGTCTAGAAAAGAGACAAAATCAGGATAGATGAAAGTTCACTTCTGGAGCTACAGCTCCAGGAGAATGCCTTTATCCATCATAACATAGAGCAGTTTCACAGGAGAGCTTGCTGTCTCCCTGCTCTGGTTTCATTTATGGCAGCTTCTCAATTTTTCATGATACTTGAGCAGATGACAGCCTTTTATGTTACAGTACCCCAGGAAGCCCCTGTGCCTGACAAAGTGTGAATGCTGTACAAAAAAAGGAAAACCAAAAAGACTGTTCATTTTAAGACTGATACATAGAATGGAAGAGGACACTTAGGGCTGGCAAAGAAAGCTTCATTCTGTCCATTTTAATCTCTCAATTGAATGCACCATCTTCAGATTTTTTTTTAGTGTTAATTTTTAGTATACAATTTTTTAACCCTTTCTTTTTTAAAACTAAGGAGGATTTTTGCTGTGTAGAGCAACACTGCTGCTCAAGGTGGCTCTTTGGCATGGCTTGTGATTCACAACATCACCTCCTACAAGGCAAGACAACACTGCAACAGCAGTGGTGGTCATGGAGCTCCATATAAACCCATGGCAGAAGTGTACATGGCATCCTGCCTATAGATTTGACAGCTGTTTGCTTTGCAGCCATAAAATCTTGAGGCAAATCTTGACAGGAGTTTGTGCTAATAGTGTGTCTTTCTCCTTCTAGTATAGCACTTAAGGTCCTACATCTTCCTTTTTTAAGCCCATTTAGATGTATTCGAGAAAATAATTGCAAAATAATTCTTAAAATTAGCTAAAACATGCTTGCTTATAAAATTAATTTTGGAATTGATAATATTTCAAATTTTGAATGTTTTTTTCTATTTTAAAGTTGTAAGATTTGGCAGAGCACTGGTATGGAAAATGTCACAGTTTTAATGGAAAAATTCACAACATTATAAAAAGGATAAATACAGAGTCTTAAAATGGAAACTATTGAGGTTCCTCAACTTCAGAACTTTGGAGGAGGCAGGGGCTGGATAATGACAGTATATTTATTCCTTGTCAGATTCTGACTGTCTTCATTACCCTCTTTTCTTACACTCTTACTCATAACCCTTTGGCTAAAAAATAAAAATAAAAATTTAAAAAAAAAAGGTTTTGCGCTGATAACTATTGAGCTCTTTTTTTGGTTATTGCTTGGAGGGGTTTCTAGGTCTGGTAATAGGTTGGGGCTTTTTATTGATACATTCTCTTTATACATGGCCATATTCTATATTTGGCTATTCTGTGATTTTCACCCTATTTTGTAAATTGATTTCCTTTCAAGGAACGTATGACTTTTTCCCTGGGATGCATTTAATACCTACACAGAGAGGCTGTCTGTGAATAGGGAAGGATTTGGCAGCTATAGCCACTGTACTCTGTTTCTCAGCAGCCTGTTGAAACACTAATGACTGGTCTAATAAGCCAGAAGTATTAGAAGGTCAGAGTGAACAACATTGCTCAGTTTGACCTTCCATTATTTATGGTTTGTCACATCAGCTATCAAAGCTCCAAGCCAGGAGCTGAATCAGCAGCACAGGCATGACACTGCAACATTCTCACTTTGTGTGAACAGCAACCCTGCGTCATGGTGACCTGTGCAACCACCCATGACACATGTCCCTAAAGGTGGTCCCTGCCTGTTCACTATTTCATGTAGAAACTTTCTTTGTAGAGTTCAGGATTAACAATACAGTTGGCACTCCACTTTTGCTTTTCTTTTTCTTACAAGGTCTAGACTCCCAAATAATCTTTGGAGTCAAAAGGCTCCTCTTTTTATGAGAGATCTATTTTCACATGCTTCAGACCATAATTTAATTATTTGATAAATTATGTGGTTAAAAAAAACCCCCACAAATACAGTATTAAAGTTGGAGGTAATAACAGCTTCTTCATCTGAGAGAGAGACCTCACCTCAGCAGCAAAATTACTTGATAGAGCAAAGATGAGTGGAGAGAGTGAATCCATTCCTAAAATCAGCTCCTGTCTGCATTTTAGCACAGAATAAAACGGACTGGATTAAGATTGGAGCAATGCAGTGGGTGAGTGTTACAGTCCTCAGTGTGTTAGACTCTCACTGGGATCACAGAGACAGCAAGAGGACAGCTCATGGCAGTGGGAGAGTATGGATGCTAAAGGGTCTCAGAAGCCACTCTGCAATCCAAGCCAGAAATGGATTCACACCACCATCCAAGTGTCAGGTGTTTGCATGTTGTTGACTTGTATGCAGATCAGGGTGACCACATTAACAAGTGTTTTCTTTGTTACATTATTTTTAATTCTGTCATGATGAGAATGTGAGTGTTATTTTATCAGATTCTGATGTAATAAATGGCAATGTTGCTCCTTACTTCAAGAGCGATTTTCTGGAAGCTGACAAAGTGACAATATTGGCCATGTCATTAAAGACTGCAAATTTTTCTCTACCTATTTCACACAATTTAACAAACAGTGATAACATACCTTTGAAGGTTGCCAATCCAAACCACCAAGTTCATGTCATAAGCAATAAGGAGTTAAAGTGTGAATCCTTTTCATAAGACAAAGGCAAATGTTCTGAGTTGCTTCAGTGTCTATGCACTCATTAAAATCTTCCTAAGCTTATTAACTTTCAGGATGTGCTTCCTCGAAAAGATTTGGAGGTGGGACTCAGTCAAAACGGTCTCAAGGCTAGTTACAATGTTTATAACACTTGCAGTTTTATTGTGTAACTGTATTTGGTGGCTTTTTTCAAGCTATAGACTCCAGAAGAAAATGCAGTTGCAAGATTCACAGCTCTCATTAAAAATGCACCAAATTCTATCCTGCATTGTTTCACAAAAAAAAGTCATAAAATGAGTGTACACCTCAAACTCATAAACCAGAAGGAAAATGCAAAATATGTAATCTCTATCATCTCATGAGAAGGCCATGCGGAATTGACGATGGTTTGTTTGCCTTCTGTTAGAAAGCAGCAATCTGGAGAAAACTTATTGTAACATTTCTATTGGAAAATTAATTTTCCTGGCCAGGGTTGGCTTAGTTTGCTTTCTAAATAAGACAGCTGACAGGACTGTTTCTTTCTGAGCAATGAGAGAAGGCTAACAGCAAATTCAGTTACACGCTGTTTGCCCCAGCAGAAACCTGCAGGAAGATATTCACTTCTGGGAAGTCTAGAAAGTCCCTTTTCTTTCTTTAAGCTATTGTCCTTTTGACTAAAATCTTCACTCCTGCTCTAAGATTCAAACACTATGGAAACAGAGACTTGAGGAGGCACCAAATCAATTTCTGTCTCTGTGACCCTAGATGAAGACGAGGACGTCACTCCACATAGGGCAGAGACAAGTTTGGTATGTACATGAAAAGAAACACAGGAAATGGAAGGTGTAATTTTAGTTCCTGAACCAGAGAGACTGGAGGGAAAGTAGGATTTATTGCTCATTATTCTCTTGTGTAGTGCAGAAAGTTTTCTGAAGTCCACAGGTTTTCCTGTTTCTGTGGGATTCTTTTCTAGATTGGTCCAGCTATGGAATCACAGTGGCTCTTCCATCAGTAAATAATAATTAAAAAAACTTTATTTTTTGTCTTTTTACGCAATCTTGGTACCATATTGGCAATTGGAGGTGACACATTAAAATCTCCTTTAAGTGTAATCTGATACAGTCTAGTAAGATCTCATTCTAGGACTTGATATGGGTAAATACCTTGAGATTACACTGGCATTTCTTTGGAAAATGTAATTAATTTATTTTTATTTAGAAAATGTTAAATGAGTCAATACCAGCCTTACTAAGAAACGGCATCCTTTCTGCATCCTTGTAAGATGAGCAGATAAACAGAGGTTGGAGCTCTAAGAATCTAAGCAGTAGTAACAGTGTGACTGAGCTGCTGATCCATCCTTTCAGTGGCAGCATGGGTGTAAGCCAAATCAAATCCACCATGTAACCACAGCCTAAGTGTCACCAGGCACATGACAGCCTAACTTCAGAGGGTGGATTCCCCTGGACAGCAGAGCTGAATTTCACAGTGTCTAAATCTCTCTGTGCATTTTGCACTTCATGCTTTCCTCAACTCTTAGGACTGTGAAGCTGAAATCAGTCACAAAAGTGTGTGCTTCACTCAGTTGCTGCTAGAGGGGACTCCAAGGTTCATCACAGAAGTTCTTAACTGTGATAATAAGAAATGCAATGAACATTCCACTATTGACTACTAGTTTGTCTATGACTGGAAGAGGACATTACAATTAATTTAAAAATTACTTTAATTTCTATTCTGACTTTGGGGGTTGGGTTTTTTCTATTTTTTTGCTTGTTTGATATTTTTGTTCCTTTGTTTCTTCTTGCTTTTAGAAAATTTGCTGGATATTAAACCAGAGATAATGAGATTAAGCATTTCTTTTACATGATAACACATTCTTCCCAGCCTCTTCTATCCCCTTCTCTTCCTCCTCCACCCCTTCCCTCTCTCCTCTGCTCCATGCACAATTGTGTCAAAAGATGCCACTTTTGAGCTTGTGAGGAATATGCTAAATTACATTCCTCATTTTCATCTTCCTCCATCACTCAGCACTGCAGTGTAATTCCTAATCTGAAAGAATAAATATTTTCTGCTTTATGCTTATGTATAGATCTGCAATTTACAAGCTCGTGGGCCAAATGCCTAGGTATAAATTATTGTTAAAACTTTAATTACAATTAAAGTGTGTTTTATTAACGAAGACAGACTAAACTAAAACCAACAAAAACCAAAAAAAACTCATAGTAGGATCAAAATTCCAAAGACCTTCTACACTACAAATTCTACCGTTCAAGCAGTGGAAAAACAATGCAATTACATGCAAGGGCTTGTAGAGACTTGCTTAATGCATGATGAACATGCTGACCAAATACACAGTCCTCCTACCTCTCTCTCCCAGAAGTATCTGAAAGGAAGAGGACAGCTGTAGTCTTCCTGATTTTGGGCCATCACAGAGAATGGGATGACAGATGTTGAGCTATTCTTTCAGAGCGGGCAGGAACTCCTCTCTGTCAAACAAAGAAGATTGACAGTCTCAGAGCCCAGTTTATTTGTATAAAAAAGCCAGCTGCTTCTTTAACAGTTGAAGGCAGTATTCCTAGCATAGCGAAAGTAGATGAATAAATTAATAACTACTAACATGATGTCTGTTGAATGATTCTGTGGAAACAGTAATTCCACAAAAATGTAGCATAGACTTAATGTCACTTTTCCCCATGGAATGAAATATTTTTTTACTACTGAACATACCAGGCTCCTAAATTCGTACTTGAAGCCATCCTGAAATTTGTGCAAGATCTAATTAATGCTTGCTGCCATAGTATATAAAACTGCATCCCAATAAAAAATTACTTTAAACTTTCTGCCTATGAGAGAATTTTTTGGTGTAAACAGATTTCTAATTACCAACGAACCGACTTCAACCATTTCAGAAAATCCATTTAGTATTCGATATCTCTTTTATCTGCTTTTAATATAGCACGACACAAACTGATATTTAAAGGGTCGTTCCATACAGTACTATTCAATTTCTCATTAGACAAGAACGTGTAAGGAAAAAAAGTAGTTTATGGCATAAAAGTCAATTTTGAATTACAGTGTCTGAAAAATAGAGTCGACACACAAACTGCGGTCAGATTACACACCGAAAGATACTAAAACCGCAAATTCCTTCTAATTAGCTCCCATCACACTGAACCCTCCGCGGCCAGGCCCGAGCACGAGGAGGCGTGTGCTTTACTGCAATCCACCTGTACAAGCTCCGCTCGCGTCGCTTTGGCAAAGCGAGGTTTGGGTTTGCTGGCGGCGGGAGCGCCGAGCGCGGCCCCGAGCGCGGCCCCGAGCGCGGCCCCGAGCGCGGCCCCGAGCGCGGCCCCGGCGCGGCGGAGCTCTCCAAGGTGCCGGGCCGGCGGCGAGTGCGCGGCTCCGCGCTCCTAAGGGCTGCGCCTCCGCCGGGAAAGTCGACCTTGTCCGCTCGTCTCCTGCGCTCTCGTTGCAATGACCTCACCGCGATTTTTCCCCCCCTCTTCTTGTTTCTCTCCCCCTTCTCTTCCAGGGCTGGGGGGCGGGGGGTAGAGGAGTGTAGCGAGCCCAGCCCGGCTATACTTATGCATGAATGCAGACCCAATGCACGAGCAAGGCGCACGGCAGCCCCGCCCCGGGGCCACAAGGCACGGCACCTTCCTGGTCCTCCCCCGGCACGGCACCTTCCCTGTCCTCCTCTGGCACGGCACGGCACGGCACGGCACTGCACGGCACCTTCCCGGTCCTCCCCCGGCACGGCGCTCGCTCCCTCGCACTCCTCCGCCGTCCCGGGCTGGGGACGGGACGCGGGAGCCGGTGGCAGCCGCAGGCGGAGCCCTTGGAGGTGACCCTTCCATCTCGGAGTGGGGGGTCCGCAGACCTCCCTCCTCCCAGGTGCTGCTGTCAGAATTCAGGAGGAAGCCCGTATCTTGTGTCTCACCACTGCAAAACTCTGGTCTTCTGCAAAACCCTGGTCTTCTGCAAAACCCTACTGCCAAAATAGACGATTTCTGTAGCCATTCCCGTCACTCACAATGGCCAGAACTGTATCAGTCCCAAAGCAAATAAGCAATAAAGCAGAATAGAAGAAGAGATTCAGGGCTGCTACTTGAGCCATGCTAGATTGTTTGGTACTAATCTTTGTTGCTGTGCCTGAGATACAGAGAATACTTTGCCACTCTGGCTACAGTTTTGCAATCCAGATGTGTTGCACAACATGGTAGCACACAGACACTTAATCTAGCACCTTGGTTTTCCTACATATGGATCACCAACATTTGGATATTTACCTTAAGAAGAGGGCAAAAGAACTACATAGACAATTATATCTTCCAAATATATACCAGGTTTCAAAAATATTGGCATCCTGCAGGATTTAATTATTTCCTCTATATACATGCTATTTTTTTTTATTCTAACATAAACTTATATGGAATCTTTCCTTTTATCAAAAAACCTGCAATTCTTAACCTGCACATAAATCCTACACTCAGATGCCAGAATCCAGAAGAGCAGTCTAGATTTGCCCAGTATTTCATGGTGCAATTTGGTAGCAAGAGCATAAGATTACCAAGGTCCTGACTGAATATTTTCCTTTGTACTTCACAACCTGTCTTGTGCTTTGAGAATAGGTATTATATACACTTGAGAGGATTGGATCCACCATTGCAGGGCAGAGTTTAGTTTTCATTTGTAGAAATCTTCAATACTTAATTGTGGTGACTAGAGATAGACTGGCATCAAAGTCTGTCACCTTAGAGTGTTTATACTTTGTAGGTATCCAAGAGTAAGACTAAGAGGTCCAAAGACAGGATCTTAATGCTTTCTAGTTTAAAACTTTATCTGTTTCATATTTTCTCACACTTTTCCCACTTCACAGAAGCGGAACAGTTGACTACATCTAAAGGAAAGCTCTGTTAAAGCTGAATTGTCCCTTTTAATCTCTTATGTTTTAAATGGTACCTGACATCTCTTATCATTAAAAACCAAGGCATAGCATAAAAGTTCCTAAGCTACTATATTTATGTAGGAGGATGAAGAAAGCACAGATTTTCAAGTACCCACATGGGTGTAGGAAGGTGTTTCTGCAATGACAGTATCCTTATTATGTCAGATTGTTATAAACGCTGAAGTGTGCTAAGGTGCAATGATTTTACTGCTCAGAGTCTATTTTACCAGGTCTATAAAATCCAGTGGTGATAAGAGGGGAATTGCATAATGACAGATATAATTAATATATTTAATGCTTGCAGCCAGATAGAGAGCCTATCACATCAGAATAGAGCTCATGTGACAGAAATAAGATTTCCATAAACAGCTTGTTTTATGTAACATTTCCACTTCAGTCATAATAGGCTGTCAGAAAGATGGAGGGCAAGAGACCTTGTGAAAAGTGTGCCCTAGATGGAGATCACTTCATTCAACAGTTAATAAAACAGAGATGTAAATCTGGAGTCCAACAACAGTAGAGGAAGTGCCCCGGGTGCCTGCTTTCTAATCAACTGGGTACAGAGAGGTGAGGAGCTAAGCAAGACCTCAACCAGAGTTAGTGACTGCTCAGGACGAGCACCCTTTCAAATAAAGACAGGAAGGAAAAGTAAAGTTCTAATCACCACCTTTTTAAAATGAAAAGATACAGTCTTTGTCCATGTAACTTGTGTTTATTTGTACTGTGGTGCTGCATCATCATTATGTGCTAATCTAGGCAATTAACTTTACACATGGGACTATTTGTGCATATATTTCAGCACACGCTTACATCTTTGCAACATTAAGTTTTTTAACTGCTTGCTGTCTCAACTGGCTGGTTTTGAAATGTTTCCTGTATTTGTGATTCCAGTAAAAAAATATTATGATGAAAGGAAAGAAAAGAAAAAAAAAGGAAAATATCATTCAATATGAAGGCAAGTTTTCGTTATAACTGCAGAAAGTTAAATACTAAAATCTCATCTCCAAAGTAAAATTAATTAGAGTCATGAGGGCTTTGGATCTTTTAATTTAAAACTGTTGGATTCATGAACAAAAGACATCAATCTTATTCTTCTTGACTTTGAAGGAAAACTTTTTTTCTCTCTTTTTTTTGTCATTGGAGACTTTAAAAATGGTTCATTACAAAAAAAAAAAAATCTAGTCACACAGCAGGATGAAGGGTAATTGGATGACATAGTACTGGCAATGAAGAAATAGAAATCAGAGCACAAAAGATTCATTTATACTTAATCCCTTTTACATGTCTCTGATGACCAAGAGACTCTAAAAAGGTTATAGCCTCTCCATTGGAAATTACCAGCTTTATGTAGCACTTTTGAGCATGCGTTCATAGCTGAATACATTCTGTTCAAGTGGTTCAGTTTATTGATTTCCTGATTCCATGTGTCTCTAAAACAATACTGTAAAGATTTTTATTATGAATAAGAACTGGGCCTATAGCATTAAGTCAGAACTCAGCCCACTGAATCCAATCCAGCCTAGGAAACTGTGAATAAAATTGAAACTGTACACCATCCTGTGGCTGCTTAGAGGATGAGAAACAAGTTGGTGCAGTCCAAGAGGGGAGATACTCCCTAAATATTGGTGTTACTTATATGCAAGTATAAGGTAGCAGTTTCAGACAAATAAACATAACTTTGAGTGATCTTGGAAGCTGGATTACTCTTTTACCTTATGGATTTATTTATTTATTACCTTATTACCTATTTATTATTTATTTATTTATTACCTTATGGATTATATTTATTTTACCTTTGGATTTATTTTCTAGTCTGTAGCAAGGAATATCAGTTGTGCTGTCTTGGAATATTTGACATGGACCAAATGACTTCTACCAGGATGTTCTCTGGGAAATGGAAAAATTCAGCTTCAAGGGCAGCTTGCAAATCCTCTTCTTTTCACAATTACCTTATGCTTTCAACTTACTTGCAGATTTCATTTCTTTACAGTCTTTTGTTACCTGGATCCCTTCAATTCAGTTTGACTGAAGCAAAACCAAGGAAAACCGGTACTCTGACAAACACTGGCTTGGGGTCTACAAAGAGTTGCCTGTTGATTTAATTCTAAAACCAGCTATATCAATTCCATCCTATCTATAGAAATGTGTGCAAAGCAACCTCTAGAGCATTCCTTTTTTTTTTTTTTTTTTTTTTTTTTTTTGTGCAGAATCAACTCTTAGCAAATTTTACTCCTTAGTTTGTTCATCCTCTAAATTAGTATGTGCTAGTGTTCTAAAATGGGAAGAAAACTCTGTGTAGAACTTGTACAGGAGAAGATAAAGAAGTGTAATTGATTTTGTCTGTTCAAAGTTCAATACACAGGCAAACTTTCTGCTGAATGAGTACATCGGGGCCAGTAAAACCAGGATCTGTGTCACTGAAGTGACTGTGAAGCTTGTTAGGTCACAACTGTCTTTCTTTGATCAAGCATTAAGGCATTGGCTTATACCACACACAAAAGAATCTGATGACATAATCTAAAAGCACTTGGCAGGAAATTTCATTCTCACTCTTAACTTTGCACAGTTGCAGAAAGTTATTCCACAGCTCTATAGTTAGTACATGTCATAGCTCCACTCCTGAAGTTGTGGAGCCATGGAGAGGTGTTAGAGAGGACCAGCATGACCTGTTGTAGAGGATCAGCATATAGCAGCTCAGCAAAGAGAAAAGCCATGGCCATGGACTGCCTTTTTGTACTGTAGTCAATAATTACTAAATCCACCAATGCAGTGAGCATTTTGTTCAGACCATACTGAAACCTGCCTACAACCATGAAGAAATTGCACTTTTCAGTAATGCACTACCATGCTAGGTGTGAGCATACAGAAGTCCCAGATATAGTTCCTAGCTATGCTGTGAGTATCTCACTGACATCTTCTGAACACATCTCATTTTCACCTTGTCCTCTGCAATGAACTGAGTCGTTTTCAAGTGACATTTGTGTTGTCACTACTGGCAAGAGTCTCCTCCAATTTACTCTGCTGTTTGGGAATACTGATCCAAAAAAAAAAAAAAAAAAAAAAAAAACAACAAAACAAAAAAAAAAAATGAACATAAATCTTTATTCCAAATAACTTATTTGATGCAACAACCAGGAAAAATCCTGACTTAGTTACCTTCTTTTTGCTTTATTATCTCAGTTTGTTAGAGTATGGTGCTAATAACACCAAGGTTTCAGGTTAGGTCCCTGTATGGACATTCACTTAAGAGTTGGACTTGTGAGTCTCTTCCAACTCAGACTGTTCTTCAATTTTGTGATTAACCTTGGATGTTCAAAACAAAGCAAAAGTGAGATAAGATCATTATTGTCTTGCTATATAAACAGAATGTGTAAAACAGACTCTTCAGGATAGTAAATTAATGTGTGCTTTGAATTACATGACTTACATAAATTGTCTGACATTCTGCCACCTTTCACTCTCTGGCCTTCCCTTTTTGGAGTAAATTTTGTATTCCAGAGAAGCCCATTAAATCAAGATTTAGTTAAACTCTTCTAATCTGAAGGCATTCAAAATATTTTCTTACAATGAAGGCTGTAATAAAGCATTCTCAAACCTGAAATACTGTGAAATGGGTGTCTAACACCTCAGTATATTGTAGATGTATTTTAGAATCCTGCAGCACTTTCAAGTAGTAAGGTTAGAAGGTGTCTTAGGAATATCAGCCTTTGTGCAGTACAGCGCTTAACTGAGTTCAGATTTCACCTTATGAATAACACTTTTCTGAATGAGGGTGAATCTAACACATGTGCAGCTAAATATGCACTGAATAATCTTAGCTGAATCAGAGTCATTACAGCTTTCATCATGTAGATTCCCAAAGCTCACATTTGCCTAAATGGGAGCACAGTCTGAATGAGGGCTGGAGCAGACTTGCTCATGTTGAGTGGCCTGACAGGCCACATAACTCATGCATGAAAGGAATTTGTGCTGCTGCTGTGACCAGGAATAGTCCCAACTCAGAAAGTAACACTCGAAAACCTCAGGACCAGTATCTGCTCCCATTTTTGGCATCCAATACACTACACAGTAGAAAAAGGCAGAGTCCAAGCTCCAGCTGTTGCTGCTCATTCTTTTTGGTTGAGTCATGAAAGAGATAACAGCTGCGGAACCCTGTTAAGAGCCCTAATCTGAAGCATCTCAGGATAGTTTTTCTATTGAAAAAGGAGTGTGTTTTTTTTCCTCCTTCACCAGCTCTTTTAATAATTAGATCAGAATTTATCTCCCACTGAGTATTTTTTTTTCTGGTGATGAGATACATTGTGTTGTAAAAAGTCCTTGACCATGGGGCATCTGAGCTGTTACTTGAGAAGATTTGAAACAAGGTTAACAATTGTTAAAATTTTTGTGTCGAAGACAGAGTACAGAAAAAAAATCACTAACAGTCTCAAATCAAAAATAAAGTACTTAGGGACTAAAGTTTAATTTTCACATTCTTTCAATGTTAGGCAAAAATAGGAATTAATAGTTAACAGAAAGATTTTCCTTGAATTGCACATGCCTCCATCATCCCCTTTTCTCTGCCAAACTGTAATTATAACTTTTATTAGAAACACACTTTATGAAGAAAGTGAAGAAAGAGTCCAAAATAGTAAGCTCAGAAGGCACAGAGTTGAAAGAGTGATTTGTCAACATGCCTGGAATTCATGGCTTTTCTTGGACTATATCCAGCAAATTGTTAGTTACTGTAGCACATGATTTTATGGAAGATCTGTAGTCTGACCCAATTCCTTGTCTAGTTAATAAAAAAATCTTTCAACTGCATGAAATATAAGTTGAATTGGGCATCAGTGTGTTATGGCTGTTCATTGGTCAACATTTACAAACAATTTTTACAGCTGAAAAAACACAGGGTATATTGCTAGACTGAAGTCCCGTTACATCCATCTATAAAGCTCAGATTATTTTTCACCAGTGATATCTGCAGATTGCTGACAGTTTAGCAGCAGCACACTCAGTCTGGCTGGGAAAGGTGTCCAGTCACATCCATGTCAGGGAATTAGGGGC
The DNA here is from genome assembly GCA_026413545.1 of Cichladusa arquata. NCBI lineage: Eukaryota > Metazoa > Chordata > Aves > Passeriformes > Muscicapidae > Cichladusa > Cichladusa arquata. The sequence goes on from JAOTQP010001286.1 coordinate 30,584,909, forward strand.
TTATGCAGAAATTGCCAATGCTAACAGTGGGAAGAAGGCAGAGTTAGCCTGATGCTTACTTTCACTTGGTGAAGTCACATCTGGACTTTATAAGAATCTATGCTACAGATACAATATTATAAATTAGAATTCTGGCCTTACAGCTCTGAAAAGCAAACATATCTGAAATAAACATCCTTAGAGACACACCTCTGGGCTGCTGGTTGCCCTTGCTGCCTTTGGTTCTCATGTTTTGGTCATATCACACACATATCTGAAAATACCAGGTCTCATAGACAAATCTCCTTTACTACTAACATACTTCATGCCAGGAGAGCTGTGCTTACTCAGGTACTCTGTACGTGGTGAGACAAGACAGTGTGCTTTGGTTTGCATCTGGCTCTTAATGATCTGTGCAATCATACTGAGTACAGTGTCAGCTAATCAGCTCTCAGACTCCTTCTAATTAAATGTTAAAAACAACAGCACGTCAACAAAGCTATGTTCCTTGGCTAAATTGTTCAATGATTAATTTAGTAGTGTTTTATCCTGGGTGAGCAAGAAAAGAATGTATCTCAGCAAAAAACTGCTGAGGAACATATTAATTGCAATTGTTTCAAGATAAAGTACTGAGGGCACAGGAAGGATTACAAATAATGATCTTAAAATTGCATCCATCTGGCAGCAATTACTGTAGTTGAGCAATCAAAAAGATCTCATACCTTCCCAACCAGCAGAACAGTGAGTTCTAGCTAATAGTAAAGACTGATTTTGTAATAATTTCTAATAGTCGTATTACAGTAGGATTTTCACTTTTGCTTGGTACTTTCTAGCTTGAAAAAGTGAGCACAGAGATGTTTTGGTTTCTGGTTCAAAGCTCATTACCCAATACGTGTTCCTAATACATGTTTTGGCATTGCCTATTATATATGGTAATTTCACTAAACTAGTTTAAAAATTGCTGATTACTGCATAGTAATTTTTGAGGTTGGTTTGTGTGTGTGTAGAGAAAATCAAAACATCTTAAAAAAAGACAATGGTAATGTAAGAAATGTGTATTTAAAGGACCTTCACCAATTCTCTCATGTCTCTGCTGGAAGAGAGGAGGTTATTTTCATGGGACTGACATTTCTTTTCAGAGCTGGGACTGTGCTGCTGAGAGAGAGACCTTCAGAAGGGGAAGAATAGCACTGTCTTAGGTCATCTCAGCCATCTCTAGGCCAACACTTCCATTTGATTTTTGCATTTCTTGTTCCATTGGGACTGACCAGACTGCGTCTTGATTTCCCTCAGCTTTGTTCCAAACTTTCTCAGTTTAAACCATACTCATAGATGGATCACGCTTTACATATTTTGACTCTTTTAACTACCATAAAAAATAAGTGAAAACTATTTTTATGGCTTGCCAGCCATTAAGGATGTTTCCCTTTTGGTACATCCAGTATAAGGCTTTTCTCCCAACCTTATCAAGAATAATTTTTTGCATGTTTGAACTGTATATTTTTCTCAAAAATTAAGTCTTGGTCTAAATGGAATGCCTCTTAAACAGTATTTTCCTTCTGAAAACTAAGTGTTAGATATATATACAATTAATAAAAATATCTTGAAGTTATTTTTATGATTAAAGTTAAGAAATAATGTAAATTTTACCATGTCTGTAAGACGACTACATAAAAATTGTGACAGTTCAGAAATAGATGATTTTATGAAAAAATATACTTTGAAGAAATAAGGAGAGGCCACTTCAATATAATAAACAGAAAAATTGTGTTTCCTCTCGCCATGCTACCTCATCTCCCTCCAATAGCACTCTAGAAATAACAGCATAGATTTCTGCTTACTATGTGATATTTGGGAATTGGAAGGAAAAGATAAAATATTGTTGAAATAAGCATGTTTTATTTGGTTCTTAGCTATTGTGGTCAAATGCAACTCAACATACATAAAAAAGATAAATTTCTGTCATTCACAGACTTAAATAGGCTTCATATTAATCACTGAGTGCATTATTCTATTTTAAATTGGTGGAGCTGAACCAGTGAATTTTCACCCAAAAAATTACCCTGCTGAAACAGACATTAATAAAAACATCCTCACCCATATTTAACACAAGAGTAATTAAGGTTTCTAAATTTACCAATTCCTACCCACACCAGATACAACTTTTTAAATGTCAGCTATTTTTCAAAGCTGTAGTGCCTTGGGGGAAATTGTCACCCCTAGAAGATTGTCCTGTCATTCATAATTTACTTATGCTCCACACACTGTAGATGCAGATTACAAACCAAGATAGGGAATTTGGAGAGCGTAGGAAAAAAAATCAGGTTTTTACAGGCCACACACTTTTCAAATTATTTAATGTTCCTCTTTCTGGTTACTGATTTAGAAGGGAAATTTTTATGGAGAAGAATATGATTGCCTGGTTAACTATTCAAATAATTTAAATATATCAACCAAATGGTGTTACTTGTATAGAATCTAAACAAACATTTTACTGAAATATTCCTTAGCATGTAAATTATTTCTATGTGGCCCTATCTATTTAATATTCATTTTAAAAAACCCAAACAAACCAAAAACTCAGGGCATCACAACTTGGAAAAAGAAACCCCGCAGAAAACATTTGCCAGATTAAAATCTACAAGGCTAGTGATGTACCAAGCCAAATTCGTAGTCATATTTAAAGTTAAATAAGAAAAAAAGCAATAAATCAGGAATATGCAGCTGAAACTAGTGGGCCATCAGCAGATGCAAAAATAGGGGGAAGTGCTTCTGTGATGAGGTAAATAATTCCTACACCACATGCTCAGGTATGACACCTACGTTTCCAGAGCAGCATCAGGATATATTAGAATCAGAATATTTGCTTCCCATTACATTTTGAGTCTATTAAATAAGAATCTGTTGTTCCCTGAAAATAACATTTCCCGTTTGTAAGGCAGAAATAATCCTTGTGCTTTTCTTTTTGTCAGATTTGATTTAGAGCATGCCCTTTCTCAGAGGCTGGTTCTTGTTATGTGTCAGCACTGTGCCTCACCCAGTGCCATTTGTTGGCAGGGAAGAAAGCAGTAAGTGATGTCACTGCAGGTCTGAATCAGTAGGGTTTGGCTGTTGAGCCAGCCTAAGGCACAGTGCTTGGTGTGGCTGTGGACAGACATGGGGATGCTGCAGCCCAGAGCCTGTCAGTAGGAGAGCATCTTCATTAAAAGGAAGGTCCCCAACTGTTCAGGCTCTAAGGTTTCCTTGTGAGATGCTTCACAATAACCACCTGGGCTCTTGAGGACAGGCCATGCTCCTGACTTACCCTCTTGTTTCAAGATGATAAAAGTCTTCAACCAACTGGGGAAACACTAAATTAGATTTTCATTATTTGGAAATAAATTAGCTCCTTTTGGTTTAAATTTCTTTGCTCTCCATTTACAAAAGTGTGTGAAAATAAACTAATTACAGATTATATTTTATTAATCTTTGCTGCTGGGCAGAGAAAATGCTGAGAATTCATACATGTCTGCAGGCATACAATTTTCTTAATCTAAATAAACAAAACAATTAGTATATTAACAAAAAGGACTGACGTTATTTTTTGTTTTTCTGTTTCCAAAACAAATGGCTATTATTCATTGTACTTTAACTCCAGAACAATATTTTTCAAATTAAATTAATTCAAAGAGATCACAGGAAAATGCCTCCGGATGAGGGAAATATAGCATAATCTAAGACACAGGATATTTTAATAGATGTCTCTGGCTTCAACCCTTTGTGTTGCCATACAAGCATAAATTTGAAATTATTTGAACAGTAATGCAAAAAGAAACAAGAGGAGAACAAACAATGTCTATAAATAGTTAGGGTCAAATCATTTTAAGAGAACCATTCCTTTGAGAAAATATAAACTACATATGAGGTACTTTATTTTGGTAACATTTTTAATTAAAAATATTACATATTTTCATTATTTCCTTTTAGTCATTTTGTTCTCCATTTTTTTGTGGATCAATGTGAAATTGCTCTCTATATAATAATAACTATTAACTTGATGTTGCTGTTCTGTGACAAATGAAAATATTTTAACTTGACTTTGTTCCAACAGGACAGAAATCCAGTTAGAAGCATTTCTTCAAAAAAAAGAAGTCTTTCAAAAAGAAACGGTTTCTTACATCCTCCACAAGTTATCATACTGGTTTTGTTCCACAGCTATAGAGATTAAGGTTTAGACCAACTATTTTGTCTATTCTTCATACAACTTGAAAACTAGTTTTCCACACAAAAGGAAATTGCCTTACTTAAAATCCCAAGTCAGGTACAAGACATTTTCTGCTCCACTGGTCAATCTGCAAAAGAGAAAATAGTCCTTCTTCATACTCAGAACATCATATCGTGTTCCCTACTCATTCCTACTCATTCTCTCTCATCTTCCATTTCTCTCTCCATAGTAGGTAAAAGTCTTTCAACAGTTTACTGTGGTATTTTAGAAATACCAATACTGTGGTATTGACTACTGCTCTTTCATTTGTGTTCTTTAAAGTCAAATTTCTTTGAAAAAATACTTTAATTTATCCACTTCTTCCTATGTCTGTCTGCAGGAACTGGTGTCAGCTCTCAAAGATATGATCCTGCTGTCCCTGAAGTAACTAAAAAATGTCTGCCAAGATCTGGTACACTGGAATAGCTGCTGCAGTAAACCCAAATGGAAGATTTTAAAAATTCAATGACAGCAACATTGTGAAGTATATTAATCTTCTACTGCCCACCTATTTCATTGGGCTTCTTACCTGGCAGTGTAGATGAAGGCAAATATTTGCTTACTGTTTCGCCACCACAAACTATTGTATCAGTGACATGGAGCTAAAACAGATTTGGAAGAACAATCTGGATTTTTATCTGCCATGTGTATCAGCAGCAAAATTGCCAGCAAAACCCTAATTGTAGATTCTTTATGACAGGTAATAATAGGAGATGTAGAGAAGAGCACAGTTTGTATTTCATCTACCATGCTGAGCTGAAAGAGCTGATAGCTTATAAAAAAATGTTTTGATTTGTAAGCAAAGCACATTTTATTTGGGTGTCACCAAGCAAAAATATACAAGGGGCTGTGCTGTAGAGTGAAGCTGACCCTGGGGAGGTCAATAGGAATTTTCCCAATGAATTTAGTGAAGCCAGGATTTCATTCAATATCTCTTTTCTCAACATTCCACAGCTTTGCAAGCTCATTAAAACAAACAAACAAACAAAAACCCCCAACAACAAAAATAACAAAACCCCCCAAAACAATACAAAAACCACAGTACCAAGCAATACTTGTAAATAACACAAGAAAGATTTCTTTGCAGAAGTATATCTTTGTCAGGCACCCTGCCTTGTAGTGTAGACATGCTGCTCTCACCAGCTTTGGCAGGAGCAGGCCATACTCACAGTGGGAAGAATTTGACCCCTGAACTTGCTGCCCATTTAGTGGTTTGGCACACAACCCCCAGACCCTTTGGATCTTGTGGTCTTGTTCCATCTGTCTATGTATTGATTATAATTTCATATTACATCCTCAGCTAATCTCACTCTTGATTGATTTCTGCGCAAATTACAACCTCAAATCAAAACAACACTAATTCCTTTCAACGTGTAAGTCTGGCTAGAAGTTTTGTGGGACTGCAGATGGTTTCTAAATCAACTTTGCCACAATGTGATATAGGATACTGTGTTTTCATTAGTACAAAACTGTAACTTTCAGTATAGCCAGTTTTGTGCAGTAACTGGCTCAGTAAATGTCTCATTTAAAGTTGTTCCACAGCTGATGACTGAACTTGGAGACACACAGCAGGATTTTTAAGATGAATCTCAGGCACACTCCCTAGACTATGAATCCTTCTCAGGTTAGCAGTTTTAAATATAGTCTGGTTGGGAATGACTTTTGCCCTCACTTCATTGTAGTTGTCAATTATTTAGACAGACATCTGACATTCCTAAGTCTGGTGTCTCTTGTAAAGTCTCATGCCTGGTAGCAGAGAATAAGTCTTTGAGCTCATTCTTTTCTGCTTTGCACCTCCCAAGCTCATGCTTGTAGAAAGTAAGAAGTGATTCTAAAATGTACCAAAATTGGAATAAAGTCGTCTCACCTCCAGAATATGTGTCATGGACAAAAAAAAGCTAACAGGCAGTGGAGCTGTGTGCCAAATTCTGCTTTCTGAGCCATAGCATTGATATTCTATTCTTATATTTATTCTTCTCATTGGCATGGTAAAGGTGGATCAGTGTTCTAAACCTTAAGCTAGGTTTTCCCTCCCTGTAATAAGTGATTTAGATCAATGCTGTTAATTTTATTCCATGGTCTTCCTGGTTAATTTTTGTCTAAACATTTTCTATGGAAATTCTATGGAAAGATGCTTATTAAGAAAAACTTCAGTTAAGGGTGTAAAGAATTCGAATCACATGCATTTATCAACATGCCACTTCTTTTTAAAAAACATTTTATATTGATTCTGCAAAGTACAGAATTTTTGTTTATTTTGAGGACAAAGTTTTGGGTGGATAATGACTTGTGTTATTGAGCTAAAGCTTTACAGAAAGTTTAAAAAGCTCCTATACATATTTTCAGTATCAACTACTTAAAATGAAAGTGTATTTTAATGGAATTCAGTTTTTAAATTCCTGGTTTTAATAAGCCTTTGTAAGGATGAATCTTTAATAAAGAAGTTTACTTCTCATCACTTTTGTGAAATTCATGACTCTAAAATTGGCTACTCTGAAGCTGCTTTTCTAAGGAGTTTCCTCTTAGAAAAGTTTTTTTCCTTTTCCCCACTAACCTGTGGGACAAAACAGCAAAGGTGTCTGTCAATGGCACTTTCTGATCTGAATCCATACCAGAAGACTGTGTCCCATTGCTCCTCCTGAACCTTTGGAGCCCAAAGGATCCAACTGATCCAACTGCCCGTGCAGTACTCACTGCCGAGTCTGTTCTGCCCTAACTGCACCAACTCAGTGGATCCTTGAGGCTTGAGTGATGTTTGATTGTAGTCCAAAAGAGCTAACACCGTTAAATATTGCAGCTGCTAATCATTTTTGATCTCTCAGCTTCTTTCAGGAAAAATGGGTCCTGCACTCTACTTTTGCACTGGAACTCATTTTGGTCAATGGAATGTTCTTTGTGTCTGCAGTGTCAATGGATACCTGCTCATGGGTTGACACAGAGCAATTCTGATAGCACAACTGATACAAAAATACCATTTGTTTGAATAACTATGCATCTACTCACCCTAGTGACACTGGCTATACTAGTTCTTCCAGCTCTGCTTTGAACTCCATAACCTTCAGATCAATAGCAGATTGAACATAGTTGTAGGTTATCTTAGTACTAGAGAGGAATAAAAGCTAGCTCAGTGCTGGTGCCAGCCAGGCTAATCAGGGCTGTCTGGCAGTCAGGCCAGCTCTTGAGCTCTGCAGAGTACATTGTGTCTCCAGTTCATATAACACTCAACTCCTCTGCTTGTGTTCAGGACTACAGGACCACTGCTGAAGAGCAGTCGCCTGCATGAGGCTTTGTTCAAGACCAAATGAGCTGAGATTCATGTTCTGGCAGGCTGTACCCTGTGGTTCAACTTTATTCTCAAGAAGAAGATTGGTCTCATAAAAGATGCCATCCCTTTTCTCAAGCACATGAATTGGTTTCCAAAAGCATGGTTTCACCAGAGCAAATGCTCTGCAATCATGTTGCTAAATGACATGTTTGGGTGGGGATCCTCAGGACTGACCTCTGAGGGAGGAGGTCAGGGACTGCCCTGGTCCAGACACAGCCAGTTCCAGCCACCTAGATGGACCCACAGCACGACACAGCTCAGTCCAACAGCAGAGTTGTGTTGTCTCTGGACCAATCAGAGAAGTTTGCAGCTACACAGTGAAATCATATTTCAGAAATTATATAAAGTAGCACGGCCAGAGGAGCAGGAGGTACTTAGTGCTGGAGCAGGGACACCTCCAAGGCAACTGAAGCCCATGGACAAGTCTGCACCAGAGCAGATGAGTCCATTGCAGCCCTTGGTATTTAAATGATTATCATTTTTCTTTCCCAATACGTGAAATGGTAATTACATACTGTAAATCACGTTAAATTCCCCAAGCCAAGTCTGCTTTGCTTATGATAGTAACGGCTAAGTGGTTTATTTTGAATCACAATCTTCCTCTTGTTCTTCCTATTTTCTCCCCAGTTCTGCTGGAAGGTGGGGACTGAGTGAGTGAGGGAGTGAGTGAGTGAGTGGCTCTGTGTGCTTGGCTGCTAGTCAGGGCCAACCCACCATGTAATGCTCATTTTTTACTAAGGACTATTTTTTTCTTGGCTATTTTTCGTACTTCTTGTATATTTCAACTCCTTTCAAAGTGCGAGAAAGAAGATTTGACAGTAATTCATGGTGGAACCAGGGAAAGAGTAGATAGTTTGTTAGTTCTACATACCACCAGATGTATGGGTGAACTTAATCACAGTCATCATGCAAGGTAGGAACACATATTTGGGTTCCTTAAACTCTGAGAGAAAATTTAACCACTTAAAGGTGCATCCATATAGATGAGGCTTATTGACAGAAAGATAAGTATTATTTCCCTAATAACAATGTTCAAATGTTTCTTCTTCAGTTTTCAGTAACATTTATGTATTTTTTATTTCAATTCAAAGTTACCTATGGAGGGTTATTTTCTTCTAACAAAATATCTGTAATATCTTCCAAGAATTAATATCTGTACTTGTAAGTACAGATATTAATTCTTGGAAGAAGGTGACATACAAATGTGCAAGAAGACCACTATCAGCATCAGGGTAAGATATTAATGTTTCAATCTATGTCAAAATTTGGCCAGCCCTTTTTATTGTCTATACAACAAATACAGCTGAATTCCCACAACCACATCTTGCTCATTTTTTATTTTAACACTGCACATGCCCAAGATTATGCCATATAGTAGTCTCTTTCCTTTTGTGCTCATGAAAAATTCAGTATAAACAAAAATGCTGCAGCAAATCTGTTCAATGATTTAGAATAATGTGGTATATTTCTCTTTGTTCCTTTCCATATATAACTAGAAAAGTTTTTCCTTTCTCTCTGATATGCCCTCCCCCTCTATTTATCCTTACCGTTTAGTTATTTCACTCTGTAATTGCACCTTGCTTATTCTAAGGATATTCTTCTCATGGCATCTTTATTATTTAAGGAGAGTTGCTCTGAAAGTAATAACGGCAACTTTGTGAAAGTCAAGAGCTTCATAATTTGTTTAAGAATATTCAATTTTTAAAAAAAAAAAAAATTAAGTTTGCTTTTTTAGAATGAGCTCTAGAATAGTAGTCTTCCATCAGTGATTGTCCAGTTGGAGACATTGCTGTGCAGTTACTTTGAAATACAAAGAAATACTTCTTTTTAAAAAGGCCCTACATTTCAGAGAACATTCCATGTCACCAAGATCTCATACAGTTGAACTGGTAGGTTAGAAATCTAAAGAAAGAGGGAAGAAGGAGCTACTACAAAAATCTCTTCTGAAGAGAGTGGTAAAGCTACAAAGAACATGACAAAAAGAAGGTCAGGAGACAGTAAGGACTTTGCCTTCGCTTTGTAAAACTGGGGGAAGTACTGGAAGGTTTTAATTGTTTTTGGGTTTTTTTTGTTTCTGTTAATAAGTAGTTCTTCCTGTCCATAATTAAATGTCTCAGTGCACATGGGCTTCAGGCACCTGATGATGACGATGGTGGTAATAATAATGTTGTTTGCTATGTGTGTAATGAAACATCCTGCACTGGTATTTTGCAGTGTTATTTTTAGAAAGCCTTAAATAAACTCCAGTCAAATTAGAAGCTATATATACTTCATCAGGTTTAAAAAGTTTTAAGCACACTGAGTACTCTAATAGTTTTCCTCAGTGTATTCAGGCAAGGTGTTCACCTCAAAACATCCAACGTGTACACAGGAAGAGACTGTGGGATATTCACTGCTGATTCAGATAGGGTGCAACATGCTTAGTCCTGATCTGGCCAAACAATACAGTGATTGCTTGGTACTGTGCTGAAATACAAGAATTCCATGCTCTGCTCTTCAGTAATCTCTCCTCTGTTATTCTCTGGATATTTGCATGGCCTTGCAAATCGTTTGACTATGTGCTCAATTTTGGTAAAATTGCTTAACATCAGGCTCCCATTGCCTGCTTTTTTCCCTAGGTTAGTGAATCATATCAATGATTCAATTCATTTTTCTACTAGGCAACAGAACTGAAAGAACAGAAATAAACTGTATTTTCTCATGGTCAATTTTTACCTTAAATACACATCCACTTAAGCAATCACATATATTTGTATTCTTGGACAGTAGGTTTCTAGTTTGGTAGAGTTAATAGAGAATTTTCTACAAAATGCACATTAAAAATTAATGAAATTAGCATGAACAAACAAAAGAAATAATTTTATTTGCCTGGCCATATAATTTTGTAAACTTTTCTTCTATTTATTTAAATGCAAGTAGTAAAAATTCACAGTATTAGTCCTATGTGGTTGTAGGGGTAAATGGTTTCTCCACATTAAAATGCTGATGGAGGCTTAGTGCCAGCCTTCCAGTTCTTCATGCATTGCAATGCACAAATAATAGAGCTTTCCCAATGTTTTTAGAAAATAAAATAATTATTTAAAAGAAATTAATCAAGTGGAATTCTAAATACATCAACCCAAGCTAAGCTGTTTATATACAAATCTTCTGTTTTTAAAGCATGAGTAAAGGCTTTGAGTCAAGGACTCAGTGGGAAATTTTGATGGTGCTAAAGCAATGCCAAAATGGGAAAGAAGTCCTTCAGGCTTGGCTTTATGGGGGTGTGAACACACAGTAGGACATGTTTTGGATGCTTTTAGAGTGAAAATCATAAACATTGATAGCTGCCTACAGTACCTGCTGTTATAGCTAAGAGCACTCAGATGGCTAACAGGATATGTGATTTTTCAGCACCTCTTTATAGGCTCACTGTGGTTCTGCTGGCCTTGGTGGGAGGACTGTTTGGTCAATGGTGAGTGTTTTGGTAATCCAGCTGGAGAAGACATAAAAATTTTTAGACAGAGTTTAACAGTACTCCCAAGAAAAGTTGCCTCTGCAAAAAAAGAAGTTAGATTGAATAAAGGAGAGAGGCTTTTCTTTGTATTACTTAGGAGATCAAAGATCTGTCTGGATAGCCAGATTGGACTGTAAATTACATTGGGAAGTCTTCTTGCCTGAAAAATAAGTCTTTCTAAATAGTACTGGAGATAATCCAGAGGAATCAGTAATTGTAGGCTGGTTTGAGAAACAATCAGTTCTCTTTGATGGCTCACAACAAGCTAGCAAAATGTTTTCTGTAAGCCTTTGCTTATTCTGAAGAAGGTAACTCTCTTGAATATTGTAGAAGTAGAGGTATTTGTTTCCTACTAGCTCCTTCTTCCTTTGTGGGTCATCAGCTAAGTTTTCATTTTCTGAGTGTGACTAGGCAAAGCAGCAGTGCAGCTTAAGCAAAACACGATGAGAATCAGCTGTGAGATCTGCCACAAATCTCAGTGAGGTCATAATAAATGATGATCACAGCAACAGGCAACTTTTATGGACCCAAGCAACACTGCATCGTTGTCTCTAAAGAAGAAATAGCTCGAATTGTCACACCAGCTCCTAAACATTAGGTTTAGATTTCTGCTAAAATCCAGTGCTTAAGAAAACATTTAAACTTTCTTTCTTCATATCCTGAAGGCACCAATGCAGCTGGGCAATTTTATCCATCACAGCAGACTTGCAAAAGGATGGATTTTGAATGACTAAGCTAACATATTTTGTTGCTCGTGAAGAGAGAAAAAAATACTGGTTGGTGGCATTTTCCTCAATTCCTCTCCCTCAAACGTGTCCTGGGTAGGAAGATTCTGCACATGATGTGTACAAGGCCATAATGACCATTTTATGCAACACACCAGCATCAATTTTTAAACTTCTTGTCTTGAGAAGTCCTAATCAAGTTCAAAAAGTGGGAAGAAAGTATTTGTTATTTGAACAATCTCCCAAAGATAAGGAAGAATATATAAAAGAAGGAAAAAACCTTGAGAATTTTCTCCACACAAAGATGAATAATAAAAAAAAATCTTCAGCCTAGAGCAGTCAACATCCCCCTTCATTGTTTTGTTTTGTTTTGTACCACAAAAAATTGATAGAACCCTGGGAGAAGGATACTGGGTGAACTGTAGGAACTGTGCTATACTTTCCTAAACTACAAAACAGTTGTTAAAATGAAATACTTGCAGCATTACTTCAATCGCCAAGGTCATCCTCCAGCTCAGTAAATCTGTAAAAAAAAGCTACAAACTACAGGATTTTACATTTTGGGGAAGAGAAATAAAATAGAAGGCTTCTAATTTTAAGCAGGTGGGAGAAAAGAAGGAGGTTGTAGTCTCTAGCAGGAGAATTCCAGGTAGCATAATTTACAGAGGAATATGAAAGTCTGGACAGGAGAGCAAGTATCAGAATAAAAGAATACGTAATAAAATAACATCTAAATGCATCAATCCTGAACAACAGCAGAACACATTTCAGAAAGCATTTCTGGTATCATCTCTCCAAAGGTCACAATGCAAAACCATGACAAATATTTTTATGCAGTCTTGTATATGAAATAGCTTCATCTGAGACAATGCAGAACTCCAGATGGAGTTGCAGAATATAGCTTGACTCTTGACAGGTGTTCCTCCTATATATGTGCACATACATATGTTTGTGCATAGTAAGTCTTTTCTATGTAGCACATAAAAATATTGACAAAGAATTACATCTAACAGTAAAATGAAGGGATGGGAAAACATCTAATTCAAAGTTAATATAGCTGCATTATTGTCTATGAAGTCAGACCACTTTGTGATATTTAGCTGAATTCAATTACAGCAGAAATTAATATAACTCAAGGTCTACTTCACTGAGAGCTTAAGAACCAAGCGTGCAGTTATGTTAAACTTGCATGTATCTAATTAAAACAGGTAATAGAGAAAGAGATGAAGATGCAACCAATATCCCATTAATGTCTATAGCTAACAATGGAATGCTAAATGTTTTGAATTCATGCTTAGCTGCCATAAGTATCAATTTACATCACAAAGGGACCTGTTTTTTCTTTATCACAAGTGCTGACAATATTTTAAGCGATTTATTTCCAATTTAAGTGTATAAGCTTACTTCTGTTCTGGTCTTTATTAAGGCATGTCATGGGACTGAAGTAAAATGTACAGCTTTGAGCAGATGTGGCTGGATTTATGGATAAAGGAAGAACAGTGGCTGGGGACTTCCAGGCTGCAGAGTAATTTTGGGGGTATTGGTAGTCTGTGAGCATGAGACAGGAGTGCTCCCTTGGCAGCAAAGAAGGTCAGCAATATCTGAAAGTGTATAAACAGCAGCAGAGTCAGTGGATGGAGGGAAGTAAATATTCCCCTTTGCTTAGCATTCATTGGACCACAAATCATTAGATATAGATATTTCATTAAGTGTTGGGATCCTCACAACAAGAAAGATTCTGATAAATTGGAATGACTTGTGTTGCCCTGTGGTTTTAGGATGGCTTTCCATATGTATTCAGGAGAATAGGAGTAAGGAAATATTTCCTACTGCAGATTCTTGCTTATCAACACTAAGGGCCCTGGTCTGTCTTGTTGTATGATTTTTTTTTGTTTGGTTTTTGTTTTTTCCCCCTGAAGAAAGTTCTGCCGTGCAGGAAGCAAGCCTTAGTAATAAAACTGACAAACTCAAGCGTGAGTTCCTCAAACTGCATTAGAAATTATTCATTCATTAGTTTAAACAAACTCAAGTCAGTATTTTATGGAATTATACAAATATTCACCATGAAAGAGGCGAATCTGAGATGATTCGATCACCTAGTGTGATTCTGCCCTATTCCTGGATGAGTACATTAATTCTAGTCAGGCACGAATATTTACAGTGACAAAGTATAAACTTCTATTTTTAAAATATTTTGTAATTCTCTCTTAGAAATCACTGTTCTGGTAATTTTTTCTGAAACTGGATTCATTTATCATAACATTTGCAAAGAAGAGACACAAATGTAAACGTTGAATAATGAAACAGTTGAAAAAGTTCTTAAAGTCCTTCAGACTATTCACATTTAAGAAGCCAAATTTTCTCATTTCAGAAGCTTTAACTGGTGTTCAATGATTGTTAACTTGTGCACATGGCAGGAGGATCAAGGCTCATTGCTGTTCTGGCTCAGAAAGTCATGAGACAGGCAAGGCAGGAACTATACAGACAAATATTTTAGCAGTCTGCTTTTACTGGCCTTATTACCACTTTTATAAATTATATATATTAATTATATATTATATATAATATATAATATATATCACTGGAAGAAAAAGAAAAAAAAAATCTGATGATGAATAGCTTATTCTGTTAAATATGTCAACTGTTAAAGAAATCTCTGGATAAGATCAAATTATATAAAAAATCCTTATCTGTATCAGCTATTCCTTCTGGTTTTCTTCTATGGCCTTCCTTTTAATTCTAATAATCCCAATGATTTTAAGCCATCAAGGGTATAAGTTTATGTAATTTTCCTATAGTAATTTCATCTTAAAGTTATTGAATATCTAAAAACTGTTACCATGGGGAAATAAAAGTATTACTAATTTCAAAGTAGAATAATTCAAGTACAACTCGAAAACATGAAGGGCTACTCTAGAGAATTTCACATGTAGCAGAGTAATCCATTGCAATGAATATTTCAAAGTGAAAATTTAAGGCTACAGTTGTAAAAGATTCACATAGCATTTATAAAGCTTCAGTTAGGCTAAACTGCAAGTGTCAGTCTTTCCTAAATGTGGTGTACAGACATGAAAGTTTCAGGATTTGGGAGTTTTCCTCTTTTCAGTAACCTGTTTGATATTACACTCAAGCCACAAAAGACAATCTAAAGACAGCAAGAATGAAAACAGAAGTTCCAGCTATAAAGTATAAGAAGAGACGTGAAGAGGAAAAAAGGAGTAAGTTAAAAGAAGGTAAAAATGGCATCATAAATTTATCAAGTGTATTAAAAGATAAGGAAGGATCAGAGGAACAAACTGGTTAGGGACATGTCAGCATGGCTAATATCAGAGTTTTCATATGCTTATCCTATATCTTATTGATGTAGAATACTGATTGATACTTGATTGAATACTATAGAATGCTATATTGATACTAGACCCAGATGTCAATTCCTCTGCAGATGAATATAGTGTGGTGAGCTGTTTAGAAGTTAATTACTGACCACAAATGGAAAGCAATTCAGTTTTTCATTTTTCAAAGTAACAAAATGAAGGCAAAGCATTTAACTGTAGAATCAGATCTATCAGAGAAAGGAAATCCAACCCACTGACTTTGCAGGAATTCAATATGAAAATCAGGCATGACAGAAAAGGTAAAGAGCTTGAAGTGCTCTTGAAGTGCTGTGGCTGTTTTTCAAGCAGAATTCATTCCATTGTTGTCTCCTATAATTTACAGTACACTGAGCCAGATTCTCTCCTCAACCTACATCTAGTTGGTGCAGAAGACATTACTTATCACTGAAAGTGAGCTGTATATATTGCAGGTATTTTAGTTTGCTGTTTAAAACATAACCTAGGGCTGCCTCAGGGCTGCTGTAATTTAGAACAATTTCTTAAGACCCAAACATAGTGAATTAGACCTCCTTTCTGCTTCTCATCTTGATCAGGTATAAATAGAATATAGAAAGTTGTGCCTAGCCAAAGGAAAGAAGAAAATCAACTTCACTGGGCTAATCTTCATACCAACAGAGCCAACCCAAATTGGCTATTTTCTCTGAAACTGGTCAGATAAACTGACCCAATGGATAGAAAAACACCAAATCAAAATATCTGAAGTACAAACATGGCCTGAATATAACTTAGGAATTTTGGCTTGTTTTCTGAAACTGTGACCTGATCTGAACCATCCAGTAGGATGGTGCAATTATTTGTAAGAATAAACAAAAAAAAAAAAAAAGCCATTACATTCTCAATCCCAGTAAATTCCCTTTTCCTCTTGGATTGGTATTGAAAGATTTTACATCTGCTGTACGTAGGCAGCTGCCAGTTTAGTCAGCATTTGGGAATCCCCAGATGGCATAAGAAAGGACAAAGCTTTTGTACAACATACTGCAATAGTTTTGTCCAGAAGAACATTCCTAGGAGAGCGAGAACAACACTTCCATTTACTTGGGGACTTGTTCATGACAGTACTAAAATCACTGAAAACATTCAACCAACAAGGGGCTGAAAACCACAGCTGTATAACTCCATTGTTCAGCCCACAGCATGGCCCAGGAAGTATGATTGAATCAAAATGACCAGAAGTTCCAAAGAGCATGATTGCTTTGGCTTCTTCTACGGAAAGCAGTGAATCATTTTAAGACAAAAGTTGAGTCCTATTTTCTTGTACACTCTTGAAGGAGAATGAAAACCACAGTCTTTACTAGGGAAACAAAATCCTGAAAAAAACAAGAACGAGTGTCATCATAATGTCTGAGTTTTGGACAGAAATCTCAAGACCAACTTCTCTGAATTGCCAGTAAATGTGTACTTCCTATATACAGTAAATATGAAATGTTATTCAGTTAATATCTGCTGTCCAATATCATCAGAATGAATAGCTAGAGAGAGGAGCAGTAGTGGAAAAGCAGACCTTTAGGTAGAATAATTAATTACATTTTGTCTTAACTATCTTATACAGCATCTTATATTGCATCTTTTAGACTTACAATGGAATCAGAACTGTTGATTGCAGGAAACTTCATTCCATCACTCCACATTCCTCATTGTCTAACTACCGTATCCTCTCATTGGTTATTTTTGACTTATGGGAAACTTTTTTTTTTTGAGATTACTATTGAAAATATTTGATTTCTCAGTGCTTTGCACCATTAAAGGAAAGTAGCCCTCAGCTTCGCTCAGATTTCATTCTTCCTTAGACCAAAAATGCATATTTGAAATAAATGTATCTCTCTTCCAATAAATGCAAGCAACTATCCCATCCAATTGCTGATTTTTGGAAGTTTTCTGGAAAATTACTGAACTTCTGCATTAAATTATACTTTAGAACTAATATTCTCTTACTTTCATGTTTTTAAGTATGGCTGGCACTGTTGTTAGACAGCTGCTGAAAACTTCTGCTGTTCAGTTTACAATGCCATGTAGATGTGCATTTTTCCTCGGGTCATCTAATTCCTTCATCATGAGAGATCTGCCTGGATCTGTACACCAAAGTGTACAGTTTCTTTAAATGCCTTCACCTGAGACTAGCAGAATGTTGGAGGCAGCCAGCTTGCTGTCTGCAGCGATAGATGAGAGCCTCTAGAGAGGGCTTTCTGCTAAGCAAGGATTTGTGAGTAACCCAGGCCTTCAGCATTGCACATAAAGAGCAATTCTATACTCTTATTTTCTTCAAAAATGTGTATGTTGGGGTAGTAGGTAGTTGCATACTTGGCTGTCCTATCTAGGATGTTGTTAGTCTTTCTATTCAATGAGAGGCAGGTTTTTCTTCTTGCATAAGCATTTACATGAGTGGTTCACTAATGAACTCCAGTGCCATTTGGTTCCCTATATACATAAAAGGATGGAAAAACATTCTACCAGCACCTCTATTATTGTCCCCAAGACCTTTTGCTTCACGGACCTAGGACAATATGAAATATGCAAGATGGGTTTTAATATTAATCAGATGTACTAGTTACTGAGACATATGGGGAGGATTTCAAAAAGGTGGCAAAAAAATAGGAAAGCACAAGTTGAAAAAGAAAATAATATAGGTTATAAAGTTGATGTAACAGATCAAAAGTTATTCTGCAGTTCTAGGAGAATTCCTGTTCAGCCATTCAGAAAACACTTCTGAAGCAACAAAAGCTGGCAGTGAACCTTGAAAAATTTGAAAGTACTTTTTTTTTCCTTCTGTATTTAACTTTTCTCATAAATGCTTCATTCTACATTGAGGTGGACTTTGCAAATTTCAAATATAAGCCTAGATAAAAAGTTATGTGAGAAGTGGGATAAAAAAGTTCTTTCAAGAGAGGCAAAGATCAGGAAAACATATTTCTGTGCTGAGTGATGGAGAGGATATGAAAGGAGAAAAGAAAAGAAGACAAGAGAAAATATTCCAAATTTTAAACAAACAAAACAAGAGATAAATACTGACCTCCTGAATATGTGCCATGCAATTCAAATTTTCCTTCTATTTCCATCTAAACTGGCTTCTGCAACAATTTATTCTGGCCAACAGAGTCTATTTGAATAATAAAACTAAACTGTACAAGGTAGAAAGCCTAATATCTTTGTATTTAAGACTTCCATATTCATATCCATGGTAGTAGGGTAGCTAACAACACACCTCAAACTATCATTTTAATATGGTAGTTTTGTGCTTAGTTTGTTTGGATTATCTTTGTAAATTTTACATTACCATTTCCAATTAAGAAAATGACAGCATTTTTCAAGGAAATTCAGTGAAAACTGTGAAAATAAAAAGTTAGTTACTTTTGTTTTACACTTCCACATATGCAAGCAAATTTTCATACAATGAAAAACTCAGTTATGAACTCTTTAAAACAAATTGAAACTTTGCAGAGCTGAATTCAAAATGACACAGGCTTTTAAGCAATGAAAATTCAGGAAGGAATGAAAGAATATTTGCCGAAAAGCTTGGGTGAGAGATGTTTCCCCATTGTGAGAAGTATTGGTGAGATTTGTTTTACATTTCATCACAACGATCTCAACATAGCTATGAAGACTTACAAGCTTGTTACAGCTCTGACAGGAACACTAGCACGGTCAATTATTTCATCCATAATGCCAGAAACATAGAAAAAAGAAAAAAGAAAAGAAAAAAGAAAAGAAGGAAAAGAAAAAAGAAAAAAGAAAAGAAAAAATAAAAATAAAAAAGAAAAAAAAAAAAGAAAAAAAAGAAGGTTAACATGAGACATGCAGTTCCAATGAAGTCTTTGGATACTTGTGGGTTTGGGGTTTTATCAGTTTCACTAGTTGTACCTGTGATGCCTGGATTTGAATTTAAGTATTTTTAAGTAATTTTCCTCACAAGCTTTCATGAATGGCTTGGCTTATTTTTTTTGTAAAGAATAGGGAAATAATGAGTTTTTCAATTTGCTAGTTATGTCAGAAGAGTGATAAAAGTCTGTAAAGCTAAGGAAAAATAAATTATAAAATTGCTAAAATGCAAGATACCTATCTTGCACACTTACACTTTGCTACAGAAGACAGAAAAAATAATTCAGTTCAACAGACATATTTTGAATATATACTTGCTTTGAGCTTAGCAAGAAATTTCACACAAGGAGAGAAGATGATTAATAATGACTGTATAACAAAGAACTCCTTCCATATGTCAAAACAAACCTTTCCTAGAAATTTCTGTTATCATTTTGCAAGGGCAGTAAGAGAGGTTATTCCTTCCTGTTATACAAGAAGTCCATGGACTTGACTCAGAGAAAGAGGGAAATATATATAAACTATCTGAAAGCAGTTGATATAGATTTCTGAGAGCAACTGGAACTGGGATCTGTTCCAAGAAATGTGTGCACTCGCAGAAAAATCCACTTATGTCAAAATATCAGCAAACTTAATGGCCAATCACTTTGGACCTGCATGATGATCTGCATGTCACAAGTCTGGATACACTTTTCACTCTCTTCAGTAAATTATATTTCAGATTTTAAACCTGCAAGATGCCAGTAGTGTTCCAGTTCCTATACATGTGACTTTAAAAATAAAACAACCTGGCATGACTCATGATTTCTACACAGGGTAAATTCAGAAATAAAAGATTAGAGAGCAGGTCTCCCAGGACCAATAGGCCTACAGAAACTCACAGGTTACTTTCTCTAGATCTGAGTTCAAAGGCAGTGTTTCAAGTGTTTCAAAGAATGTCTTTGACTTCTGTAAACATAAAATTCACTTTCTTTTAAGGAGAGTCATCAAATTGCCACGCATGTAAATGCTTTTTACAAACATTTGAAGAGATACCAATTGAGTACTTCTTTTTTGGTCTTGTTAATACCTACTTGTCTGTTGTTTTGCTCTCTTTTACATGCAGGCACGAATAGATGGACTAGAGAAGAGCACACAGTCAGTAGTGCTATGAAACATCATAGTTTTCTTCCTAATCCTCATTTAATACCTGAGCTAACAATAGAAGAAAAACTGACATTAAAGGATATGCTTATTAAGAGAAATACAGCAAGCAAGCAGTTTTACTGTTTGCTGTTGGATAGAATTAAATACTGCTGGTTTTAAAAGCTTTGGTTTAGTCACACAGTCTTTTGTATCAGTTGTCTCAAATTTGTCTTGCATTTCCATTTGCATAGTAGGTGACTGCAGTGCCTACATCAGGTTTTGATGCAATTTAGGGTAACTAATCTTTCAAGGTTGATTTAGTTGGGACTGATGGTGATTTTGGGCTAGCATTCTCTCCCCAGACAGTTTCAAGGTATTACCTCAGAGTTGGCCTCTCTATGGATTTGGGAAGTCTTGATGCATGCAAAAATTTACCACATACATATATTTTCACAACATTGAAGCTTTTCTAGGCAGAGATGATGGTTTGATGTGTGAAGACTGGAAACCAGACCTGAACCTTTGGTTCAGTGTTCCTGAAACTATTTTTGTACTCTTGACCAGACGAGTGTCAATGCTCTCTGTACACATTACCCACCATGAGAACTGAGCTCATGAGAGCTGAAACACCTCATGCTCATGAGCTGCTGAGAAGATGAGGGTCACAGCAGATACTGCCCACAGAGACAACACTTCATTTTGAGCAATGCTCTTTCTTCCTCTCATCTTACCAACATCCAGTCCAGGAGGTATTTGTGACAGACACTCAGGAACAAAACATGATGTGGAACATGATTGTCACATTTACCTTCTAGTAGTTTGTGTTTTGATCATAATTTCATCATAACCCTAATCCCAGCCAGGATTTCAAATTGAAGCATGCTGATGCTTTGATATGAGGACATAAATTCCTAGTTTATACAAAAGCTCATCTAAGTAGCCTAACTCTGCAGGTGGAAGGACTGAGCTATGAAAAGGGGTCTCAATGTTGACTGCATATTTAAATGTAGAGCTGCAGGTTTGGAACTTCAGCTGGGCCTTGGCTGTGACACTGAAAGCAGTGCCACAGCACACAAACATCTTCCCAAACAAAGCTCAGGGAAGGTTCAGGCTTTGTACTGACAAATGATGAATTGATAATGCTTTCATGATTGCAATCCTTTCAATATGAATGTTATTCTACTTCTACCAACCTCAAAATCATACAACGGGCTCTTCATTAACAGGTATTAAGGTTTTCAGAAAGAGTACTTTCTGATTATGTATTATTGTATTTATGATGATGTTATTCTGTCTTTGAGGGTTTGCAAATGTCCTTTTCTTGAGGCATAATTTAGAGGGTTAGTTGAACTTAAAAGCTTTTAGAACTGCACTTTTCAGTGATACAGTGAGGTTATCTGTAAATGCTACCTTTTGTTTTGTTTCTATGTTCAAAGGTTCATAATTACAAGGTTGGCAATTTTGAAGATATTATGGAAAAACGAGTTCTGAGCTGCAGTCTTATGAACACAATTGCAATTTCAGAAAATTCAGTGTGAGATTATAATGTAGCCCAGACATCGATTCCTGAGAGATTAAAAAACCTGTCCAGAAGCTATCCATTCTTTAACAAGTAATAATGTTAAATGTGAAGATTGAGTCATTAATGTATGAGTAACTCATTCTGTGAAGTTTGTTACAAAACCATTTTCAAGTTATTATGATTTCCACTTATGTAGAGGTATGAAATGAGTCAGATGTCTATTGTATCAGTGACTTGGCAGAAAGCATGGTTTGACTGGAATAATGAGACAAGGTAGATGTCATTAAAATTCTTCAGCTTTGTTCCTCAAGTTGTTTAAATGGGGTGAAGAAGGAGCAAAAGAGACAGGCTTATTGATAAAGCACTAATGCTAAAATTAAAAAATAAATTATCATTATGATTATTATCATTATAAGTACTAGTACTACTACTATTACTACTACTACTGTTATTGCTATTAAATTGTTGGTTGCTATGCATTCAGGGAAAGCTGAACAGTATTCAGTCTGTAATTTGAAAAATTCTAGTGCTATTTGCATTAGTTGCCTGATCAACACACAGATTTTTGTCTTAACATTGAGTCATAGGTTGCAGGTTTCACAAAGTGCAAGGAAAAACATTCTCATGATTGACTAAAGCTGCAGCTCAATTCTGAACTTAGGGAATGAGGTGAAATTTTATTAGTTACTGCATGGCTGTATCCCATCCCCAGACATACCAAAATCAAATCCTAAATCTAACGAACCAAGCAGCCACTTCTTCCTGAGAACTGTAATAACTTCTTTGACTGTTCACTATGAATTAAGTTTCAGATTAATTTTTAACTGGATCTCTGCTGACTACAAATATATTATAGGCTTCTTACTCACAAGCAGTTATATATATTTAAATGCATAAATTAGGCATTTTAATTTCATACTTAGTCCTACCTGAAATAATTTATGTGCACTATCCACTTACTTCCTCAAAAGCAGTGGCTCCAAAATGACAGCAGCTGACTTTTTCTTATAGCCAATCCTCTCTTGTGCCACAGACTGAAGGGTAGCTCAAAAAACCAAAACCAAACCAAACCAAACCAAACCAAATTCCTACAAAACTATAAACTAACCAAAAATCTCATAAGTCCAAATAATACTGTCCTAAATTTAGCCCTGATATTTTTTAAACCACAATAGGAAAATGAACCTTAATCTTTTTGTGCTCTTTATACCAAACTCCAGATTTAACTCTGGTATAATATAATGGAAATGATGTAAAGTCACTTGTCATACTACTTTCTTTCATGTATAAGCCCTAAAGTTTTGTTTAGTTAGTGAACATTTCTAAACTTAGAATTTACTGCATCTCATAACTCCACATTTCAGAATCCTAACCAAATTCTAACTCTTGCAATCACACCACCATTAGAAACCTAATATTGTATACATTTTCCAGGGAAGTTACCCTGGAAATATCCAGAAATATTATTCTAGTTCCTAAAGGAACCAGCCATAAGCCTAGGTTGACTAATCTGTCTAGATCCTAAAATAATGGGAGCTGCTCAGACCTTTCATATCCAGAAGAGTGAATGCTACATATACTTTACTTCCATAATACCCTGGAATTTTATATCCTAATATAGGATTATAATTATAGTATTGGATTTATTTCTAGAGAAATTATTCAAATCTATCAAATTTTAGGGTCTTCAAGACAGGTTAGCAAACATGCCTACACTATAGCTCAGTCCCCCCTCCATTCAGTATTACTGAATCCCTAATTGAGAGGCCTTAGTTTTTCCAAAACAAATCATATCAGGTTTGCCTTGCCCCCTGCAGAACTGGATGCAAGAGTCAGGAAGAAAACTTCAGGGAACCCAGCAGTAACTGCAGTTCATGTTCCAGTTTGCATTCCCAGGAAAACCCTGTATCTAGACCTAACCCTAATCCTGTTTATGTTGCTTGTTCACTTGCACCAAAGTCAAGGAGAAGAGGCTTGATGCCTTCAAGCAGGTTGCAAAATGCAATCTGCCTGCTCCTCTCCACACCCTCCAGATAACCCTGCTGCCATCCCACAGCAGCTGTCATGTACTGGCACAGGCCACTTGCATGGAGAAAAGGTTTGAAGGTATAAACCAGGCACATGTACCTCAAGAGCTCCCTCTTGTATTCAGCTTGTCCTGTCTTCCTTAGTCATCTGTCTGCTTCTGTGTGGAGAACACCTTACAGTGCTCCCCTTGTCTGCCACAGCTCTGTTAGCGAGGCAGCAGTTATCAATAAAATTAAAAAGCAGCCATAAAAAGAAGAGGAATAAGCTTCAAATAGAATAAATAAGCACTGGATTCAAGCAGCAAGGAATATTTAGTCTAGACACTAAAAAACTTTTTCATGGTTTGAATAGCTAATTACCAAGATGGATTCTTGACGTGATCCTGTTGTTTCTCTGAAAAATTGGCAAGTTTCTATGCAGGAAAACAACAGGCTAATGAAAAGGAGATATCATAGTCCCTCTTGACTTGGTTTCCTGTGATTTTTATCTAAATAGCAGAGTCAGATGATGCAAAAGAGAACTATTATATCCAAACATAAATCCATCTTTCCCATGAGACTGAGGACACCATCTCTAGATTCCTGCAGTGAACAGTGCTGCGTCCCAGATAAGCTTCATGTCTGAATAATCCAGTTGTTTTCTTTAAAGTATCAAGAATAAAATGTTTCTGATACTTTTTCACTGCATTTTTATTTTGAGTCTATGCCTGGTATTACTTAGATACCAATCAGATTCAAACCATGAAATGCTTTAAAGGGACAAAATTTGTATCTTCTCTAGCATAACTGGATGCACTTCTTGAAGTGGTTCCTATATATTTTTCCACATTCTTTAAATGAAAAATGTGAGTTCAATTCTATCACCCAGTTCTCTCACTAAAATAATTCGATATCTTGCAGAGTATGCTCTGCAAGACTTTACAGACTCCAGACAAGCCCTATAACTTACACTAAATCAAGTCTGTTTTGTCAAACCAAGCACCTGGGCAGAAGTAGCAAACAGCATGAAGCTGTGCCACTAAAATACAGAAAAATAAAATGTGCTAGAAGAAACTGGGGGAAAAAAAAGGAAATGGGTACAGAACACAGATAGTTTAACTAAAAGTTGTTAAGGTATTTTAGGAGGTGAAGGAAAAAAACCCAACCTGCAAATGTCTTGATGATTTATAGAAGCCATAAGATATTATGTTCTTTAGTGCTTAATGTTGTGACTGCTACATAATGCATTGCCTGATTGCAGAATTCCTTGCAATTAATAAAAGTTTTACTTCTTTCTTGTACACTGTGCTGACATAGGAAAGAACAGCTAGCAGGAGTCGTTTTCTAAAGTATCTAATTAATATAAAATTAGTCTTGTTTAAGTTTTAGCAGTCAAATTCTGCTAAGAATAATTTTCTTAATTAGCTTGAGATATGCTTCTCTTCCTGCTGAAATGAAAAGGGAGTTTGGTTGTTGTTTGGTTTTTTTACTGTGGATTCTCTTCTAACACTAGGTGAGGTGTCAACCATTGTCCATTATCCTTTCTGAACATCTGTTAGTTTCACAGCCACCCTACTTTGTTCTCTGTGGAGTTGGCAGGTCTATTCCCTACCAAAACCACAGCTCAGTGAAAGAGGGCTGGAACGAGACAAAATTTGATTTACAAGAGGTTAAGACCATCAGGTCATAGCAGGACATCCCCCTTCCTTCTTCATTCCCAAGGGTGATATAGATTCAAATTCTGCCCAATTTTGGATTTTCTTACTTTTCTTATTCTCTCCCCCATCCCACAGTGGGCTAGGGAGGGTCTGTAATCAGCTGTGGGGGCTTAGTTGCCAGCTGGAGGGGTTAAAACAGGACACTGTGGAAATTTGCACTAGATCCAGCTTTGCTGAATTAAGGAAAAAGGCAAAAAGCCCCAAATCAGAAATGCCAACAAGTGGTAACAACAATTTAAGCTCCTGAAGGAAATGAAAAACATTATTTGACTGTGATGCTGTTAATCCTTTGAAACTGATCAGGACTTGATGAAATGGAAGGAATAAAAAAAATTCCATGGCTCAATGAACCTTATGTGTGTATCTGTGCAATTCATTATACTGGTAATAAAAAAAAAGCATTATAACTTTGCCGTGGTTTTATCTCATTGCTGATGAAGTACAGTGGCACAACATAACAAATTCTCTGTCCTCCAGAGACCCATGACATTCATGACCTGTCACTTGCACAATTCTAGCTCTTTAAAATCTGCTGTTAAATTCAGAATATTTTGTGATTCTCTGGTAAGATGTGTCACTGTCAGATGATACAAAAGGAAGTTTTGTATGTTCCTAACTGGTGAAAATTTAGAAAATTTCAAGTTTAAATGGTGTTTCAGCTTCTCTAAAATACTTCTATAGAGATGCCTCATAACTTTACATTTTTAAAATTATCCCTTACAAATGCATTAACGTTTGTAACATTGTTCTGAAACCAACAACTTGGAGGAATAACAAGAACAGTATCTCAGTTCTCAAGTGGCACTTCACACTTCCCAGGAAGGGCTGCTTAGCACTCTAGAAATACGAGCAAGTATGTTCTTTTTCGTTTAAACAGACTTTGCTCACGTCCTTTATCAGGCAAAATGTTTTCAAAGAAAACATTTGGTTAGATGCAACCACAAGATATGTTTCTTTGATCACTATAAATAGCTGAGTTTTGTTTATACAGTGTGATTTAAGCTTTAGCACAGCTAGAAAGATGTCATAGTGCAGCATATTTTTTGCAAATATTTTTATTTGAGTTTTCGCTAATATTCCTGGAAAATCAAACCCAAAGCCTGAAATTTCATCACCCTTTTGAGGACTCCAGGTCTGCATATGCATGTCAGGCCAGTTACTGCTGCAAAGCATTGGTGACAGAACATAACTAAAGATGAGTTTTTGCCTGAAAACACCCATGCTCCTTCAAGTAGCAAAAAATTGGTTGTCTGGTGGAGCATGTTTTTCACACAATCAAGGTTAAAGTGGGTGCTAAACTGTGGTCAGGAGGGAGTTTTTGTCTGGTCAGATGGCAGAGAGTATTTAGTGGGACAGCTAGGAGGAAAGGCTACCTTTCTAGTCTCTCCTCTGCTCTGCTTATGATACATTACAACTTCTGAGACCTTATTTTGAAAAGTCCTTATTCTGCTAAGTCCTTATTCTGCTTTCTGTTCCAAGAAAAAAATATGAGCCCCCAGATGATACCTATATATGTGTTCAGGTAATGTGAATAGCATGCTAAGCAAGGTATGTGTATTTACCTGATTTCTTTACCCTCAAAAAACCAAAACATGTACGAGCAGGTTGTCAAAGCAGAATTCATGTAGGAAATAAAGGGAACTACTGCTAAAAATGCTGGTGACAATTCACTGAGTTTGCTTTTCTTACACCTGCAAACCATGCAGTTTTCTTCACTTGTAGTTGTAGCTCACTCACAAATGTTAATATGAGCAAATATTAATGAATGAATCCAAATTGACAAATTTCTTCAATTAAAGAAAATACAGTTAAGGAGCTCTGTGTTCCCAAAACTTATCCCAGCGGGAAATGAAGGCAATATGGAGATAACATATGTGATTAAACCCGTGGTGCCAATAGTGAACCCTGATGAACAGCCTATAGTCAGTACTGGATTGTAGACAAAGTTTTATGTCCTGATAATGCCCATCACACACCATGTGAGCATGTACAGCATGCTCCCCTCCTGAGCCGCTTACTATCTAACAAGCATTTTTCATCAGGGTGTTCAGAAAAACTGAACACATATTTCAACACATTCACTGATGGCTTGTGAGCTAAAAATGGCTACACTTGTCCTCTATGTTATTTTCAGTGAAACATTCACTAAATTCTTGTAAAGTTGCAGACCTCATCTGTCTTCTGCCAATGCAAAGGAAATGTAGATCATGCAACTGAAAATGTCATTTCCAAGGTACACCTTGGATTAGATTTTGTGTACTACTAAGCAGTCTTTATTGAGAGACTGGAAGCTTTTTTTTATTCACAACAGTACCTTACAGCAAATGCTCATCTTCTCTCTACAACATTTTCCTGTTTCAGCAGGGACATAATTAGGCAGCAGTATACTAAACAGCTGAAGATAAGATATCCTTTGCTAGCCATTTATCTGGTGGCATTCATTATGAATAAACACATTTTCATTTCATTTTAAGGAATGTTCTTTTAAGAAAGATGCATATATATTGCTGTTAAATTGCAGCCTGAATAGTCATGATCTCTAGTTATTCAGACTGTTTGGGGTGTATTATTTCCAATTTAGCAAATATTGTGTTGCAAGAGGATGAGGTTTGGGAAAGAGCTGTCTAAAAATAGAACTGCTGATTCCACAATGGTCGTTACTTTACCCTCAGGCTTTATGCCTAACTGAACAGCAGTGCTCGCTGAGGTGCCGATGCAATAACCTCGTTGAATGTACTCTGCTATTTTGGGCTTATCACTTCAGCACCTATACAGACTCCAGCTTTGAAATCTGCCTCTCCTAAACTGCACATATATAGGCAAAAATCTACCTTCTGTGCTAATTGTATGTTTAAATAATTTCAGGACACAATGAAGAGTAAATATATGCAGAAGCACATCTGCAGTAGACAAAATGGTCATGAAGAAGCTGTTTGTAATGGAAGGGACCCTTTTCTGAACTACTGTGTTTGGGTTTCTGTGAGTCAGTGTTTTATTCTCTGCATTTTCAAAATATTCTCGGTGCTATGCTCTGGTAGCTTCCACAGACTATATTTAAAGCACCATAATCATAAATCATATGCTACTCAGTACCCACAGGCACAGTCAGTTATAATTCAATTGGTTAGCCTTGCTAAATGCTGCAAGGGTCCCAACCACCCAGCTGAGGTGAGGTTTAACCATCTGCTTCAAAGGAGTAGCAGCAGAAAAAGCTAACAGAGCTGACACGCAAGTCTCTCAAGGAGAAAAGAAGCCTTGGGCTGCTAAATGTCAGAACTGCTTACTTCTCAACCCACCACAGTGCCGAGTCAGCTGTGGATATCTGTGGAAGATAAATGACCCACTGAGCCTAAATACAAGTGCTTTGGCAATTGGCTATGCCTGAAAGGAGGGTGCTTTCATCTATAAAGTTTCTTCCTTTATCAAACCCCTCACACCATCTGAAGCATCATTGCCTTGTTTCCAAATTAACAACATGTAAACGTACGAGCAAAACAGAATAGCTGCAAAGCACCGGTAGTCCCTTAACTGCACTTCATTTTCTAGCAAATCTATAGCTGAGCAGATGCATGAGTGGCTTTGAGAGAGAGTCAAAATATCTGCTGTGCTCCCTTCTAACCTCCCTGTGAAGGTGCTATGCAAACACCAAACACTGTTTCCTTTAATTTCTTCGCTGTTTCCCCTCCACACTGAGTGCAGACTTTCATAGCAGAGTGATTTGCTGGTTAGTTTGAAGCCTAGGATTCTTTCATCAGCAGTCCCCAAACAGAAGTTAACCTAGACATGGGATCTTGCTTCTAAAAATCCTGCACCATCATTACTGCTACTTGTCTCTGCTTGCAAGATAGCTAGTGCCTAGCAAAAATAACAGAACAGATCTTCTTTCAACCCCTTCAATCCTTAGAAGGATCCATGGATTTTTGCACCCCATCAAGGAAAAAACTAAAAAACAGTATTCCATTTAAAAAGCAGACCAAAAATAGGCTGCACAATGTAAAGAGAGGACAGGAAAACAGGGTAAAGCATTCAGATGCTTCTCTGTGAGGCCCAAGGCTTGAGCTGCTTTAATATGACCTCCCTAGATCCTACAGACGTGCTGGGTAGCAATCCCAGTGGAGTCAAGTCTTTTAGGCATCCAGCGAACCTGTCCCCTGACATCAGCAGAAAAATTCCTAAACTAGCCCACATGACAACAATTTTCCAGAAAGAGATCCTGCAGGGATAATTTTAGATCCTAGCAGTGGTGGTGGCAGAGCTGCTACAAGGGGCTCCAGAGGCTCTTGCCACTGCTGGGTTGGCAGACAGAATTTGTCTAAGCATGGACCTCTGATGAACCCCATTTTTATCCATCAGCCAGGGGCACTTTTTTTTTTTTTATACACAACAACTCCCTACTGACTACTGTTCGACATTCTGAATTTCATCTTCCCTCATACTAAACTCTCCTTTTGAAGTGTGGTAGAGATACAGACATGTTACACCTTACAAGAATGTAATTGATGTTATTTATATAATTATTTTTTTCCATGATCTTATGAATTCTTGAATTTTTTTTTCAGTTACTAGTAGTGAATTTTTTTATCTTGTACATATATTATTTCTAGTAGTAGATGCTGTGGAGAGATGCCAGGTTTCCAACACAGCCCTATGTTCACTCTAATTATGAACAAAAACTCTTTGGCATCTTACTCTCTACATCCCATACTAAAAATTACTTCTTTTTAAATGAAAATTTTAGCAGATATCTGCCTATTGAAGCAAAATAAACAAAAAAAAATCTTCCATGAGCAGCATTTTCTTCACACTTTCAGAGCACCTTGAACCCAACAATGTCATCAAGCTTTTCCAAATACTGGCCAAGTATTGCAATGGATCTGTGAGACTGTATTAAGACTGACACAGCCAGTGCTTGTAGAAGACTGCTGATGTTCATAGGTGGCTGGTCCTTCAACAGCAATTTTCCTTTAAGTATCAACTATGAGATCCTTGTGAATGCTAGTGGAGTTGTGACTATCTCTCACAGCCAAGAAGGGAGATGAAAATGTGAATTTGAAAGTTATTTGAATTAACAAATTAAAACCAAAACCATGCAAAAATATTAAATTAAAATTCTGAACTCCAGTTGCCTTGATTCAAGTTCAATATTCATTTATAAGCACAGTTCATAAACAATTTAAACAGAAAAATTATTGTGTATTATGTTACTTGTGTTGTTCCTGGCTATACACAGTATGAGTAAAGTTTACTAGCAAGTCTGAAGTAAAAATGGTGTTTTAGAGATATGTGCCATTTCTGCTATATTTTTTATGATTGAAAGAGGATTGAATCAATCATACTTAGATTATGCATAACCATTACATCTGTATTGTTATTTGCTAAATATAAGCAATTCAAATCCATCATCAAAATATTCCAATGCTTTAAACTGTCCCTTGTGCCTAGAGACTGAGTTGGTGTATGGAAGAATGGAACTCTAAAATACTGCTGAAGTCAGCTTTTAAATTAATTCAGGATTTCCTGATATATAACTCAAAGAAAGTACAATTGTGGTGACTGTGCCTTTGTGTCTGAACCCCAGGCAGGAAGCATAGGCAATATGCCACCTGTCTTAAGGTTTCTTTTTGTGACCCCATCCTATTTCCTTTCCAGTAATTTTACCCTCACCTTTGTGAAAATATGTGGTTTGTGCATTTTCTGTTTTTCTCGATTGTTTATACTATCTACCTAAGAAATGTGATCGCTATAAAAGCAATAAAAAAAAGATTTACTCTCCAGGATGTTTCTTAGTTTGCTAAGAAACAGCCCAGAAGATCCAGAATTCTGAACAGTGAGAATTCTCTTGTTCTCAATGACAAAGTTATGAACCCTAAGTTAATTTTCTACTTCATGATCCCATAACAACATCTACACTTGTTCTAGCTGTCACTTTGTATTAATAAGAGTTTCCTTAGCTCAGATTTCTGAAGTATTCGTTCACTCTGATGAAGACCATAAAAAAGCTCTTACCATTTATTTAGCAATAGCCCTTGTCTGTGCTACACACTTTCTATTGGTTATCAAATAAAAAGAATTTGAGGTTCACCTGAGATATCTGCATCAGACCAAATTGTTTTCTCCCATAAGGAACACATGACAGTCACAAATTTAAGTTCACAGGCAAACTAAATACTTCAATCACCATAATTGAATACTAATGAAGAAATCTGGTATCTTGAATTTCTTTTTGTTTAAATTAGATTTTTAGTGCTCCTTTTATTAAATCAGAAGAATAGAGAAATGGGTTTTCTGTGTTTTAAAGCCATAGTTTTTTGCAATATTAATCTATAGAGACAAAGCTGGTACGAAGTTTGTTAACCAGGATACAATTTCACCTAAATTACAGATTTCATACACAAAAGACTATACACTAAAGTTTGGATCCCACCGGGAAACTGAGACTGTAACAAATGCAAATCAATAACCTCCCCCCAAGCATTAGTTAAGAAGGATGGTCATTAACATAGTCTGTTTACTGTCTGAACAGGAGATGGCTCCAGATAGCCATACCCAAGGGGCACTAGCATTTTTTAAGTGCAATGTAGCATTATCATGGAAGTTATAAATGATGAGAAATCTTGCAGAGAAGATGCAATGCAATCTGAAAAAAAACCCACATGAATATAAAAGGAGAGGTCTGTCTCCAGATCTAGGTCACTTAAATTGTGAGCAGTGTCCAGAAGTCAGGAAGTTAAAAAGAGGTAGTGATCCCCCATAACCTATTTGTTTCTAAATTTGGTAACTGTGTTAATATCGGGGCTACAGAAAACACTGTCATTTACATTGAACAGTTGTCTGACTTTGAAAGTGGAGCAAACTACCAAATTAAATGGCATTCCATCTATAGTAGGGTGATGATCACAAAACCTGGAGTACTTTGTATCCTATCTTAGACTACCACTTTCAAGCATTCCAGCATATAAAAAAAATTTCTTTGCTTTTTCAAAAGAGCAGGTTTTAAACACAGTTACATCTAGTCTATTTTAACAGAGCTATAAAATTAAAAAAAAAAAAATTGATAAGGCTTCTATCTCTGAGGAAACTAATATCAAGGTTCCATGATGGAAGAAAAGTTTAAATCATGAACTTCCCTCTTTACAGGCAAAACCTCTTATTCTGGGGGGGAAAAAGGCACCATAAATGCTCCAGCAGGTGCTTTGGACTTCCAGAAGTGGAAGAGCTCCTCCCTGGATCCAGCAGGTGTGCTGAAAATGCACATTTTCTTTGGGATGTCTCACAATTTTCATAAAAGTATGGCAGCTGCTATGGTGATTTTTAGGAGTTCAGGTCAGACATATCAGTATCTGGAGCCTATATATGTAATTGAGGGGCTTGGATCCCATCAGGACACAATCCTTTTGTGGATGTGGCCATACAGAGATGGCCACTATTGGGGCAGAGAAAGAAGCTCTATTCTTTAATGCCCTCCACTATCATCCCAACAATCAGAAAAAACAGAGCAGGATTATTCTAATGAGACTGTCCTTTTCATATTTTTATAGCACCTGTTTTGACAGCACATACCACAATGAGACAAATAATAAACAAAACCAGATTCATTTTCTGACTTGCAACCAGGCTTTTGGGTACGGAAAAGAGTGGAATGGATGTGGAAATGGGCTGCAGTCATTAAGGTGTGGGATCAGCAATTTGTTTAGCTCTTACAAAGCCCATGACAAAGCATTCATCGACTTAATGCAAATGTTTTAGCCCTAAGTAACACACAACAATACCCTGAAGTCTCTTTATTATGGGGAAAAAAAAATCTGTGCTGAAAAAGCAAAATACTTATACCACTTTCAGAAAAAATGTCTTTGCTATGCCTAACCCCAGTTAATTTAGAAAATAACTCCAGCTGTGCTGTCTCTGTTCCCCAGTCAGCTGACATCCCTTTTCAGCTTGTTGACGTGTTATCTTGTGCCTGACAACATTGCTTTTTCCCCTGTTCCATTTCCTTGAGCTTTAGATTCAAAATGCAAATATATGGAAAGCAGCATATACATTGTTTACAGTAAGCAGCAAGAACCCTTCATTGGTTTACTTTTGGAATGAGAAAGGAAGGCTGGTCAGTCTACAGCTGGACAAGAAACTGAGTTCAGAATTCAGCTCTCCCACAGTTTTCTGTTTCATTTCCATGCTCCTCTGTAATTCATTTAACATGCAGCACATTGGCACTGCATCGTATTTCACTGCATGGAATACAAAGAGTAATCACTGCCTGGATGAGAAGCCAGGGTAGGAAGGATGCAAGGGAAGAATAGCTGGAAAAGGGTTAGTTCAGGTCAAAGAGCTAGCTGAACCAGCTAGCACACAGCATCTGAGTCAACTGCTGACACAGAGAAATTTGGAAGATAAACAGGGGCCTCTTATGGAAACAGGGAAAGAAAATGAGTTTAAAAAAGGCCACCAGGAAACTCTATAAGTATTCTGCCATCAAAAAATGATTCTGTAGCATATTGGAAAGGACCATACTAAATGACTTTTTCAGTGAGGCACAGTAGATGAAATTTTTAGTAGTTCTCTGCAAAAATGAAAGAACAACCTCAAAATAAAAAAAATAAAAAGAAGGATGGAGATAGCTGTAAAAATATATCTTCTGCCCAGGTATACTGTAAGGAACTTGGTGTCTGTGGAAGCAATAAGTTATTCAAACATCATAAGTTACCAGTTTTTGTAGATCCTTCACCATAACCACCATACCACAGGGTAAACTATAACCTATGGGCTTGCATGAGCATGTATGGGTATACACATATATTTGTATAAAAAATACCTATGTGTAGTGTAGTACACCTATGTGTAGTATACTTCTATACCTAGGAGTGTAGTATTTAGACATCTATAGAAAAGATAAAAATTTGCATTATTTCTCCTTTGGGAAACTGGGACAAGGCACATGTTTTAGCAAAGAAATTACATTAAAAATTAGTCTAAATGAAAGGTTGAAGAACCTATCAAAGAAATAAATCAAAGAAAAAGATGAGTTACAATAAATTTGTGTGTCTATTCAACATGAATTACAGAAAAAAAATTAATCAAAAAAGTAAAAATGACATTATTACAAGACAGTCTCTGGATTTTATTAAAGACATCTAATATTTGTGACTTTAATTTTCTTTTTTTAAAAATTTTTTATTTAAGGAGCACTCAGGTCACAATTCAGCTTGTTGTTGAGTAACCAGAAAATAGTAAATGTAATTCAGGAAAAAAGAGAAGGCTGAAAGTTCCAAGGTGATCCTCCAATGTCAATTAAAAAAAAATGATACATTCACAGTATCTGAGACATTTGGTGATCTCCCAAGTTTCTTCACCTCCTACAACAAAAGATAAATAACAACCTGAATGTGAAAGGCATTATGCTTAAAAGACAAAACTCTCCTTGTTCTTCATCCCAAGGTTTTAGTGGAAAGCTCCATAGTTCCATCTCAGCTGATTCCTTCATCCTAGTCAAAGGGAACACGATTGATTTACTCACAGGAACTGTCACCCTGATGCTGTGAGTTGGCCAGGGATGAAGCCTACTCTGGAGAAGTACTCCTCCAGCACTGTGGAACTCCTTGTAAAAAAATGCATCACTACTCTTGACTCCCACACAGTTTTCCTTTTATTCATATACCAGGCTTAAAAGCAGAAACTCATAACCAAATTGGCATCAAAACAACTATTCCCCCAGAATTTGCATGTTACATACCAAATGCTCTCATGTCAAAATGAGAATACAACTTGAGAAGAAAATTGCTGAAACACTGCAGGCCTGACTCTAATTGTGCTGATCTTATGGAAAGAATGTCCCACGGAGACACTGTGCCTGTGCAGCATATCCCTCCCATGCTGAGCATTCCAGGCAGCTTTCCTTGAGCCCAGAAAGGAAATGTGCACAGGACTATTTCATACAGCATGCACAGCCCTTCCTAGCAAACGTGCTGGCAATGCAGGGTGTTTTTGCAGAGTGTTTAATTCAGCTTGCTGAAGAGTCTTCCAACACATCTAATGGCCAGGGTCAGAAAGACACAAAATGCACTGGACTTTATACTGCTTTGTGGGTAAATGTGTTTTTTATGCTAGACATATGTCCTAGGAATGTGGCTGAAGGGCTTTCAGGTACTGGAGACATCCATTTTTTGTTTGTCTCAAAGTTACAGTGACACAGCTGGTTCTCCATACAAAGTTTATGAATTATGAACTCACAAACCTGAACAGGAAAGAAAGCCAGGAGCAGAAAAAAACCTGAATCCACATACTGAATATTTACCTAAAACAGCTAAGGTGCTTGACATGAGAATCATTGATTTTAGGACTTGGGAAATAAAGGACAGTACTTAAATACAAGAATGTAGAAACAAATAGAGAACAATATCTGCAGTGGAATTTATTTCTATTTTTATTCTTATTTTTCAAGGCAGTTTTGCATGCCTGAATTCTTTTTTAAAAAAGAAAAGCCAAAGCTGGAGCACTGGTACCCAAAATTTAAAGCAGACTACAGCCTTTTCCGTAGTGCTCTCAGTACAGATAAAGCAGGGTTTTTTCTCACACATTTTGTTGCAAGGATGCCACCAAGACAGCAGTATATATACATCAATACAAATTAACAAGGGCTATTATTTTGCCATTTATCATAAATCTCTCTCTGAGAACACAAAGCACGTATTTTATTTCACATAAGAAACAGGTTTACAGCAAGTGCACCTCCTTGTGCAAGTTAGTGCACCTCCTGCAGTTAGCAACAAAAGTTTCAAATAATTTCTCAGATATCACTGGTATTTCATAAGAACACAAAATTTTACTAATTGCCATCCCATTGAGTGACTTTTGCCTGAAGAACAAGGCACAGAAATCCTTGCTCCAATACCAGCATCACCACAATTCCTACTGACAACAGTAAGTGCCCTGAGACCTTCAATATTCACAGATTAGCTGAAGTCATTAGTCACAGCAGGTCATATTGTTGCTGTTAGTCATCGATTTTCTATTTACACTTAATGGCAAATTTAGCATTTACCAAAGTTGCCAAATTAACAACATCGACTAGAAAACTGGAGTAACTTCAGGAATTAAAAACAAAACAAAACAAAAACCACAGGCCACATTTTGTCAATATTTGCTCCTTGGAGCATATGTGAAGAAAAAAGATCTTCTATATTACTACTCAGACGCTTTGGTCTCTATAGAGACAGCCCAGAAAAGTGCTAAAATATGGCAAGGTTTCAAAACCCTGCAAAGATTCCTTAGTCATACTCTTATTTAATTTCCCTGATAAAATTCCATTAGCTGGTTACTTTTCTCCAAGAAAAATTCACATCTTATTAGAAGGACTTCTTTACTTTGAATCTACCTGATGTCATTGTCTCTGGCCAAATTATGGAATATGGAAGAGCACAGGATATACCTTAATATAAAACTTCTTTATTTGTGTGAGACTGTATTTGTGGCTTTATATAACCACCAATCACAAAGACATCTCAATCCTTTAGAAAAAAAAAGGCTTATTTCACATTTTAAA
Organism: Cichladusa arquata; assembly: GCA_026413545.1. Lineage (NCBI taxonomy): Eukaryota > Metazoa > Chordata > Aves > Passeriformes > Muscicapidae > Cichladusa > Cichladusa arquata. The sequence goes on from JAOTQP010001286.1 coordinate 30,621,789, forward strand.
AAACTCAAACTTTATACTTTTAAATTCTCTCAAATTGCAGACTATGAAACAAGATTGCTTTAAAAATTAGATCAGAAATTATACTGGTAATTTTTTTTTTCCTAAAAAGGTATTTAATACAACCATGGTAAATCTTGGCTTTGAAAGTAGGATCACCAATTCTTCTCTGGCATACTATGATTATAAACATGACATAAATATGTTTATTTTTAAAAAATAATAAAACCTAAGCTGGGAAGGATAGCAAAGAGCTATAATAAATATGCTGCTTACAAAGACCTCCACCTTTATAAGGGAAGTCTCGTGAAAGAAAGAAAATAACCTTCTCTTTCTCCACTTTCCTCTCCAAAAGACCTTATTTTCTTTTACTAGGAATAAGCAGCCTGATAAATTTTGCATTTTCACTTGCTAGGAGTGGGACATTTAGCCAGGAAAAATGTAACAAAGAGTTTCAACTTTCTTTTTCATAGAATAAGAGAACTGACAGAGCCTCAGTTACTGTTTTCAGCTCCAAAGCACAACTCAGGTGTTCTGGAGCATATTGAAAAATATCAGTTACCTCTTAACTACTTCTCAGGAGCAACCTCGATTTTTCCCCTTCCCCTCACCCACCACCCCTCCCATTTCCTGTGATACCTTTCAGCTGCAATGTTTTATCCTCATTTGTGTTGTTTATCAGACGTTTTTATAAAATGCTTTGCAGAGTGGGTCACCTAGGGCTTGTAGACTCTTTTCTACAGACCACTGAAGACTAAACGATCACTGCATGGGTTTGTGCATTTGCAAGGGCAGGAGTCCTCTCTCCGTGACACAAGTGGTCCCAAGTCTTATCAGGAGGAAGATAAAGAGGTAGAAATGAAAGTCTACAGCATTACCCTGCTCGAAGTCATATATGGAATAGAATAACTGGAACAGCAACACACAGACCTGCCAAGTGTCTTGTCTCTGAGTGACTGCCAGGCATCACATTTTCCTTGGCCTCTGCCTGTTCCTCCCATTTTGATTCAGCACCTCTTTTCTTACAAGCTATACCTGACTAAAAATCCCTCTTCATATTCAAGAAATTTTTTTTTGCTCAAATTTTCTACTTTTACTTAAGTGCTCTTATTGGTGACCTGGGATGATTTGGGGCTCTTTTTTATTTTTCTCTGTGCAGTTCCATTTCTAAACCCTATAAAATGGGGTGTAAACTCAATTAAATGTTGGTACAAATGCCCCATAGCAGAGAAAATAGAAGCCTGACATTCCAACATATTTCTACTACACTGGTGATAAGCCCACTGACTCTGGCTGCAGTCATACTGTCACAGATGAGAGACATTAAAACAATTTTTAAAGTCCTGTAAGTGCCACAAACCTTTTTGCAGCTTTTTTTTCCATACAAATCACATACTTGAACAAAGCAGAGCTATTCCCATGAATACAAGATTATGT
>JAOTQP010001286.1:30623322-30637116 GCA_026413545.1 Cichladusa arquata
CAAGATTATGTATAAGAAGTAATAAAAGGACACAAATAATTGTAAGAAATAAAATGCTGATTATAATATTAATGACATTAATACTAATGACATTAGTGATATATAATGTACAAAATATAATATATAATATATATTATATATATAATATTAATGATTAATATTAATGACAGTAATGTATAATGCTAGAGCATGCCTATTTAAAATCAACAGAGCTACAATTTGAGTATAACCTTAGAAGACAAGTAAAGAAATATAGATATTAAAATATTCTATTATTCACTCGTGCACAATTTTCTGAAAATCACACAGCACAAAGTTTACATAGATTGTTTGTTTTCAGATTAAATGATCCATTGGAGCTACACCTCTCTATATTTTCCAGTATTACCATATGCTAGTGGATACAGAAGTAGATCTGCTTGAAAGTAGGAGATGAACATTTGATGATTTACTGGAAGTTACTGTGCTGTATAAAACCCTTCTAATCTAGCATGACTAATCATTTGACAGTGTTTATGTTCAGGGAGAAGAGCTCCATCTCTTTGGACCTTCACCCTGAAAGCCTTTCTGTAGCCAAAGACTTTGCAGGAGGGTAATTTACTAGCTCTCAACCCTGAGATGCAGAGGGTGATTTTTTGGTAGTAAGAAAGGGACCCATCCCTACAACTGCATCTTTTGACTATGCTAGGATAGACAAGACATGAATATCTAAGAAAGGAGGATTAACCAATCTCACTTTGCTACTGAGTGAGTGAGGCACAGATCTGTGAGATGACTTCACACACTATGAGAAAATAAAAAGTAAAGCCAGAGCTTTCAAAATCCTCAAGTATTTTAACTTACTGATTTAACTCATCAATTTAGCTCTTCCCTATCTTCTTTTAACTTACCTTCATGGCTATTGTTTCCTGCTGTGTCATCCCACCACATCAAGTGTGTCAACCTCAGCCTTAAAGTTACAAAAGAAAGCAAAATGTCATAATGTACCTCATTTTCCAAAACCCTTTAAAATGTCGTTGGATGATCATGAGAGTGATGTTGATTTGTTGTCAGTGGTGTTTTTAAAAATCCTGCATTCTCTTTTTGAAATTATTGTTTAACGCAAGCAGGGTAATTTATGAGTACTCCCAGTTAAATTCTTAACTACATCAGGTTTTATGTACGAGTTTCCATCATGATGAACTAAGAGTTTAATAATACAGCTGTCAGAGCAGCTAAAGTTAGGAGAACTTTAAAAGCTATCTTTCAAAAAAAGGTGTCTTAAATCTTATGAAGGATAAAGCACTAAAAACAAATTTGATGGAAAATACTCCATAGATCTTTGGCCCTGGCCATTTACCTGCTTTTCCTCTAAACTGCCTCTGATTTAAATGGAGGTATGAATGATGGGAGGAAAAAATTCTGTTTCTGCTACACTTTCAGTTCTAAAAGAAAAATTTCCAGTTTAATTCAAGGGTTGGCCTGTTACTCAAAGCCCCTTAACAGGGATGAACTAGTCCCCTTGAAGAATTTTATTTTTCCCTTCTCTTCTCCTTTCCACTTTGAGGGAGAAATTGCAACCTCTGCTTGGGACATGTTAATTTTACTCATATAAGTGCTGTAGATGATGTAGCATAAATATTACTGCTTCACTAATTACCATGATCAGACAAATTCATCAAGAGTCATAGTGAGAGAAATTACATTAAAAATTAACCGGAGAGAGAATCACAGACTCATAGAATCAAAGAATCATTTTGGTTGGGAAATACCTCTAAGATCATTGACTCTGATCATTAATGTAGCACTGCCAAGTTTACCACTAAACCATGTCTCTAAGAACCACATCTACATATCTTTTAATACTGATGCACTTCCCTGGGCAGGGTGTTTCAGTACCTGACAGCCCTTTCAGTGAAGAAATTTTTGTTGGTATCCAACCCAAACCTCTCCTGACACAACATGAAGCCATTTCCTCTTGTTCTGTCACTTGTTATTTGGGAGAAGAGTCCAACCTCCACCTCACTACACCCTCCTTTCAGGTAGTTACAAAGGACAGTAAGATCTCTGAGCCTCTACTTCTCCAGAATAAACCCTCCTCATCTCCCTCAGTTCCTCCTCACAGGACTTGTGCTCCAGACCCTTTCCCAGCTCCATTGCCCTTCTCTGGACACACTCCAGCACCTCAATGTCTGTTGTAGTGAGGGGCTCAGGAAGTGAGCACAAGATTTGAGGTGTGAACTCAACAGTGCTGAGTACAGGGGGGACAGTCACTGCCCTGGTCCTACCAGCACACCATTGCAGATATAAGCCAGGATGCCACTGGCCTTCTTGGCCACCTGGACACATGCTGGATCACATTGCTGGACACATGCTGGCTGTTGACCAGCACCCCAAGGTGCTTTTCTGTCTGAAAGCTTTCCAACCACTCAGCCTGTAGTGCTGTACTGCTTTCCCCCAACCTGTAGCACTGCTTGCGATTGTTGTGACCCAAGACCAGAACCTGGAACTTGGTCTTGTTGAATCTCACACTGCTGGCCTCAGCCCATCAATTCAGCCTGTCCAGATCCCTCTACAGAACCTTCCTGCCCTCCTGCAGATCAACTCTCCAACCCAACTTTGTGTCATCTGCAAACTGAGTGAAGTTGCTCTCATTCCCCTCATCCAGATCATTAAACATATTAAACAGGACTGGCCCCAACACTGGTCCCTGGGGAGCACCACTAGTGATCAGCTGCCAGCTCCATTCACTACTGCTCTCTGGGCTTGGCTCTCCAGCCAGTTTTTTGCCCAAGGAACAGTTCACACATCCAAGCCATTAGCAGCCAGTTTTTCCAGGAAAATTTTGTGGGAAATGGCATGGTTTACTAAAGTCCAGGTAGACATACGTACAGCCTTTCCCAACAAAGTAGGAAAAATCTGTTTTCTCAAGCTATTGGTTACCCATAACTAAAGAGAATGAATCAAAATTTTCAACTGCTTTCAAGAATAAAAATTATTCTACACTTTCCCAGAATATATTCTATGTGCAGAATATAACTTATTTTCAGGTTAGCTTACTTTCAGTAAAAACAATAACCTGGTTGTGCTTTCTGCTGTGTTGTTCCAGTGGAGCTGACATACCAACAACTCTTGCAGTGCTGAGGTCTGCAAGGAAGTGCAGTGACGCCTGTTCAGACTCAGCACTGCTGTAAATTGAGAGAGTTGTGACTGCTGTTGCTTTGGGTGGGCTGTGCATGCAGAGACTGTGGCTTCTATAGTGCAGTGAGTGCAATGTTTGCTGAGGGCTGCACCAGAGTCCATCCAACTTGTCCAGAAGGAAAAGATCCACTCTTTCCCTTTGAGCACTCTTAGAACTACTCATGAGCTACATCCTCTCAGGTGGATTAGTGTGAAGAGAAGCACAGTACATGAAGTGCTGCAGCAGTTTTTCTGTGCAGCTTTGTGTGTTATTGTCTTGGCTAGGGCATGTGGCATCCACATGGAGTTCACTCAGAGTGTACAGTCATGGTTGCATATTTTTCCTTCCATTGCAGCACATGTGCTGATACACTTGAGTTCAATTGCACTGAATACAGATTCCTAGAACTAAGTAACTAATGAAATAAATTAATTAACTAATAAAATCTGTTGGGTCTTTATATTCTACTCACAGAATTACCTCTATGATCCTAGAGGACTTTTCCAACCTTAATGATTCTAAATTTCTATAATTCTGTGACTTTTTGAAAGCTAGGCATTTAGATAAGTTTAGGATGGAATTTAGTTTTGCACAAGATTCAGGCAGGCAGTCTTTCTAAGATTGATTAATGTTCTTAATAACTGTTAATTCTTTCATCTCTGTCTAAGTTGGGGTTCTTAGTGGCTGTAATGTTTCTTAGAAATAGATTTATTGCACAAGTAGGTTTTTAGTTACTTTTTAAAAAATCATATTATTTTGATCAGAAGAGAAACATGAAACCAAATAATATTCTCACTATGGCAAATTTTGATGCTTATTTTTAGCAGGCAAACTTTTCCCATTAAATTTTGAAGTCACTTGAGCATACTTATTAAAAGCTGTTTCTTAACAAAATGGAGCCTAGCAGGATTTTACCTGCTTTATGCTTTTTCTCTATCCAGAGTTTACTATTTGTATCAAAATTTGTGCTGGATTGTATGGTACTCTCATAATCTTTTTTTTCTCTCTCTCAGTAACTTCTTCATTTTATAAGTTCTAATAAAGATTGATTATTATTTTGGGAGTGGAATTATACGCCTCCAAAGCATCCCCTCTGAGTCAGTCTGTGGAGGAGACATTCATTCTATCTGCATGCACTGTAAATAAATTGTATGCTAAAGAGATCAGCCTTTTAAAATATCATCATGTCTTTTTTATTTTATGCATCTTCATCTTTCCAAGCTCAATAAGCAAACTGTTATGAGTCAGACTAGAAAAGAGAAAAAACAAACAAACACAGAGAATTGCAGCATTACCTCTGCTTTCCCAATCATTAGGCATTTTAAATTAGATTATGACATTATAATCTCTCAGCTAATATTTAGTTTTCCCTTACCAATTGCCACTGTGGAGTATATTTAATATACTCCACAACTAGAGGGAATTTGAGCAAGATTACTTTAGGTCCATAGTTCTGGAGAAACTATTGTCATCCACATTTAGCAGTTAATCTTCCAGCTGAATCAATCCTAATTCTTAAATCACTCTTAAATCTTGAATGATCATTTGGCAGCACTGATAATGAAATCACTGATCCTTCAAGCATCCTTATCCTGTGTACAAAACTTAAGTCCCCAACACAGCCACAGCTCTCAAAATCCCAGTCAATAGTGTCCCACATTCCCTTTCCAACAGCAGCCCTGCTCCTGGGTGCCCACATCCTCTTCTCCCAATCCCCTACCTCAAAGCTTCTTCATGAGCTCCTTCAGCAATTTCAGAATGTTTCAGAAAGCAGCAGAATATCTCAGATAAAAGGCAACAGACAAGCCATGGGAAGGCAAAGAAGAGTAACCTTTCATTGCTCAGGAAAGGGAGAAAAGAGAGTGAATCCAATTCCATCTGCTGAAGAATGTCACAAAACCAGCAGATATTAGGAAAACCAGATGGCTCTTAGTCAGGTCATAAGCCAGTGAGACAGGGATAGATCAGAAGAGCTTTTCCTCAGACACAAACTTTGTATATTCTGGGATCCTTCTCTGGAAAGTCCCATCACTGAGACTAGACCTGAGGAGTTTATGACCCAAATGTCCGTATAGCACCAAAAACCTTTGGGGAAATCAGCGTGCTACAAGACATCCAGAAAGTAATAATAAATTGTAATGCTTGCTCCAGGTAAAGTTCATTTGCTGCAGGCCAAAGCTGTGTGAGAGAAGAGCTTTAGCTTTACACCTGCTCGTGAAATAAAAGCTTTGAAAACCCCTGAGTGCCATGTCTGTGATTCTGTGTAATGCTAAACCAACTTACAATATTTTATTTTGTTATTATTCTTCCAATTATTGTTCTCAATATTTCTTTTGCTACTATTTTTGATCCCTGCTTCCCTCATCTATCTGTGCTATCCATCCATCAGTGTTTTGTTTTATCATAGTTATTTAGTTTTTGCTTTTCTGATATTTGGCCTGAAAGGCATATTTCATTTTCTCCTCACAGAGTTAATTTCCTTCCTCTCTAAATCTCTAAATTGCTATGTACAAAATACATTACATTGAATACATGCAGCTATAGAAGCTGAGAATAAATGGTTTGGCACCTGGTAGATGCTGAGTTGCCAAGTTACCACTTCAGATATCTGCAGTCTCATTGTGGAAATGCTAGTAGCATTCATCCTTTGCTCACATACACTATGGAGTTATAGGAAATAAACAGTCATAATGAATAGAAAATACTACCATTTTAAAAGATGATATGAGAAAAAAAAAATTGATAAAAAAGTCCTTGAAAGGTTTTGTGAGACCTTTAAACCTCATGATTTTTTTCTTTCAATGCTAGTGTTCTTAATTAAATCCTTACTAGCTGTGCACTAACTCCAGGGTAAAATTACAGTCCTTGATCTTTTCACTGGGATTTCTAAGCTCTCTCATTCACCACTTTCAATTCTCTTTGTAGAGAAGGAAAAGCTGAGAGAACTAGGTTTGTTCAGGCTAGAAAAGAGAAGGCTTCAGGGTGACCTAATCCCAGCCTCCCAGTACCTGAAGAAGGAGAGGGACTTTTTACAAGGACAAGACAAGGGGGAATGGCTTCAAACTGAAAGACAGAACGTTTGCATTAGATATTAGGGAAATATTCTTTATTGTGGGGTGGGGATACACCAGAACAAGTCACCCAGAGAATTTGTGGATGCCTCATCCCTGGAGATGTGCAAGGCCAGTCTGGATGGAGTTCTGAGCAGTCTGGTCCAGTGAAAGGTGTCCCTGCCACCAGTAGCAAATTGGAACTAGCTGATCTTTGGGGTGCCTTCCTTAAAAAAAACCATTCTGTGATTCCCTTATTTTTCAAGTGGTCATTTTTGTATTTCCTGCTTGTAACACTCAATTTCTTCTGTCTTCTCCATCACCATCTTCCTCTTAGAGACACTTTTATTAGTGGTACCTTTCTGTATTAGTCCTAAAGCCAGGTAGTCAAAAATAGTGATATTGATAATCCTTGTTATAAATCCTTACTAACTTTTCCTTAATCCCTTTTTCTAGGATGGTCACTGTATGGTGATTGAGATGGAAAATGGATACACTATAAAAAAAAATATTAACCTGTACTAGACATCTCTTTTTGCCTCAATGGGTTTATGTTTTGTGTCAACTTTTGTCATGAAATTATGCTTTTCCTCATATTTGCTCTTCATAGTCTAACAAATATGTTCTAGTAATTTCAACCCTATTGTGTTTGGCAATTTCCATATATTTTGGGGGGATTTTTTAAACTGAAATTGGTTTATCTGTGGTTGAAATTGTGTATCAAGTTCCTAACCTGAGATGAGTAAATATAACATCTCCAAAACAATTTATTGAAGCTTAACCTCTTTGTAGATCTCTCTCCATCTTCTGTTTCACTCAGAAATTGTTGTTTCAGAAATAACTTGGAGCAACAACACTCAAGTTAGGCATTGTTTTATTTCTGAAGTTATTTATTATTGACTAGCAGCAACTTTTTAAAATTTGCTTTTCCAGCAAAATTATGACAATTGAAGTGGGAATGAGAAAACAACAAGGAAGTGTATGGAAAGCATATAATAGATGTGGTAGAAATATTATTGTCAGTCTTGCAAGAACTATTTTTTTTTTCTGTATTTATATTGTCTTGGGTGGGATTTATTTTATATTTGACATTTACTGTTTTTCCCAAGTAGCACTCTAACACCTTGATGTCCTTTGTCTTGATTTCTTGAATGAATTATGGCATTAATTGTTTCTCTGGGCTTTTCTTGGACTGTTTTCTGTCTGCATTTGCCTTGATTTTGTTTGTTTAATTCTTGCTGTTCTTATTTTATCTGTAATTAGTTCACTGTTTGTCTTTCTATTCCAAGTTGCACAATGCTTTCTGAAGTAACAAAGAAGTAGGTCAGGAGGGAATAATTCTGTTCTTCAGGAAATGGTGACATTTTGTGCTTTTTTTTTTCCATTATGAAATGGAACTAAAATAACTTATAAAACATATTTTGAAAAACATAATTAAAAATATTTGGGGGAACCATATTACTTTGCTACAAAAAAATTTAAATATTTTATTATTAAAACATTTTGAAAAGCATATGTTTTAACATAGAAGTTATTTTAAAAGTAAGTTTGGAAATAAATTATTCAAAACTTCCACAAATGTCAAAACGGGACAAATCTCTCCATGAAGACATGTGCCAAATTATCCAGAATTTCCAAATATACTACTTTCTAATAATTTTGTAGAGATAGAGTACTCTCCACACCAGGGTAGCCTTCAGGCAACACAAAGCAGCCATTTCAAAATGAAACCCTGTGATTCCCTTCTCTTAGGGAAACCTTTCTGCTTTGTCTTTGCACCCCACTCACCTGCTTCCCTATTTCCATCTGAGCAGCACTGAATTGCAGTGCTGCCTTCTCTTTGCTGGGGTTTCTGGCAGCCCCTCTCCTGCTAACTCCTGTTCATGGCTGACATCAACTTACAGAGCTCTGACTCATTTCAGTCAGCTCCACTTCAAATTGGCTTTCTTGCCTACCTTTGAATTGGCAACATCTGTTATGGCTTTGTCACAGCCAGAATGCAGAACTGTCCCCATCTGGAAGGACTAGCAGCCATGCTTTTCACTACCCCACTTTTGGCATGTGACTTCCCTGGCTCCAGCTGGTCTTTTTCCTGCCCTCAGCCTCCATAATTTCCATTTGTTCTCCTTCTGTCAGGGCTTCAGTAGGTTCATAGGTCTTTGATATATTTTATTCCCCCCATAGACCCATTCTGACCCAAATTCAACTGCTATCATGACACTGATGCACCCTACATAAAATCTTGGTATCCAAATAAAAATATAATTTTTGTTTTGTTTGTCTCCCCATTTCTGTCAGTCCAATGCACCCAAAACATTTTCTTTTCCAAGTTTTCTCTTCCACTGAGCTTTTTGCTAAGCACTACCCTTTCTGCTATACCAGGTTATAATTAGGTATTGACTCAGATTCACTAAGTATGTGAAGCTTTACAGAAGTTTATATTTTCCTTGTAGTTTTCAACCAAGATTAGTAAGGGCACATCTACCAGACACAAACATTCTTCAGTAATGCATCTTGCATTTTGATTTCTGCAACATCCTGAAATTGAGATTGAGCTAGAACTGCTTGAGAATTGGAGAGGATAAGCATGAAGAAATTGAACTGGGAAAAAGGACTAAAGGGAAAAGGGCAGGCAAAGGCACAATTTATCAATACTCAGAGAAAGAAGCAAAAAATGTGTACCTGCTAGAGTACTGCATACTGCATACTCTCTGGAGTTTGACATGGAGCCTGGGGTTCCTAATTGTCAGGATTTTGCCCACCATTAAACAGCAATTTGGCCTTTTTGTGGTTAACTATTGTTGCTACCAGTCACTTTAATTTCTCACATGGCAGAAATTCACATGAATCTAAATACTGTTACTCTGCTGCTGTGGTGAAATACATGACATTGGGATTCAACATAAGGTGATATTCTTTTTTACAGTGTGCCTGGGAATCACCCAGTTTGTCTACAGGGAGAATTTAAGTCAGAGACATATATCTGTTAAGTGAAATGGGTAAAGCAGAAAAGCAGATGAATGGTTAAATTTATGCAGGAAGATGAAACACCAGGTAAAAGCACACTCATCTTAACCCTTTAAACCCCTCTCCAACCACAGCTGAACTCTCCTGCACCAAGACTTTGCAAACAACCCTTCAATAGAAACAAATTAAAGAAAAACCAGCGGATATGAAAAGCCTGCTCTGGGGTTGGATTGGGGTTTTATATTTAAGGTGAGTCCCACATGCCATGTTCCTACTTCATTTCTTGCAGATGCTGTGGGCGACTGCAGTACTGTGCAAATTAGAAATTGAAAAACTGCACTTTCTGTAAAGTTCCTCTGCCTATAGTCTGAAATGCAGAAGAGCTTAGCATGTTGTGAGTTGTGTTCATGCCAATGGAAGCTGAGCTTCATATTTTAATAGTGTGAGTACTCCCTGCATATTTAAAGGAAAAATTTGGGGGCCAGTTATTTTTCAAGCTAATTTTTATGCCTGTAGTTTAGATGCCTTCCGTTTGCCCACAGAACAGAAACAGCACACTCTCATGTCAGAAAGATCTGGAGAAGATTCAGTCACTAATACACACCTGACTGAGTGAGGCCCCAGCTGACAGCTTGTGAAGGAGATCCAGACCTAGCCACTACTGAGGTACTGACTTCAGTTACTCTGAGGGTCTTCAGAGCACACTCACAGGGCTTGAACACCATGATTCCTAAGTAATAATTATAATTATGTCTTCAAAACACATTTTGAAAATTAAGTAAGCTCTAGAAATGATGGGGTGAACATAAAAATATATGTAATTAGTCATTAAATGGGCATTACCAATTTTGTGCACAGGAGGAGACAGATATTTTGTTGAAAAAACAGCATGCAAACATATCCAAATGTATATGTGAAATAAAATTAATGATGGGCGATGAAGCATCCTTTTTTATGACACTTTTTAACTGGCAAGTGTTTGACAGCATAGTTGCAGTGTTATTCTAATGTAAGTATGTGTGTGTAATTGAACTAAGGAATACTCTGCACAGACTCTTGATTTCTGTTGATTTCAGCTGATTTCTGACTGGTTCTTCTCATTAATTTCTCACTGGTCTCCAGTACATGATAATATGTTTTGCTGCAGTAATGCTGTTTGCTCAGCCTGCTAGTGAATAAAAGCTGTAATATATTCAGTGCAGAGGAAGTATAGCACATTTTGAGGAGTCAGCACAGTCAGCTCAGATCACTTCTTGTGCATTAGCAACAAAAGTTAAGCTCAAAAGCTGTGTTGCAGTTCAGAATCTCTGAAGCATGACAGACCATTCCCAATGCTTTCTAGTGACACCTTTTGGTGGTAAACCCGTGGTCTGTGACCTGACAGAATGCACAGACTTGTTCCTCTCTTCTCTGTTGGCATATTTGCCCCAGCAATGAGTCTATTTAAAGCCCCTTTTAGTGGCTAAAGAATAAAAAAAAAAAAGAGAAAAATCAATGTAAAATTTAAATAAGAGTTGAACAGAGTATGCAGTAGCAATGCAAAGTATAAACAGTCAGGATCAACTCTGAAAGTAAACCCTGTTTGTAGGCTAGGATTAATGACCTTGTATCACAAGCTAGGGTTACATCTGGCAAAGGGGAACACGAAAAGTTATGTTTAGATTTAAGACTTCAGGTTTCAGAAAATACTAAGCAATGATCTGGCCAAGGTTCACTGAAATATATGAGTTCAAGAGGTACATGGTTACAGTGATCACTCTGATTTTGAAATAAAATGGTCCAAAGTCTGTTTTCAAGAAAAAATAGTCAGTATAGCAGCACTACCATAAAATCCATGCTTGGCCAGATAGATGTGAGTCTTTTGAATGTCTTATTTGATAAGGTACACATCTGTACTTCAGTTCTGCTGTGATTGTTGTAGTTTAATTCTCTTAATTTTAGCCAGTGTGACACAATGACTGTGAAGAAGGTGCACTGGATTAATGTGCTGGGAGATATTACTCATTTATATATTTGTTAACTCTTATGTCTCTTGAGTCATAGATACTTAAATCTATGAGGGACTATGGGACTATTGTGATCATCTGGATGTATTTCTAACAGAACAAACACTGTAAGCTCAATAGTTCATGTCTCAAATCAGTAAACTCAGAGGCACAGCCTTCAGAGCAAGTACTCTGATATATTCCTTCTTCTTCTCATCTGTACATGTTCTTGTTGCTTCCCTTGCTTTTTCCTCTGAAAAAAGTCTGTTTTAATCCAAAAACTCCTAGCAAAAACCCTTTTTCTTAAATCACTCAAAACCCCAGCTGTCACTTACCAGATACTGCATATGACAGTCACAGATATTTCCATTACTTTTTGGGCACCTGCTCTGTACCAGCTCTGCCCAGTTACTAGGGGTGATAATCTTGCTCCTGTGTTGTACACATTACACACAAAAACTGTGATTCTGTGATATAATTTGTCACATGTACAGGAGGCAAGAGGGCAGGTGGAGAGTTATCATGACCTGTCTTGAATAGTTCTTCTAAGTGCTCTAGTTACTGCCACAGCCACGGAAATTTTGCCAAAGGGAGAGACCTCAGGGATATAATGTTAAAGAAGTCTTTATGTGCCTTTCTGAGTAGAACAAATGAATAGCTGACATCCTTTTGTACAGACATGCAGGGGTTCTTCCAGGGAGGCAGGAATCATTGTTGATACAGACCAGAATTAATCAGAATAGAAAGTGGATCTATTCCCATCCTATCCTTGAATGTGAGCACCTTCTAAGGCACCAGCCACCATTCTCTGAAGAGAAATTGGACTGGGATACACAAACAATAATCTGGAAATCTATTTATCTTTAAATAAAAGAGCCAGATCTGCTGGGAAAGAGAGAATTATGTTGGTAGAAAGTGGAGGAGACCCTTCAATTATGCATTTAAGGAAACAATTACCCACAGGCTTACTTGGACCTATTTGGTCTCCTCTGCATCTTGAGGTTTATCTTTTCTTTCTTTCCTCCCAAGTCCTGATTGTTCATTGTCCTTCACATCACACAAGCCCCATGACTCCACTGCAGCAGCCACAGAAGAATCCCAATCTGTCCCAAGTTCCTGAAGAGTCATTGCTCCAGCTTCAGCCTCTGGATCTGCTCTGGGAAAGATAGATCCAGATCTGTCCTTCCTTCCTTCCAAAATATTTAACTGAACCCAAGGGCCAAGAGTTAAGATCAAGACAGCTTCTTATCAAAATGTGCAAGATATTTTTCTGCATTAAGCACTGAAAAGCAACCTGGAGACTGGAGGAGCACAGCAAGAGCCTTGGGATCTCTAAAGAAAACTATGTGAAAAACTACTGTCCGTGGCTTGAAGGAGAAATGTTGCATGTATCCTTATTCTTGGTGCATCAGAACCAAAGAGAATATTGTTGAACTAAATACACCATAATATAAGCTAGTTCTCCATCAGAGTGCTGTATGTGCTGTATGCACTATATATATGCATATGTATTTATATAAAGAGTATGTATATGTGTGTCATATTTGCTGTATGTACTACATTTTAAACTACTATATTGGTTTTAATATTAAATGAAATATGATTTTTCATCCTATGTCCAAACCATTCTGGTCTTTCCTTTTATGTGTCAAGTGGTGTTTATAAATTCCTAATGAATGCTCTGTTAAGAATGCAAGAAGAATTACAGCAGCTTTCAACTATAGATACCCTGAGTGAATTGTATTGAGCTGCACTCTGACTGTTGGAGCACTGCAGTGCTGGAAGAGCAAAAGGCAGGATTCATGTATGAAAATCAGATGTTATAGCAGCAGCAGAAATTAAGATAATGTGCATAATTAAAAAAAGGTACCTCTCACAATTTTATCTCAAGATTTTGCATGTAGGGAGATTTTATGTTGCAGTCATGCATAACATCTGCAAATGGCAACCAGCTCATATGAGCAAAGCTGATACTGACTATTGTAAGCTGGCATGCTGAAATGAACAGCTTGAGTGATTCAAGAAAATACAGTAAATGGTTTCTACCTTCTTTAGCAATTTTTAAAACTTTCCTTGCACAATTTTATCTCACTGCTTTGTACTTATTGAGAATTTTCATTAGACAGTTTCAAAGTTCTGAGACTGAACATGCCTAAGAGAGAAAAACTATACTGAATTTTTAATAAACTAGAGTTGAAACTGAATTAATCGCCAAATCAGTGGAAAAGCAGAGAGTCAGACCCACTGGGCATCTGGGCTGAGTGCATCTGGGCTCAGATACAACCACCTGCCTGGAATTATTTTAAAGGGCTTGCTACATTGAAGACTTTTCTCATTTGACTTACCCCTCTCTAAAGACCTTTCTAAAACACAGTCCAAGTCAACTTTGCTAAAGGATGTTATGTTTAGAATAAAAGAACTAAGGAAACTCATATTTAGGTGTTATTTCAACCACCTTTAGAGGTACTATTATGCCACCTGAAATAGATAAATATAGATAAAGATAGATAGAGATAGAGATATAGATATAGATAGATAGATAGATAGATAGATAGATAGATATAGATATATAGATAGATATAGATATAGATATAGATATAGATAGATATAGATATAGATATAGATATAGATA
>JAOTQP010001286.1:30637216-30694596 GCA_026413545.1 Cichladusa arquata
AACCTGCTCCAGTGTGGCTCCTCTCTCCACAGCCACAGGTCCTGCCAGGAGCCTGCTCCAGGCTGAGCTTCCCACAGAGTCCCAACCTCCTTAAGGCATCCACCTGCTCCATCAGGGGCAACAGAAAGCTGATATCCCGGAGGATACCTTCATCACTGATGGTCTGTCTCAAAACTGGCTGGCAGCTTCTTACAGAAGAAGCTGCCAAAACTTCACAAACCCAACACACCTATGCAAACATCAGCTTTGCCCGTGAGAAAAGGGTCACATCATTCCCAAGTAAGGCAATTTCTCTGTGAGGATTTTGCATTAGTGGGTGGTGAAATAAAGCCGAAGTTTTCAGTCATTTTCAAAAGGATTAAATCAGCCAAATCTAAAAGAGGGCTTAGGTACCTGAAATATAATTTAAGCAAACTGTGGTAATCTCAGCACAGCACCATGATCCATAATACCCAATGAATTGCCACACAACACTAGAGGCACCTAAGCTTATTAGACACTTCCTTTTCTGATCTGAAATATCCCTGGATGCATGCAATTTGGTGTTTAGAATGACACTAGCTCATGGCAGGGACAGCAGACACTCACAGTGAGACACAACCACATCACCTGGCATACCAGGCGGCTGGAGATTTCAGAGTTACAGATTAAAACAAAGCTCAAGCCTCCTTCAAACTGTAAATACTAGAAGAGGAAATCAGAATGTGGGGATTTTCCAGCCTTTATACTCCAGCTTTCAAGTTCTTACCTTAAGGGGCCACCAGGTTCAACATCCCCCTTAAACAGCAGTTCTGAGTTGCCTGTTTGCCACACTGCCTGGTAAATGAGAGGGTTTCCCAGGCCTCCTGTCAAAGCATCACAATATACAGAGGGGAAATGGAAGAATGCTGGTCTGAGAGAAGGACAGGTAAGACACAGTGAAATTTTTAAGTTGAGTTTGTTGAGTGCTTTCAACATTCCCATGGGAGATCTATTTCCTACTCATATTTTATTTTAAGCAGTGAGCACAAAACAAACCAGAAACTGAAACTTTGGAAGAGTAGCTCTCAGCTGCTGCTCCACAAAGAGAACATCAAACTCTGGCTCATAACTCAGGTTTGTGGGCTCTAGAGAGTGGAGATCAGACTAACCGGGTGCTTAACTTTTTCCCTTGCCTTTCCTGCTGCAGCACCATGCTGAGCATGCACCTTTCTCATACTGCCCTGACAAGTCTCTAATGCTTTCTCATGATCTCCACTGAATCTGTATTGAATAACCTCGAACCACAGGAACACAGCAGCATCACAAAATGGATGAATGTTGTACCCTGAAATGTTTGAGATGCAGGAATTTAAAAACAAAAAAAGAACTTGCTAACTCTGCCATCATGGATCACAAACTCATACTAAAATTTAGAATAACATAGCACACTTGGCAAAAAATTTCTTATAACAGTTCCAAGACTTTGGAGGCCACATTTCAGGGTTAAGTCTCCCTACAAAGCAGGAGCACATGTTTCTGGGTTCTGTAGCTTCAATTAAAATGATGTTTCTCCCTCTTCTCCTTAAATAGAAGAAAATTTCAAATCTAAATAATCCTAGAACTGCCCGATTATAGCTCTTCCAAATGAGAAGTAATTTTTAGTGTTGACTTTGGTTATATTCTAGCCTTAGCTTGTTCTGCTGTGTAAGGATGTAAGGCCATACAAATGATCCCACAGGACATGGTAGAAGCCATGGTAGTCTCGGATGACTGTCCTGGGAGGTTTCTGCATTCCTGCCTGGTGCCACAGTATCAGTTAAGGAAATGCTTCTATTAAAGACAATGCTAAACACGCCTGATTGGCTCTAATAGTGCTTGCTTGAGTTACAGAAACATTCTAGCCACAACGAAATGAGGGAAATCTTAGTACATGAAAGTTTTTGCAGCTGTATTCTTGAAAATTTTTGAGAGAGGACTCTTTCCTGGCTATTCATGTTTGCATTATTATGCTGTCTGAAAGTCTGAATTCTGCATCAGAAACCCTATACCAGAATCCCTACATACATGCCTTTGCTCTCCTATCATGAGCAACAAAAGCCAAAACCACCTTTCCCTGAAAGAGAACTAGCTGTGTGAGTACATGAGAAATTTTAAAAATTCAAACTTCACCATGTAGACAAACCCTACTGAAAATACCTAGTGTGTATTGTAGCTGAAACATTTGCAGTTTGAGATAATTTATAGAGAGGCTAGTTATATATAAATTTGAAAAAAAAGAGAAATAAAACATATCCAATACAAATTAATTATTTGAAATGTCATTACATATGTCTATTTCTCAAAATTTTTACTGTTAATCATAAATTTTGTGGGGGTATGGAGAAGGGAGAACAAACTGTGGAATAATCAGATAGCTTACCTTTACATAACGTATCCTCCTTGTACTGCAGTTGCTAAACTTAGCAGAGGCAGTTAAAAGTGGCAGAGGTCCAAGAGAAGGGCTTCCAAAGAAGCAGGATCCTACAAATTTTACATCAGCTAAATAAATCCATTAGTGTTCACTGCTTTTATATGGTGCTTCATACTATGTCTCATTTTTAATGACAGCACTTACCGAAAACCACCTATGCCATACATTTGCTTAAAAACTGTATATGATTTTTGACATCTAAGTGGAAGAGAAAATAAGCTACAAAGGCAGACTGAATGGTAACACAGATCTGACCATGCTCTAAATACTGTATCATATACAAATATAATATGTTGAAAATGAGGGGGGCAAAACGCCAAACAACAGATGTTACTTATCAAAACTAAGAATGAAGAATCACATTATAATGATAACTTCAATTATGAAAAATTATAACAAAGATATCAAAATTCTAAAAGCAAAGGAGAAAAATCATTGCAGTCATAGGAAAAAGAACAGCAGCTCAGGGAGATGAGGAAGTGGGAAAAAGATGAAGGAAGCTTGCATATATGTAGGGATGAAGGGGAAAAATAAAACTAGATACAGTGAAAAATCTTAACTGTAATAAATTCTATTTCCTCAAAGTTTTTCCAAGAAAAGACATTGAATGCACATGTAGTACTGTACAGTGTTGTTTATGTGATTCATATTCTCTGAAAATATGCAGACAAGTAGAGGCAATAGCAAGACAAAGTTTTCCAGAAATTATTGAAATTTACCACACTTATTGAAAGCAACTATGTTGAAACATTTCCTTGCAAGAGAAAGACCCACATGTAATTTGCAAATTAAAACTAAAACTCTCTTCATTTTTGCATAGGCACTTCCTGAATGAGACTGCAAGTCCTGTACACTTTTCATGGCAAATGCTATATTTTGCATGCCAGAAGGACAGTGCATGCCATAGAGCAAAACAGTTCTTTGGCTCTGCTGACTGTTACAAAGGATTAAGTCAAATTTTACTTGAAGGACCATCTGTAGATCCCAAAAAAGAGAAGAGGATGAATGAATGAAAGCAAAGATACTTGTCTTAGAAAAAACTCAAGATGTCATCTACTCTACATTTCTGCTCAGGAAGAATGACCTTTATCTGAGACATGAACTAGATTAGACATATGTTGGCTATATTTTCTTTGTGTGTGTGTGTGCAGATCTCTATAAGCTCCACAGGTGATCTATCCAGTGCTCAGCATCACTAGTTACTGTGATTTTCCATTTATTCATGACCTCAGAAAACTCTGGCCCCGTGACTTCCTATGGTTGTGAATGCAGGGGTAGTGCTTTGATGTGTCTGTATCACAACTGAGTATACATGAATTTACTGGTTCCATGATCATTCCCAGACAAGTACTTCAGAGTTGGTCTGCAATTTCCTCAGCAACACACAGCAGTTTGGGGCATACTTTCTGGTTTGTATTTTTAAGATGGCAAATAATTTTCTGGTTATCAAAAAATAGCCAATTAATGTTAACAAAATCAGGAAAAAAATTATAAGGACATATATTTTTCTGACAGTATGAAAACTACTAGGAGAACATCTGTAGCAGGCTGGTATATAAGACCTAGGGATCCCTTGCAGGGATAATGGTGACAAAACTCATAGAACTTCAAATGTGGGATTCTGGTTTGAACAACTACCAAGCCACAACACAGCACACAGAAACTTATGGCTCCCAGAAACAAATTACTTTTAGACAGAAATAGGAGGAAACTCCTTTCTTAGGCGTAAATTTACCCATCCATCCATCCATCCATCCATCCATCCATCCATCCATCCATCCACCCATCCATCTATCAGCAAAGCCTAGCATTTCAATGCTGAGCCAAAAAGCCAGGAGAGTATCCAAACCTATCCTTAGAAAGAAGTCTTTCAGACCTCTTTTGGTCCTTCTCATTTTTGATCATCTCTGGTTCTCTCCTATGCACAGGCATTCTGGGAGGAGTGGAAGAATGGAATAGTATAAACAGACATGACAATGTAACAGGTACAGCACTGCCAGCTCCACAAAAGTACAAATTAAACTATTCCTAGACCTTACTGCAAGAATTCCAGCTAGGTCATACCACGTGGTCTCATTAAAGTTATTACCACTCCTAGAAAACCTGTCACACCCAGATTTGATCAAATTACATGTAGTTTTCCAACTGCAAAGCAGTCAGATGGCTGTGGAAAGCACCTGCTTCCAAGTCTCAATACCCACTACTTAGTTTTGGGTCCAAATGGAGATGAAGGAGAGATCAGATCCCTAAGATTAGAGCTGAGAGAGATTTGTAAGCTAAAATTTACTGTCAATAATAAAGACCAGCTGCTCCCATCTTCTGCTGAGCTTGCATATATATCCCTTTTTGGGTTTATTAAATATGTGTCTCCTGCCATGGGTACTGATTGCACATAACTGATGCTGCGGTCTCGTGGTGAAGCTTCTAGCACTGCCTTGTGCTTCAGTTCCAAGACACTCTATCAGGACCAGTTCCAACACCTATTAAGTCTGTGCCCCCAACTTTCATGACTGCTTGTATTCTGGGCCTGCTATTCCAATGGTTAGTCTCTTTCCAGAGAGGTTCCTTGCAACCTTTTTCTAGAGTTCCTGAGGAAGAGGGAAGGGAGAAAGCCCAAAAGCTACCATTGCATTTTTTGCATTTCTGAATTGCAGAGCTTCCTCCATCTCCACCTCTCTTACAGGAGCTGGTGGTACATGCTGTAACACTGAGAAGACTGTAGTAAGTCCCTGTTTGTACCTGTCACTGGCTGTTTCCTTCTCAGGGAGAGAGGAAACCAGTGGCACAGGACACAACAGGAAGCTGTCTTATATCATTGCCAAGCTATTTTTGACCCAAAGAGCAAATAAGAAACACAGTCCAAGAGACAAGCCACCCAAACATGCTAAATTTCTCTTCTAAATATCAGCAGAGAAGACAAGAAAGGATATACAAGCAAATGGGTTAATACGATTCTAATACAATGACTCAATATGATTGAGCCCCTTAACTGTTTATCTAATGAGCACTTAACTCATAATATTGAAAGCAGTCAAGGAAAACATATAATTAAGACACACCACACAGGAAGGTCAGAACTCTTTGGTACTTGTGAAAACCAGAAAAATTAAATTACTTGAAGAGGGCCACACAAGTAATTTGATGACAGGCAGAGAAGTAGACCCCAGGCTTTCCATGCTCTCATGGATTGTACTGCACCTCAGCAAATATTAATAAAGGATATGTTTTATATTTTTATGCATCTCCTTCAGTCATCAGATATATCAATCCATACCCAAAACAGTCTGTGTTGAATTGTATTCGTATGATGGGATTTCATGCTCTATCTCCCTCACTCACCCTGAGGAAGTCAGGTCTCTGATCAGTCTCTTTAGACATTTCCCATGTCTAAAATCATGTTTTTATTCAAATTTTAGGTAACAACTGAATTATGTCACCTATATTATCATGTCCATTTTCTAGAGGCTTGGGGTCACTTTTAAAATATGAATTGCTTAATAATGAACAAAGAATCCAATTTATGTCAGTTGACTTTGTGGACTAAGGGCCATACTATATCACTGGCTCTGCAGTATGTAGTATTCAGCAAAAATGGACTGATCAGTGGTATAAATATCCAGTAAGGAAACACCACGTATTTTGATTATGAATAGCAGGAACAAACAGCAGTTATATCAAGGATTTGCTGCCAATAACCTTTATAATTCGAGGGAAATCCCAGCTTCAGTTTAGTGTTTCCTTCTTTATCCATAGACTTTGAAAACATTACTGCATTTAATGGCAGACAATACAAATAATATTTCATAATATTCTGGGGAGTATTTTTTTAAATGTAATGCTCTTGATCTTTACCAGCTGTTGAATCAAATTTGGCATAAGCCCATTTCTTTGTGTACAGCCTGCAAACAATGTGGATTGTAAAATAAGTAGGGCACAAACCCAGTTTCAATTGCAGGCTGGGATTCCCCTATGCTTTTATGGGGAAACTTGCTTGGTAACTGTGTTTCCTATTGGGTGGGGCCTGGACACCATGTCCATAGCATTTAATCTTTGAATACTAGAATATCACATGAACTCTAAAGCCAAGCTGTTAAAATAAAGAAGGAGAAATAAATCATAACACATAAAAGCTTAGTTGCTCATTTGCCATCATTCAACCCACAACTGTATATTTTTCATGCTGTTTCAAATTTCACATAATACTGGGATAAATATCCAATGTTCTCTTTTTGTTCCTTTCCTGTACTGAATAGATGCACAGTTTGTGTTACAGTAATGAAACCTGAATATTGCCTTACACAAGGCAATGCAAGGATATCTTGCTGAATACCTATGGTAAACTAAGAATGATTCATAAAGTTGTGATAGAAGTTCAATGCAGATGTTTTGCATGTCATATGCCTCCAAATAGTTATGTCACTATTTCCCTCCTAAGTACAGCCAGAGCTTTACTCTGATAAGGAGTACCCAGTGGGGTCAAAACTGCTCACAAATATCTAGTGGACACAGCCACACTAAACTCTAGTCTACTGGTCAAACTCAACAGTTTCAGTTCTGAAACCTGTTAAAAAACTTCTGACAATACTCATAGTTTGAAAAATGAAGAAAAATTCAAATTAATTGCTTTTCATATCCCTATTGCCTTATGAAGAACCACACAGCCTCAAGTTTGAATGCAGGAGAGAAATTTACTGTACAAACATCTGGAAAAACTTCATAAGAAAAAAACAATTTTCTACAATATTCACTTGTAAAAACAGCAGCTGCAGAAATCGCTGATAGTTTTAAATCTACAATATTTCATTATCACATTAAGGAAATTGCTAGAAACAATTTGTGATCTGATGTGCTCCAGCAGAAGGGAGCACACATGTATTTCATACAGACAAAGGCAAACTGTAGTCCCTGACTAGTGCCCCTGTGAAGAACACCGAGTCACACATCATGGGGAAGATTCACTGCTCCCTTTTAGAATAACTCATGAGCTGAACTGAGCCCACAAATTATGGTCGGTTATGCAGAGAAATTGAAGTTATTTTCAAAGGAAAAGGAAGAAGTTTCCTCTAACAAACCAGTTATGAGATTCTAAAGTTCATGCAGCTAAAGTACATTGCACTAGATTGAAAATGCTATGCTGGCAGTAATTTAGCCTGTTGAGGTCATTATTGTTCCCTCTGAGAAAACATTTTTGTCTTAAAAAGTCATTAATGCATTCAAGATTCTACTGAATACAACTAGCAGAAACATCACATACAGAACATGAACTGAATCCTGTCCCTAATATCACAAATGATTGGTTGGTTGGTTGATTGATTGATTCTGCTGTACTGGAAACAATGTATTTCCCCTGTAAATAAGAAAAATAAAACATGTTTTCTGTTAATCAGTCTTCAGTATTGGAAGACACACTCTTGAAGGTAAAGAAAGGGATCCAGTCTGCCAAACCTCAAGGCTGTGTCTACTGGCAATTAGTGAATCGACCTTTGAAACATACATAGCTATGGCTTGACAAAGACACTCTTCAAGGTCCCCAGAGGTAAATCCTATCCCCTAGACTGAAACCCATCAAAAGAGGTTGATATTGATTTTTACATGCTGAGTCTAATAGTCCTATACTCTTTGGAGGGATAAATTAGAATGGTAAATCATTTCTATTTTAAACTCTCATTGCAGCAGACCAAGGAGCATATATTATTTAAAATACATGTGTAGTTGCATTCATGAACATAAGTACATAAAAATTCTTGAAAAGTATTCATGTACATCAAGAGATTAATCTCTTATGGCTATATTTTATTATTCTGGAAACATCTAAGCAGATACAGACTACAGAATTTGAATATAGGAACATTAACTATACTGCATGAATATTTAAATATAGAGAGGGCTTTTTTTGCTCTATCTAGTATTTTATAAGCATCTTTATTCCTACTGCTTTTCTAGGATACACATATTAAATATAAATTGCTTTAACATGGACTAACTTAATATCTGGGTAGTACCATGACATCTAAACAATCTTTAGAATGTCTCAGTGCTTGTCCCAAATACTGACATCTTCAAGCAGAAGTGTATACAGACAGCCAAATTCTTTCATACTATCAATTTCACTTCTCTGTAGCCAGTTCACAGTTATCCTCCTCCACTAAGACTGAAAGTCAGATTGCCTATTATTTAATCCCTTTTTTTTAAATTTATCTTTCATTGTACTCTATCTATGCTTACAACTTCAGAATACCAAGAGCAGAGTGTCTCCATACTGCCCCTTTGCGGGGATATTTGGAATAATACAAAATCCAAAGCTATTAAAGAGATGGTATGGTTCACACTCCTGTCATGCACATACAGAATTCATTAAGTTTAATACTGAAGTTACATTCGGTAATGAAATGAAATTAAAAACATGGTTTACTCTTTCCCATGCTTAATTCATTTATTCACAGCAAAGTCAGTGTTTCATATATTCCTAACATAATTAGCAATTTTTGAAACCTCTCATTCCTCCCTCTCACATTTCTTTGGCACCACTGCTGTTGTAAAAACTGTGGAAAAGAAATGAATATGAACAAAATTATTTTTTTCAAATACAAAAGACAGATTTTAAACTAACAGCAGCAGTTGCAAACAGTGTAAAGATGCATTTTCCTACCCCCTTTCAGAGTCATTTTTGCCACTTTGGATACTAAATTCAGAATGACAGGAATATAAAGTGAATGCTCAGGACAGCTGAAACATTTTTCCCTTTTTGCTTTCATGATTTTCCTACAATTATTTTGGCAGCATATAACTACTATATTAATAGACAGCAAATTAAAACAAGTAAGAGATTACCTGAGAACATGAAAGTCCGCATTCTTCAATCCTGGGAATAATCTGACAATCAGTATTCCAAAAGAGAATTATTAGAAGAATCTGAACATAAATACTTATCATCCTAAATTGAAAAAAAAAAATACAAAAAACAAAACCTCAGAAGAAACCTTCTACTCTGACAATTCTCTCTCTCATGACAAAACTTTAATATGAATTTTAGTCCCTCCCACAGCACCTCTGAGCTCCTCCCTCTAAAACTTTCCAAAGACAGAAAATTGCTAGTTCTGGGAAATATAAAGCATGCTCAACTCATTTTGTATGTTCCAAACTGAAAAATAGGAAACAGTGATTTCTGACAATCAGTCAAAACCTCTTCCTTCTGGATTTCATCACATCAGCATTAGATCAGTTTCAAGAGATTTCTCTTCTGCAAATTCCCATATATAAATGGGAATTTTGTTTCTAGAGTGATGTAACAGACAAGTTCATGTGTATTAAAATGCATTCTTATTTTCCTGGTTTTCTAGTGCTTTCAATGAAAAGAAAACCAGCCTTGCCGAGGTGGGTGGTCTTGGAAGACTAGTTTCTTCTTTTCATCAGCAGGAACACCAGATTCTTTCAGCCTAGAAATCTGAGCCTTGAAATTTTTTTCCGCTATTATCTAATTGTATCAACAGAAGCAGATTGTTCTATAGCCTGTCTCTAGCTTTGAGAAATATAAATGTTTTTTCATAGCTCAACACCACCAACTCTGAAAGCAGAGTAGGAGTGAGTCACAATACCTCAATACCTGTTAGCATAACAGAATGCCCAGGAATGCCTCTCTGGGTGCTGTTTCACATAGCCCCACTTCCTTTTGTAAGGAACAAGTATTTCAAAAACACGCTCTCTGGTTCATATGGAGGCTACATGTGATATGCCTTAGGGGAATAGGGAGTTTTCCTCCACAGAGAGGGCTTGCTCACCAGTGAGAGATACCTTTCAGTAGGACAGTGCCAGGACCCAAGTACTCAGTGCTCTTACAAAACCTTTACATCAGTTACAGTGGGAAATATACAACTAACAGCATCCACTTGGATCTGACTTTACACGTAAAATACATCTACTCTGCCAATGTATCTACTGTACTTGTATTTTAGATACTTCATGTGAGTCCAGTTTGCCAGTTTTCCAAGAAGACTATTTTTTAGATAAGCAGCATCAACTACCATACTGAACAAAATGTAATATAAATTTTTGGCTAAAAAACAATTAAATGTTGTCATCTTATAGAAGCTTGGACATTAAGGAGTTAATGCATTGCTATGCCTCAAACACTGATGGCCACTCAAGCAGGCAAGTTAGAACAGGTGGTGGCTGGAAAGGGAGACCCTATGGAGGTGGGGCAGCACCTTTCTGGGCCCACTTCCCTGTTCAGGTGACCATATAAAGCACAGTGATGACAAGAAGGAGTCAGGAGCTATTGAGGAGGGGTCAATCCAGCAGAGATGGATTGAGACCACCAAAATACCCCCAAAGCCCTCTGGCCCATTACCAAATAGGTCCAGAAAAACTTTGACCACGGGCATCAATGAATCCTGAGTGCTCACAGGAGGGGGATGTTACACATCTATGCACAAAAATACTTGAGGTCAAAAATGCGCTCAGTCCATTCTCCTGTGCCTAAGAGGATCAGCAACAGATGCTTAGAAGAAATAAGAAAGGAGTTAGATATCCTACTTCCATGGATTATTTTAACATGCATGCTGACAAGTCCCAATGACCTGGATGTTACGGATTTACTGAACCAAAAGCCACCAAAAGCACATCACTGGTTTTAATAGCCACTTCTAGAACTTTCTTAAATGTATTTGTAAAACAACTCTTTGCATCTATTTATCCTTTCAGTTTTCAAAACTTCTTGGAGCAATGAGTTGTACAATTAAACTATGTTTATTTCCTTTGTTTGGATTTTAAAACTGCTTCCAAATAGTCCAGTTGGGTTCCCCCTTGTTGCTTTAAAAAATACAGAATATCCATTTTCATCTCACCTTTGCCAAAATAGGCAGAGCGGTATTGTTTTCCTGCATACCTCCCCTACATTTTCTACAATAAGTACTATATGTCTTCATTTTTACTATACCCTTTTGTAAGATGGGGTTCCTGCAGACAATATTCAGGAGTGAGCAGTTCAAGGATGTTTTACTCTCTAGTAAATGCCATTTTGACTCTCCTTAGTGTATCATTTACCTCCAGTTTCCACAGAAATTAATGGTGTGATTCACCTTAAGAAATTTTATTCTCTTACTGGACTGGTATTTCTCAGCACACCTCTGTCACATTCTGAATAAAGCTGATTATAGCACAGCTCTAACACTGTACTCTTTCTATGCAGGAACAGAACACTCAAGACAGTTTCTGTGTGGACTGAAGCTGGTATTAAGTTCAACAGGCAACAACCTTATTGTCATTTGCTTCATTTCAACCTTTTTGTAAAATCATGTCTAAACTAGCTGCTTTACTGTTCCTGCATAATTTGTATCCTGGAATTACTGTGTTCATCCACTGTTTATTACACCAGGTTTCGGAACCCCCATTAAGATTCTTAGTAAAAGATGGGCACTATAATTGACCTATGCCATATTTTTTTAAAAACAATCGGTTATGTAGAAGCATTAATGCATTTTAAATTCACAGGGACAATATCTCTTAGGCTACCTGCTCAAATGGGACTCTAATTCTTGAAAATAATTTTTTTCTAACAGATGTCTTTTAGTTCTTGTTACTTACTATACCTTACCTGTATTTTAATCCACATTTCTTTAGTTGGATGCTTCAGTTACTTAACCCCTGAAGAACAGATGATAGCAAAAAATACAGTTCTGTTTCTGCCAATGTTCCCTCCATCTTCAGAAAAAAACCCTCTTAAAAAACGCCTAATAGGAAGGACCTCCTTTTGCACTTTGGTAATATAAATATTTTGCACCCTAAATCTTTTTCAGAGCACTGGTCAAGAACACAGAAAAGCAAGAATCTAAACATTTCACTGTTGAAGATGGTTTGAATCCAAATCTTGCACATTTCAGGATGGTGGCTTGGTTGTTCAAGGTGTTTTTAATAAAATGCAGGTAGACCTGCAGAGTACAGAGTGAAATCCAGTATTTTGCCTTCCCCATTTTCTCTTGGGTCAAGTTTGATCTCTGGACCATCAGCTCAGAATGCTTTTATTAATTACTCTCTGTCTTCACAAATTTTACATGCTTGGATACATACTTGGCCCACTTCAAAAGAGAACATAATTCTACCACTGGTCAAGTGTGTACAGGAAACATTTGAAAATTAAAGTTAGGACAGATATATCACCAGACATACCTAAGCAGCCAGAAATTGATTTTGTGACCTGATGTGTTGGAGCTTAAGCATAGAACTCCAAAGAGATTTCTGCTTTGGCTATGTTATTTTTTGACTTTGTTAAATTAACATCAATGTCTTTGCTGGAAGGCATGTCCCTGTCACATCCATGTTGGAGAAGTCCCAGCCTCCTTTGGAGCACAATAGCCACATTCACACTACATTTTGCAAGAGGATTCTGAGACATATCACTGCATACTCCCCAGTTTCACCAACACAGGCACACATACCATATTATAATAGTCCCCTGGCTATTATTTTAACTCTGTATGCAGTTGTATTGCCTGCTCCAGGTAACAGACATCTTGCATCAGGACGACTCACATCAACCACAGGACTGCTGTTTATAACTTAACAGCTTCTTGTCATGTCAGGAATGTTCTGGAGTGGAGCAGTGTGAGGTGCTACTGTCATCACAACAAAACACTCAGAGATTCAGAGCTGCTTGGGAACTGCACTTCTCTGGGAGCATGCCTGTATCTCCTGCCCAGAGTGAGCCTGTGCAGCCAGGGCAGAGGAACCAGCAGGGCACCTGTACTCCAGAGAAACACAAGACAGGCTGGTGAAACAACAGCTGCCCAGTGCTTCTGTATTCAACAGTTACTGAGTCACTGTCCAAAGACAAGCACTACTCATTTCATCTATGTGATTCAAGGGGCCCTCACTCTCCTCCCCAGCCCGTCCCTTTCCTTCAAGAGTCACAAGTATTCAGCAATGACAGCAATCGCCGCAGTAGGCAGCACCTCAGGTGCACTGCTCACTACCTACACACACCCCACAGATGCTGAAGACTTTCCTAAGATTAGAATCCTACAATCATAAAGTGGTTTGGGCTAGAAGGGAATTTTAAAGATAATCTAGGTCCAAATTAGGTTGATGAAAATCCCGTGCATTATTAAAGAAATAAAATAAAGAAAATGTCTTTTTAAATTATTAAAGAAAATAATTTTACACCTCTATGCAATTGTTAATAAAATTATTAAAGAAGAGAGCTAAAAACTTGAGTGTTCAAAAAAATCAACTTAGAAAAAAGTAAAAGAATAATAAAAAATCAATCACATTCACAATTCTCCAAAATTTTTGTAGACAATCTATACTTTTACGAACTTAAAGCTCAGAGAAACTGAAATTATTAGCACATGTGGAGGGGTTGCAACTAAAGTAAATCATCCATGCACCATGTGCACACAATTTTGTTTTCAGGAGATGCTTCAGTCTGCTTTCTTTATTTTACCCAGGCCTATTTTTTTTTAAGCTAGGAACCCAACTCCTGGTATAAGCTAAGCAGTAGCCCATGGCATTAATTCTAGTGATACCCAGCAAGGAATGAAATGGCCATTTCCAAGCAGAAACCTTTCTAACATGGCACATACACATTCACCTCACCAGGCTGAACTCAGAGAGGGATATGATTTTTGTCATTTTAACAGCCTTTCTAGCTGTGCTGTGGAAACAGATCATCTACTAGCAGACCCTAATTAAAGCATCAAGCTATCAAGATTTACTGTGTGTTAAACATCAATACAAAAAATCATTTGGTAAAGAAGGGCATATAAGGGGCGGGGGGGGTGTTGTTTTCAGTTACAAAAACAATGACACACAGACTGAGATTTACAGTTGAAACTTTCCATGTCAGCAGCCAGCCCCACATTAATCATGATTTTAAAAGCCTGCCTCTTACCTCCATGATTTTCCTTCATCCAGGGAATGAGAAAATTCAGCCTCCAGAGAGGTATCCATGGTGGGGCTCCTAGTTTACTAGGCATGCAGGGAGAAGTCCTGCACCTGGCAGATTGTCCAGTCTCCACTGTGCTGAACAGAGCAGGAAGGGAGCCATGGCCAGGCAGGGAGCCCTGGGATGTTCATCTTCACTGGAAAGCAGAATCTATGGCTGGCAGCTCTATTACAACCTCTTTTTTATTCCCATCTATTCTTACTCTTAGTTAATCTGACTAAAAAACCTCAGATACAGTCATATACCTCAACCATTACTCAGGGTCAATCCAAATTTTAACTCAATCATCCTGTTTAGCCTATTTAGTTTTTCTTTTTTTTTTTTAATGAATGCTTTTTTTCTTCACTTCTTATTTTTTCACTTCTTATTAAAACACTTTAGTTCCCCAAGAGAAATGCAAATATATCCTATTATATATCCTTACTTTCTTCATACTCACTCCTGACTGCAGGGAAATAAAACATCAAAGGCTCTCACTCTTTAGAAGAGAACACCTCAAGCCATTTGACTCTAAAGGAGGTTTAAGTGCCTTTGTCTGTTTTGTTGGTATAAGCACTTTGTGGAAAGGAAATTCCATCACCTGTGCAACTTCCCTTAATTTATTTTCCCACACAAATAATTTAAAAAAGTATTATCTACTTATATCTAACCTGGATAACAAAGCCATTCTTCACTTGACAGGAAATAGAGACATAATCTCTCAAAGATACACATTCAGTTAAACAGAGGCAAAGTGTTTTACCACATAAAGTAAAACAAACCAGTAAGGAAACAGTTAAGTTTCCTTCACACTGTTCTACATATTAGTATCTTTTTACTTTAAATGATTCATAAAGAACTTCTGCACTTTCTACAGTCTTTTTCCAGTTTCATGCATGAGATTTAGAAAGTTAAATGTTTATTTTTAGGTAGAACTGTCACTATTTCTTTGCAACTTTCAAAAAAATAGTGTACCATCAAACCCTAACTTTTCCCACTTGTAAAACTGGTAGGATTGTAGCAGATATACAATTAATTATCTGTTATATTCAGAGAATGTTCACTAGCACAGGCATGAAATTTTGCAATATTTAAGAAACAGCAGCTGCAGCCTGTGGTTGTTGATGTAGTAGTCTGGACTAAAAGCACACCCTCTTTTTTTAGCTGGACAGGGAGGTTGCTGTATACATGCTCTTAAAAAGCACTGCTCTAAACTTGAAAGAGTACCCTCTATGTATTTAAATCCCGTAACTGTCAGCTTTCCCAAAATGAAAAGAAACATGCTAGTGTACCTGAAAGGCTCCACACACTACATACCTCTCTCTCTTCCCCTTCTCAAAAGCAAAGAATTAAGTTTT
Organism: Cichladusa arquata; assembly: GCA_026413545.1. Classification (NCBI taxonomy): domain Eukaryota; kingdom Metazoa; phylum Chordata; class Aves; order Passeriformes; family Muscicapidae; genus Cichladusa; species Cichladusa arquata. The sequence continues at coordinate 30,652,923 of JAOTQP010001286.1, forward strand.
GCAGCATGCTCAGAACAAATTATCTAAATTATTTCAGATTATAAAAAGAACGGACTTCAAAGTCTATAACCTCTCAAAACCCAACAATAAAACAATAAAAACAGAGAAAAAATAACCTCACCACCTTGTCAGCAGCTATCACCCTGGTTACATGAGAATTTCTATTAACATGGAATTTCTAACAGTGTTTGAAATCTACCCAATCGTACACGTAGTTCAGCTATAAGAAAATGTAATCTGTATGGGGGATGTCCCTCGTTTCAGGACAGGTAAGGTTTTTTCATAGGTTCTAAAGATAGTTAGGAAAATAAATAAATGAAAAGTAATATATCTAAAAATAAAAAATTTTAAAACCCTCTTTCAATATCAGTAGTATCTCCTGTTATTTGGCCAATAGCTTCTGTTTGTTGGATGTTTTTGTTTTGGCTAGTAGCTTATGTGTCCCAGCACTCAGAAAACCCCTCTTCCTCTTTTAATAGTCCAGAAATTGAAGTTCCATGGGGAAGAATATTCTGTTGTTACCTCTCGGACTAGAATGTCAATCCACATTCTCGAGTTTCCACATAATAAAGACTTTTATTTATATAAAAGCAATAAGATGCAGAACAACTTTACAACTCCTACAAAAGTGAAGTATAAGCAAAAACATCAATTATGACTTGTACTCATAACTTTACAAAAGCATTTATCAGTCACACTGACTGCATAATTGCAGTTATAACAATCTCTTGCAAATACATGAAGCCTACTACATATTGCAATATTTTACTTGCCATCAGCCTAAACTCATGTGACTCATTATCTTTTTCTAAAGGTGTTTTCTAAACACTAGACTACAGATACCAACAGAAAAGACAGATGTGTTAAAATATTATCAACAAATTTTAAAATTATTAAAAAGATACATAATATACTGTGTTATTCCATGGCTCCTACTGCTGCAACTATATTGCTGTTTAAAAATGGAAAAGTTTTTAAACCTTAATTCAAACAGTTGATTTCTTTTATTGGATTGTGCTGTGTTGGCTGCATTTGTAGAATCCAAACTACTGAGCCATCTGCACCACAACTGCTTTCCAAGCTTTATCTTTGTCAAAATCCTTTAAGGTATTATTGGAAACCTAAAAGTAAACAAATTTCAGACAAATGCCAACATGAAAAAATGTTTTGATTAAAAACTGAAGTTCAAGCAAATAAATATCTGAGAGAAGCTAGGAGCATGCAAATGTGAACAGTTACAGCCAGAGCTATTAAAATATTTTATACAAGTATGAATCATAGTTTTGTAAATTATAGAGTACATATTTAGGATATATAACAGTGTATATTAAGTATTGTATAATACTTGAAACATTTGGGTCTAAGAAACTTGGCCAAATTCCTATTTTAAACATGTTACTTAAGACATTTTTTCAAGATTTTTTCTAAAATATGACTGAAAGCCTTCACACCTAAACCTTTAACCCCAAACCCAAAAGCAGCCCCCTGTGGTGCAACTGAAGCAAGGTTTACACAAGCAAAGTAATGCCTTGCCTAAGAACACAGACTTCTGAGAAGCCAAAGGGACTTGCAACTTCACCTATAACATTATTCTTGTGTTTAACTACTAAGAGGTAAGCAAAAAAGGTAAGCTTTTGAGGAGAAAGTGCTCCCTTTAGCATTTAACTCATGCCTACTTTCTCAGTGACTCACAAACCAGGAATACTTTTGTAAAAAATCCCCAGCAGAGACCTGTTTAGCCATGCCATGACCCATGCTCCAAAACATGACTTGCAGCAGTGGAAGTGCTGCTGTGCTTCATCTTTTATACAGAATCTAAGTCTCAAGACACAGATCCAGCAAATAAGCAACCTACACCAAATATCCTCAGCAGCCTGAGGGGACATAATTCCTAATCTTCCACTTTCCATCAGTAGCTGTTTACTGACTTGACTGATTTCAGTCTCTGCTCCCAGTGCTTTCTATCCAGGGCTGGACTGAATCCAGCACTGCCTTTCTAGTGAAGTAAGCATGAGTTACTCTCTCAGAGTCTTTAATAGCTCTGTACAGAGGAAAGCCTAAGTGGTACAGTTCTGTGCCCTATGTCATGCCCAGTTATCATCTGGCCAGGAAACCATTATCTCTGGATTACAAATTTTAGTTGCATAGTACAGCTTTTAATTGTGGTCTGAATTAAAATCAGAAATTAAGACCACAAAACATTATCAAAAAAGAGTATTTTAAAATAGATATTTTCAGATTTTCTAGTGGGTATAAATACAAACCTCTGTTGTTCTGTATTCCTGTTTTTTAACCTGTGATGGTGTCCATGCAGAATCTTGTAGTTTCATTTTTGTCTTGTAATTCACACACTGTATTACAGTTCCAATAGTAAGGCATGCCTGAATTAGCAGCATCAACATCAGAAGCAACAGGAGTACATCATAAGATTGCTGAAAACAGACATATGTTGTTAACCACTTGAATAAAATATTTTATAGTGTTCCCATTTCTATACTTTTAAGATTCCTATCTGGACTTTTTAAATCAAATTATAATTTACAGTTTGATTCAAGTGTAAAGTTTCAACTAAAATTTCAGCACCCAAGTTTGCTGAAAGTAGAAGAGATCCATAACTTCTGAGAAAATTTTAATTTGCCAAATTATCTTTTCCTCTGGACACAGAACAGAATTGAAGAAACTATCCTCTAAAATAGTGTCTTACTGCTGGCTCTGACCTAATCAATGCCACAGCTCTACTTGGGCCTGGCCCTGTGCCTTGCTGGTTCTGACCCTGTCCTGCTGACCTGAGTTCCTGGATGACCCTGGATCTGCCTCAGTACTATGGACTGACCTGGCAATCACTGAATCATTGATTGAACCTGGCTCCTATGGCAGGACTTGCCTTGCTTTATTATTTTTTGGGGTACTGTAGGACTGCCCTGCTTGCCAATGAAATTACCATTCTTTTTCTGCCTTGCTGTTACCTCCTGCTCCATGGTGCCTCCTGCCCTGTGCAGAGCAGCCAACTCACTGTACCCAGACACAAAGCAGAGTAAGAATGTAAGAAATGCTCTGCAGGGTCACACCAACTGTCTAGACCATGTAGTCATGTCTCTCCAATGTGTGACAGGAGAAGCTACTTAAAGAAGGTATGTAAGCAGCTATGGCCACTCCTGAGGTTCAACAACACAGTATATCTCTCCTGAATAAGAACAGGATCACATACTCAGAAGTTGATTTTCCAGTTCCTGAGATATCTGTTTAATAAACATTTTCCCTCTTTTCTTCTAAAGTTACAAGACTACTTAATGACTAGTAGATACTAAGAGTAAAGACTCTTAATGACATTGGTCTAGTGCCCCTAAGTGATTCTTTGAACAACACCAGGGATTGGCAAACACTTTGCCAGTAGAGCCCTAGAAAGCTCCTCAGCAACGCACAGGTAACACTTTTTACTGAAATGCTTTACACTTTGCAAGCTTTTTCTTCTCTGTCCAATCCAGACTTTGGATGAAACCAGGTGTATGCTTACAATCCCAACGATTGGTAAACATCCTAAGAAACAGAAAAATGTACTCTTCAAGGAAACCTAGATTCATTAATTTAAATAGTACAAATTATAAAAGCCTCAAGGAGTCTAGCATAGTGTATATTACTTTTACTGTGTCTTTGGAATAATATCCTAGCTTTTTAAAACTACAATTCTGGGGTGCCAATAGATGTAACATACTTTCAATTATATCCTAAGTTAAAGAGTTTTTAAATAATTTCTACAACATTTCATTCAATCTTTATAATGCAGTGCCTTGTCTAATTTCCCTGATTTACTACTACCTTAATACTGTAACATGCAGAGGTTCATTTTTCAATTGCATAAAAACCACATACTTTAACGGCAGGTGGATAGCTTTTAAAGATGTCAACAACTTGCATGATACTGAAGGATAAGTATGCAGAAGCAGTGAACAACAAAGGAGAGGTAACACTGCTAATGGCAATCAGGACCTCAACCTAAAAAATAAGACAATGAATGTTAAATAATAATCTAAAAATTAACTCTTGTTTGTGAGCTATGTCTTCTCGAAGCAAGCATAACCAAAGTGTGTATGTGTAAGATTATACATTAAAGCCAAATAAGAGCCGTCTACATTTCACGGAGATACAGAAGCAAGCTTTGAATAACCAAAGCTTCCTGGCCAAAACACTGTTGGCTTGCAATTCGTATTTCATTCAATACAGATGATGACTTTGTTTTATTTTACAAGTGTCTTCCACATGCACATAGAGGAAGCAATACTGAATCTGGAGAGCTGGTATAGAAGCCACCATTTATTCTTCAATTTATATGAAGCAATGAGACTCAACAGCAGATATTGCAGACTTGCAACCAAAAAAAAATCTTATGCAAATAAATTCGAGTGCCCTGAGGAAAATTTATTGCCATACAGCAGCAGCCGAGTTTCATTCAAATATCACCCCTACAGGATTCTATTCTCACTTCACTTGTGGTTATGCCTCACTACGCACTTAAATATGGTCACATGACTATTACTTAGATATTACACATCTAAGACATTCAAGAAATAAATGCACTCTACTGAATATTATTAGTTCTTGTTGCTAATCAAAAAGATGAAGAATTTGTTTAAAATAGGTGCTAGGTCCAGGGCAGCCTGCACACCTAATTTTCTTCTTCAGAAGCCACAACTGATAATGAAAGAAAAAGGGAACCTCATCTCAGGAGCTTGAGAGCAGTTCTTGGCATACCATATGAGGCATGTCATTCTTCTATAGTAATATCTTTTCCCAAGGAAGCACTATAAAAAAATCCAAAAAAACAAAACAGAACGAACCAAAACAAACAAAAAAATCCCCAAACAACCAAACTCTTCAAATTCTTTTCTAGAACTGAAGAAATGAAGCCTCCAAAGGACCTACCAGAGTTCTTTTAAGGGATACCAGCTAACACTCCTGCTACATATTTCTGTCACATTTTGTAGAAGCAGCTAAAAACAAGTGAGCAAACTCAATTAGTGCCCACTATCAGGCAGACTTTCTTAGCATTATTCCACTCTAATGACAAAATCTAAGAATATTACACACTTACCAGACATTTACTTGGATATTCAGCAGCTACATGACTTGCAATAGCACTTGGAAAGCACTAAACAAAAGAGTGTAACAAAGTATTTAGTGACTTGAAAATTACAAAAATCATAATTGAATTACAGTAATTCCCAATATTCACAGCTTTTTCTTTTGTGAATTCTGAATGCTGAAAAGCTTATTTATAAACTTTTTCCACTTCATGCAAATGGATTTTACAGACATATACATAAACCTAATGGTCATTTTCTTCTTTCTCAATCAGTTCCTTCGTGGCAAGCAGGGTGACACAACATCCCTTATGAATTCACTGCTCCTCAGTACAGGGATAAGGGTTACCAATCACAGTCTCAGACTTTAAAAACTATTAAAACTGAGAGGTTAAATAAGATGTTTTAAGAATTCTACAATGCTAAAACAAAACTTTTTCTTTTGCAGCCTGAAATATTCTAAACGTATGACTTTTTTTTACTTTGACAAAACACCTCACTTCTAATACCCTTGTTTTAATACTCATTTCCATTTTACTGAATTGAGGACTGAGAATGTATCAGTACATTTTACTGAAGTATTGCAAACCAAAACAGATAAAAAATATTGCATAAATACATTATGTATATTGAAATGCTAATTCATTTGCTAAGCAGCAATTCCCAAACAGTATCAAAGACAAATAAATATTCCAGTAGGGAGGACAAAAGTAAAAAATAATTTAAAAAATCAATAAAAGACATTGTTTTATAAGAGCAGCTTCTATTTGCACTACTTACAGCAACTAAGATCCAAAAGAATGTTACTGAGAGGTATGGACCTGAGACTAGAACATCCATGTTCAAAGCAATTATTCCACCAAATACTGATGAAATTCCAATAATCACCTCAACTACCTAAAACAAGTAAGAGCACACAAATTATGAACAATGTATTTGAACACAAAATTTCCTACTTGCATACAGAAAGGACCTCACTGGAAAGAGTAAAATGCATTTATGCTAGTAGCTAGGCATGGAGTCTATGTTTTTCATCTTTAAAATACGGCAAAACGCTAGCTAGCTTAAGTGAAAACAGGATCAACTTCATTATACATATTTATGCTTTCATTTATTGGCTCCCCCAAACATTAGTTCAGTTTCCACTATTTATCCTTAAGTCATTTAGTAGTCTCCTTCCCATAATAAAGAGCAGTTATGATTTATCTTGCAATTCTCAAAAGAAATATTTTACTATATATCTCTCATTTTTGTCTTTATTATTTCAGTTCTTAACTACACTGATCTCTTCCTGGCTTTTAAGAACCTTAGCACCTAGAAAGAAGTAAATAAACTGGTTCAATGAAACAGTGCTTTTCTTACTGAGTATGACTTCAGAATTCGAGCAGGAAAGCTGACATTGCTCAAAACAATGGCACTGTCATATGCAGTATTCTAGAGAGGAATAAAAAAATCATGATAAAAAATATACAAACCAATACATTTTTTTCTAAAATCTTGTACAACCTGTTACAAAACCTAATGGTAGTATGCAACATCTGGTTGGCCCAGAAGAGGTGACAGTCACACATCACAGTGTTTTCCAGTGTCAGACCACATCAATTACATTCAAACCAAATTAATTAGTCCCAGATTAGCTGTTCCACAGCCACCATTCAATAATGAAATATTGTCATCTTGTCTTCATTTTCCACCTTCAAAGAATAGACTTTCTTCCTGAGCCTTCAGATTTTACAGACAGGGATCAGCAGGAGCAAAAGGAGGACAGGGCACTACACAACTTTATCAATCAGTATTTCCAATGGCATAGCCTGTTTGCTTCAGTCTTACCTAAAAGAAGTACTGTTGTAGAAAAATGAGAGTGGGGTTTAGGAAAGCACTTGTGAATAAAGAAAATTTTATCAATAGCCCCAAATCCTGAAGCCAAGATTCGTTGTGCAGATACCACCAAACTGGTATACAAGACAAATACTTTCTCTACATCAGGCTTCAAAAAGGTATTGCTTGCATACATACAAGTTACAGTACTCTAATGTTTCACACATCATCAAGTTTAATTCTACAAAACAGAAATAAAACATTTGCTATGACCATTCATAAGATATTCGAAGAACTCTGTGCTATATCATTTTCAACAGGTAATTTTGCAGAGGGGTCATTGCACTTTTAAAAAATAGAAGAAGCAATAACTGTTTAGTATTGTAATTTTATTTATAGTTCAAATATTGTTTTAGCATGCAAAGTTATACACTGGCATTGCCAATAAATTGTCAGCGTATGTAATACAGGAAAATGGAGTATTTTTTAACATGCACAATCCTTAAGGATACCTACTTTCTTTCTTGTACAGCAGTCTTCAGTAGACCTAGCTGAAATGATCACAGTAGTTGCCATGAAGATTTCCAGCAGAATAAGTAGAATCAAGTTGAAATTTATCTGTCAGTAAAATCCCAGACATAAATGAGTTATGTCTTCCATATTAAAAATAAAGGAAGGGGCTGAGTCTAACATGATTAGGCAGGTTGTCTAGTTTATGTCAGATTTAGACACATATACTGACTACGTACTTTGTTAACTATTTTCTTGGCTCTTGACAAACTTCAAAAACAACATATAATCAGAATGCCTAACCTAAGAAAGAAACATTTACTTCATTTATGGAAATATTCTGCCTAAAGACTTTATCACTGTCTTCCAGAAGAGGAGCTTATGATAAGGGAGCGTTTGCTGGGTACATTTGCTTTTTGCAGGCCCCTCTACGTGAAACCAGACCACTGCAGCAACTAATGGGAAATTCTCAGAGGAAGGAGGGCCACAGGTCACAACTCCTAGGTTGCAATCCCAGATGGTATGCTCCTATATTGGATGCTGAATAAAAACACAAACCAAAGAACTGCACCAAGGATCCCAGTTCTGTGCCCTGCTTAGTGCTGGTAAAGCATTCACAGACACTCTTCATGGGTTCATGACTCTCACAGACTACACTGTTGTGCAAAAACATGGATGCTGCCATTGCTTATATTCAAGAGACAAACAAGTGAATGCAATACTTTACATTGCTCTTTTGACCCTTATTATTCTCATTAAAAGAGGTAGATATCTACTCTACATGGACTGAATCATTTCCTAGAGGCACACAAGTTAGGCAGAGTGGATCTCCCTTTCTTGTCTTAAAAAGCACCATGTTTTTCCATCGGCAGCTCAAGAAAACATCTGGTAGTCAGTCAGGCCATTGGGGCAAAGTACCAAAAATCTAGGAAGAACTGACACCATTCCAAACCTATACAATTACAGCAAACCATTGTTCAACAACTTGGAACAGAATTATTGTTTCCTCATGTCAGGCCTGCTTTGTTGATGATGAAATCTGAGTCTTTCTTCGACACTCTGACATGTATCTTGCAGCACGTGTCTTTTGAAAAAAGTAGTAAGTGGCAGATTTAGGAGGCTTTTTTGAACACTGAAATTCACTTTTTCTTAGGAAACGATAATTGTAACTATGTGCCTTGCTGTACCCAACAGACTGTTGGGACAGACTCTGCAAACAGTGAAAAAAGTCATTGTGGTAAACTTCTGGAAAATGTGCTACAATGAAGAATACAAGAATTGTTAGGCAAAAGAAGAGGTTTCAAATGTGTGATCTGCAGAACAATTTAATCCAGATTTAAATTCCCATGATTTAGACATGTTTTGACACAGTGCCAATACTGATGCAAGCTGGCAAGGCCACACTTGGTGGCAGTGCAGTGCCAAGCAGATGCACAAGTTGGAGTCCAGAAGCAGTGTAACTAAACTGATGGACTATCTCCCTTAGTCCTAGGTAAAAGAAGTAAATAGCAAAAATTGGGAAAGTAACAATAAATAAAATAGATTCTTGTGAATATTATTGATGGTAACTAACACTGGGCAAAGAGAAATGTAAAATAACTGCTGTATGATCTCTCATCACAGACCAAGCAGGAATACTGGGATATTGGCAGCAAAGTAATGACATGCAATCTCCAGCCACCTAATGTGCCACCCTACCTTGTTTTTTAACAAAGATAAATGTATCACTATTAGTAATTGTTTTAGTAACTTACATTTATAGCTGATGGATTGAGGACAAGTTTGCATCCAAACCAAATCAAACACGTTGTTGTAACAGCAAATGTAGAGACAAACAGAATCTGAAAATTTGGTATCTGAAAAACAGTTTCAGAATGGGTTTCTCTCTTACTTTAAACATGGGGGAAATTTGAACACGCATACACACAGATATATAGATATAGATAGATATAGATTAGATATAGATGATATAGATGATATAGATATTGATAGAGATGATAGAGATAGAGAGAGATAGAGATAGAGATAGAGATAGAGATAGAGATAGAGATAGAGATAGAGATAGAGATAGAGATAGAGATAGAGATAGATAGATATAGATATAGATATAGATATAGATATAGATATAGATATAGATAGATATAGATAGATATAGATGATATAGATATAGATATAGATGATATAGATATAGATATAGATGATATAGATAGATACAGATAGATATAGATAGATGATATAGATATAGATATAGATATAGATGATATAGATATAGATGATATAGATAGATACAGATAGATATAGATAGATATAATTAGGTTCTAATGCAGTGTTCATTAATAAGTTCACTTAACAAATTGTGCATCTGGTCGCTACAGAGTGAAGTGCAACTTGGTACCTCGCAGGAATACTACCTTCTGAGTAGAAAAATGTGATATTAGAAGTTATATCAAGCTTAACCCTCATTGGTGATTACATTCATCTTGCCTATGACATTGGATTTTAAAGACAAGATTTTCAGGTTAGACTTTAAGCTTATTCCATTCTCCCCTAAATTGCTCCTAAAACAGTAAGATAGTAGACAAAATCAGGGATGAAGTGCTGAAGAATGCTGCACAAATCTGTAAAAATTATGTATGTAAAGAAAGGAAATTTCTGTGTATTAATGGAACCATGCAGCATATCCATGATGCTACCTACATTTTATGGGTATACTTAAAAGCAAGATGAAAGAAAGAAAATAGTCTTCCTGCAACCAAAAGAGAAATGCAGTTTACTATTTGCACACAAGACAGTTAATGATTCCAGAAACTTGATTTTGCTAAACACAATTAAGGTACATCCAGAATTTCCTAACTTCTGTATTTTTATCAGCATCAAATATCACAAGATTTTTAAAGAGGATTGGAGATTGAGAAGCTTATTTTCTTGGAGATGTGAATAAGCCTCCAAACCTATATAGGTATGTCAATCCATGATGCAGGGCCTATACAAAGTGTACAGGATCAGATGCTCTTAACCACTGCACCCACTGGCAGGGGTGGGAGTTTAAATGTATGAGTATTTTCAAAGCAGAAGAGGTATATTCCTTGGTATAAGCAGGATATTACATTATTTTTCCCACGTGCAAGGACACAACTTTATGACATATTTATTTTTAACTCATCTGGGGGACCAGGAAGTTGAAATTTCAAAGTTTTTCATTCAGAATATTTGTTGAACTCGACTGTGTTAGACTGGTAGTCCCTGGTTTCCACTCTGCCCTGACTTTAAAAGCAAAGACAGTCGCTGCTTCCTCCTTTGCTGTGCCTGTCAGGGAGGTGGTAAGAGAAGCATGGTAGCTCTGCCTGCAAAGTTACAACCTCTGGCAATGTTGTAAGACAAGAACTTGGATGCTGGTTTCATGGACCTGAATAAGAAAACAGAGGCCTGGACTTTGGCATCTGGATTATTAATCCCTTTGCCTTAGGTTTCAGATTCCCTGTGCAGTGTGGTGGGCAGCATGGTGGTCCAATAAACCACATCAACTTTATGCAACTGATAAAAAGGCAGTGCCTAATAAAAGTCTTAAACATCACCCCTTTCCAGATCTAAAGGTTAAAGCCAAGTTCAAGTTGACAGCTCTGAGCACTGAGAACCAGCAGCCTGTGTGCTACAGAGCCACAGACTTACTCAATTCTCATCTCACTTCCATTTAAAATCTTTCCATGAGTATTTATATGGCTACATGTGTATCTTACATTAAATTTAATGAGACAACTACGTAGTTTGAAAATGACACTGTTGGCATCCCTGGGGTTCTTCATCAGCTTTTTTTAAAAAATTCTGAACTATTCCCTGAATCCTGCTATTTCTCAAGAGCCTGAAAGCTTAACACTGATTTTAATCAAGCAGTACTATTTCATAATTGCACAGAATTATTACTGTTTTCACTAAGACAGGTTCTTTGTGGAATAGTAATACTCAGATTCCATGGTTTAAATCCCTACCTTACTAACTGTTAGAAAAATAAATTTCTAAATGTGTTTCTATGGAGACATGATAGGAAGAAGACACAATTTATAATCCTGGTAATTGCAAGTCTTTAGTTTTGAGATTTATATAAAAATGCCAGTTTGGATTAGCTCTTCCATTATTAAATGTTACTTTATTTTTATCTGACATCCAGTTTTTCATATGGAAAGGAATTTTATGTTTGAAAAATAGTACACAACAAGAAGATAACACAACCAAAGACATATTAGTGTATGTTTCTCAAACAAGTCAGGGACTAAGAAGTGTAGGCTGCTCTGACTGTGGAAAATAAAAAACATTACATTTAAATTACGTCATTCTGTTTTATTGACTCTTTGGCTATGCCGAACATCAATAGTTCTTTAACTTTTCCTCCTAAGTCACCCTGAATTTATCTCAGGTTTTTTTACAGAGAGCTTTACAAATCTCTCCCATAAAAGAGAGATCTGTCAGTAGCATGGCCTCTACCCAGCACCATTGTGCCAAGATAATATGGGTTATATGCATGATACACCAGCTCCATAAGGGTTTATATTCCAGACATACTTTTTCAGAATCTTCCATCAAAATATATCATTCTTTAGAGTATATTTGAGGGGAGAAAAATGCAGAGAAAAAAAAAGAAAAAAAGATAATACTTTCTCTAAAAAAACAATACACCAAGGACCTTTGTTTTGACTCGTTAATTTGGTCCATTGCCAACACCCTTGATTTCCTTTACCTCTTAAGCTGATCCACCCAATCAGTCTCATTTGGGACAGTGCTCAACAGACCTATGTGAGGTTTGGCTCAATTCTGCTTGAAGAGTTAGCTACAGATGGATTCAGCAATCCTATACAAAGCTTACACCTACCAGTTTACCTGTACCCACACATGGAATGTTTCACTGGCTAATAGACTACAACATTTTGTTTTTCTATTTATGGAACACCCTATGGAATAGATGTGAGATTCATAATTCATTGTTCCTGTCATGGTGCAAAAGGAGAATTCCCAGTGCAGGGCTCTCTGACTGCATGTCTTGGGGTCTGACTCTCTGCCCTCAGCAGACCTCCAGCTCTGATCTGAGTAAAACCAGTAAACATCACATAAATATTATATTCTGTTATGCATCATCCAGGAAAAGCAATTGTCTTACTTGTTTTGGGCTTGTGTGTGTTTGGCTTTTGTATTCATAGCCTGTTCAGTTCTTGCTTTATTGTTTGATGTAAGCAAAGCAATCTTTTTAAAAAATAAGGAAAGTTATATAATCTTATTTCACAAGGGGCAGAGAAGTGGAAAAAAAAATCACAAATTCTTTTTTATCATAAAAATCAGTATTCTGTCAAATATGTGCTGGTACTTATAGTCTAGTCCTTGCACCTAAAATGATTAAGTACATTGGATGAAGAAATTTATGGAATGAAATTAATAAAAAAATCAAAGGAGATGTTTAATACACAGAAGCTTCATGTCTATAAAAAGACTTACACTTCAACACTAAAGATTAGTCTTTTATTAAAGAGATGTATTTTCCCTTCATTGTTTTTGAAGGATATTTTTTTCCAAGTTTTTAGATTTATAGAAGCCATCAGCATTCCTGTGTGTGTCTTCTGATAAGGCTGTGTTAAGCATGTGCTGCTAATGTATGTGCCTCACAGAACTCTTCATTACATACTGAAATTCAGCAATTATTCTCATTTATGGAAGGAATTCAAACTGTGCCCTTTGAGTAAAACCAAAGACCGACTGATTTTAAATGTTGTGGCACGGAGGTGAAGCTGCTTGCATCCCCAAGCTGTGCACAGGCAGAAGGATGTGGAGAGACTGGGCATGTGCTCTGTGCTGCCACAGGGCAGTGCTGCCAGTGAATTACAGCCCACAGGATTGCATCAGACTGCTCCACTGCTTGGAGCCCCAAAGTGAACTCCACAGTCTATCAAGATACAGTTCTTTTGGCTCTCTTATGCTCTTAAAATGACTTGCAGTCATTGTGTTGGCAGTCACAGCTCTTGCTGAAGGCAGTTGGGATTGCAAATGCTCATCTCAAAGTGATTAAAGATCTGATTTATGTAAAATGTAAATATTTCATAACATAGCTCTCTGCCCATTCTGAAGTGAAAACAAGTGTAAGAGCTGACTAAAAGCTTTGGTTTGGTGTTTAGAAGAGAACAACTGCTATAGTTTTATTTGACTTTTTTTGTTTGAGCTCTATTATTTTAACTGTGTCTATTTGATAATCTGGATGACTCAATCAATACAATTCTTGAATTAGTTATGTCCCTGTTAGGCCAGGGGCAGTTATTTTCCCACGTTAGCAAGAGCTCAAAAATGGTTGTCTTGGTTGAGGACTGCAGTCAGCCCGATGAGGCAGCACTTCTGCTCATGTGCTCTCCTGAGTTTTTCTGTGAAGCCACACAGGAATAGAACTTCTTTTCCTTCTCAGAAGAAAAAACCTGGCCAGCATCTCTGTGGCTGAAACTAGTCAATGGGTCCCTCTTGCCCACAGGCTATTTTTCCTTCCTACAGTTATTTAGCCATAGGAAAAGATGATTGGGTCCCTCCAAGTCAGGTCAGACTACAGCCCTGAATAATGGTGTCCTGGGAAACCTCTCTTGTTCCAGGTGTATTAATAATGGTTTTAGGCACATGTGTTTACAAACTAGGGTGAGTATGCTGTCTTTGTTTTTAGACATCTCCTTGCTGGGCTTGGAAATTCAGAGTGATTTATCCTTGAATAGTCTCACTAGGAGTCACTAAGGAGCATGTTACTTTGATGTGTGAGTTCTGCTCTTCTATATTTTTATATACACCTTTAATTTCTAGATGCTATATTTCCATATCTAAAGAACTGGGCATTTGAATACAGCATTCACTATCAAGAATACTTTTTATTTACATGAAGTAGACCTCACATGTGGTCAGCTTTCCTGAAATATATGTCTGGAAAAACTTACTGGTTTTTGTAGGATTTAAAAGTGCATTCACATTTGAAGGTTTGACCCTGCCTTCATTTAATCAATTAATGGTATCAATTAAAAATATCACTCTCTCAATCTTTGTACCATCCATGCTAAAGCAGAAATGTTTCTTTAAATAGCACATGATAAAAGGAAAACAATAAAATCAGAATTCATAAACTTTCAGAAAGTACATAATTTAATTTAATTTGACTTAATTATCTCTAAAGAAAATTGTAGTAATTTTACAGCATTATCCATGGCTTTTGCTTGTGTTGTGGCTAAACATGGCTGTGATATAAATTATCTCTCTTTTAATTTAGAAGAGCATTAGACTGTTCTGCAAAGGAGACAGGTACAGTTAGGGAGAGGACATATTTTATTGACTCAAATGTGTATTTTTAAAGAACTCAACTGAGAATTGTAAGGCTTCTTCAGCAAAATATCAGGCAAGCGGGGGGAAAAAAGTCTTAGACAACATATTAAAAGAAAAACCTCCTAAAGTAATATTTTATAAGGAAGATAAGTTCAAAGACAACACTGGGTTCCAAGACAAGATTGGAAGTCTTGGATTTACTTCTTCTTCCTAATGGGGGGCTCTTTGTGTAGTTTAGTTGTTCAGCTTCTGTTTACATTAGCATGACCATACAATTTGATCTACCAGTATAAGAACCTTAAAATAGGCCAAAATATAATTAACTTCTCTTTAAGGCCACTTTTCCTGTTGAATGTCATAAGAAGGGCCTTATTATAGCTGAAAATCAGATCTCTTTGCTTCTATTTTTCCATTTCAAGAATAAATGGAATGGAAAATAAGCAGAGATGCGGCTTTGGAAAATCAATTCTTTGGATCACCTCAGCAAAAATTTGTTTGATTTTTCACAGAGGAAACTTGTGAAATACTGAGAATATTGCAGGTGATATGTTTATAGTTTCTTCAGTCAATTTATCATTTACTTTTGGTGAGGTTTTTGTTGTACTTTTTGGAGGCTGGGTATTGCAGAATTTTTAGGCCAGGTAGTCAAAGGTAATTCCTTAGCATTTCTGAGATTGGTTCAGGAAAAATAAATTGCTTGCTAGTGGGAAAATGAAATAATTGGCAGCATCAATATTTAGATTTTGCTTTATTTGTTTCCAATTCATTGACATACTTAAAATATCAATAAATTGGTTTATTTGTGAATCTTTGGTTGTGTTTTTGATGCTGGTTTGTGTTTTTTTCTCTTGGACCAGAAGAATCCACTGTTTTCTAGTGCTCTTCTCTTTCATTTTGCTAATAAAAATTCCTACCTTTTGTAGATGGCTACAATTTTCTTTCCTCTTACTGCAATTCCCAATTGCCTAAAACTCAACCATCAATTCTCTTAACAGAAATGCTCAGGAAACTCAACAGAATACAAGAAACCTTACCTTGTTTTTCTTTATATCCCTTATTCCAAACCCAGTAATATCTAACTTTAGGGGAAGGTAAGGTGCAATCCATTGGTGAGGAAGTTCTGTGCTCAGCTCTGGGCCCCAGCATAAGAACCTGGACCTGTTGGAGTGAGTCCAGGGGAGAACCATGAGATGACTGGAGAGCTGGAGCACCTCTCCTGTGAAGACAGACTGAGAGAGTTGGGGTTGTTCAATCTGGCAAACAGAAGGCTGCAGGGAAACCTTGCAGTGCCTTCCAGTACCTAAAGGGGACCTGCAAGAAATCTGGAAAGGGACTTTTTACAAGGGCATGGAGTGACAAGGTAATGCTTTAAACTGAAATAGAGATTAGGTATTTAGAGGAAATTAATTATTGTGAGGGTGGTGAGGCACTGAAACAGGTACCCAAATAGGTTATAGATGCTTCATCTCTGAAACTGTTCAAGGTCAGGTTGAATGGGCCCCTCTGCAACCTAATCTATGGGGTGGCATCCCTGCTGTTGAAGGAGGTAGGGTTTGATCTGGGTGATCTTTAAAATCCTTTCCAACCCAAACCGTTCTGTGATTTAAAACACTACATTAAAAGGAGTAGATGGAAGAGAGAGAAAAAAAATCACAGATAGTTTTGGCCATGGTTTTGCCTGCTTTGGTATTAAATGAAGAATTGTAGTGGATATTAAAAGTCTTATAGACTTACATTTTCCCAGCATGAGTTATTGAAAAATAATACAACCTTCAATAAAAGTGCTACTTTTGAAGTTATTGAAAAATAATACAACTTTCAATAAAAGTGCTACTTTTTTATTATAACCTTAATGCCCACCTTCATCCTGGCTTTTATTGTAAATTTTAAGGAATAAAATGCCAAGCACATTCTTCAGTTAGTAACAACTGATTCCTTGATGAGAAAATTCTTCTTGGTGTTTAAAGCATCTGACAAAAATGTTCACCCTTTGCTCTCTGTTGCTAATACACTGTTATTGGGTGTGTGCATGTGTGTAGGCACCTGTCTGTCTATCCAGACACAGATTATAGTGTATACCTTGGCATTTAAAATTTTATCAGTCTATGTGTTTCACATGAAATACAAGAAATTACATGCCTCAGAAAACTTCATAGAGAAGAGGTATTTGACATAAGACTGTTGTGACTCTTTGAGCATATCCAACAATTGACTACACCACTCAATTTTCTTCTCAGATATTAGTGTTACATTTGATATATTCCACACCATACCCATTCCTTTGACATCTGTAGAAATTATAAGTGTAAATTCCGTGAGAGCAAATTTAAGTCTGTGCAACTTGCAGTTAAAGATATAGCTTGGAACAGAATTTAACACACAAACCAAGCAGTAGGTTGTATTACTTATGCCATTTACCTATTATTTTCCTACTCTACTGAGGCAAATAAGTGCCTTTTTAAAGTCAGAAAATCACCCTTCTTCAGGTTTATTCTTCTTTAAATTTTATGCCTTTTGTTTGTTTTTTTTTTTCTTTTTTTATTTTCCCACTGTTATACCCTAGGTCCTAGTATTTTAATCTAATATTTTCTAAGGCAATTTAGGATTTCTAGTAACTATAGAGATGATATACTCCATATACCTAACAGTATGAGCCTGATTTTCAGTTACAGTATGGTCTGTAGGCAGCTGAAGGTAGGGGAACTCAGCCTGCTCATTTACCTGGACTCTGGATTAAGACCTTAACTTTTTTTTTACAAGAAAGGAGATAAATAAGATTGCTGGCAAAACTCCTTCAACAATTTGTCATTAATTTGTAGCTGGAGGCCATAACTTCCCAGCTATATTCACACAGACAAATTGAAAGGTCAGCATTTGAGAAAAGAGTTTTACCAGCAATTGCTTCACTGTGAGGTCTGTGACAGGAGTTATTTCCTGTTCCAAATGTATGCAAATGCCAAGTTTCCCAGGAAAAAGGTAATAACTAGTGAACACTGAATGTTTACAGGGAACTACTGTGTCTCTTGTCCCCTTATTAAAATCAATTTTGTTCAAGCAAAATCTTTCTTATCCAAGGGAGGCTAATTATAAATATATCAACAAATACTTTAACATATGTTTAACTGCTTAGAAAATGTCTCTCTTCAGCTAAAGTGAGAGAATTACATAGTGTTGTTAAAATGAAACATGCATGTATATCTCCTGAAAGATTCAGGAAAATCTGGAGCACAATAGACCTGATTACGTTTTGGTTGACCAAGAACTGTGTGCCCTTGGATAGCTTAAGAAATCCTCTTTTTTAGAATTTGTTTTTTAAAGGAAAAAGACCCAAACAACCAAAACAGATTTCCAACTGACTTGTAGGTTTCCCTCTTTTCTACTCATTCTTCCCGCCTCTATAATAAAAAAAAAAAAAAAAATTAAAAAAAAAATCAGAGGATTAAATGGGTGGTTTTGGTTTGCTTTTTTGTTTGTTTGTTTGTTTGGGTTTTTTTGTAATTTGATTGGAATACAGGTTTCTGTTCACATGCTTGCAAATTAAAACACGATAGTTATCACCATCAGCTAAATGTGACAACAAGATTTTAGCCAATTTTTACGACCCTTTTTGATGAGCTGATTGTCCAATGCCACCATTACAATATGGTTTTCCTAAAAGCCCAGCAGAAGTGTGTGTGAGAGATAAAACCTTTGGCTGCTGCAGTGAGACTCTGGTGAGTATCTTGTTACAAGAATAGCTACTGAAACTCTTGTTCTAGTTTTGACACATGCATCTCTCTCCTGCATCTTATCCCATAAATGGTCCAGCTGTCCCTGTCTCAGTCCCCTGATAACCTCAAAGTTTAAATGAACACAGAAGATGCACATGGAACAGAGAACATGGGCAGTGTATTCTCATAAAGTGACAAGAAAACTGAGTAAATGAAAGAGTTATTTTCTTAACCACACCTTCTCATGACACGCAGCTGGCAACTCTGAGGCAGTATGTGCCTCATATGATGGCAGTGAACATCTTTTTTTATGGATGTACAGAGCAGGACAACTCAAATACAGAAAAGAGAGCTCACAGAAGTATTGTCACTATGCTGATTGTCCCTCTAAGAAGAAGGACAACACAATCCAAGTGAAGTTCAGGAGCCTCGTCAAGTTAGTAACTAAAGGAAAAGTTAACAAGCCTCAGGGGAATAGATAATTTCAATTATGACCATACGAACTGCAGAAGGCCCTGAAAAATATACTCTAAATATATTCTTAAAATATTCTAATATTTTAAAATGCAAGAGATACAGAACTTGGGATAAATTTTGGAAGCTTTCCATTCACACAGAAAATGATGTCTATGAGGTTTGAAAGTTAAATTGAAAGACCATGTCAAAAAAAAATTATGGTGACAGAGGGGGACCCTGGACAGAGGGAGCAGCAAAGAAACCAGATATTTTTCTGAACAGCACACAAGTTGCCTAACATCATAAAATGAAACTAACTTAATTTATCAACAGTGATTCTTTTCAATATTTTTTCCTGCTTTTCCTTTCATGCAGGATTAAGAACTGGGTAAAAAAGAAGATGTGTATGTTAGAAAGACATATAATGAACAAATATTCTTTCTGTCAATTCTGCAAAATGTCATGAATTAAGGGATATAAAATCATCACAGAACTAAATAATTTCCTGCCACTTTTGCACAGACTGCATTGTTGACTCTAAAAAACTACCAACAACAACAAAAAAAATCTCTATTGCAATTAAACATCAAAGTGATGAAGAATGTAGAGATCACTTACATCAGCAAATTCTAGATGCTATTGTTTTATTCTAGTCAAATTTTGTACTTTGAGGAAACTTACTTGGGCAAATCTCCATTTACCACTATGTTGGGTTTAGAATTAAACAAAATTAAACAAAAGGAAAATAAGAGTTTATCTGAACTGACTCTTTCATCGGATTTTTTTTCCCTTCTGGTTCTTCCAGGCACATTACCACCTTTTACTTAAAGAAACTGTTGCTCTGAGCTAAACCACCTATTTCACAGATTAGTGTGTAGATACAAGCTGTATAATCAGGAAGGACTTAATAAACAGAAAAGGAAGTGGAAAGTCAGTTCTATTTTGCAACCAGATTTTTAACATACAGGAAATGTAAAAGATCCATCACATGTTTCAATGATGAATTTCCTTCCCTAATAGCACTGATGGCCAGAGATTTCATTCTGCATAGGAAATGAGGAATTGCTCACTTCTTCCTTGCTTACCTAGGATTACACAGAATTCCCTGAAATATAAATATTGAATATAAATATTGAAATATCTAAATTCATAAGGGCCTATGATTGCCTCTAGCTTCTAAGAAGATATGTGTCATAGGAGACTCCCATTCCTTTTTACATGGATGAAGGCCAGCAGCAGTCCTGCCCTGTGAAATGTTCTGGAACACTTCACACTTGTATCAATTGACATTAATCCTCTGTTTGTACAAGAAATATCACAACCATGTGGGAAGCATTTATTGGCCCAAGCAGCAAAAGAATTTGAAATACCATACCCAGTTTGTCAGTGACTGATAAGATTTATGTTAGTGGGAGGAAAAATAGGCATTAAATCAAGAGATATTTATGCAAACTTCATTTGACTGTATATTTGGCCTTGTTATGAAGTTATTTATAGGAATAATTTACTTAACCAGTGCTTCTGTGTCTGGCTCCTCTTTCAAGAATTCATCAAAAATTCATCATCTGGTCTGTTCAATAATATATACTTTAAAATGGAAAGCAACAAACTATAAATGACATAGGAGGAAAGAAGAAAGAAAACACATGCTGCTATATATTCATTTTTAATGGATATGAATCACAGAAGTGAGTGCAGGTAAAATAATTGGGAATATTGATTTGCAAGACAGTAACAGAGTTAAAACATGTTTCTGTTTTATAATTTCTGAATTTCTCCATTACTGAAGTTTAAAGGAGGAAGCTACTTCTACTACGCTCATCAGGAATCTTAACTCCAGATCATTCTGCCACACAAATTGTACTGCATGGCACAGGTCCCTGTTTGGTATAAATGGCTCTGATGTGTGTGTCCATAAAAACTCATGGGGAGTTTTGGACCCTTGAAAGTCATTGCTTCTGAACTGGTAGCAACAGCTTTGCTGCAAGGTCCAGTCCTGCATTTCCAACTTGGTCCTAGGGAACATCACAGGAATGCTGACAGTACTTGGATATTCTTTTTAGTGTTGATCTTTGTATACTCTCACTACCTGAAAGAAAAATCTTCACTGAAACCAGCACAAATGCTTCTGTGAGCAGTGAATGGGGTGGCTTGCCAGACTTTTAGTTTTTGGGTATGTATCTAGCAAGTATTGAGTAAGAGGATACAGCACCAGACTAATGGGGAAATGGGATTTGGAAAAAGCCTTCTTGCATAACCTTTGATTCATCTTACAATAAAACCGTGTTCATGTCATTGTTAGTGACTAGAAGATGTGTGTAATCCCTGTGGGATTTATCTGTTGGTGAGTCTTAATCACTTCTCCCTGCAGGCTGGTGAAGGGCTCATGTCAGCAGTCAGAGTACAGACAGTGATGCTCAAACAAAAAACTTCTCCTTAAAACCTGGCTGGTAAGAGTTCTTATTTTGATTCCAGTTACTGTCAAAAGAACTGCAAAAATCCCCAGGCATTTCTCGAAGTAATGAAGTGGAAGATTTCTCCCAGAGGAAGATGGACAAAGTTAGAGAGACACATATTACCTTGTATTAGCAGAGCCAGAGTCTCAGGAGAGCCCTATGCAGAGCTTTCCAACGAGCCTCTGAAACTACAGCAAGTAATTGCATGTCAGAGAGCCTTATAAAATGGTGAGATGTACAGAAAGGCTCTTTGTAAAGATAATCAGCATTTTTATGCTTGGAAGAAATTAGGTTATTCTACTTTATGGATCCCTGATGAAAAGATTTGCAAACGCCATGCACAAACATTTCTCAAAACATGCAAGTTCAGTTGTGATGTAGAATTGAGAGCCACATTTTCTGTAAAGTATTTGTCTAAGCTACTTCAGAAGCTTAAAAGTGAGCTGAGATTTCTCTTGGTGAAATCCAGGTATAGTTGTCCTCCTTGCTGTTCTGTACCAATGTAAAGATGTGAGCCCCATGGCCTGAGGAGCTCTAAGCTCACTAATGTCAGCCTGGACCTCTTCTGCTTTGGTTTCCTTCTTGCTTCAAGTCCAAGCCAGTATGTCTGCTGTTTCAAAGCCATGCCTTATATTTATTCCAAATGGAAGAACTTACCACTTTTAAGTGATAAGTTTTAACTTTTACCTCTTCTCTCAAATTTATCTGAGGTGGGCACAGGCTCTGAGGAGCTATGAAACCTCCCTTTGGCCAATCAAACAAATAGGTATGATGATTTCATCTGCATTTCTGAGTTATAAATTAGGTAAATGGATATGCTTTTCCATGGACAATTTTGAGTTTAGCATGGTCTGTTGACACAAAAGTTTGGGATTTACTGAATTAGAGAACAGAAATAATTAGAATAGAAATAATCAGAACTGAAATGAGAAGTGCCATCCTGCTGGAGCTCAGCACAAAACTTGAATATGGCTTTTTCTATAGTCTCTTTTATATGCAGGTGCAAAGGTGAACTAGTTTAACTTGTTTATAGAACTGGAGTACAGCAAGGAGAGAGTTAATAGTAGAATCAAATATTTCAAGTTATTAGGTGATAAAGACGATAAATTATGCATTTTAGATAGCTAAATATACCTATATTGTGACATATTCTTGATGGAAAGACAGTCCCCAATGAATTGTTTCTCCCCAGAATTAAAAAGTGAGCTATTAGACTGACTTTGGGATAAGTTATAAATACAATGCTAAACAAGACTTCTTACCAGGATTTTAAGATTGGGCTCAGGAGTGTGTGGGGGGTTTTATCATCTGTAGTATTTCTGGGCTGTTTGTTTTGTGTTCATTCTCCTCCAGGATCTTCTCTTTAAGTTCTGGGGAAGTATTCATAGCAGTTTCAAAGTTCAGACAAAGAAGAGTTTGTTCCTCAAAGGAAAATCATCCTTTTTGTTATGGAGACAAAAAATGTACATCAGGGTTCCTAACACTTTGGTACTTCATGTTTCTCCTTCCACATGCCCTTTCTTGGGGTAGATTTTGGTAAGTAGCAACAGTAATGAAAAAGAGTCCATCAGATTCTTAATTTGGTTGCTATGTGAATTCGTCATTTTCTCATCTAAAATAATGAATCTTCTGTCTTCCCAGGACACCTGAAAATAACAATCTTTGTCAATTATTATTGCTATCTTATTGTATTGTTACCTTATTGTTGTTGCAATCTTACATGCTCTTTTTCGTTGACTTTTTATTTGTAGTGGTTACCCACAATGAAAGATTTGCAATTAAACAAAACCAAATGAGTCAGTGCCTTCAGAAGAAAATGTAGCTGATAGCATGCTTCTTATTTATGTGAGAAGTATTTTTATTAGAATTAGATTGCAGATTCCTCCTCTTCCCCATTCTCTTTAACCAATCAGAATAATTATGGGTGAATACAAGACAAAATATTTCTTTATCTTCCCTTGTAAGATAATTGTTCATAATGGTAAAAACGGGTGATTTGCATGTTTGCATAATGAAATGCAAATGAAGGCAGACAGTGCAGGGAGAGCAATGAGAGCAGGCACAGGGCTCCACAGGCACATTAGGGTGGCTGGTGGACTTGCTAAAGTCAGAAACCAGTGTACCAATGCACGAGTTGAATTCCAGCTCTGCTACAGTGATTATGTTTACATTTTAAGAGGCATTTAATAGAGTATAAATGTGAAAATGCCTGCATACTGGCTCTCCACAATTAATTATAGGGTGCACAAAAATCCCTTTGTTTGGCTTTGTGTATTTCATCAGAATAATTAATGGGCCTGACAATTTAATTCTGTGTAATCATATTCTTATAAGCAACTTTACAACTCCTAATTTATCAAATTCTGCAGGAGAAGCAGAAATGTTGCAAAAATAGGCACAAAAGAAAACCTGGGTTCCACTGGGTGCTGAGGTACCTGAAATTTCAAGGAAAGAATAAAAGCCATTATGCATAAGTATGAAAACTAGACTGTTTAAAGCAAAGATTTTGTGCTGCATATGTCTAGGAAGTCTAGGAAGTAGATTGGATCCTTCCTATGGTTCAGATTACTGGTGAGCAAAATCCATGAGGAATAACAGGAGTTAGGGGATGTAATGGGATGATGTGGCTGATATGAGCCCCCAGAAAAGTCTCTTTTTGAAGCCACCATTGTTCTTCCTGATGGCACTTTTTCAGTTGAAAGGCCAAACATTGGCCAAATACAAAGTCTAGAGTCTGTCTAACCATCATCCAGATCCAGTTTTCTAAAATACCCTCAAATAATTACAGTTGCTGCTATACTTTTATAAAAACTAAATTAAGCACGTTGAAGTTTAATGATTAATGAAAGAACAGTGGGTCATGTAGCCTAAAGAGGACTGATTAATGATAATTTATTATATCAGGGTGTTAAAAAGCTGCTTTGTATTTTACCTGATTATCCATAAACACAAGTGCTGTATCACATTTGGTACAAGAGTTGTTCTTACCATATGGCACCCTAATGCCATGCATTTCCTTTGAGGGTACAGCATTAATATTCAAGCCCCAAAATTTATGAGTTATCTGTAATTTATTTTAATTCTTACCAAAATTATCTATAGTATTCAGTCATCTTCCAAGGGATCAGGCGTTAGGCGTGCAGAGTTCACACAAGAGATCTGGTCTGCAAGTATTTCCAACCTTATCAGGAGATGAAAAGCCACAGAATCATAGAATACCCTGAGCTGGAAGGAACCCACAAGAATCATCAAGTCCAACTCTTTAAGCCTGCACAGAGCATCCCAAGAGTCACACCATGCTCCTGAGAGCATTGCACAAACATTTAAACTCTGACAGGCTGGTGCTGTGACCACTTCCCTGGGGACCCTTTTCCTAATACTTTACCTAAATCTCACCTGACACAGCTTTGGGCCTCTCCCAAGGCCATTTATTTCTACTCAGGTCTGGTGTCTCTGCCAGTTGTTAGTAGTGACTCTCAAGTGGAAGACTCTGTGGCATTTCAGATTTGAGGAAGATGTCACAAGTTTCTGACAGCATTGTTTGTTTGGAGAAACAGTTCCTATGACACCCTGGGGCAACCTATTGTGACTCACTGCTGTTTGCAAGTGCTGGGTTTTTGGGGGGTATTTTTTGGTTTTTGGTTTTTTGATTGTTTTTTGCTTTTGGTTTGGTTTTTTGTTTTGTTTTTTTGGTATTGTTGGGGGTTTTGGGGTCTTTTTTTTCTGTTTGGTTTTGCTTTTTTTTTTTGTTTTTTTTTGTTTTGTTCTGTTTGGTTCTGTTTTCAAAGAAGCATAACATCAATTTCATGCTTCCAGGACATTAAATCATACCAAAAAGTCTTTGTCTTGCCTTTTAAGTCTTTTTATTCACTCTTGTCCTTACTAACCAGGAGTGCAAATATTTTAACAGACAGAGGTTTTCTTTTCAAATTTCTTTTAACCAAAAGCAATAAATGCTATTTTGTAATAAAAACATGCTAAATACAGATTATAATCTGACTCTGCACTCTTTCTATTTAAGATTTCTATTCTTTTGCCATTTTCATTCTCTGCCAGAGCATTGCCTACACATCATAGAGGGTATACTTATTCAAGCTATGCTTTTTTTGCATTGACATTCTAGGACACAGTCTATCCACTTGGTGAATGTTAATGCATACCTGGACTTCACCCAGAGATGAGCTAAACAGCTCCTTTTCTGAAGAAACCTGACAAAGAAGTTACTGCTTCTTGAAGTTCCATCTCTCTGTATTTTATGTCAGTACCAGAACTCTCAGGTTTGTGTGGACTCCAGTGATTTCATGCTTTTCTCCTGATTTATCCTCTCCACAGATCCTTATTTCACTGCACAAGTTATTTAGTTATTTATTAGGGACAGTGCTCAAACTGATATATTCTTGCACTAGGTCTGTACGTGTAGCCTTGCTGCAGAAAGATTTACTATTGGGCTTTGAGGGCACAGCTAACAAGGCAGGTACAGGCTGGTTTCCAGGAACCAGAACATCACTCTGGATCAAATTTCAAAAGCTGAAAAGTATGAATTCTAGGACAAAAGCTCTTATTCAGAGGCAGGTGTAGATAACTTCCAGAATCTGAGACATCTTTGAGATGATAATCCTTAAGCATCTGGCTGTTCTTGTCCTTCTTCAAAATAAATACAGGATTTCTGCTCCATCAGTGGCTGTCACAAGTGTCAGAGCACTAAGCACACTTGCCTCCCCCTGGGTTTGGCTGCCTGCACTTGGCATGCACAGAGGTAAAGGTGCCAGTGTCAAGCCTTGAACACTTGGAGAATGTTCTGCCAAGAACCTTGTGAGAGCTTTTTCTCCCTGTTTTCTCCCCCCAGCCCACTTTGTTCAGAGACTGCTCTTGAGCTATGGTACAGCCTTCTCTGTGGATGTTCTTTTATCTCTCCTGCTCTGATCCTCTTTTGTGGTTTAACCCCAGCTGGCAATTAACACCATGCAGCTTCTTGCTCTCTTCCCCATCCAATGGGATGGTGAAGAGAACCAGAAGGATAAAAGTAAGATCACTTGTGGGTTGAAATAAAGACAGTTTAATAGGCAAAGCAAAGGATGGAATTACTTCACTGCTTCCCATGGGGAGATATTCTGCCAATCTTAGAGAAGCAAGTCTCCATCACATATAATGGCTACTGGGGAAAACAAACTCTCTATCAGTACAAATCTTCCCCCTATCTTCTTCTTCCCCCAGATTTATTTGAGGAGCATAACACCATCTGGTATGGAATATTCCTTTGGTCAGTTGGAGTCAGCTGTCCCAGCTGTCCCCTAATAACTACTATGAAGGAAATAAACTATACCCCAGTCAAAACCAGCACAACACCATGATTCACTGATGACTTTCTGGCTTGTCCTCAGACCTGCCTCATCCCTGTGCACTAGATGGATGATGGCTGGACTGTTGAATGATCTTGCCTATCATCTGAGACCTGCTCTCTATGCTCAGGCACTGTAGGCTTGTCCCTCAAACCCTGCTCCCTCTGGCTGTGGAGCAGTACCTGCCCTTGCTGCCCCTTGGCTGTTAGAAAGAAAAACTGTCCATGTGCACCCAGAGAGGAACACCTGGGTTTTGAAAGCCCAGACATCATTTATTAGCCTTTGCTGCATTTAGTCTCTGTCAGTCATTTCCAATGAGTGGCAGAGACCTGTAAGGTCAGGATTTCCCATTCATATAACTGAGTGTTTCCTGTAGCATGTAGCATATGGGAATCTACACCATTTTTATACAGAAGCAGACTGTCTGAAAGTCATGCAGGTGTTATTCATGAGTAGCATGAAAAGATAGATCAGTAAAATGGCATCATCTGCCTTCTCCATGACAAATCCAACAGCAGATTTGTAACTCCAGGCTGTTCTATAGTGGTAAGGGACCCAGGCTCCATGCTGGCACTGCTCCTGCCCTGGAGAGTGAAGCTGGGGGGGTGTGGTGTGAGCTCACACTGTAGCACAGATACCAGTTTCTCACCAGGACCTCTAATGAAGATTTTTCTTTTTTTTATCTTGAAGCTCATTTTTTCTTGCTAAACATCCCATGTCAGGGGGGTTGGTGTCAGATGATCTGGAAGGTCCCTTCCAGCCCACACATTCGATGATTCCATGACCAGCCTCAGTGACTAATAATTGGACTGGAAGAGACTAATTCTTACTACAGGTTTAAGACATAAGGAGAAGACTGTGGTGGAAAACTGAGATTTTAAAAATCAATTTATTACTGCCTACATTCTAAAAATGTGCGGCTTCTGATTGTCATTCCTTATGCATAAGGAAAGTTGTTACTTCCTCAATCCTCACACGAGAGCACTCACACAGACACTCTGCCACCCTGCCCCAATTCTTCAGGGAAATCTACAATTAAAATTGTGCCTGTGAGGAGTTGGACTAGAAAGAAAAAGAAGAAATATATTGTGTAGAGGTCCCTGTCACATACTCCTTTAAAAATCTACTATTTATTATAATCAATTTAACTTTCTGGAGGAGGGGGGTTGGCTCCATTAGCAAAGAAAATAAAAAAGTTGTCAGCATTAAATTTAGTTCCTGGGGTGGCATCACACGTCTATTCATCCCACAACATAAATATCATTCCCAAATCATAGTTATCCTTCCTAGACTGTGTAGATATAATGAAATGTTTTCTGCCATCATCAGAACCTCTTGCTCCTTTCATAGCAGGAGCTGTACGTTCTAAAATGGATAATTTCTAGGAAAATGCTACAGCCTGTTATGGTTTGGAAGAATTAATGTGTACTGTCTTTTTGTTGTTGTTGTTGTTTTAGTTGGGCTTTTTTCTTTTTTTGGGTAATGTCTGCAACTTAGAGGACAATGGCTCAGAGAATGAGGATTGGAAAAACATGCTGTGGGAACAGTTGGCACCAAAAAAAGGCACAATCAGTGAAGTAGGGAGCTAACATCACAGCTGATTGTATCAAGAGCTGATGATAGACCTCAGTTCATCACATATTGCTGGAGTTCTGTAATTACACAAAATAGTTGAGCACCAGTAGCATTGACCTAGGTCAGAAAATACTATTTCTTGTTCTCCTTGCTCATATGTCAAATTTACTTCAAAACATTAAAACACTTTTTAAAGACTAGCAAAGACTTTGGAGAAGCCTTATAATGGTTTTGACTAGTTAAATATGAAAACACATTTAATCAAAGTGCTGTCTCAGGTAGACAAGATCTGCAGCCAGCAGGAGGACACAATATGTTCAGTTTCCATGGAAATTTACTCAAAGGAAAAGGAAAGGTAAGCACTTCATCTATAGTTGAGTTAGTAAAATATTCTTTAAAACATTGTAAAATCAACTAGTCTGCTATAAAAAAAAATCAATTAAATGCAATAGAAATTTTCTAACTCTACACCTGTAAAAATAAGCAACATAAATTTCTAGAGGCAAAAGTAGCAAGGGGAGGGTTCAAAACTATACCTGTTAATAAGTTTGCTTAGTAACAGGCACAGTCTGCTGAATGAACCAAAGCTGTCTTTACCAAAGTACTATTTTTAGAATGATCACCGCATTCTACAAGCTCTCTATGACTTCACTGGATAAATCAAAACATTACCTGGCCTGAAAAGAGTAAAAAATAATGATGATTTTTATGACTACACCTAACAGTATAATTGAGTGGTTTATGATGTTTTTTATTGATCATCATTTTATACTAGTGTTATTTGGGTTTGTTAAAAAATTCAGGAGTCATTAGTTTGAGAGCAGAAACAAGTGATTTTTAGTAAAGGACACAATTGCTGCTTGAATATATTAACAAAAGGGGACTTTTATTATTTTATTGTAATCAGCAATATATGTGTATGGTTTTATACAATATTCAGTATTTTGTGTTTGTGTCAGTATTCAGACTATTTATTTGGGGTTTTTTGTTGCCTGTCTGGAGTCTGAAATACCCTAAGGGAGTCAGAATGAAGTCTTTTACAAACAAGGTCTACATCAGCTTGGCTATTGGTCAGCATCAGTCAGAAATCTAAATACCTTCTTAGTAAATTAAACAGCATTAATCCAAATGCAAATGCTAAATTCCACAAGCAAAAGCTGTAAGAGGTGATTAATAAAACTCAGTTTAATTTCAGTGAATCACAGTCCTTCTGAAGTCACCTCTGCTGCCTGCTGGCTGTGCATTAAATTGCACATCTGATAGAAATCAGCCAGGGTCTTTTGTGACATTGACATATTTTAAGGGTAAATTCTTCTCATTGATATCTTGTTGAATAAAGGACTTATGAAATTTTGACCCTTGGCTCAAGCCTTTGTGAAGCAGACAGGCAATTCCTGGTGACCTAAGTCCATGGCAGTACAAGCAGTACTGGTATAAGCCTTCCCCCAAAGTTTCTTTCATAACTGAAGCAAATAAATCATTTATGCTCTCTTTTCATTTCAACCTACTGATTTCCAGAAAGGCTCACATGTGACAAACATCATAATTTCAGCTGTAAATGTTAACTCTTACTATTTTGTCAGCTAGAGGTTTGTTTGCCATTTTCTATCATATAAATGATGAGTCTTTCATATGGGGAAATGCTAACATAAACCCATAGTAAATAATTAGATCAATAATGTTCTAGCAGAGATATTGCCATTTAAATTAGCTACACTGGAAGTATACAAGGTAATGAGATTTATGTATTAATTATGTTTTGCTTTTAGGGCCTGATCCAGATTCTACTGAAGTTAATGCACATTTTATCATGCCAAGAGCAGTTGACTTAAGCCTTTAGGGGTGAACTTATTAAAAAATAATAAAAATAATAATAAAAAATTAAAGCATCATCTTGCTTTTGTATTAAAGTAGTATCATATTAAAGAGATAATTAGGCTTGATGAAACATTATGAGTTTGGCAGTCAAATGGAAGAACCATTTCAGAATAAGAATTCTACTTAAAAGATACACAAGATCATTGTTAGTCAAAGTAAAATAGTACTAGGTCAAAAGGAAGAGTAGAGAATTTGGCTGACAATTCTTTTTTACCTTTTGGAAGGCACTGGGACTTGTGCTAAAACAGGTCTCTGTCTACTTGAAAAATACTTTCATGCAAACCTTTATAGTTTCACTTTGTGACTGGACCTTTTCTTTTAGTCATACAGCAATTACAATATTAAGTAGATACAATAATGAATATCACATTGCTAGCTTGTGTACCACATAGCAGCCTTGTGAATCTGTGAAAGCATAGAGCATCCCCCATACAATGACAAAAAAAAGCAGCATTTTATTTCATATATTTCCCAATACTGAAATAAACTGCTGTGCAATTGTATGGCATTTGGCAAGCAAGAAACACAGCCCCTACAATGCTGAGCCTATCTTAGTTATGATGCTCCTATTTTAGATCATCCAGAATGTGTGTGTCATATTTATTTCTGAAATGCTTCCTCTGAAGGACTAAACTGCTATTTTAATTACCTTATGCAAATTCCCCCCCAGTCAAAAACAAAAACAAACTAACCTCTCAGATGCAGATAATGAGAACAAATCAATAATATCATTGTAAAACAGTACTACCTTTGGGAGACAGCTGCACAAGTAAATAGGTCCATTTGTTTTGAAATCCTTCCTGAACATCATGACTCATCTTCTGGTTCTATTTTGGGCTCTGTCGTGTATGTGTGTGTGTGTGTGTGGCTGAGGTCACACAAGCCCAGTAATCCAAGCAACTGAGCAGTGTGTGTTGTCAAAAAGAATAATTTATTACGTGGATTTGCTGTATAGAAATGTCTTTTCATGCTCTGCCTGTTCATAAAAAGATATGAGCAATAATCTACCTTGTCTGCAATGACTTAAATCTTCTTACTCAGAATTGGAACGAGCTTCAAATTCCTTCTCTAGGTAACATCAAATCTAACCCTTTATTTTCAAGGAAATCAGGTAAAACCAGTTAAGATGTTTTTGGGTTTCATCTGGAAAGCAGTGTGGGAGGGGTCAGAGAAATAATATATATTTAAAATAGAAATAGATTGATAGGTTTAGGTAGCTTTCACTGTAATAATGCCCTCAGGAGACTAAAAGGGTCACTTTTTATGCATTCATCCTCTAATTAGGGAAAGTCAGTACGTGTGCAGTTGATGAAAAGCATGATCATGAGTGCTTTTTTAGTTTGAGTGTTAAATTTGAGGGCTGCAAAGAGTGCAGAACACTGATGTTCACTGGCTGGGACATCTGCGGGGAGATGTCAGGCTGGGGCTCGTCCAGGGCACTTGATGAGTCATGTGTGGCTGGCAGAGTGTGCTGCTCAGCAGGGCGAGCTAACCCCCCTGGCCAGAGCCTCCCCGCCTGGAGAGAGCAGATGTGTGGGAAAGGAGGGACAGGAGATGCCCACCATCCACACAGAAAATGCTGTGTTTTCTCCAGCTTTTGAGACTTTCATTTGCCCTTTTGAGAGCTGGGTATATTGGTGTACTTTTATACAAACCTCTGGATGAAATGGTGATAAGGGTCTTAAAGTCAGGGAGAAGAGTAAAGATCTGCTGGTTTCAGCACAGCTCTGTCAGTGTGCACTCACTGCTTCAAAGCAATCCTTGGTTTTAGACTTGACAGTTTTGGAATTCTAGGTTCAGTATTGTGTTACAAACATGAAGAAAATAAAGCCTGTGAGCCATACTATGCAGTAAAAATTCTGGGGCAGTTTGTGTCTTCCTCAGATCCTAACTTTCAAAGAAAACTGGGTTGGCAGTTTGGTTTGGGGGTTTTGCTGCTGCTGTTGATTACCTATTTAATTTTTGTCTTTTTATTTCATTCCTTTTCCACAGAACCCCAAATCATTTCACTGCATGGAGAACTACTACATTTTCTACCTTAATTAAGATGGGAATTAATGTTCTTTAAAACACTAAGATTTCAAGATCCATTAGGGGGTTTCACCAGACTCTGACAAAAAATCATCTCTAGGTCTAATTCTTTTGACTAGTGTCCTGGAAATCATATCCAATGGGAAGAAAGTCATATTATGGATAGAAACATCAGGCCCAGCACTCCATCTGCTCTCTGACCTGTTAGGCTCTCTCACCATTTCATCCAGGACTTGCTGTAATGGGCATCCTGACTGTACCACAGCAAACCTTTGGAAAAAACAGAAATGATTGGCAATCAACAGTAAAATAACCCATATAAGCTTTATGAAGAGTTTTGAACACAAGGGCATCTGGACAGCTTGGAGTCAGCAGATAATGCAGACAAAAAGGTATTTTTCAAACAATAGCATGAAGTTTCTTATGTTTCTTTTCTTCTTACTACATATAACTAGTATACTTTATGGTGGATGGCTTTAAAACACTGCGAAACCTTTTCAGACTAACTAATAAAGCAAGTGAAGAAACAGTGGTTGCATTTTTCTAATCAGTGGTCCAGAGAAGGAGTCTAACCATTTCTTGAAGGAAAGCTGATACTTGCAAAAAATTTATGCTCCACATAAACTCCCACCTCTGCCACATACAAGTGAATGTGTCGGTGCTGTGTCTTCCAAATTCTGCATGATTTCCTCATAAAAAACTGTTAAAAGAGACTCTAGTATCTTGAATAGTTCTGGTAAGAAACTTATCAAGGGGTCTAAACAGACAGTAAAGCCCAGTAAATTCTAATTAGAACAACATGTTATCAAACTAGAGGTATTAAACATGCCTGTGTTCATTCATCTGGAGCAAAGTGACCTCAGCAGCATTCTAAGAAGGGAAATGTGTGAAATATCCAGTTGATTATAGTTGTCTTCATTTTGTAGTACCGAGATTACATGATAATGGAACAAGGACATTTGTCTTACATTAAGTCAGCTGGATAACTCCTTTCACATGTAGGAGCTCATTGGCTTGTGGGTTAATTTGCTATGATTCTCTAAAATGCAGTCTTCACAGCAAAATGACTGGCTGGTATCAGTAAATTCTTCTTTAAAATAAAAAATTAGAAAGAATATACCTCTTCCAAGGCACCAAAAAAAAAAAAAAAAAAAAAAAAAAAAAAACAAAAAAACCCCAAAATTACCTTGCCTAAATTCCATGTTTACCAGGCCCAAGATGTACAGACTAACTTGTGTCTATGGCACAGATATAAAAAGCTCTAATGAGGCAAGCCATTAGGAGCTTTTGCTTTGGCATTTGATGAGGTTTTCTTTGAGTTCAGATCATAGTGCTTGCCTACAACATGGCAAAGCTCTGGCATTTTAATTAATGTAAATCATAGACAAGTTGCAACATATGACAACGAGTAATGGAAGTATAAACTGCTGTTGTTGGTTGTTGCCCTCTACTATGGAAATTTGGAAGCTACAGTACAAAGGAATCTGCTGAATTTTATAAGAAAGTGAAAAAGTAGAGATTATTTTGCAGAAATATTGGATGTCAGTTAATAAGTTCACTTTTCTCTCAAGGGAGAATAGATTTTTCTTCTGCAAAGATTTCTTTTATTTCCCCGCAGTGCTCACAACTATAAATTTCATGCAAGGGACTTGGTTGGAATTTACAAATGACTATAGCCTTTTATTGTGTTTTATGCACTTGTCAAACTAGAATGGCTACTGTAACTAAAGTAATATAGTAGTCATTTTCTACACTATTTGATTTAGGGAAATCTAATGTCTGATGAGAACTTATTACAGGATTGAGCATTAATATTATTTTCTTCTCTTTTCTGGTTTAGTATCTCCCTTCAAACACAAGGTTCATTGACATTCTCCCAGTCAAGCTCAAGGTTATTAATTACATGATCATTACTGCCTACCTTCAACTCACTTTTGGGGAATTTCCAGTCTCAGGCAGTTACAGTTTTTGAAAAGTCCTTCAACAATTTTAAAGTTTTTCAAAAATGTATAACACTTCTCCAGCAGTATCCAAAGCTCTGGGTGCTATTGAGAACCCTGTTGCTCCCACCTTGCCCCCCAACAGCACAGCTGTGCCTTTGTTCCATATCACTGATGGCAAGTGAAGTTTCCAAGTTTGCCGTGGGCCTCCACACCACTCTTACCCTTTTGATATGTGACTTTTGTTCCAATACACTTAAAGCCATTTCTTGAGATGGATTTGTGCTAAAAATAAGGACAATTGAACCCAAATGTGCCAGAACTCTATAGGTTTGATTTGCAGGGAACGTGCCTTTCTGCACTTCCGTGATTTTAAGATGAAGTCTCCTGACATTTGCTGTTTAAGTAAATGACCTGTCTCTTGAAGATTGGTGATTGTAAGACTGCCTACTTTCATTTAGGTGAAAGCTCTAGGCTTTTAACTGCATGGCAAAGTTTGGCAAGTTATTCTGAGTTCACTTTACATTTTCAGAAACAAAACCAGACACCTTCAAACTAAAAAGTAACTTAAGATTCAGGACTGTGCGGTTTTTTTTCTTAATGAGACTGATTTTTGTCTAGTGGAGTTTAGGACTCTTTAGAGGCTCTGGATTTCATATTTTCATTTTGCATTGGGGCACATTTTCTAAACACAGACCTTTTGCACTTGGGAAAAGAGCACATTACTGTCATTTTTGTGTCATTCTGTGGTAAGTGAAACAACAGTGGCGACTGTTGAAAATTTCTTTGAAGATCTCTTAGATCACTACTTCTTAATAAGACAGGCTGTAATTATAAGAGTTAGCATAAAATATGGATTAACCAGATAACCCAGGGATCCCTTTGTGAGCATCAATGACATTAGATATTTCAGAAACTGAATGAAATGAAAATGCGTTAAGTTTGTCAGATTAGCTCTTTGGTCTTGGCCAAAAATACCCAATCTATAAAAATGTACGTATTTTTAAGTATAAAAACCTAGGGTACAGATGTCTGACAGAATAAAAACCAGTAAGGTGTTGGAAGGAGAGGAAGTCTGAGAAAATCCAAGTAGCTGTCTTCAGCAGTATCAATATCAGAGAGTGGATTAACACAAAGTCAGTACTCTTGTTGCTGACACAAGGCAAAGAGAGATTGCCATGTTGCAATAAAATAAATTTCTGCTCCAAGGGATTTTTTAGCTGGAGATGTTTCACTACTTCACAGAAATAAAGCAGTGGGAAGTGCAAAATACCACACTATATAAACACTCTCCAACTATAGTAACTTTTGACAGACTCCCTGTAATAATTTTCTACAACTTCCCTTATCCTAATCACTAAACTTTGAATGCCACAAATAGGTGGGAGATGTCTCCTGGGTGGGGAAAGGGGCAGAAAGGACCCAACTTGATCTAAAAAGGTCAAAGAGGGAGAATTCCAAGTTTGGAGGGGAATTCTTCTATCAGAGTTGTAAACCAGAATGAAATTAGTATTGAAGAATGCCTGTGCATTTGACTCTGCAGGCTAACCCTTAGGGCACTTAATTGATAAAGACTTTGTTTAAGATGTATGGGTATATGTGAATGCATTATGCCACCCCTGAATTTTAAAAATAGTTGTTATATTTATAAACACCAAACCAGATAAAAGTAGGTTTTGCATTTTCATATCCGTTCTTTACCTCCTAGGTTACAAGGCTGGGATATTTAATCTCTGATATCATTTTAGCTCTCTAACCATGAAATTTTAGAATATAGCACAGATTTTTGGGGGGTTAGAAGTTTACATTTGAGTTAATATTCTTTCTTTGTCAAACCAACACTGAGGCTTTATCTCCTCCAGTGCCTTGTCCCAGCTCCAGGCAGCATGTCATGGCAAAGCTTACCTTGTATTGGCAACGAGTCCATGCTGCTAAAGGGTAGCAAGGGGATTATTCTGTTTCAACCACTGTCATTCTAAGCTTTCTCCGAATTTCTTTGCCTTCCTGCAGACTCCAAGAGCAGCAGGGTTTCTCAGCCTCGCCAGTAGCTGGCTGCCACTTTATAAGACCAAGAGGGTTTTCAAACAGTATATTCAACAAGTACAAACAGCCTCATTTCAGTATTAAATTACTGCTGGCTGGTAGCTGGACAATAACCAAGCCATGGCAATGCAGGAAAGACATAGACTTAACAGTTCATGACTTTCTCCTTCATCTTGCAGACATTTTTTCATTCTTTTTAAAACAATCATTAAGGATCAAACAATCATTAAGTGTATGGTGCAACACAATTTAATCTAAACATTTCTTCCTCATAAAGTCTAAA
This sequence comes from Cichladusa arquata, assembly GCA_026413545.1. Taxonomy (NCBI): domain Eukaryota; kingdom Metazoa; phylum Chordata; class Aves; order Passeriformes; family Muscicapidae; genus Cichladusa; species Cichladusa arquata. The sequence goes on from JAOTQP010001286.1 coordinate 30,689,366, forward strand.
TCTTCGCCAACAACTCAATAACCACACATTTGAACTCAGCAGGCTGTTTGTTGAAGCAGCAGAAGTAAATGCAGATTTTATAGCCTAACTGTAACAGTGTTTGTCATGTACTAGAAAATCACTTAGAAATGTTCTTTCCATAAGCTTTCTGTCTTGGAGTGCAGAGGGTTTAGCATTTGCGTAAGGTGGGTCAGCAGGTTTTGTAGGTCAGACCTATGTTTTTATTCCATGAAAAATCAGAATACGTTGGAGGTTTTTCTTCTCCCCGTTTCATAATTCTTTGTACCTCTTAATTTTGAAAGTTTATCCTCATGTTTCCTGTGTGGTTTTCCCCTCCTCCTGTTCACTTCCCTCTTTTTCATCCCCCTTTGCTGTGTAATTCAAGTTTTGATTATCGAATCAGTCTTGTTCTTACCATGGACTTAAGCTGTAATTGGAGAGAAATGTTTGCTCACTTCTCAGAAAATGGCCAGGAAGCATGCATACTACCTGTGACCAGAAAATAATTGAAATGGTAAGCGATGTAAATCTGGAGACAGAACACTCCAGGGTGTCCTTGCAGGTGGGGTAAGGAAAATTTTCTAAGGAAAACTCTCATTGCACTGCTGAGAAGAAAATGTTGAAACATTAACATTCAAGAAATATTGGCCATGGGAAAGGAAACATTTTGTTAAACAGCAAATCTAAAGAGTGTATTGGTGGAAATGTAAAGAAGAGGGAGAACAATGTCACGTTTCATGAAAAAATATCACGTCCCTCTGGAAGGAGTCTGCACCTGGGATATCTCACCAGCACTGCACTTTCATCCTCTTTCCCAGTCACCTTTTTGTTGCTCAGTCTGGATAGAGCATTGTGCAGAAATAAGAAACAGATTGGGCTCACTATGGCAGAATAACCAGTTCGCCAGAAATTCAAGGGAAAATTATGAGGGAGGAAAAGAAGGAAGGAGCTCAGAATATAAAAGCAACTGATTTACAAAGAGACAAGTGAAATAGTAAGATCAGCATTCCGTACTGTTAATGAATGGTGGCCAACAGGCTGATTTAAAACAACTATTTTTGTAAAGTCACTTTTACAGCTAGAAAGGGTCTGCTATGTATTAATCTACACCTACCTTTAAAATATTGTGCTAATCCTGCAACACATACAAGTCTTGTTTCACCATTTGAATAAACAAGAGGGGGCTTTAGTCAATGGATAAACTCTCAATATCTTTGTCTCAGACGATCCTTTTGCCCAACTTTGTCTCAACTTATCCATGTGCTATAATCAGAAAATAGAATTTTTAGTGTGTTATAACTATGTTTGGCTTATTTGCTTTTTTATTTTCAAAAAAAAGTGCACTCTGCGTGAATAGATATGAAAGCTGCAGAAAAACAAAGTGGTTTTCCAACATAAGTCATAAATAGTAAACTCTGTAGAAAGCAGCCACTAATTCTAACATTTGCAAAAAAAAGTTGGTACTGAAAGGTGCCGGGTTTTGGGGGTTTTTTTGCAAAGACAGGTACTTGTTACTTACAGACCTGACGCTGAATCAGTGTAAAACTTTAGGAGGGATATTTTTAAAAACTCCTGGTGGAACTGAGGAGCAAAGGTGGCTAAACTACAAAGTGTTCACGGGGAGAGGAAAAGCGAGCAGCTCGCAGAGGACCCTGCGGCAGTACCAGCACTGCCTTTGTAACCCAGGAGAGACAGAGCCACTGGGGAGATCATTATGCAGGGGTTACTATTCAAAAGCCCCACAACACCTTATGAAGAAGTAGCAAAACAAAACTATGGCAGAGACAGATCTCTAGGTCCTCAGCACAGTAGGCATTGCCTCAAAAATAGGTAATCTGTGCTTTCCCAATCCCCTAAGAGATCAATTATGGAATTCTTTTGAATAATAAAACATAAGTCAAGTTTCAGTCTCAGCTGCTACCTTACCTTGTATTTAAATTCAGTCCTCAGAAAGCCTAGCTTATGACAGAGGAAGTGGAGCACAGAGAGTCAGAGTAGTTTATAGCTTATACTTTATAATTTTTATATAGCTTATAGTGCCCTAACATGGCATGAATAATGGGGGTACCTTGCACAGAAATACTTTAAAAACCTTCTGGTTACAGTGACAGTGGTGTTACTGGTTTTGGGAACATAATTTCCATCCCATTATTTTTAGATGATCTAACTAAAAATGACCATAAAAATTTCTGGAAGATAGTTTGATATGGGATTCCCCAGCTGGAATGGTTCTTGGGCTGGTGCTCCCCACTGCCCACAGTCCACGGCTGCCCAGGACCACCTGGCATGGGCTACGCCAGCACCACATCACCCAACCTGCAGCTCCCCTCAGAAAGGAACATTGACACATTAATTGCTGCTCTAGGACAAGCTTTTAACTGGTGCTATTTCTTTCTAGTTGATACATTTGCTTACTTTTAACCTCTCACAACAAGAAGTCCCTTTTCTGCAGGACTTCCAGATTCCTGGTTCTGCCTCCAGTTTTTCCCAAATGTTTAATGCTGGAGCATGCAGGTTGCTCATTTAACAGTGAGGCAGCACCTGAGAAATTGGAAAGCATTTTCTGCATCCCTTGACACATGGAGCTTTTCCCTCACTCTGCTATGCTAAGATATTAACATAGCATGCAGTCTCTCATACTATTTTTGCAAGCAATATTTGAAAGCAATGTATGTAGAAACAGCTCCTGGGCTACGAAGTAAATTTAGAGTGAGAAAGGTGCAATATGAATACACAGCTTGTTTTCCAGAGCTCCATGCCTCCTTCTTGCTGTGAAATCCCTTTGCAGAACGGCTAGGCTTGTACATAGTTGTTAGAAGGAAAATGTGTGACATGGCATGCTTGGATTTTCCTTTTTTTTTTTTTTTTTTTCTTTTTTTTTTTTTTATTTTTTTATTTACCTTTACAGAAGAGGGAGAGCACTGTGGGTCACTAGCCCTGTGACCCCGCAGCAGTTGGGATGGGAGGCTGGTGTGACAGCACAGCAAGGACTCCCTGCCCCAACTCCATGGGCACCTGGACTCCAGCTTATGCCCAGGCACAAATTCTTCAGAGCCAGGGTGTAACACTATGGGTTTTCTTGAAACTGAAACTGAAAACTTCAGATACTAAGTTAATCACCATAAATCTCATAAAGTTTTCCATAAATTTTCTAGATGAAGTATAGATGTATGTGGATACGTTGCATTAAAAAGCAAATTGACTATTCAGACCTCCTTTATCAGTAATGCTTTACCAAAACACTGTTTGCAGATTTTGATAATTAAAGCAAGTCAGATCATGCAGAATATCAGGATGGCATCTGGAAGGTTAACATTTGGTAGTGAGATTATAGAAACATCTCAGCCAGAACTGACAGTTTTATAGCATCCTAGAAGATATACCTTTACTTTGCTCAGCAGCTTTTCAGAACCTTCATATATCAATCGTCCCAGAAGGAAAATGTGAACATTATTGTTTTGTCTAAACAAAACAAGTCTGTTCCAATAAACCTTCTGTCTAAAATTAATTGGGCTAAAATAACATGACAGAATCAATGTGTCCTTAATATTAGTGTGATGTTCCCTTGTTTTTGTTTGTGTCTATACACTGGCAAATATTTATGGAATGTGGAGTTCGAAGTTCCATGGGTTTGGAGTCTATTCAGTAATTCAGTATTATAAAAATACATATGATTTATGACCAGTGCTTGAAAAAATACTTCAGAAATATTGGTAAAGGTCAAATTCTTATATGTCCTCATTCCCTCTTGTTTTCGATGGAAAATGTCAGTAAATATTGCTGAAGTCCCAGTGTGGTATATATGGGTCCACTTGTGTCATTGTACAGATCTTTCAAACTTATCACTGAGCAAACAATTTTTCTGGAGGTCACTGTGGTTTATGAGGAAACTATACCAATTCCAACCAGCTGATATTAAGCTCAACAGAGTGCAAGGCATTTTCTTTTGCATTACAGCTAAAATCTCATAACCACCTCTATCCAAAAGAAATATGAGCTTTTAACAGCTTTGAGGCAAAACCTCATAATAATAACTTTTTTTATGTAGCGTTTTTCATTTCAGGATTGCACGAAGCACTTTGATTCATGGAATTACTTGTAAGCCAAGAGAAATCATTATTTTGGCCTCCTGCAAAACACAGACCTGTAGTTCTTCTACAGTGCGTTGTAACTTGGGACCACTGTAGTAACCTTGAGATATCCCCATCAGACAGGTTATATCGTCCTTATTTTGAAAATAAAGAAATTATGGTATTCAGTTAACTGCCTGACTAAGAACACACAGCAAGAAGTGGCAGTGCTCAAAATAAATTGAGATTAATCCAGGAATTACTTGTTTTACCAGCTGCAAAATGCTTTGCTATTTTCAGACATGCATTTCATGGGGGAAAAACAAGCTTTGAGCACAGTCTCTTTCTTCTCTGAGTCTCAAGGTCTTGTGTAAGCAGAACTCACTGTCTCTAACTGAAAGATTAAAAGCAGTGATAGAAACATACTGTTAGTAATTTTGGGGTTTCATTATGGTATTTGGAGTCAGAATGTAACATAGAGGAGTTCCAGTTTCTCCATATACCAGTAACAAGCCTGGTGGTGATGCAAACAAGTCATATGCAGTGCTTTAAGGAGATTTTATTACATTTCTTTAACATGAAAAAATGATGAAATGGTAATAAAAAATAGGTATATCAAAAGGCAGGAAAAGAAATTGGAGATTTAACATTGCTTATTTTCCATCCTAGTAGAGTGCACTTGTTATTGTTTTCATGATGCACTAATAAGTAGAGCTGTACAGATAAAGATGGACCAGTTCAAACAGAATAGCAGGTACAAATAGGCTATTCCTTTAAAAAATTTCTAATGGGAAGGATTAAATTATAAGTTATCTTTTTATCTACAGTGGTGACTTTCTGAGATGCATGACAAGATATGCTATTAAAGTTAAGATCAATGTAACACGGTTAACAGATCCAATTTATGGCTAAATTAAAGTTACTGCAGTGTTCACTTGCTATAGGAAAAAATACTAACACCAACTCAAGTTGCATGTACATCTTTTAGACTTAGTTTTAGATGCTAGGGCTAATAGCTATATAAAATGTTTAATAACCCCAACTCTTCCAAATTCTCATTTTAAGCCTTTATATTTCCATAGTCTTTTTTAAAAGTGTTACGTGAATGGTTTTTTTAGAGGGGTTTTTTACATCTACCTTCCTTTTGTAAAGTTTCTTTTA
>JAOTQP010001286.1:30694696-30707756 GCA_026413545.1 Cichladusa arquata
AATTTTTTCAAAGGAATATATTTCTAAAATTAAACTTTTTCCAGGGGGGTTGGATCAAAATGTCTTTTTACTTCATGGTATGCAAGATAATTTTTTTCTCTAGAAGTGCACTGTAGCCTTTTATCTATTTAGAAGTCTGAGAAGTGTTTGTTAGGCTTTGAGTCAGGTCTTGGATATTGACTGAAGGACTCCATCCTGTTAAAGGATGTCCTTCATTGTAGCACTAAGTAGATGAAAGGGGTGTTCAAACAGGGTCACCTTGGTGTGTAGCTGCTTTCTCATCATTCCAGAAGAGACTTTCCCAACTTTACTGAAAAAGCCAAAGAAGCAAAATAAAATTACCCATTTCTTCACCTTGCACACTTAGAGCCACTTGAGATCAAGGTCCTATCTTTTATCACAGCAATGTATATTGTTGCACACTCCACCAGAGGAATTTGTTAGGATTTTTCATCTGACTTGTAGAAATAATGAATAGCTTTCTTTTTATATTAATGACATTTCTTTAAAGATGATTCTGTGCTAAGTTCAAGCTCAAGTACTCACATCATTGATTTTTAAGCACAAAGACATTCTTGATTTCCTACAGATTCAATGATGTTAGGGTGCTTAGGAAAAGATAGTTTATTCTGACTTTTTTTTTTTTCAGAGTTTAGGTGTTCAAATTTTTCTTAGTTAGTGCTGTATTGATTTTATCTGCTAAGTGACCTACAACTATGGGCTTATTTTCTAACACTGGAGGGGGGAATGACTTTCTCTGTATCAATTTTCTTTTTTACTCTAATGGCTAGGAAACCATGAAAATTTGAGATAGGCTGTATCACTGAGATGTCAGGGTCAAAATGTTGGCTTCAAAGCATTTGATTTATTTTCAAGTATGAGATGTGACATAGCAACATGACATCAAACTACTGAATTCTTTCATCTACAGTCTGCATTCTTCGCTTGTACCCTCAGAAAACAACAAACATGCTAAAAACAATGAAGGCTTTAATTTCAGCACTGCAGAAATGCACACTGGAAACTATTTACTCCAGGTAGAGTGGTAAATTTTACTTTGACCACCTGAAAAAAAAAAAGAAAGCAATTTGAAATATGCCTTTGTGGCTTTCTGTGGCTATAAAACGACAAATTTAATTGGCACAGAACAACCTCTATGCAGCTGAAGAACTATCATTAATGTGGTGCAGAATCCATTAAAATAACATACTGTTTTATGCCGTGTCTTTGATAATCTGACTGGAAAAATTATCTGCCATAGACAACAAACCTGCAGAGCACAGATGTATTTGGCATTTTGCACAAAAACACAGGAGAATTGTTCTTATTATCTGGTATGCCCAAGGCCATCACGTGGCTTGCAGAGTACTGCAAGTGCTGCAGTTGGGATTTTCATTAAAAACTCTTGTCCAAGCTATTCAGCATCACACAGTGGGGGGCAGGGACATCAGCCAGATCTGGATCTTGCACTGCTAAATGTTCCCACATTCACTTTTCCTGCTGCTACTGGCATAATGCTATTTCTGCCTTATAGAATTACATGACAGTTCCAGAAAATTTACTGATCAGCAACAGGATGAAAGCAAAACCTTCCTAAGGTTTTCCTCCCACTTCTGAAATACTGGATTATCATATCTCAACCAGAATACCCAGGACTTCTGTTGTAAGGAAGCTTGGGCTGCATGTGAATTCCAAAACTGTGGAACAGGCAACACGAGTCAGATTTCCTGGTCTGAATTATGACACCTCTGGCTTTGAACCCTAAATTTCTAACTTCTCACCTGAATGTCCAAAGCACAAGAAAAACAGCATCTGTACTAACTCAGTAGTTTTGACTAAAAAAAAAGTTTTCTGCAACTTGAGAAACCCTTCCTAACGAAAATTGCTGAGTGATATCTGAAGTGTTACATATCAAGTAACATAATAACTGCAGCTTGTTCTGCAGCTTCATTGTCCCTGCATAAGTCTTGAATAATATAGAGCTGAGGTTTGACAGATTTTTTTTCTGTACTTTTTCTAAGGGGGTTGAGGGAGTGGCTTTGGGGTTTTTTTTTAGATTCAGGTTTTATTTTATTTTTGGTCTTATTATGCATAAGCACTCTGGAAAAGATAAAAGTGTCCCATAAAGCTCTGTCTCTTGCACAAATAGACTCTTCCATTATTGTATAGATGCCCATATTGGAGAAATAAGCTGTTTTTTGTGGTACTCAGACCTCAGATTTGATCTGTCTTCCAGAGCTCATTGCTAGGCTGTTCAGACCAATATGGAGAAACTGTCAGGAATATATTCCAATGCATCTTTCTCTAGTCATTTCATATCTGTGTGGGACATCCAAGTGCTAACTTACACATCTATAACTGAGACTAACTCACCATCTCCCAGTGACACGTAACCAACTAACTGATCAGAAATGGTAGGTAGCCACATATATCAGAAATATTACATGAGATCAAAGTGTCCATAAGGTATGCAATAGAGCTTTTAAAGTTCTTTGTGTGTTAATGCCAGCTCTGGAGACAACCCACTCCACAACTGTACCACGACATGCCAGCACTGCTAAAGGAGTTTCTCTGCATAGAGATGATCTGGGCTATAAAAAAGATGTAAAAAGATGTGTAATACAGTGATCAAAGAAGATACTGAATATGAAAATTAGGCAGAGATTAGAAAACTTGCTTAAAATTTGAAAGCTTCATTTAATTCCTGCATTACTGAGGAACTAGTCTTCCTTGTATCTTATGGTTGCTGCTCTCTGTGGCATCTAGGAAATCCAGCTATGAATCCATCCAGGCATATCAGATATATGATATTTATAATGGGAATATACTCTCATCACAGAGGAACTAAAAATGTAGTAGCTGGGCATCTAAGAGATAGCAGAGGTATGAATATAAAGAGAGCAGTCCACAGGAATAATTATGTTTAACCTCTCAATCTTCAAAAACACCAGCCAATGGGCTTGCATAAAACCCATATCATGACCCTTGATTCCTTTTTCTTAATATCACATCTGGAAAATCAGAAGATTTTCTGCTCTAATGCGCTTTTGAAATGATGTTACAGAAACAATTTTTCCCCTTCCTTGTCTAAACTACAGCTTCTCTTTCAAGTTAGCTGGGAAAGTGCTTTTGGAAAGTCTTTTCCTAACCACTCAAATTAGCTGCTTATATAATGAGTACAGCTCTGGGAAAAAAAAATTTAGTTCTTGCTTTAGAGGCAAGTGGATGTTCACTCCAGAGTTTCTTTGCCCATTTTAAATAACCTAAAAGGCCAGTCAATAAATTTTGAAGATTCATGTGTCATGAAATGATAAGATTACAGAAAAACAGGATTGGAAGGCAGCTTAAAGGGTCATCAACCCCATTCCTTTGCTTTAGGGTGGGGTCAGCCAGGTGTGTGGCATTTTAAAAGTGGAGATCTCATACCCTTAGCAGTGGGTTCTTCTTCACTGGTAGGTTATTTCTGATAATGAACCTCCACGTTTTCTCCTACAAGACAAGCTCATCCAGGTGTTCTGACTGCTCCTGCCTTAATAATATATTCCAGCACACTGTATTACAATAAAACTGAGCAATGATCAGTAGGAGATGCATCAATTTTTAAATTATGTTCTCTTTTAATACAGCTCATTTTTTTTTGCTGGTAGGAACTGGTGCAGATAGAAAGTGAGGTGACTGACAGTATCCTTTAAATTAACATTTTTTTTTTTTAAATTAAGGTACAACTGAAAAATTGATCAGGGAAAAAGTAAATTGAGCACTTATTGGTTGCTGCTGGTAATGTGATAGCTGAGATAATTGCAGTAGTCTATTGTATTTTTTAAGTAACCAAGCAGAATTTCAGTTTTTCAAATAATTGTTATTGGCTGATAATAGTCATATCTTCCCTTAAAACAGTATATCTGATATCTACAAATCCAATTAGAATCACATCAAATCAAACTAGATAGAAGGTTTTTTGTAGTTTTTAACAACCCTTCCATAACTTTTTTTGCAGAGTGAAAGCTGAAAAACACTATGGAAAATACTAGTTTGACAGCTAGTGATTTTTATCTGGCAAAATGGCTTTTATATAATACTCAAATATTTTATCTGTGATTATTTTTCCGAAGCCATTGTAAATACTTCTGCAAGGTTGATTTTTCACACATTCACTTTGGTGTTAAAAATTAATTTTTATTAAATAAATTATTAGAAACATGAAAATTTAAGGTTGATACACAGGGCTCTAAAAATACTTCATTGTAATGAATTCTACAGATCTGATGGTAAAGGGCCAATTTACCAAACATTTTAAGTGTGAGCACAAAAAATGTTTGATTTCAGTGGAAGCTAAGCAGAACTGAATTTTCTTAACACATTTGTAATTTGTTTAATACCCATTTTGCACTGAGGAAAATAAAACTTGCCATTTAGCTTGACTCACCTTGTCAAGAGCAAAGGTAAATAGTTTGTTTGCTGCACCTTTCTACCATTATGATGTTACTTCTATAGAATAAGAGGAAAAGCTGCTGAAGGGGAAGAAATCCACAACATCTGAACTGTCAAAGGTGTGACATTCAGCCTGTATGTCTGGAAACTGTAGAGATAAGGAAACACAGTGCTGTCTTCTTGCCAGTACTGCGAGTGCAGAATGGGCAAACAATTGCTTTCCCAGGCCTTAGTCTGGCAGGGAAATTGGGGAGACAACTTCAAGGCACTCCTCTGATCAGGCTTCCTGTCTGGCCTCAGGTACATCAGTTTTCCAATTGTAAAATAAAGATGAACCTAACTCCCCATTCTTTCAAGTGTTGGGATAAGATATATGCGTCAGAAGCTCTAAAAAAGACTATATGAGTAATCTGAAAGGTTTCAAAAATGTTCAGTACAATGCCTTTTAGAAGCTTAATACCAGGTGAAAATTTAACTTATCTGAAGACATTCTGAAGACTTATTGCCAGTTGCATCTTTTAGGGAAGGAATATACCAAGAATTGAAGGAGCAGTAATTAGATTTTCATTGTAATTTAACCCACTGGAGAACAGTAAATGACTTCATGGCACCAATATAATGTTATCAGAGTAGCCCAAACCACAGATTCTGATCAAGCTTTTAGCAGACTAAAATTAACACTTAAATTGCCAATTTTTAAAAGAATACTTTCTGAAACATAATCCTTTAAAATTGTTTCAAATTGGTGATTCAAACACAGACAAGTTCAAGTCATTAGTGTATCTTGGAAATCTCAGACTTGGCTTAAGAGAAGATCACCATATTTTGTTGAATCCATTCAAAGAGCTCCTTATAAACTCTCCTTCAGAAGTGTGGGACGTGATAGTTAATGTAAGCAATTTCTACAGCATAAGTCCTGGGGATAGGTTTCAGCTTAGACACAAATTCTGGTACAGTTAAAATCTGAAAAATGAGTACAGAATAGAAGGGCTGGCTCAGTGTTAACCTTGTGCAATTAAATCAATACTGTAATACAGACCCCTGAGCGGAGGCAGCATCACCCTTCCTGAGCAGCCCTACTTACTGCAGGCTGCAGTGCATTCTGTGCATCCTTTACCATCACAGGAAACGATTTAAAATAGAAATGAGGTGCAGTGGTTAACTTGGGTCTCACTTTTGGAAAGGGAGGATGTTACAGACATCAGAGAAAGATCTTATCCTTTCCTTCTAAATGCACTCGGTGAGAAAGACATCTTGTGTTAGCTATGCCAGCTGTATTTTGACACTGTACTGGTAAAACTCTCATCTTTTTCAATTTTTTGACAAGTTTAGAAGCTCAAGAGTAGGACCAGACCTTCACATTTGATGCAGAATGCAATAGACTGCCTTTTTGCCCCTGGGATCCCAAAATTTTTCCAGCAGTTTTACAAATAATTCTGTGGTTTAGTTTATTGTGATTCAGTTACTGATCAAACAAAATTATTAGGTGGACTCAAAAGACTTTTTTCTAGATAAAACTAATAGCCTTAAAAAACCCCAAAATCTCAAAGCCAAAATCATGCATCTCCTGTTCCTTATTTTCCATTTTTGAAAAGTATTTTTCTTTAATGAAAAATTAACCAATTTGTTTCTGTTTAGAAAATGTCAAAAAATATTCTGATATTTCAGGAGGTTTTTTGTTACCCCTCATTGTTTTTCCTGAAGTCGTCCTGAATTTTTCTTAATCTTATCCAAAAATGTTTAATAAATTGGAGAGGGGAAGATTCCTCTGTCAAAGAGATTTTGCTAAATAAATCGCCCGACTTAAAGATGTGCCTATCTGTATTCAATGGTCTATGTAAAATGTGTGTGCATATTCAGTCCAGTCTTTAGAATTATAATCAGCTTAATACCACTATTAAGCAAGAAATCACTGTCAAAACTGATCCCATTGTTGGCAGTCTTGCTGAGCAGCTCAAAGGCTGAATGGACTGTGGGGCTAATTAGGCATCTGAAATGGGATAATTTCTTATCTGTAAAGCCTTGCTCATCAGAACAAGACTAGGGAGGATGATGGAAGAAGAGCTTTTTATTTTGTCATAGGAGCCTACCATGATATTTTCCATTTCATTTCATTAAAACATAGAGATGTATTGCATGACAACCTGATAATTTAATTGTCATTATGAAACTATAACAAGATGATCCATGATTTTGAAGATTTGAATCAGAGTTCAGCTCTTATAAGTATGGAAGTCATCATACTGATTTCCAATTTGCCCTGTCAGAATTATTTTTCTAAAGGTTACTAAAAACTCAATATAATGTACTCAAATATTTTAAATATCATTACAGAAATGCAGTGATCTAATAAAGCAGTATCAATAAACATTAAGGATTCATATTTTAAACCTCTGTAATTTGTTACCCCTTTTGTTAATTCCACCAGTAGGCACCTATAATATGGGTTTTGAATTCTAAAATTAAGTTTCTATTTTTGCCCAGAGATTCTCTTCTGTCTTTAATCTTATTAAAGAAAATTTGCCTGTTATTATAAGAATTAGTTTATTAAAACTCTTCATCTCTCTGCTTACACATTCAGTTCTGCTGTTTGAGCTGCTACACTCCAGTAAGTCAATGCTGAAGTAAAATCTATCTTTCTTTATAGCTGCCAAAGTGACTGGCTTTTTGTTAGAAACAAATTTCTCATTTGCAATTATATTCTGATTTATCAGAGAACATTCATACTATTTTTTTTTTATTGCTCATGGGGATTAATTGTCTCTGCTTGAGAAATTAATTTCAATAGCTTTAGACAAATCTCACCTACTCTAAAAATGAAGCTGAAAGTTCACAAAAATAATTTAACAATTATGTGGCTTCTTCATAATCTCTTCTCAGTATGCAGCAGAAATACAGGCTATTTAAGAGGATATCAAGAATGCCAAGTGTTTTCTGTAAAAACACTTGTCTGTCACAAGAGTTCATGAGTTTCATAATTGTAAGATAAACTTTGGAAAAGATGAAGTTATAAAATACATTTTGTATGCTTTATACTTACCCTATGGCTTTACTTTAAGATATGTTCTTCAGATATATTTTGTACCCTTTCCTTTGCCACCATTTGGTTCCTGAAAGAAAATGCAAACTGGGATTTTCTGAGCAATAAACTTCTAGAATCTGGAGGTTTAAAGAAGATTAAGACTGTAAGAGTTGATAACAGTGCCTTAGGGTCTTGCCAGTTAACATGGAAAGGGACTCTTACTACCAAGATCTGACTGCAACCCTTTAGACTGGAGACTTGAGAGGTAAGAGATTTAGGTGGTTGTGGTGTTTATTAATTAACACACCACCAAGAACCTACTAGTTCTCTTAACTACTATTTATCTAAATAACACTACTAGAAGTATTAGGTGACCATTGCAGTGCCTATGGAAAACCTTTCCAAATCACACACCTATTTTCCTTTCCCCATTTGGTGTTAGCATGCAAGTCTGTCCCTGCTTGCTTTGTCCTGTCATGCCATGGTATGCACTAGATGGGGAGCCCAGTGGGTTGTCTAGGGAGTTCTTCCTGGCATTCCATGGGACTTGGATGAAATGTTGAAAGATTTTTTAGTCACTCCCTCCTCCAAACGAGTTCATGGTAGTTTAGTTAGGATGATCTGCTTCTTTGCATGAAACAAAGAAAGAAGAGAAAAAGAAACTTATCCATAGGAAACATATGGCACATGGTTCTTTTGAAAAAGTCAACATCATGCAGAACTAAGGAGTTGTTACTGGAATTCTAAATTGTTTTAGTCAAATCTGGACCTCATGCCAGATTCTGCCTACTCACAACAGAAGTCTGTGGTGTTTTTCCTCTTAATCATGCATTTCTCATTGTGTGTTTTGAAGATGAGTGTGATGATCTTCCTGCTACAGGAGCCCTACTTTGCTCATAGGACAAAGCAGAACTCTTTTTAGAAGGAAAGGTGGGATAGAGACACTTCTAACTTCAGGGCTGGTGTTGGGTTGAGCTGCTAATCAGGGAGTACTTAAGAGGAGGTAGCTAGAATATTTAACCAGCACAGGTGATGCAGGTGTAATTTAAGATGTTTTAAAACTTTTACATCAGTCTGTGGGAATAAAATACAAATATTAAGAGCTTACAGCACTTTGTCTTGCTCAATTAACATTTCTAAATGGCAAAACAATACTCTAAGAGGTAGAATCTGGCTTGGTTATCTGACTTAAATTACTTGTGGTTTTCATTAAAAGATGAGAAAAAGATACTTGTCCAAGAGAGTAGATTTTAGTGCAGATATGAACACTGGAGACTGTAGTGAGGCCACTTGGCTTAGGTAAAACATAAAACAACATATTTTCCAGAACTTAGAAAATATCTGATGTGCGTCTAAACAACTTTACAACCCTATTTAGAGCAAACAATATACAAACAATATGTTAACCCTTGCTTTCCATTTGAATTAGGCTGGCAAGTCTTACAGGGATCCAATAGCATGTGCACAGTTAGGCATCCCTCAGCTGACTGTAATTTTATGATGTAAAATGAAACCACTATTCAAAGTCTTTAAAAAAGGATATTAAAATTATACCAAACTGGACATTTCTGAATTTTTTTCTGTATTTTTACGGTTTTTCTCTCTCCACAAAGGCATGTGTTTGAAGAGAGAACGAGTATTTTTTCCTTTGATTCAGTATTTGGCAAATGCCATCACAGAGAGTGATTTAAACACCTAAAGACAGTCAGCATCCAAGGTATAAGAAAACTGTGGAAAAGACTCAGTTTGAGGCCCAGGTATCAAGAGAAAAAGTGGAGCCATTATTTTCTGCTCAGTCTCTACAGGGGACTTTATTTTATCTTTCATGAGAACCATAATCTATATACTTCAGGCAGCTAAGTAAACACTATATTTTTTCATTCCTATTTTAGACATATTTTTATCTAATTTAACAATATAGATGTAAGAGGAGTGAAAAAGAACCCAGCACTTGAAGTCTATGATCAGTGAACATTTTCAAAAGGAAAAGGCTTACAGTCAAACAAATGGTGTTACTGAAAAATAATTGGAGTGATTTTCCCTTAGGGGCATTGCTTTTAAACCTTATCCAGTTTACCCTGCTCTTGGCATCCTGCTGCTGACATCAAATGGACAATTTTATAGTTAGTACCTAGGTTGTCTCATGGATGTATATGTCCCAGGAGAAGATAAGCATATAAAAGCAGCTTGGCAAAACCATCAAGCCATTTAAAAAGTGTCTCCAAACACTTGCTGGCTTTTGCAGCAAAATTCAGGTGCCAGTTGCCACAGCTCCCAAAGAACTTCAGAGCCTGCTTCTCACTTGGATGGTAAAGAGGGTGGCTAGCTCTTTTTTGTCACTGTTGTAATTGAAGTACACTTCCAGCAAGACTTTAAAAATTATTTTAGAATTTGTGTGAGTGTGTGTATTAGGCTATACAATTGCAGAGGAGACTGGCTGTAAAAGCATCCCACATAGACACAGTGTGCTCTCTGATGAGATCTGTTTAATCATTGACTCCAACAGCAGAAATTTGGGGCACACAGCACCTTGGAAGGATGTGACAGCAGGCCATATTTATAAGAGGTGTAGAAATAGTGATAATTCTAACTTCTTAAGTGTTGTTAAGCCCACTGGGTTTGCTGATTTTTTCCTCTTTTTTCCAAATTTGCAGCTGTCTTGTATAAATAATAGTGTTGTCTGCTTTGGAGCTACATGAATGTGTGCTTTCATTTGAATTTGACCTTGAATTGCCTTGAATGAAGTGAAACTTCATGGTAATAAAATAGCAGGAGAACATTCCTTACATAACAGTGCTGGAGCACCCTGGGTCCCTCCAGAGGATCTGTAAAATGAGAGCACTATTCCAGCTGCACGAGACAGTTAAAGATCTGGCACCACAGCTGTCTGAAAGAAGTTTTTTTCCCAACAGGAGGTGATGACCATAAAAACAATTCATTTTGAAGCAAGATAGTGAGATGCATGTTTGGACTTCGGTTTTTCTGCAGCAGAAACTCACAGAAGTCAGTGAAGTAGGCAGCTCTGGAAGCTGATTTAGTCAGATGACTGAGTCAGATTGTTACTCCTGATCATTTGTCTGCCTATTCTGTGAATTTGGGCAAGAGAATAATGAGAGTAGACACTGATAGTGCTCAAACCAATGTATTTGGATCAGTCTGAATTTTCAAGTGACTGCTGTCTATTAAATATCACAGGAGGAGCCAATGCAATTAATGGCTGCTACAGTGGCTAGAATATGTGATTTTCAGTTCTTTATTTCATGTCAATCACCTTCACATGTCCTGTGCAGTCAGTCATGAATATTCATATGTATAGTCCTTGTTTGCAAGAGAAAGTCCGTGGTTTTCAATCTGCTGTTGCAGAATCAGATGGTTAATGGTATTAAAATAACTGTCATGATCAAAGGGACTATGGCAGTTGTAAACTCATGGACATCTCTGACCTTTCAGCATAGATGAAAAGCATCTCTGTGCCCTTTACAGTTGAATTCTGTGGTTGCTTCAAGGAGATCTTGACAACTGCTTTTTGCTCTGACTTTATGCAGTGCTTAACAGAACAGTACTGATTCTGCCTGCTTCTGGATCAGTTACTACAAATAGCACAGTAATAAAATCTTTTAAATACATTGGTCTAAATTATCTCCTGACCTTCAGCTGTGTCCTATCAGCATCAGACTACAATTCTCCACAGGCTTTTTCAATGTTTACATCAATACCCAAGATGTGTCAGAAGCTGAAATAGGTTTAGTTATAAGAGAAGAGTAATGAAACACAGCGTTACAGTATTATATGTTTCCTTCAAAATAATCTTAATGATCTTGATGTTAATATGACAGTGAAGTGGAGGAAATTAAAGCAGCCTGTAAACAACACAGAACTAAACAAACCAACCAAAACCAAAAATAAGAACCCATTGATCAGAATAAGGATAAAAACAATCAGAACACTGAAGACTAAGACTTTGAATGCCATTACTTTAATTTCAGTAGGTATTTCATAGTGACTTAAAATTTTGAAACTTTCCTATGATCCCCCTCCTTCATTAGTTCAGCTAATTACAAATAGGAGCAAATATAGGCAAAAATAGGAAAAATATAGTCATAATAATGCCAGCTAGAGTATGGTTACTGTATTGTGCTCAGAAGTGATTGGGGACAGATTGAGGACAGTACCAGATACAGGGGAATATTTGTATATGAAACAAACAAGGCTAGGAAAAGGAATCTATATTTTTCTATTATTACAGCCATACATGGAAACTATGAGGCTTTTCCACTAAATGAAACACAGTAAAGAGAAAAAGCTCCAGAATGACAAAGAATCACTCTGGTTTTTATTAGTCTATGACTTGAGACAATGGCTGATATCAGTATTCATTTCATTTTGTCAAGTTGTTTTGCAAAATTTAGGTGGGCCATAACTAATAACAACATACAGGAATTCTCTAACTAACTGCAGCAATTATTTTTCTGCCTTTTACTCTGTGCTGTGCTGGCTTCCTCTTAGCATTTGTGTAAGCACTTTTGTGCTCATTATAATCTTAGTCATGTGCTGCCAGCATTTCAATAAGTATCTCCCACAAAAATGTTTCTTTGTGCTGTGTACCAAGTGCTGCATCCTGGTGCACAGAAAAGGAGGGAGAATGGGAGGAGAGAAAATTAAGACTTTTAAGTACCTTTTCTAGAAAAGAGGGAAAAAATCCCTGATGATTTGTGGTATAGGCCATTTAATATAGGTAAGTACAGAGAAATAGTGTGGGATTTGATGGGGTAATTTGTCAGCACTTGCAAGACAACAGTCCTAAAATTGTAATGCTTGGTGACATAAAGCCATCAGAATACAGGCCACTTTGTTCTTATATAGGTATTTTCATAGTACAGTGAAAACAATTATTGCTGCACATCATAAAGCCATCCAAACCATCTTTAACTTGTAAACATCTTTTAATATGTCCCTTCTGACTTAATTAGAAGAAGAGAGACCTAGCAGCACTATTCTAAGTTAATGGATATTCCTGAGGATAAAAATAATTGGATTTGAGGAGAAAAAAATTATGCAAAGCCAGTACCTTATTGGATACTTGAAGGTGGGTCTGGATTCTCATTTCGATTAAGTAGCCTGGGATGTTATTTTCCTATAATCAATTATATTTGTTTGAAAGAGGCAGTCTGCTAGAAAAAAACTCATCTGAAATAATACAGTTGAAAGAAAACTGTTCACTTCGAGAATGGTGAAATATGAAATAATATTTCAATTGATAAAAAGTGATAAAAATCTCACTGCTGCCCATTCTAGAGATGTGGCTGATATTATGTAGAAAAGACATCTGGATTATTGAAATGTTGTCTTTTCTCAAGATAAACTTCCTGATTTGGTGTTGCACAGTTTCTCGTGTTACTTGCAGCTGACTATTACACAGAAACAAGGGGACTCCTCTATGAGTGTCTTTGTCTGCTAAAGGTATTTCTCACCTTTTATTTTTACTGGACACACTTGCACTGGGAAGGTTAAATCAAAGAAGTACAGCAGTCAGGGTTTCTACGAAAATGTCCTGTCTTAGATGTCCATTAGTAAATGAAAAAAAACATCTCTTACATAGCTAATCTC
>JAOTQP010001286.1:30707766-30743585 GCA_026413545.1 Cichladusa arquata
TTGGCCTTCACTTGCAATCCAGGCTAGCTCCCCTCTCCTAAAGCTTCATCCCACATCTGCCTGTGGTGAGGTATCAATGACCCCTCCCAGGAGTGACCACCAGTCAGGTGGAGGGAACTTTCTCCAGTGCAGTGAGATGCATAGATCTCATGTGCAGAGGGTGCCCACAGTTTGGCTAAGTGAAGAATATGTGTCTGTTTGGATGACAAAAACCTGCACACTCTGAATAGCCTGCAAACTCTCCTGGAAGAACCCGTGAACCTGGCTGTGCAAAACCACAAGTACAGGTTCATGATAATCCACATAACTATTAAGGCGGCAACGCTCAGGGGATAAGGGCTGAGCAAGAGTTTAGAAAGGTCCTGGAGTTATCCTTTCTGTGACCTTGAAAAAAGGCTTTCCTAACTTCACTTTGCTTCTTGTGCATTTTCTCACTTTCCATTTTGGAGATCACTGCACAGTAGATCTTCAGCTTCAAACCAGCCATTGATGTGGTACAAACAGCTAACAATCATAATCAAGTAACAATAACCTCTCTTTTTCTTCTGTCTCCTCTTTCACCTTCCTCTCCTCTCCAGACATACTTTAAAGCAGGCAAAAGTAAACTGAAGAGGACTTGAAATGTGTGGGGTTTGAAGTGTGTTGATTGGCTGTTAATATCTTGTAGTGGTTTTAATTATTGTGTCTTCCTTCCATATCCTGTATTTTGTTATATTCTCCTTCTCTGGTGAAGTAACCTGACACAAATTTCTGTAGAAACGCAATAATCCATCAACACTTTTTTTATATTAACATGCTGGATTTCTGCGCCAGCAGTGTTTACCTTTATGCAACTCAGTCTCCAAAGTAAAATCCCACTTGTTAGAAGTCTTTCAAAAGGACAAAAGCCATCTGAGGTTAAAGTCCTTGTCTTAAACAGATACCAGCCTTAACTGCTGTGTTTCTCCTAAATATCTTCATTCACTAAAAATGTATAAAATAGCAAGCAACCAGAAAGCTGTGAATTATTATCTTCAGCCTAGGGTCAAAATTCATATTTTATCTTTTCTGTCTATTAAAGGACACTACTACCACGTTTCTGTGTTTTTATTTTTGCCTGGATATATTCAGCTCTCCTGCCTTCAAAGTCATCTGTCATCTGTGGGTAGGTTTCTTGGCTGAGGCAGCCTTTGTCCGTGTTGTTTTTGGTCTCATCAGGGCTGGATCCTGAAGTCTATTGCTGAGCACAGAGCCAAACAAAGGGCTGTGCTCAGCCACTGTGGTGCTATTGGGAGAGCATAGCACCCACTGACCAGGAACCCAGCAACAAGTTTTGTGGAAACCCTGCAAGGACCTGCAGAGCTGGGATGGGGTGGGCATGGGGCAGGCAAGAGCTGAGAGAAGCTCACAGATGTGTGATACAGGTGGTAGAAAGCCTAGGGAGCTACTCTGTTGGAAGTGGTTACCCAGCTTAGGAGAAGCTTTGTAGAAAGAAGAAAGTACAGAGGACTGTGCTGGATCAGAGGAAATGTGTGTCTCATTTCCCAGAACACAGGTGGGTGAGAGAGAGCAGCTGAGGTGTGGGGTGCTGTGGAAGTCTCTAATGAGTGACTGCCAGCTAGGCTGAGGAGAGGACACCTCTGGGGACAGGGGCAAGAGGGTTTGAGGGCATGAGAAAGGCTGGGAAGGCAGGCTTGGAGCATGGGCTGCAAAGAGGTCTGTGCCTCTGTGGGACTGATGTGAGCACTTCCAACCAGGACCTGTGGTGGAAAATTCTACTAGGCAGCCTCCACATGGATCTGCACTGATCACTCTCATTCTCCTCATCTCAGCTACACCATCACTTTTGCTTTATGGAGCAATACAGGGCTTCTATAAGCAAATAAAAAATCGAGGAAAGGAGAAGGTGCCTTTAGTTTTTCTACAGTAGTTTGCTATGATATCCTGACATGAAGAGCAAATGGTTTGCCACTGCAGTCATCCTGCTGGCTGGAGGTCCCCAGGTGAAAACACTTGTTTGAGTGCATGAAATGAAGCTTCTGACCTAAAACCTTTAAAGAAGCTTGCAGGCATATGGAACCTATTCAAATTTCTGTTTCTATGAGATAATCCCCTGGTACTAATGACTGAGGTCTATAATTTATTCAGCAAAATGTCCCAACTCCTTCTTCCTGGGGCTTCAGGGCTTTGGAAGTTTTTTCTCTTTTTTATTCTTTTAGATTTGATAATCCTATTTAACCTTCCTGCAAATAGGACCCCAGGGAGAGCTTTTCAGTTACACACAATTAGTTTTATGAGCAGCATTATTAAATCATCCATTGGCTGTTTGGTATTTTTAAATTCCTTTATTAATAGCAATAGAGCCTTTTGTATGAAGAACAGAGGGTGGCATTATATGAAATCATTGCAGACTCTAATAATAGCTTTTCCTGCTTGCGAGTAAAACTAAGAAATGAGCTTTCTTGTCTAAAATTTTGTTCAAATCTGCTACTCCTTTCCCCCACTCATCCTTTCTTCTCTTCATGACTTTCCCTCAGATGCATAAAATAAGGCTACATTGGATCCTGAGAGAAAAGAAAGTTCATGGAGCAGGGCCAGCCCTGAGGAGTCTTGCTAGGTTGACGTGTCCCTGCCTGAAGTTGAGAGCTGTGCTCCCCTGTCAGGGACCCCATTGCCAGGAGCAGCACGTCAGAGACCACAGCTCAGCCCAGCTGCTCTTGGGCTCAAGGCCACAGAACTGGAGAAGGGCCATGGTGGTTGCTAAATAAATTGAGGAACTGTGGCCTGAGCTGGGGCAGAAGGGAGGCAGGTGCTGGAAAGGAGCCTGCTGGGATGTGTGAGGACCACGTGAGTCCAATGGTTAAAGAGTGCAGGAAGGGTTGGCTGAGAGCAGGCATCTGCCCACTCCAGACCCACAGTCTCACAAGGAAATGCTGAGAAACAGGATTAGTGGAGGACAGCATTTTTCCCTGCTGCATTTTCAGTATCCAGTTTTGTGTTATATGGAGCTCGTGGCTGTAGACTTACCACCACATCCACTAGGCACTTTTTTTCCTATGTAAATTTGACTAGTTTTCTTTTGCACCCATGCATGATTTTTGTCTTCAGCAATATCCCATAACAACACATTCCCCAATTCCTCACTGTATGAAAAGGTACTTTTGTTTATTTTTAAACCCATTGCCTGATAACTTCATTCTTATGAGACAGACTGAGCAGTCATTGCATATTCACTTCCCCTTGTCACTCCAGATTCCCATTGTTCTCAGGGTATTATATTTGACAAGGCTGTATTTTAGATCTTGCACTGAGTTTAACACAAGCATAATGTTTAAGGCTCTGAAGTTGTGGAGTGGAGCTGAAAGCACTTCATCTCTGTCTGCTCTCCTGGGACTATTGTGATGCCATCCCTATTCCTGCCAGGCTACATCATTTACATTTTAAAACCTGGGATTTAGAATGGATATGTAAATGGGCCTTTCAGTTCATACAGTAACTCCTGATGCATAGTGTTAAATTTAAATCCTAAGCATAAATTTAGAATTTATGATATAGACTGTGTTCCTGTTCAACTTATACTGAAAGGATCATAACATTTTGATTTGAGAAAACGGAAATAAAATATCAATTAAAAAACTAATCAGGACCATTATTTCTTTCTATGGATGGTTCAGAAGCCTGTATCAGTTTTGAATGTCCTTTTCAAATGAGGATTTATCTTTTTGAACTTGCATTCAATATTCTCCAACAAAAAAAGGAAAAAAATGAGAGCCTATTCTTGTAAGAAGGCCTGGTTTCCCCTTCAATGTCCACAGACTGCCCTCTTCTCAAGAGTGAGATAATTCTGTTTCTGGTAGCAATATCAGCAAATCACTTCTGCTTAAGAACACAGTAAAAGGGGTGTGCATTCATCTTTTCAACACACAGGATTTATAAATGAAGAGAAATGTGGATAAAGACATTGCTCATTTCCTGGTATTTACAGAACTATTATCTTTCACATCATGGCCTCTTCCTCTGCTCTTCTTAGTCTTACAAAACCAAAATAAAATCCACAAGTGATTCCAGTGAACAATATAATTCTGTTTATTTTGTTTAAAAATATATACTGTAAACTAAAAAAATAGATTATATACATATATATGTACATTGGCAAGAAATAGAAAATGGCACTTTTTGTACTAAGAACAATCACAAGTTATTTGAATATTCCATAGTGTCTGTAGATATTTTTTGGCAACAAAACTGTCAAGAACAATAGTTATCACTCACACTAGACTAACATTTTCTTTACATATCTACAATTGTTCTAGGGACTTGCCAGAGAATTTAATGGTTGGTGTCTCACACTAATGTGAAGAATATCATTTGCTACATTCTGTTCCTGGGCACAGTGGGAAATACAACTCTTTGCTCCCTATTTTATTCCCTTCTTTTCACAGGAAATCTTCCTATCTGTGACACAAACACAACAAAACAGCATAGCTTTATATTCCTATTTGGTACAGCTGTCCATAGCTGAACAAGCTGTTAGATGATGAAAAAGCAAGATCCCTGGATTTAGATGAGAATACAGCATTGCCATCTGCAGTTTTACACAATTGCCTTTGTTATGCAGTAGGTCATTGTCAGCTGGATCACTTACTGAGCCCAGAGATGCTTTAGGAGTAGGTCTTTAGAGTCAGCTCAACACAAGAAAATTGAGTTGCTCCTCTGGAGCTGCTTAGTGTTTGTTTTCCCCACAGCTTAGGTTTATAGAAAGGATTTGTAAAAAACAGTCCTTTCCATGAAAAAATTATCTAATAAACACTTGCCAGCTTCTCCACATTTTTCTGTTCTCAGTAGAAAGAAAGATGGCTGGTGCCTCCTCCTATTTTCTCCCCTAGACAATTCCACAGAAAACACGTAGCTTGGTCTTGGCATCCAGCCCACTGCCTGGAGCCTGGCTTGGGGTGTAGCCCTTCACTTGCATGTTAAAAGAAACTTCCTTTTCCTTGCCTAAACCTCTGCTTTCCAAAAAAAGCAAGTGAAACCTAAGAATCTGAACCCTTCCCCAAACCCCACTGGAGGGCTGGAACCTCCGGGGGGGAGAATTTGCCTTTTCTCTCCAATCTTGACTGTTATTAATTCAGAAATATGTCACTGCACCGTGTCATTAAATGGCATGAAGCCTCTGCACTGCGAGATGAATGGCTTCCAACTTCACTGAAAAAACAGCATTTTTAGTATGACTGACAGGTTTTCCTTGCCACTGGCTACCATGAAAGGTGTCTGTCCCACTCAGGTGCTTGTTCAAGGAAGGGAGCCATTATTCCAGCTTTCATGGGTAGGTGGAATTGTAAAGAAACAGATACACTCATAAACTTAATTTTCTTAAGAAACACCTATTTAGAGGATGGAAGGATGGAGGAAGGTGAGTGAGTTTCCTGCCTACAACTTCAAAGGGCAATGGAACAGGCTGATACAGCTGTTTTCTACACAAAGAAATTAGGAAACCTGGAGACAGAGGGTCATTTAAGGCAAGGACCAGCGGCTGGTATTTTTCCCTGTCTCCTCACAAGAAGTTGTTAATCTCATTTCACTTTGAAGAAAACCAAGAAAGTATGTGTGCAGGCTCATGGGAAAGCTGTTCTCTCTTGACAGGGTGGGAGGAAAAGAGAAAAGGTCAAGAATAGAGCATGTTTACCTAAGCCATGTGCTCCAAGCTGTGTATTGCTGTTGAGTGCAGCTGCTTTCACTCTGAGCTGGCATTTTGTGGTTTTGAATACTAGACCACTAAATAAAATATGGGGGTTTAATACCTTTTTTTTTTAAATATATCCAGTGTGGGATGCTAAAGTAAACAGAATATTGCACGAGTGCACATTTCATTCATATGAGCAGAAGCTTAAAGGGAAAACTGGAGTGCAATTAGCAATCAAAGCCAGCAGTCAAAGGCCCTGGAATACAGCAAAACTACAGGCAGATATAAATTTCCTTTTAAAGAAATATACTTGGAGGACCAGTTGCATAATTCTGCAAGCTAAGGAGAACACTGACTCACTGAGTCAATATTTGCTAAATTTGCTGGGCCAAATTCAACTCTTGTTCAAGACAGAAAAAACTTTCAGAGCAGAGAAAGGGCCTGGCCATGAGAGTTACAGGCAACAGCCTCTGGTCTCTGGGCCCTTCTCTTCCCGAGACCATGACCACTGACTCCCCTCTCAGGATGGATTTTCCTTCAGCCTCAAGTAATTTGGGCAGCTTGCCCTTTATATTTGATATTCAGTAGGCTTGTGCCATTAGGAATTGGTGCTTCTGGTGGCTGTTTCCATTCTTTTGACTAGTGTGCATAACAGAAAAATACAGGACTGAACAAAGGAATTACTGCATGTCATGTTGAAAAAGAAAGTAAACGCACATTTACTAAAGATAAGAAATTAAGATGTGCAAAAAGAGGATAGAAGCACAGACTCATCTTCAGAAACAGATGTAAGCTGAGTTGCTTAGCTGTTGCAGTCCGGTTAACAAAAGAGGGGGGGGAAATGAAATGAAAAAAGTTTTAAAAATTGTCTTAGCAGGGCTTTAAGCAAGGGAGCATGGCCTGCTGGAATGCATGAAAAGCAGATAGTAAGACAACCTAGTTAAGCTGAAAGATTTGCTTTGTGATCTCCTCTGGTATTTCAGCTCTGAGGGAGCAAAAAATATATTCCCCTGAGGTTTTAAAAGTCAATCTGGTGTGTGGCCTCTTGCACCACTACAAAATCCTGTTCAGATTTCACAGTCTGTTATGAGCAGGGTCTAAGGTGAAAGCAGAGCAGTCTGGGAAACCTAAAAAAAAAAAAAAATCTCAGGGAATTTGTAGTAGTTTTTAATATTTTATATTTTAATATTTAAGTGTGTCTTTTTACCTTTAAAGACATCTGTTAATATATTTTATACCTTTTCCTTACCCAGCAGCACAAAAGAGTAGTATAACCTACTTTCTCACCTTTTGGGGGGCTTCACAACCTGCAGAAGCAAGGACAAGCTGGCTCTGCACTGAAGTGCAGATCACAAGAGAAATTTATATTTTCTCTACATCTCTTTTTAAAACTGTGTGGGGAAAGAACAAAATCGGTGCTGGCACCTGAAACAACAGAGAGCTTTGATAACCTGGTCCCTTTTTCTCCACCTTTCCTGGATCAGCAATAGCAGGCAGATAGGCTCTGTGGACTGAATTCCTCACTGTCTTGCAAATCAAGGGCAAGTCCTCTGAAGCCAGATAACTTGCACGCATGCTAATTCAGCCAAAGCCCTGATGCTAGAGGACCTTCTGGTGAATAAATTTACCTATTACTGGGGCAAGTACTCCTTCCTCAGCCTCCTTCCTGAGGAACTTTGGGAAAGTTTAAACAAAGTAGAAAAGAGAAAGGTTAGAGGAAAGGAGAGGGGAAGAAAAATGTCTAAATGTAGTTTTATTTTAGAATGGCAAAACCTCCCTTAGTAAAAATGAGCTAAGACAACAGAGGAAGCACAGTTTCTGGACTGAAGTGTTGTTTTGTGGTACTCCTGAAAGAATTTGGCTTTGTCTTGTCAACCACAAGTGATGGCAGAATGCCAATTTTCTTTTCAACTGGTTGTCATGAGTATTTGATGTTTCTGAATGAATGTTGATCAAAGGAGCTCAGAATGGATTTAACCTTTTAGATCTACCACTTAACTAAAAATACATTTAATATGTTTAAAAAATTACATTAAAAAATTTGGTCAGCCTGTGACTATTATTCAACCTGTATTTTCTGTACTTTCAATAAGCTACTCAGTAACTGGGGAATTTTTACTGATAGCATCTAAGCAGGGCTCTCTTTAGAACATATGACTAATTATAATTAATTGCTCCATAAATAAATTAATCTACAAAGCACCCCACTGTCAACTTTTTTTGAGAAAACAATAGTCATGTCCCATTTCCAGTGAGGTAGAAATCAACAGATGTGGGCATGAATTGTTTCCAGCCCTTGTCCCTACAAAGTCTCCTTTCCCTGTGTAGTTATTTAAAAGAAACAGAGAAGGAGTACACAAATGATCAGAGGGATGGACAGTGTACATAAAGAAGGCTTCTGGAATATTCTGCAATTTCCATTCAGCAGAATGTAGAAAAAAATTGCAGAAATATAAACTAACAAAAATACAAAAAGAGAAAAAATCCTGGTGAGTTAAGCAACAAATAAATCACAACCAAACACTTTTGAGATTTTATCTTCTGTCTCTCTCCCACTCTTTAAAATAGGTACCAGAAGCTGTTTTGGAAAAGTGCAGCACACACCTATTTTTGAGTGTGTGCAGCACACACCTATTTTTCCAGGAACTGTTTTATTCCTGGAATTAGTTTTGTCCCAGATGAGAATGAAAGAATCTTAGAGGTTTTTTTGTAGGCTAACCTGCACCCACCAAATTAGAGTTGAGGAGTTTCAGCACCAAATATTAAATGTATTAAATATTTAGATTCTAATACTTCACTGAAAACAATGTAAACCTAGGCTCACATGCTGAACTTATCCATGAATAGTTCTGTTTTTAAACCTGATCTCTGCCTAGAAGTCAGTGCAATCAGAAATAGCTCCTTTTAGAAAATATGCCATAGAATACAAGTCATTTTTGTTGACTTCATTAGTTTAATTTCCCATTCTTTTCTTATTTACTCAGAAGCCACTAGCATGCTCTGGCAATCTGTATTTGAAAATATAGGTCTAGACCCAACATCAACTCAGTTAAAACAAACTTCATTCTGTCATGCTCTACAAGTATCCCTGAAACACAAATGTACACAAATAAACTCTACACAGGGGTATAGTGTCCTAACAGATTTTCCAAAATATTTTTGGAAATATTTTGGGACATCTACTCTTCCTCCATTTTGGAGAAGGCACTTGCTCTTAACACCTCCATGCAATTCACAAGAATCAGAGCTCCAGTTAACTCTCGCCACTGTTTTGTTACTGGGTTTTTCATTTTATCCAAGGCTGACTGCAGGTCCTGCAAGACATCCCTGTAACCATCTCCATAATGGGCAGCCCACGTATAGAGAAAGTCATATGCAGGTTTCCACATCATCTGAAAATAAAGGGAAAAGAAAAGTATTTAGTGGCAGAAATTTAGTTATTGAGAAAAAAAAATAACAAACTAAATGGTTGAAAAGTCCTAGAAAAGAGAAAATAAGTGTTTAATCACTAAGCATGCTGAAATGCTTTATAAAAAGAGACATGTTGATATAAAAACTCCAGTAATCTTATTTATATCACTTCTATGAAACTCTCAAATTCTCAAAGAGGTAAATAATAAATAAATTCTTCATCCAGATCATTATCACCAAGTCAAAATATATCCTTGTCTGAAACTAGAAGTCAAAGAACAAGAGTGGAAGGAAAATACTTTTCATTTGCAATGCATAAACCTGCAACACTTTCCCTATTTGATTGTGCTTTTGATGGTCACTGCCCCATCAATCAACACCCTACTGTCCCTCTACTCAGCCTGGAAATTTTAAACATGCTTTTACCTTTCAGAAATGTTTCCTGACAACAGCAGCAGAAACTTAATCTGGCTACTGCCGTAAAAGACAATAAAAAGGCTTTGAGAAAGAAGTCAGCATCACCAGGAGGGCTAAGGAAAATCCCAACCATTATTGGATACAGGGGGCAATATATGACAAAGGATGAGGGAAAGGTTGAAGTACTTAATGCCTTCCTTGCCTTAGGCTTAAATACCCAGACCAGTTGCTCTTCGGGCATCCATTCCACTGAGCTGGAAAACAAGGATGGGGAACAGAATGAAATCCCCTTAACTGATTTAGATTGGATATTAGGAAAAAATTCTTCACTGAAAGGTAGGTCAGGCATTGGAACAAGCTGCTCAGGGACGTGGTTGGGTCGCCATCCCTGGAGGCATTTAGAAGACACATAGGGACTTAGGGACAGGGTTTAGTGGTGGACTTGGCAGTGTGGGTCAATGGCTGATGTAGATAATCTCAATAACTGATCTTAGAGGTCCTTTCCAACATTAACGATTCTATTATTATAACATGATTTATCTGTAAAATCTATTTTTTAAAAGAAGAAGAAAGCACCCAAACACTCTAAAACAGGCAAGTCAAAAGCTTTTATATTTTTTTCAATCAGGACATAAAATTTAAAAATTTTCCCACAAGAAACAAAGGAAATTGCAAGATAGGTTACCAGTGCTTTTTTTTTTTTCAAACTGCAATTTATTTTGTTTATGCCA
Source organism: Cichladusa arquata (assembly GCA_026413545.1). Lineage (NCBI taxonomy): Eukaryota > Metazoa > Chordata > Aves > Passeriformes > Muscicapidae > Cichladusa > Cichladusa arquata. The sequence goes on from JAOTQP010001286.1 coordinate 30,717,988, forward strand.
AACAAATGGAGCAGATCCTTAGCAGGTGTAATTTGTCATTGGTCTAATGATATTAATTAAGTTATAGTAGCATGATTCAGATATCAAGCTGGACTTTTATCTTTCAAAGTGCTGAGTAAATTTGCTCAGTTAACAAACAAAATAATTATTTTCCCAGCTACTGCTTTTCCAAATGTTACTTGGGCAATCAAAATTCTGGTTTCCCTCTCCTCATTGGCAATAAATGTTTTGCAAACAGCAATTGAGTTAACAGTTGCAGGAATGATGCCCAAATCCGCAAAGAAACCCATGACTCTCCTAAAATGTTTTGTCATTCACTGTTTTAACAGGAACATACTTATGCATAGTAATAAATGTATATAGACTGATGACTGCACATTTATTTACTATATACATATATATATATACATGAAAGTGATCAGGAAGCTGAGATTTTTTTTAGCATCTTGTCCTCTCAAAAAAACAGTTTTTATTCTTGTGAAAGATAATTCTGAAGGAAATTAGTTATTTCCTCAATATTATCTTATTATTTATAAACATAAGGCTTTACTTCCTTGATTTAAGCTTTATTTACTTGATCCCTAGAGGAACTGAGTAGGAGGGGAATTTCTTTGCTCATAGTTCTGAACTTTTCTCCACATTTTTGGGCTAAGATCTTTCAGCTTACCCAAGACTGATTCTGTCATTTTTTTCTGTAAACATTTCCCTCAAATCCTGCTGCCATACCCAAATGGAAAGAAAACATTAAGCTTACAGCCAGTTTCTACCTTGAGTGTAAGTAATAAAAAAGTTCCTGCGTTTTCAATGAACTTTCTCATTTTAGGTCTACAGGAGAGAAAGGTGGTCATCATTTCTCCAAATGAATGGTACCTCCTTCAAGCAAGTCTATCTTAAGTCATAATCAAAAGGTTACAGAAGGAGAAAAGTACATTGGTGGTAGGTGGGAAGAAGGATATTAATTACTTCAGGATTTTTTTTAAGATATTAATTTAAAAATAATTTTTTAATGTACTACTGTAAATATTGGGTATTACAATATATTCTAATGAAATAAAGCAGGTCACCAGTGTTGTATTTATGCTAGGACCAGAAAGTTTCTGTATTACTATTTTTAGCTTGATAGTCAAAGTAGTCAACAAGAGAAGCTGGTATTTCCTACAAGAGAAGCTTCTATCTCCTAAAATTATGCTACTGGCTATGCTTTTTCTGGGTCTCTTTCTTCCTTTTCTCACATTCCTGTTAGACCAGGATATTTAAGAATGAGGTGTATTCTTCTCTCTTCACTAGAACATGAAAAGACAATGAATATGAAAAGATGTTTTACTTATGCTGAAGGTCAGCCTGATATTGCAATAAGACAATTGTCTGAAATATCCTTAATACAAACCTTGGTTCCTCTATTCTATCACAACTGACTTTTTTTTTTTAATCTAAGACAAAAAAAGAGAAATAAAGAAGTAAAAGGAGAGTGTAGGGATCAAAAGCTTTACAAACTGATCATCACTGATGCATGATTAACTCAGCAACAATCTACACAGTCATCCCATTAAACTAGTACTGCAAACACAGCACTGGTTCTAAGGCAGATTCTTCTCCACATCCGTGTACTCTAATGCAATGGGTGAACTGAACTGCATTCAAAATTCCTGAATTGTACTAAAGCAGAATGTCAGGAAAAATATTAAGTCACTGCAGCATTCTGGCCAAGTCTCAGCTGTGCATGAGTTTTCCCTCTTTCTCACTCTCTCTGCTGAGTAAATAATGATACCTACATCCACTGCAAAGTGATTTGGAATTTACTGATGAAAAATGCTTCATAATCTGTGCACCAGTTGCCTCTGTGATCATCTGATTTCTCCCACCAAGAAAAAGATGAAGTTTAAAAGCAGAAATATTTTTCAACCAAATAATCCTCCTGATGATGGGACCATTGGTGGGGAATGAACTAGTTAATATTTTCATATAATCCTCGATAACTAGTCAAAACTTATTAACCTCCCCCAACCTTCCTGGGTTTCAGGTTTTAAGGCCAACAACTACTATCAATTGAAAAGTTCAGAGGTCAGAAGAAAGCATTGATATTTACTAGAAAGTCCTAAAATTTAAGTTAGATTCAGAGGACATTGAGGGTACTGAATGATCACATGAGACACCAATGCTTGTGCTTTGAACTCACACCCATGTGGACAAGCACAATTAAAAAGCTCACCCAAAACCAATAAATTTTCCACAGGCCAAATATAGTCCTTGAGAAATGACACAGAAATGCAGCAAAATTATGATCTTTGATTGCTTGTTGAATGTTCCCTGAAAAAATAGAGTGTACTGTATTATGGGCTTTTAATTTTGATGAATTTAACTGCAATATGTTTTGTCAGCAGATATTGTCACTGAAAGGCAGAGAATTTTCTGGGTGGTTTGCCACAAAAATAATGCAAAAAACTCTTGAAAACAAATGAGGAGGGTGTATGAGGTAGAGGCTTGATGAAAAACCAAAACCCATTTAAAGCAAAGTAAATGTTTATTTATAAATTTTCCTAATATATAAAAATAAATAGTTATGATGCTGGAAAAAAAAAATTATATGATTGTGTTTTTTTCTACTGTCTATTAGCAAAGGGGAAACATTCCAAAATAACATGGAGACCAGCAGAGTTGTATGTTGTTCATGTCAATAATTCCTTCTATCGAAAGCTGGGGGCTTGTTAGCCAAACACAGAAAGCTTAATAACCAGAATAAAAGTTAGGAAATAAGACAAACCACTGCCTAACAATAAAAAAGGAAAAAACCAAGAGAGTAGACATGGGATTTGAAAGGCTGATAATTTTATGAGAAAAAATTATAGGAAGGTAAATCCAGACTTAAGTACCCTGAAGAGAAAAAAAATACCCAAAATAGGTCAAAAAGGGAAACTGGATCTCAGAAGGAGGCAGTGATTGCAAACAATAATTATGATGACAATTTTATTAAAAAGTGCAGAAGCATGTGAGTAGACATGTAGAATTTTGATCAAATATTGATTGGGGAGGGAGAGCAGAGCATTCAAAAGGAATAAGAGGTAGTAGTTCATGATTAGAGCAGAAATATCTTGATAGTTATCACCAAGCAGATGAAAATGAGATGACAGATTCACTGGGTTCAGACAGTGGAAAGGAGAATATGTTTGTCTGGGAATAAGAAGAATCAGCTACAGGGAAATAAAAAATGAAGAAAAAATTATCTTGAGTAGTTGTGAACCTGTGAATGGGAAATAGCAACTCCTTTGGCACTAAGAGGAGAGAAAGAGGGAATGCAGTCTGGATCATGTACATTACCTGCAATAATCAGCAGATGATGGTATAGGCAGAGGGAGAGTCAAGCCTGAATGCAAGCTCTCAAGTCAGAAAGATCATTCAGCAATGCTCATAAGAAAGGGATTTTCAGAGTAAAAACCAGTCTGGAACCTAGAAATCATTGGCACGTAATTCTGGGGAAAGAATGGACCTGCTGCATGCTTTGGTGTTAGAGAAGGGCAGGAAATAACCTGGTTGCCCAGGCAAGGGTATGCCAGGAGCAGAGGCTGACCCCCAGCTCAGCAGCATGGACAAGGGTCCCCCCACAAGTCTTGTGACAAATCTGACATGGCACGGATGCCATGAGTGTCTCTGGTCACCTCAAATGGCACTAGAGATCTAATTGGGCACCTAAATTGCTCCTTAGATGTGAATGTACTAAAATACATCTGAGAGGACAAATTGACTTCTATACAAAGCTCAAACTTTTTCATAAGGAAAATGCTTTGCAAAGGGAAAAAAAAATCATGATCTACCTGAAAAACAGTAAATTTAAAGCATGGATTTGCCACATTCATACATAAGAAGTAAAATTAATGTCAGGGCTTCCATCCTTTCCTCATTCTACTTAACCTAAATGATAGCAACTGTTACACTGGCACAGAAAAGTATTAATGACAGAAGTCAGCTTCATTTTTGTGGAAATCCCAAAAGCAGTACAGAGTGTGATTAGAAGTGGGTCCTGCAAGGACTATGTCTGAAATGACAGCAGAGGTGTGAGTAAGGTTAACAAGCGGACAGGACAACAAAAAGGGATTGAAGCCAAAGACAGGGACTGAGACCTCCACTGGAAAGTTCAAAAGGAAAGAAGCCTGCAAAACAAGGAAGAAGGAAGGTGCCTGGCTGTGTTTGTGCAGAGGAGGAGAGGCGTGTGCACTGTTACACCAGACCCTTACCTCCAGAGCCACTGCCCCACTCTTCCCTTGGTGGGGCACTTCGTAAGCCTCTATCTGCTGCTTGGTGAGCCGGGCCAGCTTCTCCGCCAGCTCCCGCCAGCTTTTGCCAAGCTTGACAGCAGAAGTCAAGATGATGGTGTCCTGGGTAAGACGTGCCACTAATCCCTGGCAATCTATCTTCAAAAGTGCCTGCAACAATGATTTTCATTAGTGATCATTCACCAGAAATTACAGACGTTTTAATTTAATTTTATAGCACTATTCTGTGTTTCTACGTAAGCAGGAAGACTTTTTTTTACTTCTGTGTTCTTGCAAATATGTGGGGGTTTTTTTCTACAAAATGGTGTTGCCAATGCTTTCAGAGGAAAACTGCCCACAAGCTTAAGAAAAATATCAAGCTGGCATTCAGCTGCTTCATCATTCCAGTTTCAAATGGGTCCTGCCAAGCTTACAGATCCTGAAAGAAAAACATACTTCTCCAACAAAAATATTTGGGACCAAAAAAAAAATTAGTTTCTTAGAAGTATGACATGAAACTTGAAAATTAAGTTAGAGCACTATTATACTAGGGTGTGGTCCTTCATCTAGGGCTTTATATGGAAAATCACTAAGCACATTGGCCCACACCTTTTAATTTAGTCCTCCCACAGAGCTAATAATTTTTTGACCATTAAGGAGAAATGCAAACATGAAACCTTTCCCTCCTCCTTGCCAAATGAGGATTTAATTAACAAATTAAAACATTTGAAGTAGAACCTTGAAATGCAGATATGTTGCATTCTCCTTTTTTTATTTATTTGGACAAGAGCTAATAGGAAAAATAAATGTTGGAGCTTTTTTTTCCTTCTCCTCAAATTAACACCAAAATATTCCACTGAAACTGTTGAGGTTTTCAGGGAAAGATCAAGAGCAAAATACAGAAATTTTCCTTGTTTTTTAGATACTGAATTTTACTGAAATTTACAAGAATTTCTGCAGAAATCAGACATATTTGTGATTTAATTTTGAAGTATTAATCAATAAAATCCAAAAAAAGAGGAAAACAATAAAATTTTGGTAGACAGAGTAGTAAGCTGACTACAGCATATTGTACAAAATTCCCCTAAACTGGAGACAAAGTTGTTCCATTTGTGTTTGCTCTAATAAGCAAGAACCCTATAAAACACACAAAGACAAGGACCTGCATTGACACTCCTTAGCAAAAATACATAGATCTAACAAAACAGGACATTGAGCAACCTGGTCTAGTGAAAAGTGTCTTGCCCATGACAGGATGGTTGGAATTAAATGATCTTTAAGGTCTCTTCCAACCCAAGCCATTCCATGACTCTATAAGCTTAATCTAATATTGCCCCACTTTTTGCCTGTTTTGCAATAAACTCTGTTTCACTGTGTTCAGTTAAAAGTTTGGATAACTTTCACCTTTAGGTCTCCCTTTAATTATTGTAAAGAGACATGACAGACTTTGCTGTACTTCATACTGGCTCAGCTTTATTCCACAAAGTTTGATGTGCTCTTAAGAATTTTAAGTGACCACTGCTACCAAAATGTTCTGAATCCTGTTGAAATTTCTGTCAAAACTTCAAAGGGGATAGACTAGTTATGAGAGCTCAGTTGAGGTTTACAGTCCAGAATAGTCAAAAAGCTTTAGATGAATAGCTACAACGTGAGTTTTTAAACATCCATTTTTGTAATACTTTAGTAAGTATTTTAGTAAGTATTACTTTTGTAATACTTTAGTTTGTTATTTTAAAATCAGAAATTTAATTATCTTCTGTCCCTTAATAGGGTGGTTAACTTTTCTGTCAGAGCCAAGCAGAGTATGAAGTGACCATTAATTTTGAATTAATTTGCACACTGATCAATAAGTAAATTAGGATTGTTAATAGTGTAAGTAATTACCTGGAAGTAATTAGAATAAACTTTTGATTTGCATTTGGCAGTATTTAGTCACATAGAACTTGTCCAACAGCTTACAAATGAGGTCCATGAAAATACATACTGAAATACTTGCAATATACTTCTTTGGCCACTCCAACATTGACTATGAAGTTGTAACGTGTGGATAGAAAATATTACCCTAAACATTTGGATCAGGTTGTCCCTTTTAAGTATATGAAACTAAGCTTCATGCAACTTAACATAGACAAATATCTATGTATATATATACAGATATCAATATACTCATAGAGACACGGATATATAGATATAGATATAGATAGATATTGATATTTATCTATACCTATGTAAATATAGTGGAATTCTCACTGTATAATAATGTTACTTAATACTTCACAACAGGAATGTGAATTTCTCAGGAAAGCAATTTACAAGACAAAACAATTTCAATCGTGGCTATTTAAAAATAAAAATGTCATCTTAGTCTACCTACTAAATGAACACAGTTGCTGGAACATTAACAGAAGACTGTTCAGAATTAATTTATCAAAGTATTATTTTTCATGAAAGTTTGGAAGCATTTTCCACCTCGCTGTCTACAACTTCTAGCAATATATTCAGATTTATAAAGATCCTGTAAGGATGCAGAATCATGTTTTCTTGTTCCTATATTACTACTGAGTAGTTTCTCTGCAATACATTCCCAACAAGCCAGTTAGTTCATGCAATACTTACAACAATGAGTTCATAAAGAAATAGTCTTTTTTTCTTGTTAGCGTGGCAGTCTTGCTTCATCTTCTTCACAACATGCGCAACTCTCTCTGATTCTTTATCAACATGTGCCTCATTAAAGTCATCCAAAGACATATGTGAATATCCCAACACCTCAGCTAAAGCTCTCCAGTCATAAACACTCTCTGATACTGTAGACAGAACTACTGAGTAGATATAAGTCAGTTTCTTGAATGGCAATGCAATTTGTTCAACAAGATTCCTGGTTGTTAGCTCACTATCAGCAGTGTCCATAGCTTGTTCTTTGGAAATCACTTTTACATTTTTGCAATGTACAAGACCAATCTTTCTTCTGAGAACTCCCACATACCACTCTTTCATTTTAGTTTGTCCAATGGCTTTAACTTTATCTTCACCAAGCAGTGCTATTGTGTCTCCTTTAAAATATTCCAGCAAATAGTCAATCTTATTTTGGCGTAACACAGTTTTCAAAGCCACTCCGTAAGTATTGACACTCAAAGCTTTGTCTTGAAACTTTGGATATTTTATTGTTGGTATCAAAAGCCATGGTGCAGACTTGATTTCTTGGCGGCTTTGTAGCCGCTTTGGCCTATTAATAATTCCACTTAATTTTGGAGCCGGATCAGGAGTTGTAACATGGAACTCCGTTACTTGGCTACTTTTCAAGATTTTAATCTGAACAAGGAAAACAAAGAAATGCATCTCCCTGCATCCAAGCATGGAAAACAGGAATTGTTGGCGGACCATTTCACCAGTTTTCAACTCCTCCTTTTTAATATTTCTGCATTGATCTTCCATTTTTACTTGAAAGTCTGGATCACAGGATACCAAAGAAATGTTTAGATCTTGCGGTTTTTCAAGCAGAAATGTATGCTTTCCCCACAGCTGAAACACCACAGGAGGCATACTTTTCCCCCCTTTTCTTATATCGCAAATCGTGAGTTTTCCTGGAATGTAGTTATGACCAAAGACTGTAAAAACTGCTGTAAAAGATGGATGAATATATTTGGGACCATAAATTCCAACTGAGACTGTTCTATGGACATAATCCCACACATTGGTTGCTGGAGGCTGAATTTTGCTTGCTTGTACAGCAATCACTGCATACATCACATGACTTAGGTCCGTTAGCTTCACTTGTATGGTATCTTGATAAATATAGCAATTCTCTAGCTTCTTAAAAGGTCCTTCTTTGTTGAGACTGAAAAAACAGACAATATCACTCATAACTTGGCTGAGTGGATCATTCTTCACTTTAGCTGCCACTTTCACTTCTAGGAAAATTGCTTCACTTGTGTTGAGGTTGCTTAGGGTAAGTTCTATCAGGGGACTTACTGTGCTGGACAGCTCATTGTTGCAAGACAATGGGGGGTTAAGGATAGCCTTTAAGCCAACTTCTTGGAATTCTCCTGGTAACACATGACCCACAGGGACATGAATGTTGATATCTGAGTCAGGTAGCTGTACTGACCCCCCTTCATGATCCAGTTTACAAACGACATGAATGTCTGTAGCTTGTGTTTGTGCCCACCCCGGGCTGTGGCTCATGGCCTCTAAATCCAGGCAGGACCGGGTGAGCTGTCGGTGGCTCAGCCAAGCCATCTTGTAGGCTTCACGGTCATTCTGAAACCATTTCATATCAGAAGCTGTAGTGTTCTGAGGCGCTGCCTTGTGAGGATTAAATCTTCGGTTATCAACTATATCCAGGAAGTCAGAGACGCTCTTGGATCGTCCAGATCTTCTTGTTGAAGTCCTTCTTAGGAGACAATCAATATCTAGCTCATCACCTGAGGAATCCAAAGAGTCCCTGTTGCTAGAAATTTTAGAGAACAAATAAGGTTTTTCCTTTAAGATAGAGAGATGTTTGTTATTTTCATTTCTATTGGAAGCAACTATGTCATGTACGAAAGGGTTGGATCCTGAAAGTTCATTCCAGAAAGGATTAGTCTTGGAAACAGCTTGGGCATGTTTGAATACACTGGGCCAGTCAATATCCAAATCCAGTTTACTTTCATTGATATCTGTTTAAAAAAGAAAAAGAAGCATTTCCTAAAGCACAGAGACTTGAGACATTCTATTCGTGTCCAACTGACAGCCTGTTAAATTAAGAGATTACTAAATTTTCCTCCTCAAATACACATAGACAATTTCTGTATTTCCCCCTCAGGTTTTTAAACAGTATCAATGTTGATTTAATTAAGAATCTTTCTTAATAGAAAGAGTACTAACAAATTAGTGCTGAATAACAAACCAATGTTGAAGGATGTAAAGCATCTTCTTTGAGGAGTTGATCATTATCAACTCAGATGATTATTAATTGGCATTGAGTATGATAAAGTTCCATAAGGTTCAAATAATTATAATCCATGAATCTTTGGCCTCTTACAAAATGCTGTGGATTTCTTACCTCTGTATCTATCTCTTTTTAAAGATTAAACAACTACAGTTTCATTTTTCAAACACTGCAGACTCTACAGATAAATGCACCATTCCAGATTCCTTTTCATGCTAGTGCATGTGCATTTAATTGATAACAGCACTCTTACAATTTATTTCCATGTGTATGGAATTCGTTATACTAGCTTTCCATTAGAAAACAATCCTTATTATAATTTATGAGACCTGTACAACCTGAAGTTTTGAGAAAAATGTTTGTGTGACTACTAATTTTCTGAGATTGTATTTAAATAGACAAATATGGGTGTATACATGATATTTACATTGTTTTCTAATAAAAATACTCATTATTAACAGTAACATCTATTTCTTTCTGAAGAAGAGACATCCTTACATTTTATATTAACGATTGTTCAGAGAAACTGGTTTACAGTTGATTGTGACTCACCCTTCTGGCAATATCTGCATATCTGAATATCTGCAACTTTTTATGCTAAGGGTTTCTATTACTTCATTTTGCCTTTTTTTTCTACATACAGAGGCTATATCTTCCCTTCTTTATACATTCTTGAAAAGAGTTTAAATTTTAGAGGGAAAAGTTTTTTTTCACCATATCTATAGCTTATATTATTACAGTACTATTTCCATAGTACTTTCCATTTCCAAGGTTATTCTGTATCGCTCAAATGGAAGCACAACAGTGCATATAACAACAACAACAACAACAAAAATTAATTTTAAATGCAAGCACTTCTCTTTTTGTTTTCTTTTTCAAATTATAACAAAAAGCCAAAACCATGAAGTCTTTCCATGGTTCCAGAAAATTCCCAGTTTGGAAGAACCAAGGTGGAATTTACCTGTTTGCCAGCTGCCTATCTACAAAGCTCTAACATTGTCTTGCCAAGAGCCTTCCAGGGGAGCTGCCAGGGGGATTGAGCCCGGGGCAGCCCCTTTTCCTCAAACACCTTGTCAGGGTCACCAGAGGGGGATACACTGTTCAAGCACCCACTGAAAAGTTCTTTTGTCTCTGCTCAAAGGCCAAAATCTTTCCTTGTGCTGTGGTGTTATTACAGTCAGATCAGTATTGCATATTAAAAGTATATATTAATTAGTCTCAAAATAAACATAAATGTTTTGTTTGGGGTTTTTTTCCCCATCCTAAAGGCATGTTTCTACAGGAAAAATATGAGTAGAAAACTGTCAGAGCCTGAGTCACTAGGATAGATGCTTTCTCATGCCAAGGCAACAGCACAATTACTGGGGTGCAACATGTCAGCAAAGAAATAATTCCTGCTCCACAACTTACACAAGTGTCAGGCTTGCTGTTATATCTGCTACAGACAAGAAGCTAAGAGAATGCCTACTTTGTGGAGGGCAAAGTTTTCTCAGCCTTGTGGTTAAAATAGCAAGGAGATTAAATCAACTTTGCCAAGACTCCAGTTTTTAAATTGAGCTAACTTCAAAATTACTCTGCCTTCACGTTCTTAAAACCCTAAATTAATCTAGTTTGGCTAAGAACTTTCTCTTCTCCTCCCCACCTTGAGCCCCAGTAAACTTAGTCTAAGTAGCATTTGTTAATGTAATATTAAGGATTTCAACTCTTCCTCCCAACCTGCCTGACTCAGAGTTTTGCAGAAATAAAGACTTAGAGGCTTAGTACAGAAAGAAGAGCAGAAGAGCCATACTGTAGCTGTCTGAAGGTGTCTGGTCATCCACATCAATCAAAGTTCCCTCTGACCGACTTCGTGGAATCTCTCCACTGCTTAGGGAATCTGTTCCACTACTGGAAGAATTTTCCTCCTGGAAGACAGGTAAGCATATGTAACATCAGCGAGTATGCCATTTGAAAAAGGAGAAACTGTTGAAGAATGATTGAGCTTTGTTCCTGTAGTGTGACATGAAAAAAAAAAAAATGAAGGTATAGATCACAAGTAAATTTATGAACTCTGCCCAAGAGCATCTCACTCCTGAGTCTTACAATTGTATCTGCATCAAACCCTGCAGATGCTACAGCTGCAGTACAATATGATATCCTAGCCCATAGAGAAGTTCAGTAACTCACAAAATTAAGTGTCTTGCCATTGGAACTGAGACAATTATACAATAAGTTCCACTCAGGTCTTGAATAAAATATTTTTAAAAATAAATAAATACATCCTACCTCCTGTTTTCAGGTAAATTTGAGTAGAATTATTAAGGGGAAGATCTATATCTGTTACTTTCCATGCCAATTAATAGAAAGTATTTTCATCCCTTTCTGCTTTATTGCTTCTTCTTGCTGAAAGAAGATCAGGTCAGATTTCCTTTTAGTCAGTCCAATGACTTAAAGTATCCTTCCTTAGAGACCACAACAACAGACTAAGAGAGGATATTAGGGTGTCTCTTCTTCCTTGTTCTGGCTACAAGAAGTTCTGTTTCATTTTGGTGCAGTCCTTTGAGGCATACAACAGAAGGATGAGCCTCTCGAGGTATATTGCCTAATGCTGAAGAAAGCAGGAATTGTTGTGTCTCCTAAAGAAAGAGGAGTTACAGAAGTTCCAAGTGAGCATTTATCCTACGTGCTGAAATTACTGTATCCCAGAAACAGAAGATAGAGGAAATAAAATATGAGGTATTTTGTGCAGAAAAGCTCTTCAAGTTAATTCTAAAAACCGAGACATCACTTTGCCAGAATCCTCTCACGCATCCTATATCGAGTGAGATATGAATACTGATCCCCAGGAGATACATGACAATATCTGGAGAAAAAATGAGATGAACAAAGAAACAAAGGGGGAGGAAAAGAGAAGGAAAAAATCCAGAAGTTTTTTAGGTCCATACATGGGATACAATAGTCAACTTTCTTTGGGAGTCTGAAATATTGCAGCCTGTTACTCCTGCAGCAAACACTGCAGTGTAAGTAGATATCTTTTTATCTTTATCATGTTTAAAATCAAGAAAAATATGATTGAGCCTGTTTTTACTGTGACTGTAAGAAAAAGGAATTTTCAGTTCCAGTCTAGGAGGTGAGTTATGGGAAAAGGAAGCAAACTTTATATCCAAGCATTACTGCACAGAAAGCTGAAGCCAGCTGTTTGCTTCCATTGCACAATGCCATGGTTTAAGATACCTCTTTTTTTCCCTGCAAATGTAAATTGGTGCTTTTTGCTCTTACCACAAGAGGTACCTTCAGCAGTCTGTTCAGGAGCTGTTTTGTACACAAGCAGGGTGCAAGGCTGAGGTCAGGCCAAGCTCAACAGTCACCCAGCACCTCCAAGGGCTGTATGGACTTTCAGGTCCCTTTGTTACCAGAAATCTCTTTTATTTGGCCTTTGGAGTCCTGATCTTAGCTACTAGGCAAAGCTAGCCTCCAGCACCAATACATTCTGGCTTCTGCTACTACTACCCCACCAGAACAAAACTGTGAACTAAAATGCCTCCTTAATCCAAACAGCATTGATTACAAGATCTGGCATTCCACATCTGTATAAAGACATCATTGTTTCTTCTGTCTCTGAGAAGTGAGAATGTTTGGCAACACATACAGACTCCTTCAAAGGAAATAAATTTTGCTTTTTCTGCTGCATCCCAAAATGCTGAAAAACTGAACACATTGTATAAACACTCAAGATTTTTCACCCTAGTTTCCACATACACACTGGTTTAATGCCAGCATAAGGTATCCATAGTCTAAAATCTTAATAAATGCACAAAAAGTAAGTCTACATCTTACAGTACCAATTTACTTGTTGCCAGCACTAATCTCTGACTGACAATTTACTGTTAATTCACAAGTGAATTTAAGAACAGTTCTTTAAATAGATAAAACACCTACAATTATTTCAGTATTTCACATTTCAGCATAAAGTGAGAGGCAGTAAAGAAAGATGAAGAAGGGCACAAGAGTGCAAATGTACAGGGGCTAAAATAGGAAACCCATGGAGAAGGGAGAAGAGGAAGAGAGAAAGAAAATCTCTTTACACAGGGGGATTATATTGAAGGAAACACCACAAAAAGATTGCATGTGGAAGTTTTTAAAAACAGTAAGGACTTCTGCAAATAGAATAAACCATTTCCTAAAGGTCCCCTCTGAGAATTCCTCAAAATGTTCATCACTAGCCTGGCATAGAGATAGAAAAGGCAGATACTGGAAAGGAAAACCACTTTCAAAAATAATCCTCCACCCCCATGAAAGCATTTCTTGGTATGACAGGATGGTGAGGGATCCCTTGTGATTGAGACACATCTTCAGGCCAGCCAAGCAGAGGATGAGAGAAGGGAGGGGGGAATACATAAACATTCCTGGGTAAAAGATGACCACATTTGGCCAGCATGTCAAGGGATGTGGGAACTGTTGGGGACAAGCTGTACACATGCCCCTGGGGACTGGGCAATGTTCCTCCTGCACAGGGTTACATGAGCTGACACTAGGGCTGGGTTCCACCTCTTCTCTGCTCCAGCCTGAGTGCTGGGAATGGCTAAAGCCCCTGTTTCTTTCTATGAGATTAAGAAAATAAAAAAACCAAATGCTTACCCTTTTTCTATGGATACATTCTGTGATAAAATAGCATCAAAATTAAACTTTTGATAGCACAAACCTATTAACTAGGAACTTACCTGAAAAAAATTCTTTAGAACATTTGGGATATACAGCCATACTGCTCAACATTGAAAGGGAAAGTTATAAAAAGCTTCTGCTGCAAAAAGAGGGAACTGTGTATAGGAAGAACTAGAGACCAAGCTTTTCATTTGCTGCAGCAACTGAATAAGAAAGATGTAAAATGACAAGTGCTTAATGGTGCAAGGAATTATCTGACTGATGGCATGTCAAGTCACAGTGGGAAGTCAGGAGGGAATGAAGCAGTGAAGAAGAGGTTGGAAAGAGATCAGCTGTGGAGGTGACCAGTGAGTGAACCTGAGTGACTGCTGAGAGATGTGGCACTTTTTATATGAGGGCAAGCAAGAGTTAGCCAGATGCTTTCTGCTGGGGATTGCTTGACCCATAAAAGCAGGTAACTGAGGACCCAGAGCACTGCTGGCAACTCTGTTTCTCTGAGGAAGAAAAATGAACTAGATGCCCTAGAGGAAGAAGAAAGTCTTGGGTAGAAAGTTCAGTTTCACAGAAGTCAGAAAACTTCTCTGCATTTGCTGCAGATGGCATTTTTGCTGCATAAAATGCCTCCAGAAACTTCTTCCAGGTCTTTCAAAATTCAAGTGCACCTTGGTTTGTTTTTTTGATTTTTTTCCAGTTTCACCACCAAAAAACCCATATTTTGCTGAGTCTAAAACTGGTAATGAAAAAAATAGGAAAAGCCCAAAGGCAAACACTTTCCCACTTCCTTTGCCTTCAGAAATAAGAGAGAACACATTCCGTTGTGTTTTTTAAGTATCAACATCCCGGAGCAGAACATCAGCAATTTGTGTTCCACTCCACCTTAACCCTTCTTCAAAAGCAGGTTTTGTTAAGAACAGAGCTCTCTTGTGGCCATGTCTCCCCATAGATTTCTGCATGTTCCCCACACAGACAGTGCTACCTTTATTAAAAATATTCATGGCCTTTGTGTCCTGAGGATGAAGTTTATGTATTAGCAGTAACAGAGCAAGAAACAGACACAGGTGATGGTGATGTGTCTCATTCCTCAGGCTCATTTTTGGGTTACTTGGGGGAAAATTACTTCCTACTTATATGGGTTGGGTTGTTAGACTTTCAAGTTTCTTTCCGAAAAAGGAGAAATACAAATGCATCACAATGTTAAATAAAATGTTCTTCATCTAACGAAATACTGAGTATACTGAATTATTTAAATTCTATTATATAGAGAGAAGAAAAGGAATTCTAAAGAGACAGCAATACACAGAAGAGGGATTGTTTCAGAGGGACTGCACATCACCAACAAACTTAAACCACTGCTTATTCTCAGCTGACTAACATATTTTGGAGTAAACATTAGCTACAGTAATAAGCCATGTTTTAACTGTCCCTTGGCTCTTGAGGCCTAGAAGAGCTTTATGCAGCTCAGAGTTTGATGAGAGGCTCTTGGACCCAAGTTACTAATCTTTGATTACAGAGCTGTGCTGTGGCACTGTAGGCAGTGGAAGAACAGCATAACAAATGGAACATTCAGCTGAAGTGAGGAAGCCTTTGGCTTATTTTAACCTGGTGCATGTGAGACAGTCATGGAAAGCATCTTTTTCTCCTGTCTAACAGAGACAAAATTGGCTCTTAATGTAAAAGAACATTGAAAGTACTCAACCCCTAGTACTAATATTCAGCAGCAACATTAATGATTTAGTATGACCCAATACCTTGCTATTTTGACTGTAATTATAGAAAGGGATTTTCAATAGATATATCTACTAGTTTACTTTGTTGTTAAATAGTTGCTAAGATTTGTACCTGTTCTTTCAATGTTCTGAAAATTTATCACCCTGTGGGAACAGCAGAGCTTTTCACACTGAACCAAGGGCTTAGACTTTCTGCAGACCCAACATTTGTCTGCACAGCTGCCTGGAACTGACACAATCACTCTCATAATACTTCACCCAAGCTGGAGCTAAAGGACAGAGCTGGTTCTCTCAGCACAACAAGAATGGGAATTGAAGTGGGTCATCATCTCAGTAGATTTCCACTATTTTCCAGGTGGGTTCTTATAGCTTCTGCTCAGGTCTGCACAACCCAGAACTGTCTGCTTTTCAGCCTGTTTGGGGGACACGATGCAAATAAAAATAGCCATACTATAAACCTCCCTCCACAAGGCAAGTATCCTTTGTATCCTTCCTTCCCTTCCACACATCTACACTTCTAAAACTGCTTGTTACAAGCATAAGTGATGGAGTGTTTATTTTCAATTATAAACTTCACATCTGGGAATATTGCTTTCCAAAAGCCTCAGGAATGTGTAGTTAAGTTTTGATGCTGTCTTTTAGATTTTAGCTACCACTCTGAAATACTCCACTCTTTCACTTAGGCCTCAGGAAAAAAGAAACTTTTTGCCTTCTACTTACTTTACTTCTTCAAGAACAGGATATGGCAAGTAAAGATCTCACTAACAATTTAATTAAAGGATCCAACTTTGCACTATGAAATTGCAATATTTCTTTTTTTCATGAACAGAGAAAACATTGCAAGCTTATTAGCTTAATTCTTCTATGGGTGTCCTTACACCTGTAAAACCAATAGTTACACCTGTAATAGTTACACCTGTAATAGTTTACACCTGTAAAACCAAAATCACACTGGATTCACACTTAGTGTGTATACTTGTACATGCCTTGGAAGCACAGTTAGTTTCTTCACTTTTAGAGGTTCTATGAAACAACTTTTGGTTCACAGAGATTGCAATACTACAAGTATTGTAATATTGTACTACTGACTGAAGCCAACAGCTCTTCCTTCAAAGTGGATATTGAAAGTACTCTGTCAGGAACACCTTTAATTTAGAAGTTTCATTACAAAATAAAATTTCCATTTCTAGGTGCCACAAGTATTTCAGTGGCACCATAATTAATGCATTAAACATTCCAGAGAAAGGCAAAGCCTGTATCTACCACATTCTGTCTGTGAGCTAGAGCTCTGCTGCTTTTCTTCAAGTACTCTTAATGTTTGCTAGGATGACACAGAAACCTCAGCTATCAACATTTTTAATTAACCTAGAGAAGTGGGAGCTACCAGGATTCTCAAAATCTCTGTTAGTTATTTATATCCCTGTGAACTATAGCTGTGATCACAGGTTTTTAAGTACATAATACCTCCAAAGTACTCTATATTTCATTACCCTGATTTCTTCTTCTCTTTCCACGAAGTTAAACTTTTTCTCACATCCAGGCTGCTTGCAGGAATGACACTGGGTCTCTAACTGAGCAGCTTGCCTGTCAGTGGCAAGTGGAGATAAAGGCTGAGACATCTGCCCCCAAGCACGGCTTAGAGAGGGCTCCCAGCCCTGCACAGTATTTATTATGTCCTTCCCCGGGAAAGGCTCATGTCTGAGTCTGTTAATGCCACAAGTCAGCTTTGAGCAGGATAGATATGAGCTGAGGTCTTTGAGGACAGGAAGCAGTGGTGGGGGACAGAAGTAGTGGTAGCACCAACTGAAATCCTTTGTATGCCTCAGAGTCACTGGGGCATGACCAAAAAGGGGGAAAAAAGCTTCCTCTGTCCCAAAGACTTGATTCTGGCAACACTCTTCTAGCTTTTCCAGTTTTATACAGAAAATAGCACAGCTACTATCCAGCCAGAAAGCAAGCAAAGGATCCACTTTCCAGACAATCAAACCCAGGTCAAGTAGTGAAGTAGTTCTTCAGTTCTTCCATAGAAATGTGCAATCAGGCACTTCTGAGTTACATGTTTCATAGAAATAATTACTTTTAAATTAAAGGGCTGAGCACAGGCAGGGAAGAAATCCCCCTTGACTTTCAACATTTAAACATCTCATCTGGCCCAGTGATGTGATAAAAAAAATCCTGCAAGAGCTGTGCTCTCTTCACAGCATCAGGGTAGAGCAGAATACATCAAGGAAACCACCCACAGAGAAAGATCAGTGTTTTCGCTGCTTACAGCTCTTAATGCTCTTGAAATCATTATTGTAATTAATATTAGCAACAGACTCTGAGCACCCAAATCATCTGGATATACTGCAAATATGTAGGAGGGTTTTTCTGCTATTTCAGTCTAAGAATGATATGACAAAGTGACATGGCTGACACTGTGTCAGGATCCACTCTTGAACATCCAACTGTGGAACTAAATTGCCTGTCAGTGTGCTGCCTGGATAGCAGCACTTTATTTGGGACAGGTGTAGATGAAAGATGCATGAACAAAATACGCAATGAGAGCCTTGCAGGAAATTGAACCTGATATCCAGGCATATAAAAGGTGCCTTTAGGTTTCTGGTGCCCTGGTTTCAGCAAATTGAGGTGAGTGCTCAGGGAAGGATACAGGGGGACACAACAATGTGCTATGCCTTTGACGAGATGAGGTACTAGAAAAGCTCCTTTCCATGAACATGACAGAATTCTGCCTCAACACAAAGGAAAAACATGTCAGAAAGTCTGTACTGTCAAGAGGACCTTTCCACACAGAACCACTTTGCTTTGATGTTGGTTAACTCGGAGTGGGGACAAAAAAACCCCAACACACATACCAACCAAAAAATGAATTATCACAGTAACACACATGAAGAATTTGCTTTGCAAGGTTTAAGCTATTTCAGGCAAGCTTTCAAAATATATAAACTAGCAAAAAAAGGTACCCCAATTGTTTAGGGCAAGAATGGCATGGTGAAGAGGGGGAAAGTATGCCAATCATTTGTTCCATTTCTCTTGGGAAATATAAAGAAAGATAAATACTGAGATGGCAGAAACAATGGAAAATGTGTGACACATGATCAGCGCAACATGGAAAAAAAATAATAAAACAGGCAACTACTTGTTTGGGAAAAATAATTATATTAAATATAGTAGAAGACAGTAAATCCATTTGGCAAGGATTACTCTGGTTATAATTAGAGGTTAGTTCAGAGAGTTAATAACTGCAAGCATAATCATTCTTCAATGCATCCACAAATTACATTTTGATCTACTTGACTGACCACATAACAGACACAGGGAACATGTACCAGCACAAATAGTATGTTTGATGGATTGCAATAATACTCACAAGGAAGGACTGTTACCTTTTTTTTGTGTATTGATCTGTTTTGACTGAAGGACTTGTTTAATAACCCTAATACTTTAGGAAGATGGCAAAAAGAGCATCAGAGAGGGAGTCTTAATCACAGAGAGAACTTCCAAGATATACTGCAGAAAGTCAACTTTTCCTTTGTTGCTTTTTATGGCAATTACAGTTCCCAAAGTTTGGTTGGATCTTTTCTCCAGAAGTGAGACATCATTGCATTTAAAACATTTGTGCCTGTGTTGTTAATAATAGTCTGAGCTGTCCATTAAGTTACACCTGCCAATATTTTAAAGTTATTTTTGACAATGTAATTTTGAAGGGAAGAAGGGAGGGGAGTTCATAAAAATGCATTTTGTTCTCTAAAAGCCAAAAACAGCACCTCTCATTATACTGCAGACTCTCCCTTTACATAATAATCACGCATGCTCTTGACAAGAAAAGGCCCAAGTATTTCTATCAACCAGGATACATGTTTGAATTGATAGTTTCTCTACTAATGAAGGATATTTGAACCTCTGAACTGTACTCTCACCTACTATTCTTTAATGGTAGTGTTAACTGAATACTTTCACTAAAATAATATGACTGCCAGATTGACTATAAAATGGTAAAGATCCAGCAACAAAAATGAAGTCAGAGAAAGATAAACTGCCATGCAATATCAGGTCCCACTTAATGATCCATCTCTATTTACAGAAGACTGCAAATTTCAGAGGAAAAAGGAAGAAGTCCTAACTATGAAAATGAGGAACTGCTACTTCCAGTATTGCTGGTAGTTTTAGAACCAAAATGACAGAGATTCTATTTGGAAAAAAAAAAAAAAAAAATTAAATACAGTGTTCATTGTCCCTGAGGGTCTTCTTATAAAGGAGCAATCAAGTTCAGGAAGATTTGAGGCAACAAGTTTCCAATAAATTGTATGTCTTTATGTGTCTAAATTTAGTTTTTAAATCTAGCTGCTTTACAGGCTCATTCATTGAACTCTCTATTCCTACTTGTTTAGAGGAGGGCATCTATACTTCTGGTTGTTAATGTTTGGTACAATAAGCAGGGTAACATCCACTTTTATGCAGCAGTTATGGTCATTCTTCAACAAATTTCTCTTTTTAGAAGTGAAAACAAGATGTGTAAAAGATAATTGTTCCAGGTCTCTTCTTTCTCCCATCCCTATATTCTTTAACCACCTTCCTTCTCTTCACTGCACCACAGTATCCAACAGTGTTTTCAGCAGCCATTCTCCTGTTGATGCACACCATTAGTCTAGATGCAGTATCTCATGGAAAGCCAGTTTTCCCATCCAGGAAAACCACACTATTATATTGCAGTTGATAGTATAAACCACTGGAAGCATCTTAAGGCTGTGCATTCTCTTGTCCTGGCTCCCTGAACGACTCAGACACAGAAGCCATTCCTGAGGCTCTCCCCAGAGAGCTGGCCGATCTCCAAAATCAACCAGTGAAATGTTTGTACAACAAATTGGATGCCACATCAGCCCAGGCATTCCTGTGCTGACTTTTATCTCACATTGTCTCTATTTCCCCCAAAAGCAACAGCACAACTCCAACTTGCTTTTTCTGACATCCCCGTTCATCAGGTTGCTACAGGCACCCTAACTTCCCACTGGTTCCTGCTCTTCCTTCTGAGCCAACATCACTGAGGGCAAAATTTGAAGAAGCAGCTGAGAGAGTTGCAACTGCTCAGGAATAGTATGAACTGGCACTATACACTGATGGGTGCCTAATGATGCAAGAAATCTATCCCACACAGCCCTATAACAGCTTTCCATACCATTTGCCATGAAGAAAGCTTAATGTTAATAATAACTTAATGTTGTTTCTTCTCTGCATTTAATATGGCAGTGGTGGAAAGAGAAAGAAGGCATAAAGCTGTTGCTTCCTTCTTTCTTATTTCCTTCCCTATCTCCACACAGATTCACTGACTATGGCACTGTTAGAGATCTTGATGGAATGAGCATAGGACGGAAAATGAGGACATCAATGGCTCAAGGTGTATGATAGAAAAGACTCTACACTCCAGTCACATGTCAAAAGGTTAAAAAAAAAAAAATCAAACCAACTCTTAAATTATCTTTTTTTTTTTCATCCTTTTGCATAACAAAAATAGTCAATTCAGTTGCAGAAAAATTTTCATTTGTCCCAAAAAATCTTGCTGAAATACTGAAATAAAAGCAATGGCTGAAGAGATGTAGCCACAAATTGCTTAAAAAGTTGGACTGAAAGCAAATGTATCAAATTCCCAAAGTGAGCTTCTCAGACACCCCTGCAGAAAATCTTCAGGACAATAATTCAGAAATGCTATTGATTATACTCCATCAATTCAAAATATCTGCCCAGACTTTTATTACAATTTTTCTGTCTCAGCAAGCTTTACTATTTTTCACCACAGTTGAAGTTCCCACTTTTCCAGCAGAAGGGAAAGGCTGTAGATCAGTAACTCTTAGATATAATCACAGAATTTATACAGTATATTATGTCCAGCTTCTCCCTTGGCCAGTCCCTGACCCCATCCCCCCTTCCAATTAAAAACAAAACAAGCGAACAAAAAACAAAAAACAAAACAAAACAAAACAAAAACCCACAAAAACAAAAACAAAAAAAAAAAACCAAAAATGAAAAGAAACACAAAAACAAAAAACAAACAACCTAAACCAAAACAAACCCACAACTCCAACACTCTTGCATTTTTCCAAGAACTTTTACAAGCAGAAAATTGATTTTCACCAAGAAAACTGGTGAAAGAACTGGCAACTCTTAAGCTTGTGACAATTCCAGTGTCAATCCTTTGTTTTGCCTCATCATTCACAGACACTGAGCATACTTGCCTTTCAATTTTATACAGATTAAGCAAGTTCAATATTTTATACTATTTATTCTTTGAAAAAGTTGAAACTCCAAGATAAAAACTGGGGTGGCATTTATCATCTAAACCCACCTCTGCATCCATGTGATGCTCCACTCACTAGAAAGAAAAATCATCTGGTATACAAACTGAAACTGCTGTGTAGACTATTGTCAGACTACAGAAATCACAGAAAATTGATTTGAGACCACTAGGATATTTAAGCACCATGCAAAACCACATTAGTTTTGCAACTACTACTTGGAAATGAAATCATCATGTGGCGTCTGGAGTTGTTTTTTGTGACTGGTTGTTTTTTGCAAGCCTGGCTTGCAGGAGGGGAGGATAATCTCTCCCTGCTGGAGGAAACTACCAGTAGTGTCCCATACATTGGCTACTGCAGATTGGAAGGAACAGATATCCACCTCAAATATCACTAAACAGCCCAGGATACAAAGTCCCTACAGGTGCCAGGCCAGGCCATTTCTTTTGCGATCTATGTTTCTGGAAAGCTAGACTTTTTCTAGCTGGCCTGTTTCAGTCTGATCAGTTCTGCTTTAGACAGAAATGAACCAAATACAAGGTTAAAAGTGAAATAAACTAAAATCCAGACCTCACTTACAATAGCTTTTTAGTGCTTTGATTTTGCTAGTCAGGAACCTGAAGGCACTTGCCATGTGCTAGCTCAGAGATTTCAGCCTATTCAGAAACACCTTCCAAATGCCAGTCCTAAAGAAAAGCTTTTTCTGATCTCACCTTCAGAAGTTTACTGTCCTTGCCCCATTTGTACCACAACGTGGGAGGAAGAATTCACAGCCCTTCCATAAGGTCACTGACTTTGATGATCAAAGCATTCCCTTACCCCTCTCACCTCCTTGGCAGCTAGTCTTGAGTTTTACACCTTTAACTAGCTCCTACACCTCAAGATAATAAGATTCAAAACGTGTATTTTGTTATGTGAAATACTGCAGAGCATATATGCAAAATTCCATTGTTTAGTTTTTCCTAACCAAATTTGTTATTTTGTGTTGGATTTTTTTTTTTTTCTGTAGAGATCAACATACACAATACATTTACAGTGCAGTTGAAAGACTGTTTAGGTCAATCAGCTCACTCCTACCATTGCACCTATATCCTTGCTATCACTGTCAGTGGTTCCTTGATTAAAGTATACAAGTGTCATGGTGTCCTAAATATCATAAACATCCTTTTAACGTTTAGCTTACAAATAGCAAATCAAACACACACCTTGATGTGCACCTTGATGCATGACACCAAGTAACTTTGCTTAAGGCATTTTTCCTTGGCTGTAATGAGACAGGAGACTCCTGTTATTTGTTTTATCTCTATCCTACAGACACATGTAATCCTGATTGTGCAATTTATTGAACGTGTTTTTCAGCCTCCCTTTAATGGAAATTATTCATCTATATTTCAGGTCACTTGTAATGACAAGCAGATATTTGCAGAACACAAGATTCTCCAACAAAGTGTTGCATAATACAGAAAGGGAAAGAAAAGCATGAAGTGTGTCAATAGATACTCAAATTAAATGTATTCAGCTTCCAGAACTTCATCTAAACTTTAATTTGGCAAATATTCTTGGAGGTGCATGGTCCAAATGTTGGCCAGCATGAAGTTAGTTTAGGTCAGCTCCTGACAGATCAACACCAGAACCTGTATAGGTTCCTCCATCTGTAAAAAGTAGAAGTATGTACAGTTTTGCTCAAAACTTGAATCATTTAGATCCAAACACCTTCTATAATGTAGGGGTTTTCTGTTAGCTATTATACAGCTATGTTGCATCCACCAGAAGTGAAAAGTATCACAGAAGGTCATGAATGAAAGCATAAGAAGATATTTGCCTAACATGGTGCAAGTTCTAATCTTCAGAACTTCAGGAGATTTCACTGGACACCAAGAAGTGATGTTATGCCCCAAAAGTCTTGATAAATGTAACTAAACAGTTTGCTCTGCTGTGAAAAGTGGTTCAGATCTTATTTCACAGTGCAGATTCATCTCAAATTGCTGATTTTAGCAATATTTTAAAATGGTAAGTCACTGTCTATCATCATCATTCAGTATGTTGAATCACCAGCATCCACATAGATAACTTCATTTTAAAGATCTTCAGAGATTAGCATTTAAAAAAAAACTTGAGGCTTAACCCATAATCCATAAGTGAACTTTCTGCCTACAAGGAAGCAGAGTGAGCTTTTGTTTCACTTTCTCCATACTAGTAGACATGTGATTTGCCACCTAGGAAACATTTAGGTTTTTCAGCCTCACAGATTTATCTGTGCCAAGACACAGTTTTTGGCCCCACAAGCTTAAAAATCTGGCAAACCCGATGGTTGATAGTTTCAGAATCACTAAATTTTATTTATTAATAGATTTCAAAGCAAAAAAAAAAAAACAAAAAAAAAAAACAAAAAACAAAAAACCAATCATCTTTTCTCTTCCTATGAAGAACCAAGGCCATAGAATTTTACCTAGCTGCTATTGTGGACAAATTGTGTGATTGTAGCACTTTTTATGGAACTGAAAATGTTAAAAAGAAATCCAATTCTGAACCTCAAAGCTTTTGTTTATATTGTGCTGGGACTCAAATCAGGGTTTTCTTTTGCTTTTTCATTGATATTCTGGCAGAACTAACTGGAATAGCATCCCTCTGCTAAGGATGGGATTGCCTGTTCTTGATGGGATTGGCTGTCCTCTCCAAAAAAAGCAGACCCTCATACCAGCAAACTGATTGTTTAATGCACAAGATAAGGAAGGGTAGGGATGGTGATGGGGGGAAATGGAGATAGAAAAATTTACTTATCATGAAGTCATAGAATAGTTTGGGTTGGAAGGTTCCCTTTGAAGGTAACCTTTGAAGGTTAACTAGTCCAAACTCCAAACCAAGATGGGAAGACTAAACCACAAAGATACTGATAACCATATTCCAATGTCTTCCACCCCAACTGTAAGAATTGTGTAAGCATGTGATAACTCCTTGAAAATCCATCTCCAAACAACTTGTGCCAGACCACTCAGAAAATCAGTGAATGGGAACAGAACTCGAAAGTGCCATGGGAAAAGAACTGTCACTAAGAGCAAAGGGGTGAAAATAATTGTAGAAATATCACAAGAGCCCTTCTCTCAAGTGCTCACACCCTGGAAAGGCAATTAACTGGAGCAAGGCAGGTATTCATAATACCTCCTGGCAGCCTTTGACACTGTTATGTTTGTCTTCCCTTTCTATCTATAAGCAGAGATCAGATACAAGTAAACTGTAGCTATGTATAACATGTAGCAGAAAATAACTGATACACACACACACACACACACGCCTTACAGTGTGTGTCTCTCCCACATCTTCATTTTCCTGTTGAAAAGACTTAATAGTAGCCAAACTTAGAAGTCTGATATTACTTACTGAAAAAAAAAAATTGCAGTGGTGGAAAATGCAACTTCCATTAAGTTTAGACTCCCAAAACATTGTCCTTCTGCTTCTGCTGTCATTTATTACATGAGATGAGGAAGTTCTTACTTATAGGGAAGTTCTTACTTATGTGGGGAGCACGTGAGTAGTGCACACAATGCCTTTTGCTGTGTGTTTTGTGACTACAGTACAATTACTGATTAAAACACACCAGGGAATTCCAAGGTGCAAAGGACTTTCCCACTTATTTTCCTGATTAATACCACTTCTCTGCTCTGCCATGTTAGTATCCACTGCTCAGTGCAAGAAAAGAGAAGAGAAGAGAAGAGAAGAGAAGAGAAGAGAAGAGAAGAGAAGAGAAGAGAAGAGAAGAGAAGAGAAG
>JAOTQP010001286.1:30744853-30787022 GCA_026413545.1 Cichladusa arquata
GAAAAGAAAAGAAAAGAAAAGAAAAGAAAAGAAAAGAAAAGAAAAGAAAAGAAAAGAAAAGAAAAGAAAAGAAAAAAAGAAAAGAAAAGAAAAGAAAAGAAAAGAAAAGAAAAGAGAAAAGAAAAGGAGAAAAAGAAAAGGAGTCCCTGAGCAGAACAATCTGTCATTACTCATGTTTGAGACACTATAATTTCACACAGAGCAACAGGTAACAATTAGTGCAACAGGAATTAGGGCAGTCTTATGAATAAAAAGTCCTATTTCTTGTCTCTCTACAGTTCCCCACCCCTCCCACCTTTACAAAGATCCTGCTAAAGCTGATCAGAAAGTGGATCAGATCCTGCTAAAGTGGTTCAGAATGAACCCAAGAAGGTTATCATCACATCAGAGGCTTTTCTCTAGGGCTCAGAGGTCTTTTGTGAGATCATGTATGAATATAAACAAACCACTTCAAAGTCTCATCAGTTGTCCCTCTTCCAAATTATTTCAGACAATGTCATTTCCTTTTAATTACGCAGCTTAGTGCATGTAGAAAAACAGTTTATTCTCAATGTAAATACATATCCAAACCTTGGTCCCATTTAGGATCATAGGACAGAAATTAGGCTTTAGGATTTGCTGCTGATGGGTCGCAAGCTTTACATTCACTCGTGAAACTTTCGTGATTTTTTACAGACGTATGTTCAGGTGAGAGCTTGAACAACTCCTTGTCAAGTTATTACATGAATGTTTTGTGATACAGCTTATTCAGCCAGGGGAAAGGAGTTGCTTCCTTTGGCATGATCACAGGGATGACTGGCACAATGGACAAGCAAGGCTGTTGGCAGTTATTAGTAGGCAAAGTTGAAACCTTAAATAATATAATTATATCTAACTAGCGGTCAGTGCAGATTAAAGTATAAACCAACATGTTTTAGAATCATTTGAATCAATGTAAATGCTTGTGAACCCCCATTTAATGCAGGGAAGTATTACATACCTCCATGGAGAGAGAGAAAGAGAGAGAAAGAGATTAAAGAATTAGTTCAGAGCAAGCCTGGAATGGAAGAAGGGTCAAGTCTCCCAAGTCTTCAAAGTATTAGAAAAGAAATGATATCATGTGGCATTGTGCTTGAGGCTATGCCTGGTCTTGGGGATGCCATCTGACTGGTGGCTGGCTGTCTGGCTGCTCTAAAAAACAGCAGTCCTGCATCTCCTTTGCATCAACACTGGTGCTTATCTGGTCTCAGCAGGAGCTGGTCCAGGCACAATGACTCAGTGTCCTCCTGTGCTGGCCTGCAGGAAGCAATGGCTGGGTATGAGAAAGGGACTACCCCATCCTACAGCACACAGCCATTACCGAGCTTAAATGGAGCTCAAGGAGTTGCCCAAAGTAAAGTGGCAGCTTTCAATCTCACAGGTGTGCAGCAAAGAACACAAAGATTCGTAAGCACTTTGAGTGTCCGGTGAAGGCAGACTTCCTCCAATAATTCAAAAAGATCCTTTCCCCATGGAGAGAGCTGAAGAAAATGGCAGCATAGTCTATTCTTTACATTTTGGACTCAATTTTAATCTAAAGTCTTTTATAAATACATACCAAAAACATAAGGCGTCAATTATTCTCTTCTGGGCTGTGGGATGCCAGAGCATTTCAGCCTGAAGAGTCACTCACACAGCACAGGAAAAGCACCATACGATATAGTTTTCAGCAAATAGTCAGCCATCTCCTTGATCAGACTAGCTTACAAGTTGAAGTTCAGCTGCACAAGAAAAAGACTCCTTCTCTTACAGTAATTAATCAGTATGTTCCTCCTGTAAAATTTCATGTACCTCCAAACCTAAAAACTTTTGCTCATCACCAAAAGGACACCAAACCAGAGCTCAAAACCTCCCTTTCCACAAGCTATACAACTGTTTCAGCTTTCTGATGCTTTCAGTGTTTCAAAGCCCTGCTTCATTTCACCACTGCTCCTTGGTAGGAATGTACTGTAGTGACTCCACATATCGAAGTACACAAATAGGCACTTTGAGGAAATTCTGGAGGGTGGAAAGGGAGAGTCAGTGGAGAGTGATTTGACTGTATTTGCTCACGAACTGAAATTACTGAGATTGTTAACACTAGAGTAGACTATGAAAAACTACTGAAAAGCCTAATAAATCAGACAGCATGAGATTAGGTTTGTTGTAGATAAGAAGAGGTGGTCTCAAAGGAGCAATTTGAAATTACTCATAAACGTTGATTTCTAATCTAGTTGTTATTTCTTAGGAAAAGCTTAAGCATAAGCTTCAGCAGTTTAAAAAGGATGTGCAGAAATGCAAATGGGACATTCCTCTGTACTAAGAAGCAGATGAAAAGATGATAAAATATTGCAGGGCTAATTGAAGTACATGTTTTCCATTAGTATATGATATCACCTTTACTCTGGAATTCAGTTTCTGAAAAAAAAAAACCACCTATTTTCTCCTGAAATTACAGACTTGAAGGAGATGAACTGAAAATTGTTCCAGAAAGAGGGCAAGAGATGAGAAGAAAAGGCTCCCACAGAAGTTAAAAAGATCTAAGGTAAAATTAGACTAAACATTTGGGGATAGCAACAGTATATGGGACACCAGGAAAGGCATGATATTCAAGTACCTTTTTTTATATTTCCAAATCATGTTTTATTTCCCATTGTGGGATCTTTGAAGTAAATTACAATTCTGTGTGGTAAGAGAAGTGATAGAAGAGCCTATAGTTCCAGACAGAATTATGATTATTGGTTTATAAATTTTATTGCAAGTTTACAAATTTATTGCAAGCTGCATGGCGCAACAAACGTGCACCATGTTCGTGGTGTAGAAATATGATGAACTACAGCTGCCACTACTTCAGAGTTCAGCTCTTCAGACAGGAGGACGTCCTCTAGAGATCATCAGATTAGACTGACTAATTGGCTGCTCTGTCCAAAAAAATCCAGTCTTTTGACTTTTACAGCAGTGTGATTTATATTTTTGCACTGTATCGGTTTTTGGTGTTTGTTCCACATATTTGTATCCATATTTTGTGGATGGACTTCCCTGCAGGGACTTGTGCCAAAGTTTACAGTAGCCTGAACACATGTAATTTCTCAAGGATCTTGAGTTTATTTTGAAAAACAGAGAGGAATGGCATCCAAATTCAGAGACAGTGAGCATCAAAGTGTTTTTTTTTCCCTTGGATACCATTCATAGATATCTTTCACAGATAGTCCACCAAACACAAATATTCCTGGGCCAAAGGGGGAAATCTCTACAATAAAGGGTTACAAAAACATTAAATAACAAAGAAGTCTCTAATTGAACCAACTAGCCATTCTCATAATAACAGGAGAAAGACAAGGAAGCAAGACAGCATAAGAACTTAAATCAAATATTTAAACGCTAAATAAACGTTCTATTACAACTTATTGCTGTGGCAAATCCAAAGAAGGGCTAGAAAGCTGATGAAGGGTGTACAACACAAGTATTTTGGGGAACAGCTGAGGGAGCTGAGGTTGTTTAGGCTGGAGAAAAGGAGGCTCAAGGGGGACCTTATTGCTCTCTACAACTACCTGAAAAAGAGGCTGTTGTGAGGTGTGGGTCAGTCTCTTTTCCCAGCTAACGAGAAATAAGGCAAAAGGAAATGGCCTCAAGTCGTGCTAGGTAAGGTTTAGATTGGATATTATGAAAAAATTCTTCACCGAAAGGGTTCTCAAGCCTTGGAACAGGCTGTCCAGAGAAGTGGTGGAGTCACCATCCCTGGAGGAATTTAAAAGATGTGTAGGTGCGGCTCTCAGGGACATGGTTGAGTGGCCGACGTGGCAGTGATGGGGTAATGGTCAGACTTTGTGTTCTTAGGGGTCTTTCCCAACCGAAATAATTCGTTGATTCTATGACTCTATGTAATTAGCCTGTTGAACACACTCCCACAGGATATTGTACTATGTAGTTTAGTGAATACAAGTGCAGGTATTCCTTGTTTTGAATGTACCCAAGGCAAACTCCATTCTCTGGATTCTAACACGTCAATAACCAGCTTGAACTTGTGCTGTTAATCCCATTGTGTATGTCCCACCCACCACAGATGCCGTGAGACTGTTTTCAGTGTATTAGCTCAGTGTTAGAGCCTTTTATACTAACTACTGTCAAAGGCATGGTTTTGGGCCAGGGAAAGTGCTGCTAGTGTGGCAATTTGCATCTCCCAAGATCTACCGAGTACAAATAATTCCTTCATGTCTTCTCTCCCAATATATCACTTACTCAGGAGGACACCTATTTCCCTTTCATAATAATGCCAGTCAAAAACTATTCCCAAGCTGTCAAAATTTTGATCTTCTTGAAAAAAAAGAGGTACTAGTTGAGTGGTAATAACAGGTAGGAAAAGAACAAGAACTGTTTCTTTTTTTGTCTTTCACTTATATCTTTCTATTTTTGAACAGACTGGCCAGCTCTACTTGTTATTTTTTAGCCACAAAGGGAGTTGGTTCAAGGTATGCCAGCATGATAGGTCATGCCTCCATTTAGGCTGGAGGTGTTACCTTTCAAGGATTCTTTTAATGGAGAATGAAAATTTTAGCATTCAGAAGTATATGTGCTCTTTAAACTCTGTTTTTCTGACTTTTAATGGCTGCCTTGTTCTCGGGGAGGATTGTTAGGGGGTGTTCACCATTCTGATCTCACAAAGCCGGAGGCCAACCCAACAGCTGCATGTGTGGACTGTTTTAGTTCATACAGTGCTTCAATAAAACCTAACCAACCAATCAACCAGCAAAAAAAACCAAACCTCACAGAGGTGCATGTGCACACACACAGAGATCTACAGCAGCTCATTTCATAGAAGTAAAAAGACAGAGAAGGTGAGCTTAAGACTGATTAAAAATTTTAGGAAGTTCACCATTATTTATGCTCTCAGCAAAGGCAATCACCAGCACTTAGCAAGTCCCTTTCTCTGCACATCCCAAATCACCCTAGGGTACCACCTCATGCAATTCAAAATGTACATAAGTTCTGCACCTTCTCCAGCAGCACCTGGAATTAACAATGGCCAAAGTATAGTATTGGACTGATGCAATAGTACTAGGCAAAAATCTACTCTGATATTTCAGATCCTCCAATGCATTTTAAATATAATCAGCAAAAGACACTTGAAAGAAAAAAGGTAACTCACCATTCTGGAGACTAAGAGCTTTTCCCTAGATCCAAGTTATGTTTTTGTTCAAGACATCAGTGGTGTTGAAGGAGCATTCATTCCTGCTCTGGCTTTGGAACAGTGGCGTGCTCAGGGCTCAGGTGGTGCTGGAGCACACCTGGCGAGCCTCCCTCTCCGGAGTGCTGAGCAATGCCTGCTGGAATGTGCAGTCTGGCAGGAACCTGGCACTGCTTCCTCAAACAGACAGGCGTGAACCACGGGACTACATTACCCATAATTGCCTTGAGCTGGTTTATGATTACACCTGAAACCAGGGGAGGTGGTGTGGAAGTTTCACCTTAGGGGAGAGAGAGACACGCAGAGGAGCAGGTGCTCCTTGTGTGCCACTGGAACAGACTGAGCATTTTCTACTTTCACAGGCCATGTTGCAGATATGCTGAATTGCTGGGAGGGGTTCAGAGTGGCCTTCTGATTAGGGTCAAGTTGGAAATAATTAGATTTACTGGCAGTGAATTCTGTGACTGAAATTGCTTGAACCTGTATGACCGGTTTAGGCATCTCTGCGTATGAGAGAGAATCAGACAACTGGATATAAGGAAGCAAGTGAAGGAGGGGTGGCAGTGGCCTAGCATGTCTACAGAGGAGGGAATGCATTGACATTTGGCAGAGTAAGGAGGAAAATGTTCTTTTTTAGCCCCATGTCATCTAGAAAATAGCAAATTTTCCCATATGTTATATTGCAGGTGGGTTTTTTCCAGTGATTTAAGAAATTTGTAGAATAAACTTTAGAAGGACAAAGGTTACAAAAACAGACAGATAAGAAAAACGTGCCAGGAATGTCACAGGGACTTGGAGAAGGGATGATTTGCCTATCCTGTTTTTATTTGCTACCTGTGGTTTTATGACACTTAGTACTTACAACTGAAACTCCCCATTTCATGGAAAGAGCTTTCACAGGCTTGTTAAACCTGCATCCAAAAAGGTAAAGTATAACTCAGACAGAATTAAAAAAAAAAAAAAAAAAAAAAAAACAAACTGAGAAAGGCAGAATCCTGCATGTTTATGAATAGTGTCAATTGGTGGGCAACCAAATAAGCAAACTGCCAAAATCAATGGTTATGTTTGATCTGACAGAAAAGTGGGGTGAAACTCAGCAAATAGTTTCATCCTGAAAAAAAATGAAGTTGAAATGGCCAACTGTTTCAACTAATTGTTTAATCCATTACAGCACCATTTAGAGAACTGACACTTTCTTTCCCAATCCAAAAAACAGCCTTTCCCACCCCACCATATGTGACAAAGATGAAAAAAAGGGATGCTCCATCTCCAAATGATTTAAGCAACCAGACAGATTTTTGAGAGAGCTTTATCCTACTGTCAGAAGCAGGATGTTAGAATAATATAGCATGGTTACTCACTCTGTGCTAAAACTTCCAGTTACAGAAAAAATTAGGTTATTTCTACTACCACTGCTTCTCTAAAGGCATAGTTTGTAAAATCAAGACCCAAAAATGTAGGAAAATAGGAAATGTAAGACAGATAAGCCCTGTCAAACACCAGGAGGAGAAGAGAACAATTTCCAGTGACATTAAGTGGCTTATCCAGAACTATTAACAAAGCAAGTATTTAATTTTTGCTATATGTTTAATTTTTCTGAGTTCTTTGAGTTTTCTTGAGGCAAGTATTGTTTATTATGTGTGTCATTTGTCTAATACTAATGACAATGACAACCCAAAACAGTTGACACTCACTGTCATATCAATATAATCTAATAATAAATTAAGATTTTGGTTACCTAAATTCTAAATTTCAATCCCTTCTCTGTAATCTCAGACTACTCTTTAAAATTTCTGTTTAAGTAAGGTACCTCTCCTAGGCTTTACTTCTCTGAATGGATCATTACTTCATAAAAGAAATGTTGGTTAAAAATAGAAGTATTTTCAGAGCCAGAGGTTTTTAACAATCCATTCTTCTGAACAAAGAGTAATTTAAAAAATATTAGTGGTATTTTACCTTAAGCAGAAAAACTTTAAGTTTAGGCTGATGATTTTTAACATCCCTTTTTATAGGGATGCAACAAAACTCAACTAAAATAGTATCCCTCCCAGCTGTTTCTCAGGTAGAAAATGAGTTTAGAACCCATAAAGCTGCAGCTGGGACCCTGCTGACTCAACATAAAGCATCTATAAGATTTGAGTTGATCTCTGGGTCTCATAAAACTATAGAATCATAAAATGATTTGGGCTGGACATCTTGCACAAGATCAGGTTGCTCCAAGTCCTGACCAACCTGCCCTTGAACACTTCCAGGGATTTGGCATCCACCAGTTCTCTGGGCAGCTTGCTCCAGTGCTTCACCACCCTCCCAGTATGGAATCTCTTCCTAATATCTAATCTAAACTTACTCTCTTTCAATCTAAAGCCATTTTCTCTTATCCTATCCTTACATGCTCTTTTTAAAAGTCCCTCTTCAGCTTTCTTGCAGCATCCCTTTAGGCACTGGAAAACTCCTAACTACAAAAGGGCCCAAGTATTAACATAGTCTGCCTGAGTTTTCCCTACAAGGATGACCATTTATTAGCTCCCACATATTCATTAAAGTCTGCCACTTCCATCTTGTTGCATAATAAAGTTTACCTTGAAGGCATCTAAACCAGATATTTAAAAGCACTGCATAGTCTGCTACCACTCCAGAAACAGTTCTGAGCAGTCAGCTTTCATTTCCAGACTCCTCAGAAACCCACACTCTGCAACAGCTTTTTTTTGAACATCATTTGATGAGACATTGCAGTTTTCTGCTGTTTGACTTGTTTTCAGAGCAAAGTCTTCCAGAAAGAGATTTAGATTCTTGGGCTTTAGGAATGCTAAATAATATGTGGACAGTTAATAAGCACTTTCATGGGTTTAATTAACTGCACTGGTTGTACATGCATGCTGTACACACAGACAAAGTCAATGGCAGATGCTGACAGGTTCACCTATCAATTTCTGTTGTTGTTTTGTTGGTTTTGTCTTGTTTTGGTTTTGGGTTTTGTTGGGTTTTTTTGTTCTGTTTGTTTTTTTTAATTTTACCCACTTCTCAGACATATTTCTGTCATTGAAATCAGTGGAATTTTGGGAGAAATGTCTTGGAATGGAAGAGGGATGAATGAGGAAAATTCCAAGATGGGAAGTCTGGAAGCTGGGAGATGTGTATGAAATCCAGACCTGGTGGTCAGTCCCTTCAAGCCCAGAAAAAGTGCAGCAATAGCAGCAGAGCTGGTCTCCAGCAGCTGCCAACTGCAGGGCAGAAGCAACACCACAGGATATTTAACCTCACTTTGGAGGTGGGTGAATGACACCAGGCCACATCCTTTAGCTTTTGCAACCTTATTGCAGTGGTGGCAGGATCCTGGAAAGTTTGGGAGCATAAACAATCACAAGCTGGCTTGAAGTAACATAACATGCATGGGAAGTGGCAGCCATGCCTTCGCTTCTTGTCTGATTACAGTATGTGCTTTCCCCTTCACTGATTTTGTATTTAAATAACTGCATATATTGATGGCTAAAGCTAGCAATGACTGTAGGGTGAAAGGGCACACTTAGGTTCTGTGTGTAAACATCTTTTGTTTGCTTGCAGCAGATGGAATAGCTGGGGCAGAAGGTAGTGTATGCTCTTGGACCTGCATGTGTTTGCTGCAGCTCTTATCAGAAGAATGGGAAACCCCAAGGCCTCACTGCACATTGTGTATTGTTCTCATCCCATTTGTTTCAGTTGCTCCTAAAGCTCATGAGAAAGCAAATACAAACTCCTTGCCCATCAAGACATTAGAAGAGGGGCACCATTAACCGTAGGCTACGTGACAGTTACCTCTATAATTATTTTCAGCACAAATTAGCTGTGGTCACTACACTATGATTTATGATTGCATCTGGGAGAGGAGAAAAAGGTTCAATGTCAGGACATGCTGGATGTAAAGAATGCACTCAGACATGGTCAAATATATTATTCTTTCCCTGCCCCTTCCTGCAAATGGTAGAAAAACTTCCCTGGCAGAAAATATTCAGGCCAAAGATATTTACACATGAGGTAGCAGCTTGGACATTCCTCCCAGTAAAATAACAATTAATAACCAAGAGAAGTGTGGGGGTGAAAACTGGTCTTCTGACAGGTCTATGCTAGAAAATGCTTAAAAATATAGTAATGCTGGCAATAGCAGTTCTGGCTGTTTTTACTGATTCCAGGCCTCTGAGTATATTCCATACCAGCAAAAGCACTCCTGCCAGTTCTGTATCACATTAGGGCTCTTGCCAGTATCAAACACTGCCAAAAATCACATTCTTAAGAGATATGACTTATACTAACACACGTATCTAAAACAAAGCAGGCTTTACAAACTCTAATGAATACTCCACCCAGGCAGGCAAACCCACTGTTCCCTGATAAATAGTGTACCAAAAGAATCAGAAAAACTTTACCTGGTTTCTGAAGGGCAGAATACAGTTCTGGGCAATGTTCAACATCAGAAAAACAGCTCTCAAAGTATGTTGTATTCCCAGCAGGCTGTCTCTTAGATTTTAGTCAAGGTGATTATTCAGTTTTAAAAAATCTGTGACACAATTTAATGAATACACAGAATTTGAAGCAGGAGTACCATAGTATGGGAAGCTACAGCCAAAGCTCAAGTGTGTACTGAAACTGCTGAAGGCAGCAGCAGACCAAACTGAAACAACACTGTCCAGCAATGAAATTTGTAAGGAAGATTCTATATTCAGCAGCAAAAGCTGTATCTGTACTTCTGTACTTAGTAGATCTGCTTGCACTCTGAGAGAAAAAAAAAAAATTTAATCATTTCTTCATGGAAATCTGGACCAAGAACTGCAATGTGGGTTTGTTTTCTATGGGGTGTTTGGCTTTGTTTATTGGTTTTGGGTTTGGTTGGTTTTGGGGTTTTATTGGTAGGGGGGATTTTGTTTGTTAGATTGGTTGTTTTTGTTGTTGTTGTTGTTTAAGCACTCCCAGCTCTACAGAACACAGAATTGTCCTGGCTTTCATATATCAATAGCTCAAGGAAAATCATTTTTTTCCTCTAGTATTTATCTTAATGAAGGAATGAGTATACCATGTCTTAATGTTGATGGAACATTAAATTATATTAAAAGGAGAACATACTAAAATTTTAAAAAGGATCATTCAGTCAATGATAAATTAGCTGACAAACTGGACTGAAGTATATCACAGCAGGAACATTCCTGAATGGTGAGCATATGGTTGCCAAAAGGGACTTGGAGGAAGAGCTCTGAAAGTGGTAGAGAAAGATCTCTTTCTCTCTTGAAATAACAAGTGGGTTGGAACTTGTGCCCTAGGGAAAGATTCACAGGATATCTTTTGTACCATGAAAACATTTGTTTCCTCTCTGTAACTAAAGCTGTTTAGTTTGCTTAGTTGCTAGATTACTCTATGCAAAGTGTGTTCATTAAACAAAGTATTTTTTTGTTTATCCCATCTTCATTCTGTCACTAGCCAACCTCCCTCCCACAGCCAAATCTGTTGCACTCTGCAGGGAAGGTTCACTTAGTCCATTCTTACAGAGAAAAGGTACAAAGAGACCTCAAAGGAAGGCAAACAAGTTTGGCTTGAGCTTACATTTCCTACCACTTTCAGCCAGTGAAACAAAGGCAAAGACCCCCATGGCCCAAGCAGTGTTTTGCAGAGAGCAGTCCTAAGTCCTTGAAATGATGCCTCCAAATCCAGATCCAAAGCAGAAGCAGCAGCAGAGAGCAGGGCCACATGGCACTTCCTCCTGCACCATTAGACTGGGCAAAACAATAACATCTTTCAGGTTGGGAAAACCCTATTTTCGTCCTAGTTCCTCATTAAATCACACTTCATTTATATTGCATGTCACTAAGGAAAATATTCTATGTGACAGTAAATAAAAATCTGATGGCAGAAGTACAGGGTTAGGGTCAAAAAGATCATGACTTAAACAGCAATAAGCAGTGAGGCAAGAAAAATACTGCTCTATCTCAGATTTTATTGCATTATACTTCCAGAAATTATTAGCACGCTGTACTCAGCCACACTTGGGTAGAATATAGCTGATTACTGGGGAAGGAGAAAATAAGATTTTTCTTGTTACTTTTAGCCTGATTTCTTCAGGAAATAGGGTCAACATGCTCATACCATTTCTATACAAGACTCTAATTGATCCTCACCACTACTTTGTGAATTCATGAACCAGTTCAGCCTAATGCAGGCACAGAATTCTCAGTCTGGGTAGAACACTAGGTTTCATGAAAAGGCTCATCCAAGTGAAAAAGAAAGCTGAAGATACCTGTGGAGGAAACATGCCTCTATTATTAGACCTCAGAGACTCACAGAAAATTACAAATGAAAGAGGGATGAAATCAAAGCACAAAATCCAGAGAAAGTTTCCTTTTTTAACAGGAAAAAATCCAGTTCAAAACAGAAATCCAAAAGAAATTTGAATCCTAAAGCTGCTCTTGCTCATAGGAGCACAGAGACATCAAGAGCCAGAATCTGATCTCACTGTAGATCCCAAGCAGCTCTGCTGAATTAAGTAGTAGGTGGCTCGCTTTGACTGTATATGTTGTCAACATGGACCTGTTTTTCAGCAATGAGTATATTAAGAACTTGAAAATCTGGCCATGGGTGCCTCACTCTGGGAGTCAGGAGATACCAGACGCCCTTGAAAGACAAGGCTTTGTTTAGGTGCCTGTGTGGAAAGCAGCTGCTTCTGAAAATCTGATTTAAGACATCGGGGTAAGACCTGAAAAATGCCTTCTAGCACTATTAAAAACTTAAAACTGATTTTCGTCATGTTAGATAGGGGTTGAAAACTCATGTGAATAATAAGAGTTTCATATTCTTTTTGCCATTTAAAGCTGAAATTAGGTACTTACTAGATTGGGTTTCTCCTTTTTGTTTCAGCTTGATAAAAATGTATTTTTGGAAATGCCCAAAGGCACTAAATTTTTGGGGTTATACCTTCTTACCAACTTGAACAATTGTTTCCTAAATATTTATCAGTTGCATCATAATTATAATTTTTGCCTGTAAATCAGCTATTCATCCCTTTAAAATAAATTTTACCTCCACTAATATAGGAGCTAATAAGCCATGAAAATATAAAAACTACAAAATCATTGTTTTTTCTTCATTGTAAAGTGAGAGTTAGGTTTTGGGTTTTATTCCTCCACTTGAGAATCTTTTATCAGTTTAGTAGAAAACATTTCTCTTAAGTTTAATGATGCCTTAGCCTGTATTAATAATAAACCCAAATGCAATTGTTTCTATGAACAACTTATCATAAAATGAATTGCTTTTATGAAATTGTTTTTATGTGGTCTAAAGAGCAGACAAATAAGAAGTCAGCTGAGCAGTTGTGAGTGGAGCTAAAAGCTGATTTCTTGTCCCTTCTCACAATTACCTGGCCTCCTTAATTCAACAGCATGGTGCTGCTCACTGTGACATATCCTTGAAATGTGATCTGGTAGAATAAGCCAGATGACTGCACATATCTGCAATAACTGAAACAATACTCTAAGGTTACAACATTTTTCACCTATCATATCCGGTACTTTATGTCTAGTACCTTTAGTATTCATTAGTCATATTTACTGTGTGGTATGGTAGATAAAGAAGTATAAAGGTTACCTTTCCAATGTTGCCTACAACTAGTTAGGAGTTAGGCTTTCAATAACGTAGTATAAAAAAAATTATCTTTACAACTGTCATAGAATTGCATGAGATGCCTGGATTGATCACGTTTTATTCATCAATTACTTACACGTCATTTCTGAGATTAAAAAGGTACTGAGTTGGGTTTCATTTTCCTTAGATAATTTGATCATATTGATTTTTACAGTGACTCTAATCAGTTAAGTTCTACTATACCTTTGTTACATATTTTTGGTACAGGATTGTGCATCTGAGCTCTTACTTTTTGTGTGTTTATTTCCTGGGAGAAAGTACTCTGTTTCTCACCATCAGGTGCATCAAGCAAAACAAACCTTTTTATAACAATGCAAAGAAACAAAACCCACTGCTGATAAAGAAACTGTTTAGCTATGTATTCACTCAGGTGTTCAGTCAGGTTTTTGAGTCAGCAAAACACAAATTATGTTGATGCATATTTAATCATGTATTTTGGTGTTTTGTTCTTTAGGAACCGTATTATCATACTTACATTGCATATGTATGTTTTTTTCTGAGCCAGTATCTGAGCTCTGGAGTATGTATCTCTCAGCTTCACAAGCAATCAGCACTATACCATCCTGATAATTCTGGCTCACTTTTTAATAACAGAAATGCAATTTTCAAAAAGTTCTAGAAACACCCACCTGACCTGAAAAAAAATACTTCTGTAACTGGAACTTTTCTTCTTTAACAAGGAATTTCTCATGCACTATGAGTACATCACAATTACTCCTAACTCAGTGACCACACTCCTTTCAGAAAAGGCCTGGCATTGTCACCTTTGCAACCTAAAAGCAGGACCTGGCTTTAATTCCCAAGTGACCTCAAAAGGCTAATCTGAAGCTCACATAAAGGCCCAGAGACAGCCTTTAATGTTGCTTAACAAAAGAGAAGATAATTTCTGGCTCCCTTAGGAGTAATAGGGCAGGAATCCAAGAGCATTTCAGTTGAAAAGTAACTCTGAGACCCGGCCAGCTCTGGACAGAGCTGCTGTTACCTCTGTGCCCATGGTGCTTAAAAGAGAACCTCTTATTCAGTAATGCCTCCAGTTGCCTTTGATTACCATAATGACAGTAATTAATGCCTACACCACCAGAGCAGTGTGTGCTGGCCCAGCAGCCCTCCACCCACGGCTGGCACCCCCAGCCATTTCCTGCAGCACACGAGGCAGCAGCTGCCCAGCACTCCCTGCCTGTACTGACACTTTCTGCACTGAAGCTGCTAACATGGGGGTAATGGGAATGCAAGAAGACAATATTCTGACTTCATCTTCCAGTAACATCGCATTTCTCTTTGTTTCCCTTCTCAGGCTTTCAAAGGTTCTGACTAAAAATGATTTTCCAGCTTAGAGAAAACCTACAAGGTGCAGTAAACAGTGGGATTTAAGTACAGCATGTGCTGAGCATATGCAGTTATTAAAAAAAAAGTAATTATGCCAGATCTGTTAGTAATCAGGACAACTCTGCTTAAGTGAAGGGAATAATTCCAGTCTGCATTTGCTGAGGATCTGATCCCTACCAAAGCTGTTAAACATGGAACATCAGTACTCTTAGGTGCCTGTTAACAGAAAGATGTGGAAATAGAAGCATATTTGGTTTAGAGGTCTTATGGGGACCTGTTCGGGAAGGCAGGTCTCTGCAAATCACTGAATATTTTGAGCACTGACTAGCTTGAGGGAGTGCTCAAAAATCTTGCAAGGTTTGTTCCTCCTGCGTTCATTTTGAATGCAATGATTTATCTTTGTTGACACCTACAGGAGCAGATAAGATCAAATAATGAACTGCTTTAAACTTCTTTAAATGACATGGGTGGTTTCAGTAAACATTTTCCATCAAAATAATACAACCAATGCTTAACCTAGCATCTTCCAGTGTCACAAACAATTCTTTTTGGTTTTTAAATCTAGTGCAGTGAGGAAGCTGTGATTATTCGGAGGCAATGAAATTGCAGCTCTGCTGATTGTGGTGTTAACAGCTGCAGCTTTGAGGACTTCAGGCAACTTTTGAGTTTCGATCAGCAGTGGTGCTGCCTTGTGGCTGGAAGTTCAGGTAGGAATAAAAGGGAATAAAAAGGGTTGTAAAACTGCCTCAAAGTGGTAAGAAAAAATAACAGTTGCATTTCAGTAAATGCGTGCACCAAAGTTAATCAGTCTGAGATAGTTTAGAGTAACTGGGTCACAGTCTGAGGATTCCCTTCGCATGCATTTCTTGCTGAAGATCAGCTTCAAAGACATACATAAATTGGACAGTGATGCTGCCATACTTCAGCAAAACATACAGACTACAGTAATGCAGATGCAAAAACATGTAAGAAATGCTCATAAATACTTGCATATGTAAAACCCTACATTTTTGCTTTTATATTACTAACTACTCATTTCATTTCGTTAGTTTACTGGCATTTTTGGACTTAATTTCTAAATATAAAAATATTTTTTTGGAATAGGGGATTATTATCTCACTTTATTAACAGTGGACAAGTTTAATCATAGCAAAATACGGTTCAAATATTAATCATTTAAATATGAAGGAAAAGAACAACTAAAAACCTGAAATAAGGTTCAGGGAGTACTCTTCCTGATGAGTGCCTTGAAATGGATTCTTCAACAACATCTGCAAGCTGTGATTTTTTTTTCCCCTCATAAACATGTAAAATCATATACAAGTTCAGTCATGATTGTTAAATTGTGGATCAAAGACGCAGTTGGTTATGATGAGAGTATTTAAATACGCCCACAAAGAGTGTTCATTACCAGTGCCACCAGGCCCGTTGTTGCTGCCTTTGCTGCTTTTGAGCACAGGCACCATAGCAGTTTGCTTGAGCAAATATACATATTTCTGATCTGGCATTAACAATCCTGTTGTGAGCTCACACTGCCTTGCAGCAGGTACAGCCTGTCAAGCCTCACTCACTGAGAGGCTGAGGTTTGTGTGCGAATCCAGGATCCTGTTCCTTGGTAGCCTGGGCCACATCTCCTGCACTGGCCATGCATTGCCTTCACTCTGGTTCCTTTACCAACGTTTATTTGCTGGCCAGCTGCACGTAGAGCATTTAATTTCAGAATAGAATAATTGCATGCTGGACTGCCTCTTGTGGCACGACTTTTCCAGGACTCATTTCTCTGGTCAAAACAGCTCTGCATGATACCAGCCCCTTCAACTCAGGGCTCAATCTCACTTCCCCCTTTCCCTTACCCAGACCCTTCCTCACACACTGAATTGGACAAATTGTGACAAGAAAAATACTAATAAAGTTATAAAATCTACCAAAGAAAGCTGCATTTAAAGCCATTCACCCAAAGCACGTCTGCATGCATATTTCTATTAAGTTTATAGGAATGACCAGATCTTCTCTAATTGGTGCCTCTTCTGTTCTAAGTTTGACCGAGTGCTGGACATTTGGAAATGTATTTATGAGCCAAGGAAAAATGTCATAAAATACTTAGATGAATTCGAGTGTCTAGTTTTGTCAGACACACTTTGCTTAGAACTTTCCTCTTCTTTGGAATCTCAGGCATTTTCAAAAATTCCTAACTTGACAACTTTTTGGTGGATTTGCCCTTGACAAATCATTCCTGCCAAAATGTCTGTGGCAGTTCAGAAATTACACCCTTCACAGACTTTTATCCTTGCTTTTTTGCCAAAGAT
Source organism: Cichladusa arquata (assembly GCA_026413545.1). Lineage (NCBI taxonomy): Eukaryota > Metazoa > Chordata > Aves > Passeriformes > Muscicapidae > Cichladusa > Cichladusa arquata. The sequence goes on from JAOTQP010001286.1 coordinate 30,761,327, forward strand.
TCTGTAGCTGGAGCTCTTCTAGCATAACATATCAAGTGACTGCTCCTCCTTGCATACATAATCTGAAATTGTACTTTGAAAAACCTCCTACTGCAAGCCCATTCTGCCATTTGAATTACAAGGTGCTAAGCTTTGCTGGATATCTTACTCCTAGATTTCAGGAGTGGTGACAAGTAAGATTTTGTCTTCTTTTGATGCAACTTATATTGGAAGGATCTCCTACCTTTGGAATTTTCCATGTAACTAAGTATGAAAGAAGGTGATTTTTAAAACTCACAACACTTTGCAAGCAATCATTTTAAATTCTTTCTTTGCATGTGTCCAAGTTTTCCTATTGTGACTTGTTCTAGTCAGCTCAGAAATTAAAACCATTTCTCCTCCACACATATGCTATCCTTTTGGTCAAATTCCTTATATCATCATCACAGCTTTTTTTTTATTTGGCCTTCAAAATAACATCTTGTTTGTGTAATTTGGATTAAATTTTAGAGTTTGCTAAAACCTCCATAGGTTTGTCACATATAATAATGGTATTATTACAGTCTGAAGCTATGCCAAATTCCAAGCATGGGCATTACAATAAGCAAACAGAGCCTTTGCCATCTCCATTTTGCTACCTATGTCACCAAGCTCTCAGTAGTATCGGAATCCCTCCAGAAGTTTCCATGACAAGTGTTGAGTCTCAGGGGTGAATAAAATATTGGAATTTTATCACTACAACTTCTCTATACTAAATAATCTTGAAGACTCCATACGAACTTCTTGGCATTATCCATTTGTGCTCCAACAGAGTCAGTTGCTTTTTCTTGGGAAAGTTACTCTGTCATCTACCATAACTGGATATCATTTACAAGATCTTAAGATTGATGATTTCTGTTGTCTAATTCTGAGTAACTGGAACTGCACATTTGTTTTTTAACCTTTTCCAGTCGTTCTAAAGCACCAGGATCACATCTGCTTATAAAAAGCAGTTAAAAAAAGTTGTACTCAGCTTCTGAGAGACAGGCATGTCTTCAGGTTATTCAATACAGTGACCCTGAAATGAAAATCTTTGTCTCACAAGATTGATACAACTTAGAATTTTGCTATGATTTGCCTTTTCCATTCTTCACTGAATAATGAAAACTTATCAAGTCACTGGTATTCCTTGTGGTAGTTCAAAAAGTAAGGGCTTTGGTGCCTCAAACGTTTTTTTTTTTCTGATTAGGGAACCCTTGCAAAGTAAATGTATTTAATCAGAAGTCATTCTCTACTAAAAGCTGCATGACCACAGAGATGAAGCACATGGTCTCAGACTTTGCAATAAAAACACTGAAAGTATTGCAATTACAGTGAGAAGAGAAAGGGTTTCATTTCCCTGAGCTGCATGGAAGGAAAGGCTTTAGTGATCTCTGATGAAACGTTTCAACTGTTTTCCTGAGACCAAGTATTATTTTTATTTGTTTCAGGTGCTGATAAGTACAAGCCATTATTGCACCAAGAAAAAAAGGTTTACATTTTATGAGAAATATAATTCCATTTTTAATTAAAGCATTTAAAATACATTCAATTTTAAATATATTTCATTTTATCTTCAGAAAAACATTGTATTTTCTCATTATTTTGTTCCATCTCTACTTACTACATTTCTAAAAATATATAGACCTCCTGATAAATGAAACTTTCTAGCTGAACTTGGATTTATTTGTTAACTGTGGTTTATAGAGTAATCTGAATTTCAGCAGGATGTTGAAGGGAAAGTCAGAAAGTTAGGCTTTTACTTGAGGGGAAAAAAAACCCAGTTAAATACATTTACAGATAACCTTTTTTTTCTTAAAAAAAGATTCTTGCAACTTCACAAAAAAAATTTCCAAGAGAAATAATGTAATTGAGTAGATACTTTGACTAAAAATTTTTATTTCTTCTATTTAAGAATCATCCTAAAATCACAACAGATTTTGGGAAAGTGATGCAGATTTTTCAACCACAGTCTAACCTCACCACAAGATCCACTCTTAAGAAGTGACTCATACAAAGTTCCCAAACAATATTGGCCAAACTTTCAGTAAGTGCCAGGTTGGCTGTAAATACCACTTTCCTTTATGTTGGATTTTTGAAAAGTAGAAAACCATGAAAAGAGCTATGTCTAGTAAAAAAAAAAAACCAAAACAAAGCCCTTTACTGTTTATTTTCCTTAGGACATATCCTGCCAAAACTTCAGGTTCATTTTCACGATGAACAGCAATATTACCATAAGAGAAATATGTCTCTGTAGCTCTAAACATCAGTAAAACATTAATGAATCAGAGAGATAAAAGTGACATAAAAATATGCTGCCAAATCATAATTTCAAAAGATTTTTTGTTTGTTTAACCCTTTGTAAGATATAAAATACTATTTAATGTATTAGAGGACTAAGAAGAAGATTTCCATTAAATAAACATATATGAACTATCCTTTCTTCATTCCATCACCAGGAATCCAGTGACTCTATAAAGTAAAAAAGCCAGGTTGAAATAGAAAATCTATTATATCCATGGAGTACGAAAGGTGTATTTTTCTCCACATCCCTTTCCTTCCCCTTCTGATTTTTTTAAAGTGTCCTTTCTTCAGTCAGTATCATGAAGACCAGCAGTAGGCCAACTATGAAAAAAAAAAAAATCTTTACATTGTTCTATGCGTTCTGAAGTTAATAGAGGTTTAGATTTTGATTTTGCGTATTTGGATGTAACTTTCATGTTTAGTAACAAATAAAATTCTCATGTCAACATACATATCAACTTTATGTATACCTTATAACGTTCATAATACTATCAACTTTTTTGTTGTTACTTTTTCTATGAAGACTATTTCAATTACTCATTGTTCAGGGGTACTGATAATATTACTAACTTACCCTTTGAACATAAAGATTTCAAGTTATATATTTAACTTGAAAATTTTGCGTTTATTGATGTGTGCATTTACATGCTTTTCTGATATCATATTTAAGGGAAAAAAAGTGTTTAAATTCAAATTCTACAGTAACATACATTATTTTGGAAAATGGACTCTCTTGTATAACAGATATCACATGGAAAGGTGAACAAAAAATGTGAAGTGGTTTTTATCCACACCATATTATGTTCAGATGATTTGAATCAAGAGATTCTTGAATGTGATCTGTATACAAACATTTGAAACCAGAGTGAACAGACAATTTAAAAACAAATAATACTCTAACATATTTTACACACATTTCCACTGACAAAACACCCATGAGTCATATTTTTAAAGCTTTGCAATAAAAAAACTGCTATAACAGGGCTCTATTCCACATGCACACACAGAAATGGTTGGAAACTCACGTTAGTTTGATAGTGGAATAATTCTATTCCAGAATCTATTCTTTTGCCAACTTCCTTTTTTTTTTTTTTTTTTCCTATGGAAACAGCAGAGCTTTCTCCATGAAATACAAGGCTGGAAACACAATGTACTCAGCCACCAGAAAAGCATGTACATTTTCACAGAGCCTCCTTGTAACAGGATAATGCAATTAGAAATAAAAGCAGATTTTTCTTTTATTGATATTTCAGTCAGTGAACTCATAAATGAAAATTTTATGCTTGTCATTATATGTATAATACATACTCTTGAAGAAGAAAACAGAAGTAAAAGAGACGTTTATAAAGCATATTCTAACAAACTTAGAATTTCCCAAACCTTATGAAGTTTTGATTTTTGTTTACGTAGAATAAAATTGTAATCCATCTCTGCCTCACATATTCCAAGGTGTTTGCAGACACAAGGTTCAGCAAGCAGATGTAAATCAGGTGTGTTTGTGCCTCCCAGAGTTTGCTCCAGGATCTTTCTAAGAGTGCAGCAGAGAGATGCTGCATGCTACAATTGTTTGCAGGTGATGACCTTCAGAGCATCCAGCAGTCCTGGCACCCTGCCACTTCTGATAAACCCTGCAATTTGCTACACAGGTCTGTGCTACTGAGATTCTATCAGAAATAGTGCCAACAGGCAAGAAGGAGTCCAGAAAGTGAGGAAAATATTCTATCAAAATATTTGCCTGGCATTTCTGCAGGAGCCTACACGGAGCTGTAAGATAGGCCTGGGGCAGGTCCATCCAAGTGTAATCTGTTTCAGAGAAATTATGTGGAATGTTTTATCTGGGAGGGCAAAACATATACCTCAACAGTTCATTCTAACTTTACGATCCATGAAAAATGAAGGATCCCATAAACTTCAGAAAAGTATTTGAGACAAAGATATGGCCAAGCCTATGAAGAAAATTTATAGAGCCAAGACCAGTTTAATATACTACAGCAACAGAGAGCAGGCCAGGGATGGTTTGTAGCATTGTGCTAACACAGCTGAAGTGTTTGAAAGAAAGGGATGAAAGAATTTTTAATGGAATCAAAGATGTAAAAAGGCTTCTTGGGGCCATGTGATAACTGAGATGCATCAAGAAAAGACTTGTTACAGACTTCTCTTGCTGACACAATTTTCATTTTTCATGCAATGATTAATAATAAGGGAGCCTTTAATTTTATTTTTTTCTCCTATTTAAAAAAGACTCAACAACCCACTTTAAATCCCATTGGGCCGTAGAGAATAGTAAACAGCCCTAACAAATACTTGAAGGCTGATTTTTTTTTGCACCAGTATTGTGCTGAACATAACTTATCACTGGGTCCCATACATATCATTCCTTACCAAACAAGGTGAACACAGTAGGCACATAGGAAGGTTTTTCATGGAAGTCATGAGATTGCCATGGGCAAAGAGGTGTGGTCCAGACGCTTGTGGCTGAAGTAACCTCACCAGCTTCAGGAGCCAAGGACGACAGGGGCTGAGGCACCATTGCCATGACACCCTCTTCTCATGAAATGGAGATGATCTGTGGGTTTTGTTAATGATGTCACCCAATTATCCAAGTGAGACGTTGCTAGATGTCTTTGAATTAGCAGAGTTTATGCATCCTTTTCCTTCTTTTTCTCTCATTGTCTTTGATGTTCAGACTGCACATGTTGTCTTAAGGGAGAAAGAAAACCTTTCTTCTTGTTCCAGGGCAGCTTTTCTGTGTTTTCTTTTCATAATACTGACTGAAGATAAAACTCACAGGTTCACACTTGATCACTGCCAGATACACTGCAAAAAGCTGAAGTGTCTTTTCAGAAAGCCTACAAACACTTGGGGGTTGGTTACCTGTTTCAGTTCTGCACCTGCTGTCTTGTGTAATAATAATTATACTCCAGAAGAAAGCCACAGAGAACAGGAAGAGAATGAAGACATTTTTGGGGTTTCCTGAAGTGTTCCTCACTGGAGGACTTGTAACAGGAATTAAGGGAATTTGAGACCTATTAATCCCATGGGTCATTAAGATCTGGAAAGAAAGCGTCTCCTGGAACAGAGGTAAAAATTCTTTGGAATCATGTAGCTGTGAACCAAAACCAACTTAGCTGCAGTGTTTCCTAACTTCCGAGCCCTTGATTTTGCAACACAAATTTTCAATGGAGCAGAGAATGGCAGAGCAGCGAGCACACAAACCATCTCTCTGTGGTCTTAATTAGGTGAAGGCAACACAGTTTTAATAAGGTATTTGCCAAGCCTCTGTGGGATGTGAATTGTAGCACCTTCTCCTTGTGCTAATGACCCTTGAGAGGAAATTATAATTTTTCAGGCTACAAGTAAATGCTCAGAAAAATAGTTAAGGTGGCCTTAATGCATGTTTGGTTCTTGGGTATTTTGTCTATCTCCACCACTCTAGGTTGAAGAGAGCTTTCTAGTGCAGTTCAGGACAAGTGACTTTTATCAATATTCAAGTTTCCCATGGAAAATTACCAGTCTTAGCACAAAAATATGTCTTTTGTATGTATTTCAGCAGTCAGTAGGGATGGCTCTTGGCCATTGGTAGTCAACAGCTACAGTTCTGGAATCTGTGTTTTGAAATACTGGTGAAATTAAACAGAACTGCAAAGCTTTGCAGTGTCTCTTATCACTAATTGCAGTTAAAAATATTTTTAAATTAAAAATAGGTGTTCTATTGTGCTTTGTGGGGACAGTTTGTCACTCAGAACTAGGAAATATTGGTCTTGAGAGCTGATGGTAGCAAGTTAGATATACAATTAAAATGTTCTGTTTTCAGTATGATTAAAACTTGGAGACTTTCCCACTTACAGAAAAATTATTCCACTTCTAGTCTTCTTTTGCAGTTTTTCATCCTGCTATCTCCCTTTTTTCTTCCAGAGGTCTAAGTCCCAAAATGGTTGCAGTCACCAGCTGAAGCTGCTAAAGGTTTTGAAGGCAGATCTCTCACTGAAGCATAATATTACTGTTTTGCATGAGGATGATTCTGCATTGGTCTCTTTATTGTTTAGAATCAGCCCATGGATAAAAGTAAACTTACTATAAACCCACTTTGATTAAGATTCTTACTTTCTTTTTCAAGACCTCATCAAAGGAAGTAATATACAAAAGGGGTTTTCAAAAAGAAATTACATTCCAGGTTACTTTCGTCGCTGAAGTGCAAAACAAAGCTTTACCTTGGAGAGAAGCTTTTGCTGCTCAGGCTCCCCAACATGCAAAGGAAGAGCAGCTACTCCCAGTCACCTGTCTGGCTACTCAGCCTGCAACATGGAGCAAGAAGAAAAGTGCATTACAGTCATGAGAATACATATTAGTAATAGTTTACAGTCATGGTGTCTGTCAATGCAATGTACAATTCAGTCTGTCCCTCCAAAACACAAACCAGACACGAAATGAAAGTGAAAGAGATCCCAGTCATTTTTACACTGCAGTGCACATTGTTTCTTGTGTGATTTTTAACCCTAGAAACAGCAAAAAAAAAGAGACTACAGATTCTCTGCATATTAAGCTTTGTGCTTCAGCATATGATCACTATATTGGCATCTCATACAAAAAAAATGGACTGACCTTCTAAACAGTTCATAAGATTGCTGTAAAAATTCTTCTAGTTTTATGTCTAAGCTTCTGCATTTGCAAAACCCTGAATTCAGCATTTGTGTTTACTGTTTCTTCTGTTTAATTTGAATTTAAGAAAGAAAAATTGCAGTCAGTTTTTCTTTGTTAGTAACAGAGTCAAACCCTTACATTATGAAAATCTGTGTGTCCCAAGGAAGCTTTGGGATGGGGGTGTTTTGAAAAATTGATCTTTTATCAAATGACATATCCAATTCTCATAAAGGATCAGGAAAAAACTGGGTAGAGATTTCTCAGTTCATTTGGAGAAAAATGTTCAATTCAAATACATGAGTGGCAACCTTCAATAAAGAATGCTTGAACAGTGATTGTGCCCTAAAGCATGCATTTATTTGGAAGAATAAAAAGCACTCATACATTTCTAAGGACCAGTATGTAGGTGAACAGTCCTTTAACACACTACGTGCTTTCAATTCTCAACTAAAGTAGTGGAAAATGAATGAAGGTTCAAACATTTATACATCTAGCATATATTTTTTTTTCAAGAGGATAGGAATCCTTTTTCTTTCTTTTTTTTTTATTTTCCTTTTCCCTAAAGGGATTTCAGTAATTTCTTCTAGCAGTATATTACGTAGGATATTATTCATTGTGTGGAGGGCACTAGCCTGGAATCTGACACTTTGCTACAGATTTCCAATATGACCTTGAAGAAGTCAGATTCTTTTAATTTTTTATTTTTTTTTAATGAAACTAAAATCTTTTGAATGCCACACCTTATTCTCACTCTTCTATCTTCAGTACTGTCTTTTGGCACATAAAGTAGAGATAAAAAGGCTTTTCCACCTTACAGATCATAACAAAAAGTAAATTTTAAAAATTAATGCAGTCAGATACAGAAGAGCTTTTCTAATAAGGCTGTTAATGAAGCATTATAAATGTAGTCTGCATATTTGTTCTTGCTGGGAAAAAATGGTGAAATTATACAAACTATGATTACAGACTTGTCAGTCTCTGTCTTTGAAAGCAAGACACTGCCAGTAAATTAAGATACTTAGAACTTAATATATGATAACCACTAAAAAACTAGGCTACTTTTAATTGTCATGACAAGCCTCTTTAATCAGAAAATTTTGAGAGATCTTAAATACAATACAGATCATTGTAAGTGGAAGATTGAGAATATGCATGCAGACATAAAAGAGTTCATATAGCTCCCTGTTATCATAGTCCCAATAGAACAAAGTATTTTCTGCCAGACAGGCTATGAAAAACAGACATTTCACATGTGTGCAACTGGAATTGATTTTCCTCTGGAATTAATACATACATGGAAAAGTAAGAACTATGCACAGACTTTCACATATTTACACGTGAATATAGAAAAGTACACATAGGTATATGTATCCAATTTATACAGAGTGGGAATAGCTAAGAAAAAATCCCAAAAAACAGTATTTAAATATGACAGGAGAATTAAAAAGATGTAATTTCACAGTTCTGGGAAAATGAGGTAGGGCTTATTATTTTGAGGGTTTGAGTTTGACACTAATGACTCCGTAATAGAAATAACATCAGTAGTTCTCTGTGTCTTGGAGTATTGCCTAGGACAAAATAATTATGGAATCCACAGTTTGTGGCAGTCTTTTCCCATTTTTATATAGCATGAATTTAGAGCCTACGGAGTGAAAGAACAGGCCATACACATGCATAAACATATGACATAGGTATGTATGAAGTATTTAGCAAGGGGAAGATGTTTTGCAGTAGATCTCAAATTTCATAGATGTGATCCATAATGCAGACTGTTTATTGTCCAAAAACCCCACACCAAATGATAAAATAAGGAATTCCCGAAGGGTAAAAATAAAGATTTCTGATTCTACAAAGACAACATACAAAGCACTTCAGCACTTCACCAGCATCATATGAGAAAATAAAACCTTTCTCTATTAATTAAAGTCTCTAATACAGCAAACTCTGATGCATCTTTTTAACTAACAGGATTTATGCATTTCGTAAGTCTGGTTTTATAAACTGCAACCTATAATGGCAAGCACAAATTTATTAAACGGACACAGATGAGAAATAACATCTAGAACAATCAAGAGAATAAAACCAGTAGTATAATGACCTATTATGATGTGAAACTTCAGATCATATCAGCTTCATGATTAGTCATTACAGTTTAAAATACATACTCATGAATGAAGAATAATATCCCTTTCCTTTGAAGTATAGCTACAATTAGGAAAAAAAACAACCCAGTATTTATATTTAGACTGTAAGGAATATTTCTTCCAGTGTAGCAAAGAGAACTTCCTCTAATAAGTTTGGACGTAGAAAATAAATATCTAAAAAATCTTGCTTAAATTTAGAACTCCTGTATGATTTTTCCAGGGATGGAAACTACTATGGATAGGTACTAAGTGAAAGGATGTAGGGCAGCAAAACTAATCAAGAAAAGACACCATGGCAATTTATTTGGGAACATGGGAATACTGAAGCTATAGATGATGCAGAGAAAACAGAACCTGTAGTGAGAGGAAGAATGTAAAAGACATTTCAGGTTTTTCTCAATGGGAAAAAAATGAGACGAGGAAGGATGAAAGCCACCAAAGTACAGAGAAACTCAGGGGCTGGGGAGAAGCCACCTGAGCCTCAAATTTTCTACATACTTGACATCTTATTTCGTATTTGATGCTTTTTTACTGTCTCATATTTTCCATTAATTATAATTTTAGTTTGTGTCAGACTGTGCCTTTTTCATCTGTTGACTCAAAGGAGAGATCCGTTTATCTCTGATTTCAACCTTTCTAACCTTTCAGCCTCTCTAACCAGAAGAAATACGTTAATTACGTAAAACTTGAAATATTGAAAAGGTCACAAAAACCTCACAAAAGAGTGAGATGTAAATTTTACATCTTGGGACAAATGCCTATGCATATGTCAATCTATTTGGATTCACTCCAATGCCAAGCTTATTTTAGACTTTTTCAGGCGTGCACTTTACAGACTTCCACGTCACACTTCACCTCAGGTCTGCAGCTTTTTTTCTGGTCATTGCTACTTGCAGCTTCCTTTGCATCAGCCTTTTTCTAGGCTATACAGCAGGCTGTGCAATAGGGAAGGAACCACAGCATAAAGATGCTGGAGATGATGAAAATGAAACCTAGAAATGTTCCTCTGCAAGTGGGTCAACAGAAAAGAGTCCCCCATGTCGTGCTGTGTGGGAAGGCAGGGATGGAGGTGAAGGCACCTGTCTACCACCCAGGATGTGAGGCTTAGGCTTGGCAGGTCTGCCCTGCCCTGTCAGCGCCAAGAGCTCTCTCTTCTTGGCTCCTGGATCCGTTTTAAGTCAGATGGGGACTGCCACCTGCTGGGTGACCTTCTGAAACTGAGTCATGGGTTTAACATTAAGATAATTGTAGCACGAATTTATACGAGCAAAAACTCAGCAAGGGCCTAAAATTAAAGAATTGACTAATCAGACTCAGTGACAAGGACAAATTGGTCTTAAGTAGCTCCCCTACAGTTTCATGGCCAGCTTGCTGACACTTTTAGTAATCCTCTTCCTGCATGCTGGTCAAAAATCTGTAGGGCTTGCCCTATTTTAAGTGTAATAAGGCTTTTCAAAAGGCAGCATACAAACCCTATCTGCCTGCTAAATCTCTCATAGATCTTAGGGTTTGGCTCCAAGGTGTGATACCACTGTCTCTTTAAATAAAGGAAAAAGAACTGTCCATCAGCTCTTGACAAGGTCTTTAACATACATATATCAAACTCAATAACAAAATATTCTGAGTCCTCCTAGAGATCGTGAAGGCATTTTCCACAGTTCACTCAGTATAACAGTGAACAATCAGTGCATGAGATGGCTCAAAATCTTCTGAGCAGTGTGTTTTGTGCACACACCTCTCGCTCATCCTGACTCCAGGATTCTTAAAGTGGGGAGACTTACAGCACAGACCAAGAAAGGCAGAATTCTGTCTTGGCTGGGGACATCAAAAAAGACTAGTTTTATAAATTGCTACAAGTTTTCCTATCTATTTAGTCTCTTAAGTATGCCTCCAAAATCTGGCCTGAGGAAGTTTAGGAAATAATTTAATGTCTAGAAAATGTTGCAAGTGGTGTATAGAAGATGCATTTCTGTAGTTTTCCCTGTTATGGGAGGTGCTCTAAACTAAGGTGAAGGTATGAAAACATGGCACTCTATAACCAGATTTGGGCAGCTCAACCTCTACCTAAGAATAACTACAATTTGCAAACAAAACTCTTATAGTGGTTTAGTTGAAGAAATTTACATTACACATGAAACCTCAATTGTTTTCCGCTGATATTTAGGGGTAAAAGTCAAACCAAAATGCCAAAATATGCTAATACTGAAAAGAAAAATGGAAAACAGTAGAGCTGAAATAAAAGTGTGGTAAAATTCCAGAAGGTTCATGCCTGATGATAGATCTGAATAGGCTAGTGGAGCACAGCAAGGTCTGCAGTGAATGCCTTGGCTGTTGCCCAAATACACATTGGAAATGGGGAGGTTATCACTTAATTAAATTAACAACACTGCCACCATTTCCCAATCTGACTAGATTCCTGACAAGAGAAAATGGTCTAAAACATGGCAAAGTACTCCTGAGAGAGCTGAATGGAGTTATTTAATCAACTTCTGTCTGAAGCACAGGACACAGCAGCAAATGTGGCTCTAGCAAAGGGTAAAGCAATAGACAAATCACACATGCTGGCGTTAGTTTAGGTTTTAAGGTGATGGTCAATGTTCAAACATAACAAAGATTTTGGTTCTGTGGCCAAATAAAAAGAAAGAGACTATCCTACTGAGAGGAACTATCAAAGGAACTATCCACAAAATAATCGAGTGTAATTGAGAAGGGGGAGCCAAGCTGTTCATAACGATGTGGTGGTGTTGGGATGAGAGAGAATGGGTGTAAACTGAAAAAGGAAAAGTCCAGACCAGAGAGAAGGAAAAGCTTTCTTCAGCTGAAGCCTGGTTATGAGGAGAATGTGCTGTGTCCATCCTTTGTTTTCACAATAAAGCCCAGAGAAAACTGGTCTGCCTTTATAGATGATGTGAGCAGGAAGTTGAACTAGATGTTTCCAGAGTTTTCTTTCCATCAGAATTTTGTGTGAGACTAAGATTATATTATACTGTGGAAACAAATAGCTGAAAAAACATTTAGACTCTAGGTAACCTACATGAGAAAAAAAATGCTTTAAAAATTGATTGTCAGAAGAAGAATTAGATGTCATGATGAGAAAAACAAAAAGAGCACAGTAAAATTTCATTATGTAAGGATTATACAAGTATTCAAATACCTCTGCTCATGTATAAAGATTGCACAAGACTTGAAATACTTCAGCTGACAGGCAATGATTGTGAACAGCAATATTAGTTTAAGTGTTAATGGTCAGGATGAATAGAGCAATAAGATTCAAAATTGCCACAACAGGAATATGCTAAATAATCTGCAATGTTAAGTTAATCATTGAACTAGATGATGATTAAGCAAGTCACAAAGTACATGGCAGATTGCTGGCCAGCAAGCAGGGCAAAAGAATGACTATTGCACAGAATGAAAATGAGATTTTTTGGGAGAGTTCTGCATAAAAGGGCAGATATGCAGAGAAATTCTAATCACTATCTAGGTAATACCTTTCACAGAATAGCTGCGTGAACTGAAAGACTGCATAATGGCCAAAAAAAAACCCAAATTAAAAAAGGTTAAAGAAATCACAGAAAGAGCTGAAAGAAATTGTAGTCAACGTGAAAGTAATAAATGAGATCTGCTGGCTCCAACACCAGAATAATAAGACTACTTAAGTTAATGTACCTCTATTGCATCTGAGAAAAGAAAATAGTATGAAATAATAGTATCATTTAAAAATAGTCAGGGATATAAACAAAGACAGAATTTCACCCCTGGGTTTTGTTAAAAAATGCTGATAATATCAAGATGCAGTCTAGGAGGTCTATGTTTTTGTGAGTATTCCTGCCCTTGGTGTTGTCCTAATAAATGCTATGTAGCTCTAGGCTGAATACAACAGATGATGATGCAAAGGGAAAAGACCAAAGAAAACACAGATATGAAGATGCTCTTTTTACCTCAGAATATGAATATTTTAAAAGGGTCCCATTGACGTGCTATACTCACACATTTTCTTGCATTTAACATCCAGCTCATCAATTTTAGTAATTATCATTATTTCCAGCTTATCCATTTCCACTGAACTGTTCCTTTTCATTTTGTGTTCCCATCATTCTTCTCTGGTCATTTTTAAGGTTAATATTTATTATTTTTTAAGGATCACAAATCAAAATGAAATTTTGAAAGTTGATTTCTGTTTGAAATGGGAGTGTAGGAGCTATAATTTCTTAAAAAGCAAACATTCCAACAGCTGAACTCATGTTATTGAAGGCAGCTATGTTGCCTGGGCTCTTTAGTGGGTGGATATTTGGGCAATGAGTTCCCAGGGACTCTAAGCTTTCACATGCTGAATTGCACTGTCCTGGAAGGATGGAGCTCCTGATAGTCAGGAAGCAGCAAGTATCTGAAGGGCCAGTTAATGAAAACTCTGGGATCCTGATGTCTAGATCAGCAGCCAAAGCCTAAAACCCACTTTGTGAAAAAGCCAAACAAGTGTCTACAGAGATCAACATTCCCCAGGATATCTCCATTTTCAGCAGGTCAGTTTTCTTTGACAGAAAAACTGCACACCAGAAAATATCCAGCTGTCATTCTCACCTCATTATCATTTCTGCACAGTGGGCCTGTACACACAAAATACATCATTTTATCATGTCTCCTGATTCCAGCTTCACAGATCTGCATTTATATTTCTAGGCAGCTAGGAAGTGTATTTTTTTGTAGCATACATGAACCCTTCTGAATTCTGCAATAGATGCTTTGGATTTTGTGCTAATAGAATTTTCCCTTGTCATAACATTGGGAAGCAGGCATTCAGTAACCACACTGACATCTTGCTCTTCCCAAGACATTCTTTGGGCAGGACTCCAACACACAGAACATGATGTTGCACATCACAGCAAAGGGTGTCATGCCCAGTAGTGCTTGGGGGCAGCTTTGCATGATATGAAATTAAAGACAAATGAAAGCCAACAATATGCTCCTCCCCTCTGCAAAAAAAACCCAAAGCTTAAGAACTGGGAAAGAGCTGTTCAATTTTCTTGTGTGGTTACAGTATGTTTGTTCCTTAACAGTAAAGTACTCAGCTTCTGGGAAAATATAAGAGTTCTGGGGAGACCGACTGATCCATTATCAGTGGCCATCTGCTGTTAGAAATATGCATAAATTGAAAAAAGTCCACTTAATTTCTTCTGATTTTCACGTTCTTACACTCCCATCTGACATTTGCATCTAGGACATCTGATTATGAAATATCTGTTGATACATTTATTGACTTATGTGTGATTAGCAGTGGTCTGTCTGGAACAATGTTTTCAGTGGCTTCAGGCTCATGCTGCTTTTATGACATAGGAACTTCTACTGCCTGACTTGAGTCAAATCTGTTCTAACACTGGGCCCTTGCCTTAAAATAATACTTCATTGTATGGCTTCAGATATTTTACAGTGGAACTTTTTCTTAATTAATGTTCCCATGCAAGTGAAAGTGCAGAAAATGGTATCTTATATTTTTTTATTTGATTAAAGGATACTGTTTTTATATAACATAAAGGATGTTGTTTCTATCATTCCAACAAAAGCTCAGTTTTAAAGAAAAGTTATATCACTTAACTTTTTCAGTGTTTTCATTATAAGCTCTACTCCTTGGGGCTCTGCAGACAGAGAATAAAAATACATTCCTTTCATGATTCTTTTGCTAACATAAAAATGTGCCATAGTCAGTTCAGAGCTTCAATGCTTACATCTAGAAAATAGAGAGCATGTGTATTTGCCTTTATAGAATATTTGAACTTTTAAATGAATCAAATTTCAACAACTTGAAGAGTAGAAGGTCACCCATGGGATTTATTTTCATGGTAAAATCGTGCTCCAGTTACATTTTTCATTTTTTTAATTGCCTATATTTTGCTTTGCTTATTTTTATTCAATCCATTTTTTCAAGCTGAACTAAATTTACTTGTAGTTCACTTTTGATTTCAAGTGACTTTTAAACTGTTAAACCCCAAAATTATACACATCATTTGGATTTTCCCAGCAAAAATCTGAACATCTGCACAAACCATATTTTCCTTCAGAGTATAATATGGATTGCCCCAAACCAATATTTGATATCCTATTTTGATGGAAATATCTAGACAAGTGTTAATATCACTAGATGTCACTAAACCATCACTTCCTTTTCAAAGATTCTACATAGTTGTTTTCCATTTGGTAAGACATTCATATTTCAGTAGTTTAGTTTTCATCTCCAGATATGACTTTGTCTCCTATAACTGCTTTGCTTATCATCTATGTTGTGTGTAAACCATTGTGCTCTATGCTTCAGTTTTGGGGAGCTTTTCTGGTCATGGTGCATAACTGTGTGTGGGAGCAGGTAAAGCCTTCTTGTGGGTTTTTTTACAAAGTGCTCAGTTTTCACATACTCCAACATCAGAACTTTCATTTGTGGTAGCTTAATGCACTTTTGTAAACTAAAATCGTAAAAATTTTTCCCCTGTTGAGACTATATAAGGAGACTGTTCCCATCTGGATTTCCAGGAAACGTGCTTTACATTTCATACGTACCAAACTAGGTATTCTGCTGAAACTTTTCAGAGGAAGCAGAAAATGAATTTGCAGGAGCAGAAGGGCAGCCATCCCTATGGTTCTCATGTTCAGCAAGTAGAACAGCAGTGCCTCTAACCTGCCTGTTTTTGATTCCTGGACTTCCAGTTATCTTGTTCCATGTTGGCAAGTGCCAGAATACACAGTGATGCCACAGCTTATTTAGAAACAATCATCTGGGTTTATGACTTGCTTGCTGACACTGGAAGTGCATTTGTTCTGAATGTAGTAGCACAGCTTGTCCAAGTGTAACTATTTTAATGCACTGCCCCTGCCTGAAGAATGCATTGCTTCTGCCTTGCAACCAGCCTCTGATTTGTTGTCTGTGTGGTGTGGAGCACACTTTCTTTGGTTAATGGGATTTTAATATAGTTGTGACTCTTACTAGCTCCCAGAGGTTACATTTTGCTATGTGTCTTTTTGATCCATGTTTTTCCTGTCTGTTGGTGGCATATATATGCCTTTTCAATAAAAGCAAAACTTTCAAACTATTTTTACAGAGCATCAGAATTTTGCCTTCCTGATTATGCTCTTTGTTTCACCTTAATTACAGATATTTAGTTACCCTTGAAACTTCACCAAAACTTCAGTCACTTCCTCCTCCATTTTCAACACTCAAGTCATTTCTGTCCCACACATAAATTAGCCTGGTTCAGACAGCACTGGGAACATTTGTGTATCTTGGAGATTAAGCTTTCCCTCTAAAGAACCTCCATGGGCATACATAAATTCCTTTTGAACTTGACATTACTAGTGAGAGAATCATTCAGAGTAAGCCCCTAAGAGCCTGGCTAGGGTTTAGGTAAAGAATAGGTACAAACAATATTTCTGAACTTCTAAGGGCATTACTTTAACAATCTACTTTCAGAACTGAATGACGAGGTGACAGTACTTCTTAACCAAACAATAGTGACCAGCTTTGGAAAAAAAAAAATCAATGTGCTCCAAAAATATCTTTTTAGAAATGAAAACGCAAGAGAAACAGAGAACTCACATTCAAGCATCAAGTTTTCAAGGAACTTAAACTCATTAAAGAAGAGGTAATTGTGCATATATAGAAGCACTCTGAAGGAGGTAATCTGGTGCCTACTTCCCATTTGATCAAGCACTAATTTGGAAGGGTTTCCAAGTATTTTAGTTCTCTATCAAGATTGATTCTGAGCACAGACACACATCTATATTTGATAATATATATGATGTAAAGGACTTATAAAAAAACCCAGTCATTTTCACACGAAAACTTGGCTGGTGGTCACAGCTGTAGAGAAATATTTCAAAATCTGTGCAAATTATTGTCAATAAGACATCCCTGAAGAGAAATCCATTTTCTTTAATAGCTTCCAGATGTAATAATAAGAACATGAAGCTGATCTATCTAATTTATAGTGTGAATATTTTCTTCTTTGTGTTCACAGAATCACAGAGTGGATGAGATTGGAAGGGACCACAGTGGGTCACCTGGTCCAACCTCCCTCCTCAAGCAGGGCCATCCTAGAGCACAGGGCACAGGATTGTGTCCAGATGGTTCTTGAATATCTCCAGTGAGGGAGACTCCATAACTCCTCTGGTTAATCTGTTCCAGTGCTTGGTCACCTGCACAGTAAAGAAGTTTTTTCCTCATATTCAGGTGGAATTTCCTGTGCAGCAGTTTCTGCCCATCGCCTCTTGTCCTGTTGGTGGGCACCACCAGGAAGAGCCTGGCTCCATCCTCTTGGCATCCTCCCTTTGGATACTTGTAGAGATCCCCTCTCAGTAGTCTCTTGTTGTGGTACTACATGGCAATGCATTGCTGTAAGGCCATGTACACTGAATTCCACAAGCTACTTGCTAAAAATGAGAGACCTATGAAAATAATGCTTATAAGAAAAAAATTTATAAATGCAGTACTGATTTTGGCAGGAAATTTCCATTTGGTGAATTACTGTGAAGAGGTCCTTTGATCCAAAAACTTAACAAAGATTTTTGCTTATTTCAAGTGGCAGATGCACGGGTTTCAGAGCAGAAGCACTCATCTTTTCTCCCTCAGAAGTTCCACATGGGCTCAGCATATTTTACAGCAATGAAGAAAAAGGAATATGTTTTTACACATTTGTTAGGAATACTAAACTCACAGCAAGAAAGAGCCCTTTGCATCAGCAAACTCTTCACCACTGCTTTTTCTGTGAAGTTTTATCCAATTTATTGCTGATTTACCCATTTCTTTTAAGAGCACTTAGGCAATGTCAAAAAAGTTTCTTCATTGTCTTTTATTAAAAAAAAAATAAGTGAACAAAATGTTAGAAGAATGGCTAACCTTTTAAAATTAAAAAGGTTTAAAAGTTGTCCTGAAACAACAACAGATCATTTAGGATTAGGTATTTTATTTTACTTTTGATGAAGAAAACAAGGCATACCAGGACACTGTTTATACTGTTTAAGTAGTGTACTTGTGCCTCAAATTACATTCCTCTGGGGAATCTATGTGCATCTATATTTTGTCCTTGCTCTGGTCCATTTCCATAGCAACGTTTGTTCCTATGGAGAATCTGGGTGAATAATTTCAAATTGAGCCTGAAAGTTTTGAAACAAGGTTTCAGTTCTCTACAAAATTATTATGAACAAAAGCAATTTAAAAAAACTTGAAAAAAAATAAACATAATTTTTCCATTGTTTCTTTTACCCTACTCTAGGCATGATTAACTCTGAACAATCCTTTGATCTCCTTCCCGTGATGTTCAGACTGGGAGCAGGCTTATCCACATGACTTCAGCAGCTGTTATAAAATCTGGTCAGGAATTTTTCATTCCAATTTCAATGGCTCACTGTATTCACTAATTATGTTGTTATATAAACATACATTCCAAATTTTTACTCAGAAGTTGAGACGTACACTTAAAGAAACCCCTAATAAACAAAAATCCCATGAGGAGAAGGGGGAAAAGAACAGGGCAAGATGACTTTAAAATTACTTTCAAAATAATAAAGTTCATTTTATAGGTTCTCTTTAAACTCTAGCCAGTACCACTTCCTGTCCATATTTGTTGCTGTCCACTCTTTCATCTCAGGGAAAGATTTTATAACTGAAAACCATTTATTGCTACAAGACAATAGTACTAAAATAAGTTTTTCAGAAAAGATAACTCCTCATTAGCATTAATACTAACTAAACAATCGTTCCTTCATTTCTTCAAATGCAGGCACTCAGAAATAAATAAAATTGAGAAGTGCTTTTTTTTAAAAAAAAGAGGATATTTCCATCAGAACTTGCTGGTAAATGAAATAATTTTTTAAAAAATCAAAGGAAAGAAAACTAAGGAAAAAAATCCCTAGTTACATATTGTGGGTTTTTACCATGACTTTTCATAGAGTAGTAGGTCTCTTAAGCCTAGCTGTAAAATGATCCAGCTAGTTTTTCAGTCAAATAATTTCAGGAACTCTCTAGGAATTGCCAAATTTTTCTGACCAATGCTACCTTTCCTGCAATGCACAAAATAACAAGACTGAAAATCCTGTGTGCAAACTCACATAAAAGAAAGGACCTCTGTTTTACTTGATTGGTCAGCTGGCGTCAGCCTATTGAATCCAGCTCAGTTTATGCCATTCATCCAACTTAGAAAATTACTGCTGCAAAGACTGAACATTTTTGCAATATTTTGAGGCAGACCCAACATCTGCATCATCTGGAGATAATGATGCTTTCATTCTCTATGCCAGCAATTCAAGCCTTACATCTGATACTCAGAAAGTTTTCACAGATGGTCCATTCCAACCTGCTCTTTTTCTGCTTCCCCTGGGTTTGTACTTTTTTAGGCATTTCCATCTGCCTGCTTTAAAATCTTTAAATAGGTGGGATTTCTGGTGAAAGGATGAATACTTTTATTCTGCCTCCAAATTCTTTCCCAATGATGCCACGTGCACACTAGAGCTGGCACGTCCATACTTTGAAAAGAAGCATAAAGTTAAGAAGAAAAATATAGACATGTTTCCTACAACAGTGAGTCACTGCTGCATTTTAGTCACAGGCTACAGACAATAAAAGAGAAATGAAGTGTCAATGATTGAATTGGGAGTAATAGAAGCTCTGTAGAGACAGCACCATCTCTTTTCAACAGAAAAAAAAAACAACCATGTTCATTTACAGGATAGGTGCCCTGCCATCAGCCAATGAAGATGGCTTTAGAAACCTACATGGCATAAGTGAACAGGACATACAATCATGGAAGTGGTTCCTGAATATGACTCAGAACAACATGCTTGAATCATACAAAAATGACTGAGAAATAGCTACAGAGTAAAGAAAGATGGCATCAATACTTTTTAATAAAAATGTTGGAAGAAATAAATTCCTACTCCACAGTGAGAAAAAAAAAGTAGCAGTATCTGTAACAATTGTTGATAATACAAACCTACTTTTCCTAGTTCAGCTAGGTAAAAAACACAGAAAAATGTGGCAGCTTTGTTTGGAGCCAAGTCTGCCTTTCTGTAAGAAAAATCATGTGAAACCATCTTCAGATTTCAGATCACAATCCACTTGGTTTCAGTGGGAACTAGAAGGAAAATCAGCTCCTGTGTAAGCTGGATATCCAAAATTATGTTGGTCAGTTCCAAGGTACTTTGAATCCAGGCCATTTTTGAAAATCTGGGTTCAGTATATCACAGTCCACTCATATTTGTAATTCAGTACTTCTGTTGGGAAGTTGGTTGGGAAACCATAGGAACAGCTGCAGAAAGAAAGAGGAGCATATTCACCAGAATTGAAGGTACAAAAAACAAATTATTAATCAGGTTTGGGCAATGTTACTGTTTTCTGTCCTAAATCCAAGCTGATAAATATATCTTGTGGTGGAACATCTGTGTACCATGCCACAGTGAAAGCCATGGGCACTCATCCACTCAGTGGAATATAAATTTAAAAAACAAGAAAGTGAAGTACTGAAAGATGTTTTTATGTCACATGAAGATAGGAGAATTAACAAGCAAGCCAGGAATAAAACATTGAAATGTGAGAAAAAAAATTAGATTCATTTCAGTAAGTTACAGTAAAAGCTGAGGATAGATACTTCAATGAGATGTTATTAAAAGGCCAAAGGCCTTTTCCCAACAAAGTAATATTTGGAGACTCCCCATCTAATAGTAAACAGTCATGAATAAAAAAGTTCCTCTCTCCAAACCCATTAACTGTCTCTATATGTGTGGAGCTACCATAGGAAGCCCCTGGGAATACTGTATGTGCTTTTGATCACATAAATAAAATGTGACTTTCAAGTGTGGTTATTCTGGTATCTGTGTCATTCTTGAGGTTGTATGAGGTTACACAGGATAAGAGTTAAATAGCTGATGAATTGAGCAAAATAAACCAGATTACTATTTATCAGCCTTTGGAAGTGCATATATTTTGTATAGTCTCATCTCACTCTAAATAAACATTACACTGTCCCCATGAAGGACACAGAGGAATGTCATGTTTCCAGAAACAGCTTCCTATATATCTGTTAAAGAAAGACAAGCTAGAGAAATGTGCTTTGCACTTGGTAAATAATGGGAAAATAACTAAAGTGTTTTAAAACCTGTAGAAGCCAATTCCACCTATGTTTCGTATACATAATTTTTACCTTAAAAGAGTAAAAAAAACTTTCTTGAGCCAGAACAAGGGCACAACATACTGTATCATTTGTATAAGAGACAGGTTGATGTTCCCACTTACCAAAATCATAAGCCAGGAGTTAGGGCAATGTTCCAGAATCTGAAAATTGTTAATCCAGGATTTGCCTTAATTACCACATTAGCTTTTCCACCTTGTGTTGGAGAACGTTTACCCAGAATGAACTATCCAAGCCTATGTATTAACAGAAAATATTCTTGAAGTGGCGTACTTCAATGGGTTCCTCTGCACTTTTGGGGCCAGAGCACACTTGCTAAAATAAAAACTGTCTGGCAAAACAGGTGAAGGATGGGTCTTTGTATGGAAATCCAAGGGAAAGTTTATTAGGCCCCAAAGAGACTGCAGGGAAAAAGACAAAACTGGGTTGAGGGCCCAGGGTTAAATATAGAACAAAAGAGGCAGGTCTGAGGGTCAAGACCCAATGGGAACAGGTAAAAGTGGTGCAAAGGAGGAACAAGCAACCAGGGGAACAAATGGGGTAACAGGGATAGAGCACTGTGGCAAACCAGGACCAGTAGGGATCAGGAGAGTGGGGAACATTCTAGGAAATATACAAATACAGGGGCAGAACAGGGGTGGAACAACTGTATAAACCAACAGAACTCAAGAGATTAACCTGTGCCTGCAAAGGCCTATGGGAGGGAGGCACTTCTCACCATAAGTGCAGGGGTGTTTCTCTTTGCCTGCTCTTGCCCCTCCAGGGCTGAAGTGTTACAGCTGTAGGGGCAGGTCTCTGTGTCTTCACATATTCAGGTCTCCAAAGAGAAAAAAATTATAGTTAGTTTTTTGACGGCTCTATGGAATTAAGAGCATGTTACTGACTGCTAGGATAGGCCCTAGCTAACTGGGGATAATATTAACAATTAGAAAAATCTTTCTGTGAAGCATCTGTAAGGAATTACAAATAACTGAAATGCTAGAATATCAATCAATCAAATGTAAATTTGAGTCAATTAGCCAAAAGGATGGACCCTTTAGACTCCTTAACACTTCTTTAACTCTTCTTGGTTAGCTTTATCACAGACTTCTTCCAGGAAATATTCAACATTAAGTTGACAGCATGGTTCAAAGTGATGAACATTAGTTATAACATTGGCATTTCACACTAAACACATATACACTTATTAACATAAAATAAAATCCTTTATGTGCACCCTTATACACAGACAGGCAGATTTTACAATACAAATATATAAGAAGACAGACCAAAATGTGCCAATGTAATACCAGTTACCTACTTACAAATTATCTCCCTGTCAACATCCCCTAAGGCCTACCCATTTGATTTAGTATGTCAGGGATCATGCCTTTCTCCATAAATATTCTTCCTCAGCAGCTATTCCTGAAAAGGCTTACCTAGAAATGTAGGTGCAATTTCTGCTTTTTCTATTTCATCACCTCCTCTGCAGCTCAGGCCCTCTGTTGTGTTTTGTTTACAGAGTAGGAACACTTGTGCTTTACTGTTTCCCTCCATTTAATACTGCTGTATAGCAGGCTGAGAGCGTGGTCTAATTTGAA
Organism: Cichladusa arquata; assembly: GCA_026413545.1. Classification (NCBI taxonomy): domain Eukaryota; kingdom Metazoa; phylum Chordata; class Aves; order Passeriformes; family Muscicapidae; genus Cichladusa; species Cichladusa arquata. The sequence goes on from JAOTQP010001286.1 coordinate 30,784,157, forward strand.
AGCTTTGGCCACTTAAAACGTAGCCGTCAGCAGCAGTTGCTAAGAAACTACAACTTAACTGCTTTCAAACACAGTATTGCTAAAGTGCAATTACCCACACCTGCTATTATTATTTATATGAGCTAATGTGTAATTCCTTCTTCACTATACTGGACACGTCCTCTCTTACCTCCCATTTCAATAAGCCCCTTCTTTCTGCTAATTTCTGAGATCATTCCTCATCTCATCCAAACAAACATTTCGAACCACCCCCATATCCCAAATATCCCCAGCAGGGAAATGCACCACAAAATATCTTTGTGTAGCTCAGAATGAGAGCACATAAATGCCCTTCTGGTCACTGTCACTTAGAGAACCTGATTATGAGACAGAGCCTCCAAATAAATTTTCCCCTAAGAGAGATTGCGTGTTTGAATAGGAGTGGATGGGCATTTTTTTACTTGAAGGAAATGTTTATGAAGTAATAAAATATTTAACTAAAAAGTAAGTGGATCATTTAGTAACTCTGTTTCTATTAAGCCAGCCCTCATAGTTTTGATATATGAACAAAAAAATGCCAATTATAAGGAATATACATACAAGAGGAGCGGGTGTCTTATGGGTGGAAAACTTTTGTCCTTACCTTTTTTATCTAGTAAACATCTATTGGTGCCTCTTGAATAAAAATGGCATCTTTTACAGTATTTTGGCTGTATTCCACAGCAGCTCTGCCCATTCTGTTTACTAAGTAATTTCAACCATGTGAATTAGGTGTCACCTTCTTTGCTTTCTGGAGATGAATGCAAACCTCTTGGATCCAGTCAACCAGAGATGTGAATGAGTGGAAGTCTGGGCCAAATAATGGGAGTGAACAATTAAAAGAATTTGTAAAGCTTGATGCTTGCCCTTTTTCTGCAGCCTGAGGTATGCAGCAATGTATGAGAGTAAGGAGAAACAGACTCAGGAAATGCATGGCACCACTCCACAGGTGAGAACAGACAGCCTTGGTCTCCTCTTTCCTTCCACTCTGTTCCCACTCAGAGCTGACGACACAAGCCAGAGAACAGGCTCTGCAGGGAGGCAGCTGTGTTAGCCCCAGTCCAGCTATGCTTTATTGCAGCTGTACATCTTCTGAAGAGACCCTTGCTGGCACCTGCAGATTCAGAAATAGTGGAAATCAGGCTTACGTATGTCTCCAGTCACCCACATGGGCTCACACAAAATAGAGAATAAGAAAAGGAAAAAAAAAGAAAAAAGAGAGTAGGGAAAAGGTGTAGAGAAGAATAATTGTAGCTAATAAATACTCACACTCAGGCAGACCTTATACCTTCAGAAACTCCTTAAAAGAAAATAATATATTCTAATGTAAATCTTGTTAGTCGCCGAATCACTAGTCATTTAAGTTAAACTACTTGCTTTTTAACATCTGGCTCACAGTCAGGGTACAATTCCTTGTCTAAATGCTGTATTTGGGTATTTGTTCTGCACATATGTAGTTTTTTGGCACTGCAATTTTGACCATCTGAACCTCTCTGTGGGGTGGTGAGGCAATGTGTCCTGCATTAGAGTGCAGAGGTAAACAACAGGATTTGTAACTGCACGTGATTGTTAATTATGCAAAGAAAAACTTTGGGAACATTACAATAAACAAATGAGGTAATTTGTAAATCTTTCATTCTCTAGTTTTAACTTCTAAACTACATAATACAAATGCAGTCATATTTTCCTGTAGGAAAATAGCAGCAATTTAAAAAAATTAAAACATAAAAAAGAAAGGCAAGTTCTGCATCAAAAGATATCATTGTGTAGCTATTTAGAAAAACAAAGATGCATTTCTTTCCCTAAGGGAGACCCTTGAGCCTTCAGTTTCTTGGGTTTTATTTTCAGTAAAAAACATTTTGATATCTCTAGACAACTTAAGAACACATTGTTAGAATACATTTCAACACATCTACTGCATAAGTGCAGCAGTGTAAGCTCACGATAGTTCATTTTATGAAACCACCCGTCATTTCCACAAAAATGATTTAGAGAGGAAAGGGAATAAAAAGTAGGAACAATAATTCCTGAAGATACTATTTGAATGACCACCTTTGGAGATGCTCAGGAGGCATTACTTTGTGGGCGAGGAAGGGTCCAGCAGTGCCCACTGCCCTGCTGTGTGGCCATGGGGCAGAGGATGTATGTGCTAAGGCACCAGCAAGGATTTCCAACCTCCACCCAGATCTGCACACAAATTATCATTCATGTTCTGAGCACAACATGAAGGCACCAGATTGAATGACATTTTTATGGTAAATTTATCGGTAGGAGCAAGACATTGGGGTTTAGGGTATGCTATTAAAAGTTCTTTGAAATGAACAGGGTTTGCTGGAAGAGCAACAGACTCCAGAGAGTCCTATATATATCCAACTTTTTAAAGATTGTTTCACCTGCATTTTTATTTGTTTTACTTTTGGATGGATTAGAAATTCATTCTTCATCATATTCTGCTTACTAACTGAGGCAGAGACAATAAAACACACTACTAATAAATCTAGGGATTGAAACTGCAGCCCTTGGCTGCCACCTAAAGGTTTGCTATACTCCTTTAGAGGGATAACACCAGACTCCAGTCCCGTGTTTAGAATGGAAAAATGCTTGTCTACTACCATTACAGGCAACCTCCGTAGTCACTACTACTAAAAGAGATTTATGGGAAAAAATATTTGTTGTAAAAAAAAAAAACAACAACAAAAAGCACCATCAAAACAAAACAATAGAAGGAAAAAACCCATGGTATTTCAACAGTCCTATGGAAAGAATGCACTTCCAATTTGGGACAACCTAAAATTTAAAAAACCAATTTAAAAAAAAAAAAAAAAAAAAAAAAAAAAAAGGCCCGCTA
>JAOTQP010001286.1:30797270-30838840 GCA_026413545.1 Cichladusa arquata
GCCGCGGCGCCGAGACGCGGCCCCGAGAAGAGGGCGAGGGAGCGCTGCCGGCCGCGGCGCATGATGTGGGTGCCGCTGCTGGCGTGCCTCGCCGCGGGGATCGTCTCCGTGCCCAGGTGCCAGCGCGGCCCCGGAGCCTTCCTCGGGGCGGCCTGGCTGCTGGCGGCCGTGCCGGGACTCTGCCAGCGCTGTAAGTGTCCGAGCGCCTGGGGCTGCTCGCCGTGCCCCAGCTGGTCGGGGCTGTGGCTGGGCTCGGTTCTGGCGGGGGTCGTGCATGGGCGGGGGGCTTGCCCGGGCCCGGCGCTGCCCTGGGGCACAGCGCTGACAGCTGGGACCGCCCGGCGCCGCCGGCACTCGCCGGTACCTGCAGGGAGAGCCGGGCTGGAGCGGCTGCCCAAACCTCACTGCCCGGGCCAGCCCGGGATTTCACTGTCCTCGCTTTTAGGGAGCCGTGGTGGCTCCCGGGGAGCCGGCGGGAGTATCGCCCTCCGGGGTGCCGCGGATCCTGAAGCGCACCCTCCGCAATGCTCCGTGGAGCGGCACCCGGACCCGCCCGGGGCACCCAAGCTAGGGATGGACAGCTCTTGGGGATGGTAACACTCTGTTTTACGTAGTTTATATGGCATGCAGTGGCAGGGTTAAATAGGGATAGAGCTACGAGAAGATTGTCTTGTGTTTACCTTGGGATAATGCGCGTGTTGACAGTTCCCTGGGAGAAAAAGGCTCCCGTAAACGTGGGTAACCCCTCGCGTTGTGGAATTGCTTCCAGAAGCCCCGGGCATCAGTTTTAATGTGTGCAGGCTGAGAGGAGTTTGTGCAGCAGTTGACAGAGCAAGCAGGTTAGTCCAGTGTTTCATAAAGGATCTTATTTAGCTAGCAGTGGTCGTAAAAGTAGATCTGGCTGTCAATCATCTTCCTGTATTTTTTTTCTGCTTGTGGAATAATTGGCATTTCCCAGTTTAAGGCTGGAGCTGATTTAAAATGTTAACATGTAACCTCTGAAACTAAGATTTACAATGGGAACAATGTATTACTCTTAAAGTTCTTTATTGCATATGTGACAAATTCATGCCTATTTCAGCAGAATTTGCCCAGTGCTATTAAAAACAATGGAACAATTTGTTAACTTTCATAGGATAATTTATTTTGCTTTTTTGGCTTTGTATTTTGAATTCAGAACCAAACTAAATGTCAATAGGAAAAGTCAAATATATTATTAAATTTCTTATGAAACGTGACATCTTCTATGTAGTATCCCAGATTCTTTTTTTATGCAGTGCAATTGAGTTGAAAGGCTGATTGAAACTTTATGAAGAGGATGGTTCTGTGCCTGAATGCAGTGTTGTGCTTGCTCATGAGTGTAGTTCCTGGGTACATGCTAGTGCAAATAATGCATCAGAGCAGAATGCCACAGGGGGGAGGTTGTGCATGGGGCTTTTGTGCCAAAGGATGCTTGCTGTCTTTGTTGTGCTTCATAGTGAAAATATATATGGGCAATGCGTCATGGGTTATGTGTTTATTGTGACAACAGCTCTCAGATTGGGCAGACTGTAACTCACATAGACCTTGTTTTTTTTCCTTTTCATTTGAAACCTCTGCTAATTCATGAAAGCTGAAAGGCACACTGAATTCTTTCCTTCATACATAATCACTTTACAGGCTACAGCCGCAGTTGAAGCAGGAAAAGTTTTCTGTTTTGTTTTTCTGTGAATGAACTTGTGAAATTTTTTGTTATTATTAATGCTGTTTGTGATTTTTACATTTGGTTGTGATATTTACATTGGTTGCAGTGCAGCACCACCTGGATTCTTTGAATGTCTGCAGGCTGATTTGAGAGAGTCTGGGCAGCAGCTCCATGTACAGATATTTGGCAGCATGGCTTTGTTCAAGCAGCCACTCCTCTTTGCTTCTCCATCGACAGTGCTGGGCATGGAGAAGAGCATCATGCTGTTCCCGCGCCATCAGCAAGTCCAGTTTATTTATGTGTAGAGTTGGCAGAACCTGCGTATCTGTTGTGCTGAATCTCCAGTTCTAAAAGAGACTGGAAATAATATAAAATGTACATGGAACTCAAATTTATTTCATTCTTTTTGGAGCATTTGTGCTCTTGTAATTGAAAAATGGAGAGCTTGATACTACCTGAGGTATTTGTTCTGCAAACTGCAGTTTGAGATGTGAGTCGTTGCTTGGGGATAAGTAAATGTAGAATTTGGCGCAGGGTTTGAAGTTGCAAGGAGCGCAGAAGGAAATCTCACAATGCTGTAAATTTGCAGTTCCCAAATTACAGGTTCTGTAAGCTCAGATAAAAAGAGTAGTATAGCTGCCTTCTACAAAGAGTCCCTTGTTCAATAAGTCTCACCAAAAGGAAATTTTCAGCTTAGTAAGCCAACTATAACAAATACCTGACATAAGAATCAAGATAATTCTGTAGGGATTTCTACAGATCCCTCCATTTATGTTTGAACATTAAAACCTGACAAACTCCTAAAGATGTAAACCAGTGAACTGAATAAAAGCTGGATTCTACACCAAAAGCATGTATATGCATTGTGCTAACCAGTTGAGTAAGTGCTCACTTCAGTGAAGACAGTTCCCTCTCCTCGTTCAGAAATCAACTGCTGAAACTCTTTTTTTTTTTTTTTTTACCTGCTGTATAAGTACATGGGCTATGTGGGGCTTAAGTACTGAAGAATGACTGATTGGTCAGGGTTAACAGAGGACATTGGTTCAAATCTCAGCAGTATCCCAAAACCACTTCTAATTAATATTAAAATCTGAAAACCAAGGTATTTGGTGCTTTCCAGAATACCTAGGGAGTACCTCTAGGAAGCTCTAATAAACAGAGTGTACTTGTGATGTGCAAACAGGGATGAGATGGAATGAAATATCTTTATCTCTGGTTTAAAAGTTGGAGAACAGTCACACAGCAATTCTCTTAGATAGCTGTGATTGACAGTCTCTTTAAATACCAGCTTTAAGGGTTTGTATTTTCAGTCTTCTTGAGAGTGTCATTTGGAAAGACCACTGGGGAAAGTGAGGGATCTGTGATCATTAAGGGGTCAGTTGTTAATTGATTTATGCCAATAACATGACTTTTGATTGATTAATTTTCTCCCATCAAGGTCTTTGGTGCTTTGCCAGTCTTGTCACATCTGATTTCCATGTGTTCCCTCCAGTAAGAAAGTTCTATAAACCATTACCATGTTACTTCTCAAAGGAATAAGAAAAGTTATTCAAACCACCCATGGAAGTTTTTGAAGGGAGGTGATCAGGAAATGTCCCATGACACACACACAAGCACACAAAAAGTCTGAAATAAAAGATACATCATGATAGCTTTAATTGGTGTTTGTCTGTTAATTCTCTTGTGTACTCATGCGGCCCATTTTCTTTTGGGACTCAATGGAAGAAGCTGAGTTGTATGGAATACCCAACATTGAGCCAGTTCGGCATTTCCTGAGGCTTAGAACAATCCAAGAAGAGAAAACTTATTTTTCATTTCCTGAGTCTGCGTGGGTGATGTTCTCCCTAGGGCTAATGGACCATCTTTGGGAAAGCCAATCTTTTGGCAACCTTTGGGAACCAGCCGTTGGGAAAAACAACCTGAGTGTTTGAGAGAGCTGTAAGTTGCAGCTCTGAGTAGCGAGGGGGAGGTTGGTTTATGTGTACATTGCTCAAGGGGCGTATTTTGCCAATAACATGCATACATTTGCTTTGTCTCTTTGGGGGGCTTGTGTGGTAAGGTTCTTTTTTTATTTTATGGATTTTACAAGTTGAATGAAACTTGTAGTGGCATGTGTATTATTTACAATGTTTTCTTGCCGCAGATGTTTGAGATGAGACTGGGAAAAGAGAGGAGAGGGGCAGTTTATGAACTAGAAGAGCAATAACCATACTCTTAATGCTCTGGGAAGGTTGATTCTGTCGTTTTGGATATGCTGTTGCTGAGGAAAGTTGTCAAGGCAGCCTGAAGATTACATGCAGCAGAAATACTCTCTATAGTTTGAAGAGGCAGTTGTTTCTTTTTGGGCCCTTAAACTTTCGAGGACTGGAACTGCAATGACAGAGAAAACCAAAACTACACCCCGTTAGTCAAGAGGCCTGAATGAATAAATTTGATTTTCCATTAAAGTGCAATCTAAGTTTAATTTACTTCCCCAAACCATCACAACGATATAAGACTGTGAACTTCATTGAAGCTAAAATTAATCTTCATTAAATGACCCCCATTCCACAAGTGGACATTAAAATGTCAGATTATAACCTCCTTTGTACTTTATAGAGCACATAAATGCTGGTAATATTTTTAAAATCCCTATGGAGAATTTGTGATGACTTATCCATGTTGTGTCTTGAGTTTGGGACAATTAGAACTAATTACTAATTACCATAGAAGAAAAATTGAAGATATTTTATTTACAAATTGTGTAAGGTGACATGGGCTGATATTTATCAAGACTTTTTCAGAAAGTCAGAGTCATTATTATTTTTGTAAGTTCTTACTTAGAAACCAGGCACTTCACATTTCCGGGTGCCTTCTGCCAAGTAACAGGTTTTAGGATGAGAGGAAATAGCCTCAAGTTGTTCCAGGGAAGATTTAGATTGGATATCAAGAAAAATTTCTTCACTGAAAGGGCTGTCAAGCCTTGGCTGCCTGGGGGAGTGGACAATTCACCATCCCTGGAGAAATTTAAAAGACACATAGATGTGATGCTTAGAACATGTTTTAGTGGTAGACTTGTGCTGGGTTAACAGTTGGACTTGAGGATTTAAAGGGTCCTTTCCAGCCTAAACGATTCTATGATTCAAGGAGGTACTCCTGAGCTTACATGTACCTTTCTTATCCTCATCTCTGAAGTCCCACCACTTATATGAAGGTAAAATCATTCAGGACTAAAACTTGAAGAACAGAAGGCTCAGACAGGTGCATATAAACTCAAGTTTTTCATGTAAATATATATTAAGGTAGAGGACTATTGGTGGACTCGGCAGTATTGGGTTAAGCGCTGGTCTGTGTGATCTTAGCGGTCCTTTCCAACCTAAATTACTGTGATTCTATCCTATGATTCTATGAATAGATCTGATGTAAGAAACATTAACCTTAATGTACAAATTAAATCTACATTACCTACATGATTTTTTTTTAACAATGTATATTTTTAAATCTTCATGTAGAAATACTGTACTTTTTTTAGATCAGGATAGGTGTATCTTAGACAGTGACTGGGATTTAATGAGTTCTGTCAGGGTAAGAAGGACAAGTGGAATAACTTGGTGTTCTGACCTTTGAGGTTTGCTTAGTGTTCTTAAAATATATTAATGGCACTAAAGTCATATGTTATATTTTTGAAGCTTACATATGTGAACTATTTAGTTCTTTTGCTGTGACTGGTAATCCAGACATCTTAGTAGAAATTCTACCTCTCATGATGAGTTTACTGAAAAAGAAAACTGGAGAAGAATATTGTTTCCATTTTGTTAATAAACTTTCTGGTTTGGTTTTGTTGGTTTTTGTTGTTTTTTTTTTTTGTTTTTGTTTTTTTTTAATAGAATTCTTAAGGCTTTGGTGCTTCTCATTCTACTTGCATCCACGTTTACAGCAAAATCCTGTTTTCAAAGTTCCTGTATCTCCACTACTAATTGCTGACTTCTGTCTAACCAGTGAAAAGATGTAATAATTCTTTCTCATCTGCTTAAGCAAACATAATTTTTGATGGACAAAATAGAGTATGATCTGTTATTCCTTTCTAGCTACTTGAACTTTATTAATTTTTTTCCTTTTGGCAGTTTACGTAAGTGGACTTGGGCTATTTAGTTTAACTTTTGGGAAGGAAGTGGGCTCTAATGAATTAGTTCACTGTACACTGTAATGGAACCTTTCTCCAAGAAGAAAAGTAAGCTTCTTGCCAGCCATTCAGGATTCCCCCTTGTTCTGGTGGCAGAACAAGAATAACCCCTTGAGCAAAATGTAAGTGTTTCAGGATGATTGGAATTTACAGCATTAAAAAGCTGCCAAGAAAGCAACTTCTAGCTGAGGCTAAATTGGCCTAAATTGAAAACTTTGCAAAGCTCGTAATTGACTTTTTTCTTTATATGTTTCTCTGCTTCCCATGACTTCATTGTCATATGCCTGTGGTGACTTCTTGGTATTTACCCATGGTGACAATAATAATGTGTCTGAAGTATTTATGGTCATCAAAAGATACTGAGACAAATTTTTAAATTATGGTTATTGGAGGAGGAAATTTCTGTAGCTTCAGGCGAGTAGAATGATGTTCCCGGATGTTTGATTTTTATTTTACTTTAGGCCTCTGTCCATTGGTTTGGGAGTTAGGTTGTTAGCAGCAGTAGTTCACTGGGTTCAGATATTGAAGACTGTAGTGTTTTTTGGTGTTTTGCGATTGTAGCAGTGTTATTAACACAGCTGCATGATGTATGGTGGCATCACAAAAGTAGTCCAAGTATGATTAAACCAGTAGCTGCCCTTTCCAAAATAAATTCTGTTCCTTCTCTATATTCAAGGGAATTAGGCTAAGTGAATACTGTTTTTACTATACTTGAGAGTACAATTTATTTCCATCTCATCTCTGCAGGGTGGAAAGGGTTAGTACTCTGCTGAGGACAACTTGCTTCTCTCAGATGGGAGCTTCTTCCTGGAAACAACCAAGTTCCCATCTTATTGTTCAAATAAGACTACCAGGAAATAAGAAAACTTGTAACAACTTACATGCTGGCACAAATGGCACAAAATAGCTAAATAAAACTAATGACATCAGCAAGCAGGCTCTTCCAATCTAAGCAAAATTGTTGGAGTGCATTTTGCTTTTAAAAATGTTGTGGCATTACTTCAGAACATTAAATAAACCACTACCTGTTTAAAACCTAGAATTTGCATGTTCGAAGTTTGTCCCTTAGAGAGCATTTATGCTGCACCTGCAGACCATACACGTATGTGAATACTTCCTTGAAGGAGCAGAAGCAGAAGCTTGCATTCTGTCTGTGTGCACCTGTAGTTTAGTTATAGTTAGTACGTGAGTCTGCATATTTTGTAGCCTGCAGTCATGTTTTGTGTAATCTTTGCCCCCAGATTATAAAAATTTATCAGGCTAAACCTAAAACAGAGGTTTGGCCAGTGTCTATTCCTAGACAAGTGAGTTTGGTTTTGAGGTTTTTAATTACAAAAAAATCCCAGAAAATTTTTTACCAATTTGTGTCAGGGACGATAGCCATCTTTGGAGACTGAAAATAGTATTGAAAAGCAAATTAGTGAAATCACAAATACCAAAGACTTGGTATTCTAGAAAACAGTAATATTTTAAAAATGTAACATTTTTAAAATATCCCTCTTGCATAAATGTCCCTCCCAATCTTGTGGGCTACATACAAGTCCCTAGGGAGTAGTGTTTATCTTCTCTGATACCAGTCATAGCTTTTATTTAGTATTCTTGAGGTTCTCTCATTGTGAGTGTAAACTATGTATTATACCTTCAATGTTTTTTAACTCTGACCTGTGTCCATAATCCACATGTGCACAGCTTATGGTTTGGTGCTTTTGGTTTGTTTCAGGAAAATCTTCTGTATAAGGACAATTCAGTTTATCATTTTATGTTCAGAACTGAGGGACTTGTTCCCCTAGGTTGTCAGCTTTGGGAATTTTGGTCTAAAATGCGAAGTAGGTTTCTTCCAAACCACCATGTATGCAGATAAAAGAGAGTGAAGTAAGCTGTTTGCATTGCTGTGGACTAAGATCCTATCAGGTGGTCTTTGGTGACACTGTGTGGGAAGACATAGCTCTGAGCTATTCTTAGCAATTGCCATCCTCTGCACTGCTGCTGGGTATGCGAATGAAGACACAGTGCCAGGATGAGGTCATGCTCCTCTGGGGCAGAAAGCAACAATTCGGTGACGATTAGATATGCAATTAAAAGGTACCTTAGGGAAACAACTGGGGGGTTGAAAGCATGGTTTGAGGAGGTAGAGCTATAGAAGATGTTGGGAGATAAAGCTTGGGTCTGTCTTTTATTCAAGGCTGAACTTCTTAAGCAGGCAGAAAATAGTCATTTTTATCTATCTAACTTGATAACCATCATGGCCTCCTAATTAGGTAAGACTTTATAGAATACACAGGAACATACCTACCATTCAGGGCTGTTGATGGGCTACTTGCTAGCACTGCATACTAATGCACAAGAAATTAAGTTAGCAGTGATATATGCCACTTGCCATTCCAGGCTTTGCTTAAGCAGCATGGCTGTATTCAAGCTGGTCAACTCCAAGGGAGCTTCTAGCAGCTTAGATGACTGGAGTACAATGATTCCTATGCCCATGGTCCATCCTAGGAAACAGAATTAACACAACTTCACACATCTTGAAGTGTCCTTGAAATCAAGGGATTTAATTTAAAAAAATAACCAACATTTTAAGTTCTCTGGTTCCATATGCTTTGCATTTTTATTGGTGCAAAGCTGTGCGAACAGGACCATCGAACCTGTGCCATAGAAGCATTAGCTTTTATGACTGTGGGAAATGAGTCTCTTCTAATGATACAATCCTAGTAAATTTTCCTGTATGTTTTTATTTGCAAGAGACAGGATAGGTTAATTTCTAAAGCCAAGTAGTCTTTGACTCATTGTTTGCAGGCACAAATTGCATCATCAACAAAATGTAACCATCTCCAGAAAAGCAGGAAGTTTCATAGAAAGGAGAGGCTACAACTAAAGTTGGCCAAGAAACAAAAATTGTGTTGTGAAAAATTTCAAGGTTGCATTGCTTGTTTTCAGTCTGTATTGTGGCTTGGGAACAAAGTCAGACTGGAGTAGTCAATAGCTCTGTCTCTCACAGTCAAGGCCATGTCTGAGGCTGTGGTTTGAATGTTGTGTTTTTGAGTCCTAACTGTGATGGCAGTAGCTACTATGAGTAGTACCTTTTCTAAAATGTTGAATATACATATTTCTGGAAAGAAAATCTTCAAAATTTATATATATACACATTAGAAACTTAGGTTGCTACTCATCTGTCTGAGGCTTATGCTCCCCAAGTCTTCATCTTGAATGTAAGTGCTGGAACTTTTCAGAGAGATGAGGATTAGAAAGACATGTAGGCTCAGAGAATGTCAGGAGCATCTCTTCAAATCATAACGTCATTTAGGCTGGAAAAGATCATGAAGTCCAGCTGTTAACCCAGCAAAAGCCCACCACTAAAACATGTTCCTAAACATCACATCTACGTCTTATAAATCTCTCCAGGGAATGGTGACTCCACCGCTTCCCTGGGCAGCCTGTTCCAAGGCTTAACAGCCCTTTCAGTGAAGATATTTTTCCTGATATTCAATCTAAGCCTTCCCCAGAACAACTTGAGGCCATTTCCTTTTGTCTTGTTTTTTGTTAGCTGGGAGAAGAGGCCAGCCCCCACCTTGCTGCAACGTCCTTTTCAGGTAATTGTAGAGCGTGATAAGGTTCCCCTAAGCCTTCTTTTCTCTAGACTTAACAGCCCCAGCTCCCTCAGCTGCTCCTCATAAGGCTTGTGCCAGACCCTTCCCCAGCTCCATTGCCCTTCTCTGGACACGCTCCTACCTCAATGTATTTTCCACTAGCAGCTTTCCAGTCCCTTTTCCCCCAGCCTGTAGTGCCACATGGGGTTGCTCTGACTGAAATGCTGAACCCAGCACTTCCCCTTACTGAGCCTTACATAATTGGCTCAAAGCCTAGTATGAATATCATTCTCTAATTACAGAAGTGTCCATACACTGCTTGGGAGCTCCATGTCTACGTGCCATTACAGAGCAGACTTACTATGCATTTTCTATCCTCCAGCGTGAGCTATGACTGTTGTTTTCTGCCAGGGCTTTCCTAATGCTGTGCTGACAGAGGTGTCCTCCCCTTTTGTCTGCGCTGTTCAGCTGAAATCCAGCGTCAGCTCTCTCCAGTGGCATCACTCAGATCTTGCACAACGCGCAAAAAAGGAAGATCTTGGAGTTTTTTCCTGCATGTTTTGCAAAGGCACAAACCCACACAGGGCAGACTGCTGCATTGCTTTGTATTTTAATGGCTTTTAAAATCACTTGTGTTGCTCTCACTAATGACCCTCACATTCAAAAGGTACTTTGTTCATACAGTAATACAGATTAATTTGGGACCCCCAAAACTCTCAGTATATTGTCAGAGTTAGGAATGGAAAGTCCCTATCAGTTATCAGGACTTGTTCACTAGTGATTCTTTTCACTGCATTAATTTAGATGTGTAAAGACTTCTTATTAAATTCTCACCTCTACCTCTTACCATCTCACTATGGTTTATCTCTTCCAGTTCCATTTTTCTTTTTAGGAACACTGTAACAGTTGCTTAGTTTGGTTTTGGGATTTTTTTAGCTTGTTTATTTGTTTGTTTGGAAAGATGTTTTTACTCACTTGCCAGGTTTACAGAAGTATTTTTTGAGAGCTCAGAATTTAACAGTGTTTTGCACCTTTCTTTTACACATCTTTATTTTCTTAGAAAAATCATGACTCTGCCATGCAAAGTTTTAGTTTACTGCTTCTTCTGTTGCTGGCAAAAAACATTTTAAAATCAGTGTGCGGCTTATTTTCTTTCTGTCTGAATAATGAAACTGAAGTGCCCAACCATTAATGGAGAAGTGAAACAAATCCACAAATCCCATATGTAATAGAAAAAAAAAAGGGAGAAGAAATAAAAGTTGCTTGGTTTCTTCTTAAGTAATCTTAGGATTTTATTATAAAAAGTGTACAGTATTCATGTTGAAATCTCCTTTCCTGGGCAAGGTTGAGTACCTCTTAAAGCTGATTTTGAGGCATACCTTGTAATCTTATTGGAAAATCTGGTGATGGCATAGTGTGCTTTTAAAGCATGGCACAAAAGGCAGAGAGAATTATTTCTGGTCTGGATAAAAAAAAAAAAAAAAAAAGGGGGAAAATCCCTAATTCCAGGACTGGGTTTTAGGATTGGCAGTTAAAGTACAGACACTAGTTTTTTTCCTGTAATCTGAGCAAGTAACTGTCTGACACAATAATCATGGAAAAATAATCCCTCCTCTGTAGCATTTTTATTATGCTTTTCATTGTACCTGCACACTCAGCCAAAGTGAATCAGGAATCCATGTATTAGGTGGGGCAGCCACTGTCTGTCTCCTCTGTAGGATCATGTTGCTCTGTTCTGAAGACAGGAAGGTGAAGGTAACTGCAGTATACTACATAAAAGCTGCAGCTTTCCTCATAAATTGGGCTATACATGAGTTACTGAAGGCCTCATTCATTATCTGTGCAGGGGTATAGCCTGGCTGTTTGCTGCCCTAGAACAAGATTAGATGTGCAATTGAAGGAAAACCAGCTCTGTGGAAGCTGGATGATTTCCTATCTTCTTGCCTTAATGCGTGTTCACCAGTCTGAGGGCCATGATCAGGGAGTATAAGCTGCAAGCTGCATCTTGGCTTTCTCTTTTAAGAAAGCAAGTGGTACACCCTCCAAAACCAGCACAAGCCTGTACCAACTGTGAAGCTGATACAAATCCGAATTCTTGGCTGTACTTGAACAAAGTGCTGTCTGTTTGGCGTCTCAGAGGGGAAGTTAAACAGGTTTTCAGAGTGCTTTATTGCTATTTCATCTCTGAGATAAAGACCCTGACTGTGATAAGGTTACTTTCATAGTAAGGAGGCATGATATAATTATAACATATATGATGTTTGTCTTGCCTTGATCCCTCTTGTTGCAGAGAGTTTAGGCTTGCCACACCTGTGATCACTGTAAATAGCTGCAGGTGTTGGAGCATGGTTGTAATTTTGTGGAGTAGGCTGGAAAAGTGTAGTTTAACCTGATGCACTTTTTATTATATGCATATGCCTGTGCAGTTCCCAGCACAGAATTTGGCCCTTGTCGAAAATACCTTTTGGCATACATCAGTTCAAACTAAGCCAGTAGAAACTAGCCCTTAACTTTGGCTGAACAGTAACTCAGTCTTGTCTGGACTCTGTTTTTTTGGTGAAGTGGCAGGAAAAATCTCAGTTCTTTTTTAAGTCAACTCATAAAAAAATATTTCTTGCTTTGCCATGATTTTTCTTAAGTGACTGAAAAAATTATACTTAAACAGTTATGGTTTTAGAGTAGGCTTACAATTAAATAATAAATATTTGATGAACGAAAGCACGTCCATAAATTTTACTGTTATAATGGACTACGTAGTTGGGAGCCAGAGTAGTGATGTAGATAGAATAATAAGTAAAGAAATTAATTCAATTTTTTCAAGTTTCTCTTCATTAAAAAAAAAATAAATAAATTCAACCTTTTGCTCCAATGGTACCAAGCTTGTCTATTGCCAATCTGTGACTTCTTGTGGTGAAAATGGAGCTCTTGAGACTGGAGAGTTATCAGCAAAGAGATTTTCATCCAGCAGTACCATATCTCTCATTTGTTAAAGTGTTTTATCTTCTGTGATCACATTGAAACTGTATTTTAAGATTTTTTTTTTCTGTCTTAGCGGTCTGCAAAGGCACACAGACCCCCCTATATTTTACTAGACAGGCTGTATTAATAACCTAAATCAGGTTTCAATAGATTACATAAACTAACCATACAGAAAAAAATTGGGACTGTTATTTTTCATTCAGTTTTCCAATGCATCTGGAAAATGGCACATAAACACATATTGTTATTTTTTTTAGCAAGTGCATATTAAAAAAAAAAAAAAAAGGTGTTAATATTTTGTTATATGGTCAATGGCATTTAAATTAAAGTATGTGTTTTGCAGATAGGATTATATGTCTTAAGAAAGGAGTCTCAGATATTATTGCAGGAAATCACTTAGGCCATACTTATTATTTGGCTTACTTGGTTTAATGATTGCAATGACAATTCCTTATGTGAACAGCTAGAAATACAGATTTCTCATTTTTTCATGTCAGCTATTTATTTTTATCAGAACAGCTCTCTCTCTTACAATGGATATTAACTTGAATGACTAACTTCAAAGTTCATGTAGTTTTCTCCCTGTATTGCTCCATGATGGTCTTAAAACCACTATTATGCAGCAGATCAGCAGCTTATATTTTTCCTTGTCCTTGGACACTTTTACTGAATCTATCACTCTCTTTTTCTCGTAACACCTTTCATTTCTGCTATCTTTGATATCCAGCTGAAGATGGGAGGGATCTTTGTGTGCCAAGAACAATTACATTACTTTTATTTTTACTCCTTCAACAACTTTTCATTCTGAATATTTCATTATGAATACTGCCTAGAAAGGGATCTGTGTCAAGGTCTACAGCCCTGGGCATGTCAGTACCTACCCAAAACCTTCATACTTTTTTCCCTCTCCTGCAGTATGTGGTAACATTTTCTATGGCCTCCAGGTCTGCTCATTTAGACTTCAGACCATAAAGTGCAATTGCTATCTTATAGATGCATAAAAAAGTTTTATTGTGTTAGTGCTGAATGAGCTTACTCTCATTTCACATCCAAGTTAAACTTGCTGTGTTTGTTTTTATAACAAAAAAATACCAAGCAAAAACCTTTAAATCTTTCAGATTTTGTCTTGTTCTTTCCTCTCTCCTTAGCAACTTCTCCTTTATTTGTCCCTACTAACCTCTCCCACCCTTTAATCAGTTTTCCTTGTGTTCCAGCACCTTCCTGGGCTGCTTTTCAACTTACTGTTTATATCATACCTGTAGGTCTCCTTTTTGTTTGTGCTTTTTTTTTTTTCTCACGTTACCTTCATGGCAAAAATTGTCAGCAGCAATTGATATGAAATAGAAATACAGGTGTGACCTTTGAAATTATTTAAATTGCCACTAACATACGCATTATCAGTATAATGCTGCAATTGTGCTGCACTAGGCTTGTTAATGCTGATAATAGTAGATGTGGTTTTGATACTAATAACAAGCAAACTGTGATTAGTTCCTTGCATCAGACATTGTTCTAAGTGACCTGTTGAATACTAGCTGTTTATATGATACAAGATCTCATCTTAGAATCCATAGCTGAAATCAGCAAAATAAATCTAAATAAAGGATATTTTAGTACATATTTTCCTAATACAGCTGTTCACCGAGAAGTTTGTCTCATTACCTAAAAAGAGAGATGGTTTTCATTATTATTGCAGGCTGGAAAGAAATAATCTGAGACAGTGCACATAGCCAAAACTTTGGATGGAAACCAAACCTTTCATCAAACTCTTTTAATACGATGATGCCCGCTATCACAATGGACCAATTAACATATGTAGTCTTTTGTTGTTTGCAGAAATTAAATTTATTTTGTTCCCTGTATATTTTCTAATATGGCATGCTGAACAGTGTTGTTAAACAGCACAACTACCAAGCTGTGCATTTTGTGCCCTCCATATCACTCTTAGCAGGTGACTTCTGTCTTGTTTAGAGGTGCACTGGTCTGCAAGAGACTTGTGCTCAACATGCTGAGAGGATACACTAATGCTGGCATTCAGGCTGAGCTGACCAAGTCCCTTGAAAAGACTTCTCAATACCAACTGCCAAAGTTTCATAGGAAAGAGTAGTAACTTAAGCAATGATTTATAAAACAAAGATGTGAAAAGGATATAAAGGACTTTGCTGGTAGACATGTAAGTAGGCACAATTTGTGCAATTGTTGGTACAGAATGATGTGTCTTCAATCTGTGACACATGTAGTGTTGGATATATTTCTATTTGCTTCTGGAAAAGAAAATCTTCCTCTTCTGGGAAACTATTCATTGCAAAAATGAATATGCAGAGGGGGAATATTTATAGAAGGTGAGAAAATACTTGGGGTTTCATGAGGAGTGAAAAATGAATAATTCAGTCAAGTGTAAATGACTTAAAGGGAAAATGTCTGTGAAAAGATAAGCTACCTAATAAATTTTTTTCTGTTAGGCAATAAATTAGCAAGATGCATGCCAAAGATAAACTTGCACTTCAAAATTATTCTAAATCAGGATCTTAAAAATTTGGACTTGTGAATTGTGAATGGAGTTTATTCAATCTGTGCATATAGTTCTTGACTGTAGATAAAAGAAAATTATAAAAGAAAATTATATTCCCTCACCACAGTGCCTTTGTTCTGTTTTACTTCTGTTTTAATGAATTGTCATCACTCTTAATCTGGAGAAGTAATTTTTGAAATCTTGGTTTAAAATTAGGTACTTTACAATTTCACATATCGTCATAAATCATGAATGTTTTGGTTTGTATTTCATTGCAGCGGAAAACAGATGTGCCACTTCAAATGCAGTAACATGCACAAAGTGTCTTGCTTTGGGTCCAGAGTGTGGATGGTGTGCTCAAGAGGTATGGTATTTTACTTAATTACATTTGACTTTATATTTTACCTGCTTCTGATCTTTATAAAGATAAAGACTTTTAAACTGAGAAAATTATAGTAAGAAATTGCAAGAAAATCTTTAAATGATCTCTGGAGACAGAACCTGAGAAATCATGTGAAATATATTTTGTTTCCAAAGGAGAAAATGCAATCTTTTATTTGGAAAATTGCAGTAATTTTAAATAAAGTGAGACCTTTTTAATGCATTCCATCTGCTAAGAAGACAGCTTTGGCAGACTTACAGTAGCTTTGAGACTTTAACAGCTTTTGGCTTCAAAAGCAAAATTACTTATCAGTACTTTATATTAAGTCCTCATCATATGTGAAAACAAGTCTATACATATATGTCTACTGCATTTAGCAAAAGATTGTACTAACAGTGGAGCTGATTTCAACTTCACCTTATATTATGATCCTATCACAAATAGAAAAAATGACCCTTTTTTCATTTTGACACTTGAAACTATCAGTTCTGAGACTTAGCACAGAAGATAGATCTTAGCAAGAATTATTCTGAAATTATTGTTACTTTACAAACTGTGAGAATATGGGAATTTCTGGTTTTGTTTGACAGAAAAAAATAAATATTGGTAGCATGATTTTGAGTAAACGCTTCAGAGGAGCAAGCTTTTGAAGAATATCACCGACAATTGCAAGCTCGTATGCTCTTTAAACTCACGTGGAAATTACTGGTAGTAGCTTTCAGGTTAGCAGAGAAGGTAGCTAAGTTCCTGGGGTGTGTCTGGCAGAGATAAGGAGTGTAAGGCACGGCAATATCTGAGATATTATGTCTTGGAATCATTAACTTAGTCTGCCAAAGGTAGAAGGCTAAGTAATGCAGGGATAGGTAGAGGCGCGCAGGGCTTGTTTTCCCAGAGGAAGTTTAGTATGTGGAGATGGCACAATGGATTATTGCAGTGTGGAGGGGTTCATTATTCGTGTCCTGTTTTACAAAGGGCAAAGCTTCATCCTCCTCCCTCTGCATTTATCACAGAACAGCATTTGCTGACTTTGCAGTGCTATGGAGCTGTAGTAGGTCCTCTTCTAAGTAGGCACATGGACTTGGCCAGTTTCATTTCTGCTCTGCTTGTCTTGCTTTACTTCTCAAGTCAATCCTGAGAGCTGTTCATGGACACCAGGGCTTGGTCAAGACCTCTTTAATAGCTGGTTCACCTGCACACCATCCATGGTTATGGAATGGCAAAACCCATATTACTGCAGATGGAAATATTGCAGTGCAGTTTAGCCTGCCTGCTTCATGAGAACAATACTGGTAAGGAGAGTAGTTAAATTCTTTATGCATTTAAAAATCTAGCCTTTTGAAAAATGTACACTAGAAAGAGGATATAAATAGCAGTAACATAAAAAGTAGTCTCTGTTGTTTTTAAAAAGAGGGTTATAGAAAAAATATATCAGAGGTAGATGACAAAAATAAGCTGGAATTTGAAAAACAAGATACAGGACTGTCACATTTCATTCTTCAGGGGATTTCTCTAGTCTTTACAGGGTCTGGATGACTATTTATTATCTAATATGCAGTTGACTGTCTTTTAGATTGCTTATTTTCCTCATTTGCATCTGAAAGATCAGGCATTGTCCTTTGGTTGATTTGTCTTCAGCTTTGACTCGACAGACCAATACTTTGGAAGACTACAAAAGATCTTGTCGTTTTTTTGGGGGTTTTTTTTGTCTTTTTTTTTCTTTTTCCCTGCATGTTCAGAACCATATTAATCATCAGATTAGTGGTCAGGAAGGAATTTTGCGTTGGGTCATTTTGGCACAATTTTTGACAACTTTCCATCAATGCAGAAAAGGATGGACTGCTTCTGACATCATCCTTCTACTAATCACTTTTCTGTTGCTACAAGGGCTTTTTTATGTTGGTGGCATTTTGAACTGTTCATTCTTCTAATAATGCATGGTTTCCTCTTTCTGGGAATTGAAATTGTGTAGTTCAGCAGGTCTTTGGGTTTTGAGTAGTGGGATAGACAAATTCAGGTTGGCTTACTCTAGAGCTGACCTCTGGTATTCCTACTAAATATCGTCCTGAGTAATATTACCAGTGGATTCTTCTGAAAACTAACTTGTTTTGATGTTGAAGAAATGATGCTTTCTTGCTAAAACAAGCTCGTAGCATAGCAGAGAATTTTTTTTTCTGTGACATAATAATTTCCTTTATATTTCCTTTAATAATTTCCTTTTTCTCCCAAGTCAGCTTGTTCTGAGTGTTCAAGATCCTATTTCTCATTAAAAAGAAATTCTGTGTAGAAAGGGTCAATGTGGAAATTTGGTTTAACTTCTAATTTAAATATTGTATCATTGCCATTATTAAAAACATATGGCTTCATGAACTTGTTCTATAATTTACGCAATTATAGTAGCATATTTTATTGTTTCAAAGACTATTATTTTGGTTTTCTTCATCCTTTGAAGGTGGTACAGGATCTTTTTCAGCTCAGATTGTTTTGTACTTTTTGTTTCTTACTAAACAGGATTTCATGGCTGGCACAACACAGAAGGGACGCTGTGACACTGTTTTCAACTTAATGAAAAGAGGCTGCCAATCAGATTTGGTTGAAAACCCCACGGTTCGTGTCACAATACCTAGTGACCATGAAACAAATACACAAGTGACACCAGGAAAAGTTTCAGTCCAACTGCGTCCAGGTTGGGTCCTCTCTAACACATTGATATTATAATAAATTTAAAATAAAAGCAATACTTCTAAGTACAGATATTTTGTGAAGAGGCATCTGGAATAATTATTTGGAAGAATGATGCTATAGCATTGTATTGTAGAACTGTGATGGTGTTGCTCCCATATTTAAGTATCATATGCACCAAAAATTGTTTCTGTCCAACACAGCTGACGGTCAGAATAATGCAAGTAATATGTGGAAATGGAATTATAGGTAGTCTTTCATGTTTTCTTATGTGGTTTCTTGATTCTTTAGCCACTTACACTAACAGTTTTGCCTTACATGTGTATAAACTATTCCTTCTGAAAGTAGAGTTGTAATTCCTAAATTCATAATTTGATAAACTTCTTGATTATTTCTTTACTTTCAAGCGTATTGCTTAGACAACTAGAAAAATACCAAACCCATTATATAAGAAAAGACTAAATTCCTAAAGAGGACTTAGGTGTTCACTGCCTGTATTTTTTATAACTTGTATATCTCCATTTGCCCTCAGCTCAAGTCTAGTTAAATCAGTGTTTATTCTCTTTCTCTAAAAACGCTGTTGCCAACAGCAGAAGTGAAAGTGATATAAAGGGATGCAGGATTATCTTTTGCTCAATAAAATTTAATTTCTTTCTTTCTTTTGCAAATAATTGGATAAAGAAATATGTGAGAGGGATCAGTCTTTGTTAGGAAAACATTAGGTGTTTAGGAGAAGTATTTTGCTGATCTCCACTGTGAAAATGATAATTTTCTGTCAATTACAAGGGAAAAAAGAAGCATCTGCATGAGTGTAAAGCACAAAGGAGCTCTGTTTTTCACTCTTTATTACAATAAAACAGTCAAGGTAACATCAGCACTTATCCTTTCCTCACTCTCCTTCCAAAGAAGTGACTGATACTCTGCTTTGTACTGAGAAATGGTTTCAGGAACTGAGCTACCTCTAAGCTCTGTCTGTAATCACATTTATTTCCAAAGGCATACTGGATTCATAGGAAAAAAGTTAGCTTTCTAAAATTTAATTTCATTAATCTTTTTTCCAGTAAATAATGAAATTAAATTTGGAGTTCCTTATGCTTTGCTGAAGTTTTTGCATCAGGGAAGCAGAAGAACAAAATTTCAAGGACTCCAGAAGAAAAACTTTTCATATATAGATATCTTGCCCATATTTTCCACCTCAGGGAAACACTCAGATATGCCACTATAGTTTTGCCTCTAAACAGTCATTTGATAGAGTATAATCATGCAGACAAACATGCTTTTGTTTTGGTACTTGGCGGGGTTTTGTCACTCTTTACATATACTCATCATTTAGGATTTATGTGGAAAAAAATAAAAGCTGTGCTCAGTATCTCACTATATGCAAGCTGGAGACCTGCAAGGGTTGTTTACAAAAAGTAATTCAATTTACATTGGCAAAGAGGAAACATAAATTACAGCACACTGAAATAGTTTTCCTCATGCAAGACCTAATACACACAATTGCTGACATTTTCAGATGGATTATGTTCAACGACCATTGGAAGAAAGTACTTTGCATATTTAACAGAGTCAGATCTCTGTACTGGGTGTACCTTTTGATAGTTTTTATTGAAAACCTGAATAGTTCTGTAACATCTTCCTTCCTTCTGTCCTTTGCGGTATCTTCATTGCACAATGCCGGACTAGATTCTACACTTACCACATGAAGACCCTAAACTCATTTCTGCTATGAGCTCACACTTTGGGTGACATAAAATGGTGACTAATTTGGAGCCAATTCTGCACTCACGCTGCCCATACAAATCACTCGTTTTGCTGACATTACAGAATATTAGACAAGCAAAAATGTTTGGACTAGTTTTAGCAGCTTCCAAAGCATTTATTTTTTTTATTACATATGAGAATATGTTGTGATTCTACAGGGGACCCAGGCATCTATCATCCTGAAATTAGAGTTCTGTTTTGTATATGCCAAAAGATGGATTTTTTTTTTTTGCATTAAAACCTTTTTTTAAAAAATATATGTTTTGATCCTATGGAGTTTTCTCATCAAATCTTTGGAAACTATTTGGGATAAACTTGTACCATCATTTACATGAGATTTTTCCGGCTGTGCTGTCCTTGTGGTGTGTATGTGGTTTTAAATTCTGTCATATGACAAGCTATTTGCAGGATGCATTTACATACTTTGAAGTGACAACCTTGAAGGGACTGACCCCAATTTGTATGCAGATCTGTGTCCTTTGTGAGCCACAACTGCTTTTTGTTATAATGCCAAAGGGATTGCATAACCATGAATTTAAAACAAAATGGGGAGAAGTCAGATTTTTACAATAAATTACGTAGTGCTCCTGCAAGAAAAAAATCCTGACATGTTCTACAAAACACCCCTTTATGGCTTATTTTTGAATGCTTCTTCAAGGTTTCATTTACTCTTGGGAGATTTTCTTGTTTGTTTGTTTTTCTCTTTGCTGACACAAACAACTTTGTGCTGAGATTGCTACAAAAATAAATGTATTTTTAAGCATGTCTGTTCAAAAATAGTAAATAAACGTATTTGTTTCTTTTTTTAATCAGGAAGTGAAGCAAACTTTATGTTAAAAGTTCGACCTTTAGAGAAATACCCTGTGGATCTTTACTATTTAGTTGATGTCTCAGCCTCTATGCACAACAATATAGAAAAGTTAAATTCCGTTGGATTTGCTTTATCTAAAAAGATGGAGAATATTTCTCTTGATTTTCGACTTGGATTTGGATCCTATGTGGATAAAACTGTGTCACCCTATATTAGCATTCATCCAGGTAGAATCCATAACCAGTGCAGGTATGTAGTCTTTTTACATTTACCGTAGCACTGAGACGTGTATTTAATGACAGAAATATGCATTATACATTTTTTTCTTAAATTCTTCAGAATTTATCTTGTTTCCTTTTACCATGGTTCTTTGACAAAGTTCCTAAGCAAATGCTGAAAATTGTTTAGCAGTGATTACTTCTGAAATACCTGGTGAGTGATTTCAGAAAAACGTTTCTCTATCAGAAAAAATGTACTGTATTTTCTTTAGCAAAACAAGGCCAAAACCTATGCTGCTTTGGAATATTTGGTTATGTTTTGTATTTCATCTTCAAGTCAACTGTTGTGGTTTTGGTTATTTTGGATATGTTACCTAGATTCATCACAAAGTTTTTCCTTTCTGACCTATGTACTTTCTACTATGTGGTCATGTATTCATTATCTCTTTCCTGAAAATTCTATTTTTGTCAACATTGATGTAGTTTCTTTCAGCTCATTTAAGGAACATAAGCAATCCTCTGATATTCTTCCACAGTTCTAATGTGAAGAAACTCCTCTTTTAAATAGGAAAGATGTTCTGGACTGCATTTCTTTTTTCATGCCATGCCTTATATACCTTGGGTTCAACACTTATATAAAGTAAGGGATCACTTCCAAAAGCCCCTGGAGAACAAGATTATTTACAACAAATTCAGAGCTGTATAAATAACAGTAGTTGGAAAAGTGGATATTAATTATTCATACTTTCTTGCTTGCCTTTTCTGGGAAAACATGATCCAAAGTTCTGTGAAGTCCCTAAGTACCTTTTGTGATTTCAGTGAGTTTTGAATTGGTTCCTAGTAGTGGTATTCATTCTAGAGACGTGGCTATCTATGGATAAAGCAGTCATCCAGATCATCTATATACTATATAGTGAGTGGATATTGATTAGCATTTTAGGTCATGATGCATTTTGCCTGAGAGGAGACATCTGCAGAAGTATTAATCCTTTCAGTGCCAGTTTCTCTTCTTTGACTGGGCCTTGATTTGGAGGAGGGCAGGTAACAGTCTGGATTCAGTAGCAATTAAGAGAGTTGAAACTTACTCAGCATCTCTGAAAGGGATAAACACTTGTGCCATAAATCACAGCTGTGAATGGGTCCCAGATCAATGACCTGTATAAGTGCTATTTCACTAACTTACGTATGACAATAATCAGATTTTTCCCTTATGCATAATTTGAGAAAGTATCCTTTGCTATGATGTTACTGAAAATGGATTTTCTCATCTCTGATGAGTTAATTATTATTAATATAAAGATTAATTTTATGTACATTTATGTAACACTAGTGGATATAGAAACTTAGATTTTGTTATAGTTTGATCCAGTAGCCTCTGTAGCGACCTATTAAAAGACCTTACTATTGCAGTGTGATATCCTTTCTCAGGATAATGAAAAGCAAAGCTGTACCATGCTGTAGATATTCCAAAAGGGCTTACATACTCCCTGAGATCATACCATCCTTCTTGTATTTTGGTTCTGTATGAAACACTAAATATATACTGTTAATATATTAAGTTATTATATACACAATTCCATAAAATGCAAGATAATATGAATTTTTTGTAGTTAATTATAACTACTTCCCACTGAACTTAATTTCATATGGAATTGCTCGTTTTTCTGTAAGTGTTTCTTATCCTGTGCTACCTCATCTTCATTAATATGAGAATTTTAGGGGTTAATGGGGAAGCAATATTTTCATCTCCTTCAAAGGAAAAATAAGCCTTTTGGTTTGTTTTGTTTTTGTACAGTGATTACAATTTAGATTGTATGCCTCCTCATGGTTATATTCATGTGCTATCCCTGACTGACAATATAGCAGAATTCAGAAATGCAGTAAATAAACAAAAAATTTCTGGGAATATTGATACACCTGAAGGGGGTTTCGATGCAATGCTCCAAGCAGCTGTGTGCCAGGTAAGGAAGGAGCTTATTTACAAAAGAGTAAAGAAATAGTAATTCAGAATTCAGGCATATTATATATATAAATATATATATATATATATGTGGGTACAGTGGTGGTCAGTGTTCATGAATTCAAAATGCCAGTGCTATGCCTGAAAATACTATGATTTTTTTCCTCCTTTTCCATTATTTCACCCTTAACTATACATTTTCAATAGAAATTGAAAAAGGAAAAAAGGGGAGCATGAGGGAACATGTTTCAGTATTGGTTATAGATCTTCAATTTTTGGCTTTAACCAGCCTAACCAATATAGGATGGATGATGAAAGCAACTGCTTTTTGTTTGAATAGACACATGTATTAATTTCAGTCAATTACATAATTAGTTTCAAAAATCATTAAAATACTGTTTGTGTTCATCAATGAAAACATTTGACATTTCTTCTCCTTAAGAACTTGAAAATTGAATGAGAAGTTTTACATATGCTTTTGTAGATAAGGAAAACAGAAGATCTTCTCTGTTCTCTGCTTTTTAAGATTTCAAATTTTAAAACAGCACAAATCAACTAAAAATTAGCTTTTGTATATTGATAAAATTTCCTCACAGTCTCTCCCATGCAGAAAAGGATGGAAAAAATCTGCATCAGTAAATCTCAAGCTATAAGCATGTTAGATAAAGAGAGTTTGTTTTGCTCTAGAGAGCTGTTTTGGTTGTTGTTTTTCTTCTCATGCATATTAATGCAATACAAATTTTGAAATTTGGCTGATTCATGGGTTTGGTAATGCTCTATAAAATACTCAACTCCCATTCAGATCACAGGCTTGGCATGTTTCTAATCTAGTAGAATGATGTCAGGACAATTGTTTTATCTTGTCCATCTTCACACTGTTTTTCTGAGCAGTACAATACCTCAAGACAAAAAGTAACTCAAACTATGCTAAAAATTGATAGTATGGTCCAATTTTATTTTCAAATTTTGATGAACAGGTAAGTAAAAACCACTCTTCATAGACACTGTGATTGAAGCTGTTACAAAAAATTATCCTGGAACTTCAGAAATATTCCTAAAAATTCAGTGTTTCTCACTGGACATATTCCACACTTATGACATGTGAGTTCTAGAATAATATATTCTATGTTCCAAGAACAATAGAATGGAAACATTCCTAAAAATGTGGAGGCTTTCCTCTTAAGTGAATTGTGAACTGGAATGGATGGGGAAAATGTGCAATTCATAATGATCATCATGAAGTATAAGTTATATTAATATGCACTCATTTTCACTACAACAGACCTTTATAACTTGCTCCATCTTGCTTTAACCAATACATCATAGCTACAAGAGGTAGCAGGTTAGGACATGGAGCTACTGTAAAATTTTGCTTGCTGTGACATATGTAAGTAGGAATTACAGAATCACAGAACATTTCAAGTCAGAAGGGACCCATAAAGATCATTGAATCCAACTCCCTGCTCCTTACAGGATTCCCTAAAATTTAAAAAGTCTCAAGGTAAAAAAGTCAAATGATGGAGTCTTGGGAGAAGAGGCTTTTACAGTGCTGGAGGAGAAATTGGAATTATGTAAGACAAAATCTGTTTACAAATAAAACTTGTAATTCTCCTTCTTTAGAGGAATGTAGTCTAGGAGTGCCCAAGGGAGACTGATGCCTGAAGTATAAGTTGGAAAAGACATGACACTCCTCTGTATTTGTTATTCTTGCTGGTTTGAGATATTTAATCCCTATTCAGAGATAGTAAGAGACTGAGCCTTAGAAGGGAGCTAAATCTCTTTCCCTGAAGAAAGGAAAGCAGAGAGTAAGTCATAAACACGTGGCTGAGCACCTGGAATGTATTGCAGGTACATGTTTCACATGAAAATGGTAGAGATTCTGTGTCATAGAAAGGAGACAAAATGGAAGCAGTGGAAAAAAAAATGGAATAAGCAAGAGAGGGAATAATGAAAAAGCATATGATGTGTTTCCTGTGTGCCTCAGAAATTTGATTGCAATCAAAGGGAGATAAATGTTTTGAAAATACAAATTGGCATCTAAATCAGTTTAAATATAAGCTTACCCTGCTGAATCCTTCACATCACCAAATTCCCAAAAGACATTCAATTCACCCTTGAGGCTGCCACTTTGCTATCAATCCCTTAAGACGGTGGATAAATGTAGCATTTTGCTCCATAATAAGGATTTTCTCAATTTGTAATTGCATGAAGACCTTCAAACTTTAGTTTATTGATTTGTGCTTGCATACTAATGTACTTTCCAGGAAATTATGTAGGAGAAGGAAATTATAGAGTGATGAGAATATAAAGTAATTAAATCCAAGTAAAAATAGAACAGAGTGCCAAGTATCAATATGCATGAATGCATATTTACTGGTTGTAAGGCTTCCTTGGACCCCAGAGGATTTTACAAACTATGTGCTTTGTATTTGTACATAATAGTGACACACATAATGTGGCAGCTGTTATCAAGCCCACTATATAAAGCATAACTGGCATGTATAGTGGGACATCTTTCTTTAAAAAGCAAAGAAAATGGTAAATGGAAAAAAACAAAGAAGTTGGTAGTTTTCAGATGTAGTACATTATGTCTTTTTCCACGCAAAGTACTTTAAATAGCCTAGTTTAAAAGCAGTGCTGCCAGGCAGTGTAAAATCTGAAAGTGGTCTTTCATGTTAATTTTTCATTTTGTTGTTGATTATTTAAGAAAATAGGTAGCTACTGCTTTCTTCTGCCTAATTTTGTTTTCTTTGTAGAGCCATATTGGATGGCGTAAAGAAGCAAAGCGACTGCTTCTAGTGATGACAGATCAAACTTCCCATCTGGCCCTTGACAGTAAATTAGCAGGAATTGTAATTCCCCATGATGGAAACTGTCACTTGAAAGATAATGTGTACATCAAAGCTACGAGTATGGTAAGGTATATGTCATAGATTTTGCCTTCAGAGAGACAGTGCAAAACTGTGTAAAGGAGGTTTTAAGACTGCTCTCAAAGCATTGCTTTTATTTCAGTTATTAGAATAGTATTTTTCCAGGTAGGCAAGTTGTGAAATGAAGAATTGGTCACCTGGCGCATTGGCATTCTTTTTGTGTGGACAAAAGTATTTTGGAGTCTGAAAAAAACAGTACACAGCAAAGGAGGATATGTTATGGTTTTGGTGTGGGTTTTTATTAGCCTTTCACAAAAATCACACACATTTTGTATAAAATATAAGTAAGAAGTGTGTGGTGCAATATTTTGCACAAGTAGAAGCTGGCAGTATGTAAGAGTTGTACAATTTATGCTCACAAGAAAGATAGTGGTTATGGTTTATGGCCAGAGGATGCACAGCAGCGTTGGTTGAAAAGGCTTAGTAAGAGTAAACCAGAGGGCATACAACAGAAATGAGCTGCCTCAAATGGATGGACTAGCATTAAATGTATTCAGATTTCACAGTAGAAAGCCAATATGTGGTAATAAACACCTCTGCAAAAAGTTGCATCAAATCTGCTGTAGCAAAATAAGACACCTTCCAGAGATATTTTTAGCTTTCAAAATATTTTCTTCAGTAATAGGTAAAGTACTCATAAGTGAATGAATAAAGGAATTTTTGCTTAAGAACTGTAGGATTCAACTGCTTTGGGTATTTTCTTAAATAAATATCAATTGTTTATATAGGAAACATGAATCACTGCTTAATTGTGATGTAATCAGAAAAGCAGAAGTATGAACTGTGGTACAGTTAGAGCACGTTGAAGTTTTGTTCTCTGTGCTGGCTGCCCTTAATTAAAGTGTTCAGCCTGTGTTCAGCCAGAGCCAGCAAAGTGCAAGTGAAGTCAGTGAGGGCTTGTGTAAGTGAGGTTAGACCTGGATGTCATCCTGGCAACTGGTATTTCCAAGGATGGTGGGGCAGCAGGAAGAGGCTGCTGGCTGCTGTGTGACCGTGAAATGCAGGAGTTTCTGGGAAGCGGTGAGTGTTCGGGACCTTGCTGAGCGGAGGAGGGAGATCAGCGTGTGCTAACAGGAACATTAGTTAGATTTCCGATTATCTGGCATTCTTGCATTCATATACTCCCTCTGTCACCTCCTGGATATTTCCTCACAGATGTCAGAATTATTTTTTTCCCATTCTAATCAGTCTATTCAGTTTATTTTACTTAGAGCAAATAATCCTGAAACTTTTCTTTCCCAAAGCAGAACATTCTCTGTTTTTCTTTCTTTCTTGCAGTACTGTAAATCAGAGGATGTTTGCTCTCCTTATTAAATAATTGCTAAAGGTACAAATCTTTTTCTGGTGTTCAGGATTCCTTTGATAAAAAAGGTACTGTCTGTTTCAGAAAAAAAAAAAAAAAACACCAAACAACAAGCTGTATTTATTTTCTGTCCAACTTCGAGAATTAATTTCTGTTGTAACTGAAGAAAATCACGAATGGAAAATATAGACAAAATTAATGAATATCTTTCTAAGCAGCTATCATAGATTGATGGCAGACTGGGAAAAAAAAAAAAACCAAACTGTTTTAAATGATATTCTGCATTCTGGTTTGAAAGATCACAATTTTACTGTCCCGTATGGAGAAAGAAATCTCCATAATGGCTACTATTGATGTGTTTTATAAAATGAGTTTTTTCAGCCACCCAAATGAAAGGACCTTGAAAGATCCTTAGACCTGTGGTGGCACATTTAGTTCCATATATTTTCTGTCTGCTAACCCTTTTTTTTTTTTTAATATGGGCTAATTTTTGCATGCTAACAGTAAGCATGCACTTAGTACTAGGAACTGCATTTTCTGGAGCAGATTTGATGAGAACACAATAGTGTCTGTAAGGGAAAATGTGCTGATTTCTTGCTTTTTTCTTCTCATCCAGGGTGCATGTGATTATTTTATTCACAGATATCTATAATGAAACTTCAAATGAATGAGGGAAATCAGGGGGCTGGGATAACTATTTGATATTTAAATGAAATATCACGAAAGTCTGTCAGTCTTTTAGAAAACATCATATGAAACATATTTTTGGGTTTTTTTCATATCAATACAATTTTGTTTGGCTGTGCTAAAGAGACTTCTGCAATCAAATTGTTTTCCTGCTTTGATTCTTAGCTTTGGGTAGTCACGAGAAGATTGTATTTTGGCATATTTTTATTTCTTACTTGTGCCAGTTATGAGGACTTGACTTTATTTGAATAAGCTTACCCTTTACATCAGAAATATTTCCACTTAGACATTTTTCTGCATGTTTCTTTCTAACTTTTGCTGAGCAGTCACAGAAAGGTCAGCAAAAAAAATGCATGACAGGAAAGAAATCCAGTCTCTTTTATTTAAATCTGTGCTTGGTTAACTCCCTTTCTGAAATACTTAACATTTGTATTAATTACCTTCTCAGCTTAAGACAGTAGGTTAAAATAATAAAATGAATTATGTAATTGAAATAAGAAAAATGATCTAAAATTAAACTACCTGACATAGAGTACAGCAAGGTTTTCACAGCAAGCATGCTTAAAATTAAAAAGTTAATGTAGGACTGTTGATGCTTTGGGCTTTGGTGTTTGGTTGTGTTTTTTTTTTTTAACTCAATTCTAATAAAAAGAAGCAAGAAGCTGGACACTCCAGAGACTTACTGATGACAAGTACATGGAAGTTCAGCCTTCCTTGTGAGCAGAGGTACTCTGGGGATCCTGCCCCTGTAGCCCTTGCCTGTCTATGGTCATCATCTCTTGACTTCAGTAAGCTCCATCTGAATAAGATTTTGTTTTGTGAAGGCTTGGAAAGCTGTTTCTGATACTCCTGATTCCAGAGTTGAGCTAGTAGTTTCAGAGTTGTTGAGGGGCCACTCTGCTGGAATTCAGACAGGTCTAGTACCATGTGCTAAGCAGGAAGACTGACTTATTTTGCCACCATCTCATGATCCCTTGATACTGCCCCTGTCATTCCCACATTTATGGTGCAGGAGGTGTTTGCAGAACATCTGGCTTCACTTGTGTCCTGGGACCCCTTGGTGTGTCTGTGATCTGCCAGCCAGTTGCACATGGCCTGTAGGGCTGTGCAGCACAATGGGGGCCCACCACTGTGCTCTGAGCCGTGGAGAAGGAAGGAGGGCTTAGCACTGTGTTGTAGGCTACTCTCTCCAGCTGGAGCTGTAAGAAGCTTTTAATACTGTGTTACCTACCTTTCACCAGTTATCTTAAGGAATATAATCTTTTTCCAAAGCGTTGAAACATTGAAAGAGGCGTGTACCCTGGCTGATATCAAACTGCACAAGAAACTCTCTTGTTCTCTCTGTACAAGACTCTTTGTAATGGTGCAATATGATGGAAAATGGATTTTGCTCCCTTGCATAACTTTGTCTCAGTTGTCTTGCTATTCAGATTATTGCTAGCAGAGCTCTTGACTTGCAGGTGCCTTAAGTAACAAGTGACAATGTGAGCAGAAAGGAATTGTTCAGGGTAACAGGCTGTGTTTATGTAAGAGAGATAATATGGGATAGATGGTGAAAAATACCAGGAAAAGAAAGACAGCAAAAACATGTGGGAGATAAAGGTTGAAGTATCTGACATAAGTGGAGGTGTCCAGATGAAATCTGTGTAAGTGAAATCACAGGCCAAGGCCCCAGTCACTTCTTTCTTTTTAGTAATGAATTTTAAGTATTGAATTTACTTCTTGAGAACTAGTCACTTAAGGCTGGTTAATAAGTGGTGATTTTCAGATACAGTTTGGATTACAGTACTGGAGCTGAAGGGTTCTCACATAACCCAGACCCCCTTGAACTTTTCCAGATCTTGGATGAAGAGACAGAAACACAGCTCTTGTTCTCAAATCCATGCCAGATCTCTCAATGAGAAGTGTAGAAGAGCAGGTCATTGGCACAGGACATGCTGTCATAGGTACTCCACCAAATAGAACAATGCATTACTGAGGAGAGCTGTGAAACTCATGCCATCTTCTTCAAGCATGAGTGTGGTTAAGAAAATGTAGTGGGTCATGGTGAGGACTGGAGTCATCAGTCCTTAGATAGGTCTTGAACATGCAGAGGAGAAAGCTGTCAGTCAGTCAGAAGTGAGATAAGCATGGAACACTGACATTGCCAGAACCTGATCCAGTGGCTGCATTTGATGCCAAAACACACGTCTGAGAATCAAACATTTTTAATTACCCTCCTTGCTGTTCCCAAAAGACACCTCGTGTCAGTGCTTCATGTTGTACTTTCTCCCTGACTTTTGCACAAGAACCCTGTTCTTCTAGAAGGACCATGGACCACATCATATCCATATTTCTTAAGCATCAGACTCAAACCAACAAAACAGTACTGTACAGTTAGTCCTCCCACTGTGCAGCAGATCTACATAGCTGGCAACAGATAAGCCTAGCTCATGCCCTGATGATTTTTTTTTACTGTTTGTTCAGATGGCCCTATCCTGGTTTTGATGTCTGTCTAGCATTCTCTGTACATTTAGAAGTTAGGACTGAATTGGTTTTGGAAATCTATGTGTCATATGTGAAATATAAGATTTTTCCCTACTAATCTGCAATCTTCTCTTTCCTGTTCTATTTTGCAGGAGCATCCATCTCTTGGGCAGCTCTCTGAAAAATTGATTGACAATAACATCAATGTTATTTTTGCTGTTCAAGGAAGCCAGTTTCATTGGTATAAAGTAGGTTAGAAACCTGATTTATTTTTTCAATTTTGAAGGCACGATATTTATATTTACAATTAAAACTGTGCATAAATTATTGTCTTTTTCATAGGATCTGTTACCTCTCTTGCCTGGTACTGTTGCAAGACAAATAGAATCCCAAGCAGCAAATCTCAATGATTTGGTGGTAGAAGCCTATCAGGTATGATGAGAGTAACACTGTTGTAATATTTGTACACTTTTCATCTTTCATAGCCTGAAGTTGGAATTTCCAGGACCTTGTCTTCCATCCAAAGTGCACAAGGATACATTCCCTACTTTTCCTAGTGTCCAGGTGGATGTTTCTAAATATTCTGTTTGATTCTCTGCACCTGTTGCTATTTCACTTCAAAAGATGGTTTATTTATTTGAATTTTGGAACCTCAGGTCTTTAGTTGCAGACTAGACACCACTGTCTAGGCACCATATAAATTCAGAGTTAAAACCCAATGCAGTATCTGGAGAGTTTTGCAGCATAATTTTTAGCAAACAAACGAGATGGGAATTTACAAGGAGGTAGTTTGAGAATGGTAGATATCATGAAAAGCAATATCTGTACTGTAAAAAGCAGTGTAATGACTTGGGGGTTTGAGGCATGGAAGTGAAAAGAGTTTTGATATGGATTTGGGAGAGAACAATGGAAATGGCTTTGTGAACTCTTGCTTGGAATCATCAATTGAACATAATACCTTGGGAAAGAGAAAATAATAGTATGGGAAGTAGCATAGAGTCATTTTCCACATGATTGACACAGAATAGCAGTTTGAAAGTGAAACAGGCATGTTTTTAGTGAAGGAAAGAGGGTATAAACAGCTTTGAAAATGAAGCCAAAAAATGGACATTTGAGGTACTAGAGCACGGGGAGCCCATAGAGCAGAATCGAAATGAATGTGATGGGTTGCATGGTTGAATGCTGTTAAGTTGTGCAGTCATACACAAACATTCAATTTCAGAAAGCTGAAAACTCAGCTACAAAAGTATATGCAAAATATCATTTCATTTTTTTTAATTAGTTGGATTTGGGAAGCTGAAATTATGCATTTTACTTGCTTAACCACAGAACCAAGCAATTTGCTTATAGCAAATTTGCTATAATGTAGAGCCAGGTCCCATGTCTGCTCCTAGTCCATAGAATGCTTTTGCACACATTGTTCTCACTGTCACGTTGGAGACACTGGGAAAAAGACAAACACATTCAAAAGCAGTGGTGTTTAGGGGTAGTCAAATGGCAAAGAAGTTCTCACTGGTATTTTACTGTCTCATAAAGTCAAGAGATCTCATTTCGAATATGGAGGTTTGAAGGAAGTTGCTGGCATAAAATTTTGAAAATTATAGTCCTTTTGTATGACAGCTTTACACTGTAAAGCTGAATTGAAGCACAGTTCTTACCCAGTGCAGGGCAAACATTCAAGGGGAGGAAATGAAATTTTATCAAACAATTGTTTAGTTCAATTCAAGATTCAGTGGGACTTTCCTGGTCCAGCCACCCCCAGCTTGCTTTTGCTTTATTTTCATTTTTCAGACACTGTCTTTCTTCCCATCCTAACCATCATTGGATTTCTCTATTAGAGATTTTTATCGTAGTTTTAGGGGCTTTTTAATATATAAACACATGGTGAACAGGTCTTGAATGGGTTGCATTCTAGGAAAAAGAAGGACTTAGATAAGAAAATAAATTTAGTGTTGATATTCAATGACAGTGGGCCTCTTGCACTCTTGTTCCAGGCAGGGAAACCTTAGGCTTAGCTATGGAAAATCCTGGCTGAAAATCCCTGGCTAAAAAGCCAAAGATGAGTCACTAATTTTAAAAAAATTACTAAGATAAACATGTGTTAAGATTCATATAATTGCATTTCCATTTGTAGCAGTAAAAATATCCCACTAAACTCATCTTTAATAGTAATATGACAGGAATTTTAAAAATCCCTCTGTACAATTTTCAGCTCATAAGTTTGTACAGCTTTAATAAATTTTTTAATGGTCAGGGAGCCATATTTCTTCCTTGAAGGATTTTAGGTCATGTAGTAAATACAAGTTAGAAAGTAGTTGCTTTTTCATTATTTTTTATTGCAAAATGCCCTAATGGGATCAGCCAATTGTTGGCTTATATATCTTAGCTGACCCAGAAAAATTAGTAAGAATAATCCCAATAGCCTTTAGGTCACCCTAGGGTTTGTTCAGAGAAAACTTTTCTAAGACAGATGCAAAATATCAGAAGTTTTTAAAGTGTCAAGTCAATTAGGAAGCTTTTCTGCTGGGTAACAGTGGTTGTATGTATGTTTACTGTTGTATTTTAGGTGTGTGGCTAAAAGGCAGCGTAGACTCAAACAATGAGCAGTTTTTGTTGCTCATGGTTGTTGGAAGAGATTTTCAAATTGTGAAAAATGCAGTCTCAAAACCAAGTTAGCAAAGCTGAAAACATTTTTATCTGGAAAAACTAATCCTCTTTATCAGAATTACCAGTTCACTGGATGTGTATATTTGGAATGTAATTGGGTCTCTGCATGGGAAACAATGCTTTAATTCATTCCTTTATTCACACAGACAAGCTTTCTTCGCTTTTAGTCAGACATAGGAGCCATACTTGGTGTTAGTCACTAATGTACATTATATTTTGAGATGCAATGCAATTAAAACTTGTTTTCTGGTTACAGAAACTAATCTCTGAAGTGAAAATTCAAGTGGATAACCAGATCCAAGGTCTTCATTTCAATATCACTGCAATCTGTCCTGATGGAAGTAAAAAAACTGGCATGGAAGGATGTAAAAATGTGGGATATAATAAAGAAGTATGTTGATAGTTCTCATTCTTCAAGGAGCTGGAATACTTAGTTTTCTGTTTGGTTGGGTTTCAATGGTGTGAAATCTTCTAGGGATTTACTTAAACTGAAAATAGATTTATGTGATTAATGATCACAGGCTCTCTATTATTCTCTGGGTTTATTTTTCCTGAATCTTATTTTAATTCTCACTAATCCCATGGAACTAAGGCTCAAAGCTTTTCCTGAAAGCTAGCGTCCATTAAAACTTTCCTTCTTTGTCCTCCACTGGGCACAACCACCACATCCATTGTGATGAAATCTGTACGTAAAGAGGTTGAAAGATAATCACCCAGTGGAAAGAAAATCACTGGAATTTGTGTTCCTTGGGTCTGTACTAGATGTCACCTTTCTCTCTTCCTGCTTTAGTAGTCTTTCTGCACAAACAGGGTTCTGCGTAATTAATTTATTTTATAAATGAAATTAATGAAATAATTTATTCCCATTTGAATTGGTTCCATCTACTGAATGAAACAGAGCATCATGCACCATGAAAATGCAGGGGAAGATGTCTGGCTGATGTAAAGAACATGGTTTTCTTCCCAGAAAAACTTCTCTATGCCTTGATATATTTATTTAATTGCTTAGACTACTGGAGTAATTATTTTTGCTTGCCAGGAAGAGGTCTGTGTTTCTAGAGAGCAGGGTCAAGGAGTTCTTTCCTGCTTGACATGTATATATGTCTCAGCTAGTGTGAGAAATAGCTTGTGTCTGTGTGTAGAAATAGCAAAACAAATTAAATGTGTGAATTGTAATGTAAATTTGAATGTATCTTATGCTCTTCTGAATTTTGTCTGCATGCTGCTGATTGTAGCTTCTACAGTTTATGGGATATTTTCTGGTTTTATTCTTGATTCATCTTTTCTCCACTGTTGCTCCCTGGGCATGTCATAAGAAACAGGACTGGAATTTGTTCTGTTTAATGAAAAGAGAAATATTTATATCTGTTTCTTTTTAATAAAATGCCAAGCCAGTTGATTGTAAAAGATTGCATGTGGTCCTAAACCTCTACGGCTGTTGAAAATGAGCCATCCTTAAGAGATTAATTTATTTTAACCGTAAATCCTTCTTTCAGTATTTGTTTACAGACAAAATGCTTTTCCTTAATTCTCACATTCCTTTCATTGTCTAATCCTTCTTCCTTCCTTTTCTTACCAAAACACAAAGTGGATTAAATTCTGGAAGAATCCTGTGGCCTCTTCAGGGTGCAAAACTAACTTTGGCTATTAGCAAGTGTCATGGTGTTGTAATTATTTAGTCACCACAGGTTTAATCTATTTGCTGCTGTGTTCAGAATCAAATTTCACGACTCATATGCACGACATGATTTTCCCTTCCCTCCCATTTCCCTGCCATTCTTCCAGTACTGTTTTGTACATGATGATGATGTTTTCTGGCAGGACTCTGTGTTGAATAAAAAGCACATTCCCTAGCTGCAGCCTGTGCTCCTCCCCACGATATGCACCTGCTGTATGAATCAATTCCCCTATAGCCATACTTTTGCCCTGCAACCCAGGGGAAGAAATCTCAATGCATGGAGAGTGTGGGCTCCTGAGGGGTTATGTGTGTAGTGGCACATTTGAGAAATGAGAAGAAGAAAAGCAAAGGGTGAGACAAAGCCTGCGTGCCCCCTGAATATGACATTAAGTGCATGTTTCTGCACAGCATTCTTCCCCTGTTGTCCGTGTAGGCAGCCGCAGCCCCACTGGCCACAAAGCCACCATTGTCCCCAGGGGCTGGGTTGTTCTCGTGTGGGGGCGCAGTGGGAGGGAGAGACAGTGATGAGAGATGAATGGCCCTAGTATTTGTGGGTAGTTTCAACCTCATATGTGATCAGTTTCTCGGGGTTTCTCCTTTTGTATTTTGAAATCTTTATTTCTTGGTAGTAAAGATTAAAGGTACTTGCTTCTCTTGCGTTCCTTTCTCACTTTTTCCTCCTGGTTGCATTTGATTTGTGAGGAGATGAGAAAGAGTTGTTTTACATCAGGAAGCTGAAAAAATTCAAAACCTTTGAGAGAATACTCTGTCAGAAGCGCACTGGTGAAAAAAAAAAGCCAAAAAACAATTGTGAAATACAAGATTGATGTCTAATGTGTCACACATGTCAGAACTGTCAAAAACTTTTATGGGTAATTGATGGAAATTCTCTGGCAATCACTTAACCACCAAAATGATCCTTAGCCCTGAGCCAGGACTACCAAAGCCATGGGAGCTGCTGCTGGGATGAGGACCTGGAGGATGGTGGTGATGGCCATGACATGGCCTGGAACTAGGCACTGGGTCCATGGAATCAGGCAAAGTAACTGCTAACATGTGAGCCATTTCTGTGTTTTAGTAGGAGTAGCCAGGGCCATCCAAAAACCTGTGTAGTTTCTATGTGCATGACCAGTTCTGCAGCAGGACATTCATTTTAGAGTGTTTTTATGAAACATATCTCTTTCTGTTTGTATATTGTCTTACTCAATCTAGTCCCCATTCTTACCTGTGTATTCCTGTGATCTAACAGAATATGCACATTAAATAATAGCAGGAAGGTGGTGATGATATTTCTATTTCCATTTAATTTGTAGTAAACCTGTCTTTTGCAATTATGCTTTCTTAACTTGAAAAGTAGTCTTCTGTCAATCCTCTATTGTTAGGATTTTAACTGTTTGTGATGCCTATCAAATATATCATATTTGACAAGTGACCACTGTGTATTTTGCTATTATCAACTACTGCATATTCATATGCAATATAATATTCTGCTTTATTTCTGTATTGAAAATCTTAAGCAAATGTGAGCAAGAAAATAATAATAATATTAAATCTGTCTTTATTTCTTCTTAGGTACTTTTCAATGTGTCAGTTACAATGAAAGGATGCCATACAACTGGAGGAAGAAAATATGCCATACTTAAGCCTATTGGTTTCAATGAAACTGCCATTGTCAATGTGCAGCAAAGCTGTGCCTGCCAGTATGGAGACAGCACAGGGCACAATAGAGTGTGGGCTGATGAAACTTCTCCTGACAGCAAACAGTCCCAGTGCAGTGACAATAACTGTAGCTCTAACAGAGACACACTACCCTCAGAGAAGTGCAGGCAACACCAGGACCAGCCCATCTGCAGTGGTCAAGGAAATTGCATAGATGGAAAATGTTTCTGCTACAAAAACAAACTAGGCAAGGT
Source organism: Cichladusa arquata (assembly GCA_026413545.1). Classification (NCBI taxonomy): domain Eukaryota; kingdom Metazoa; phylum Chordata; class Aves; order Passeriformes; family Muscicapidae; genus Cichladusa; species Cichladusa arquata. Next base: position 30,833,650 of record JAOTQP010001286.1, read on the forward strand.
GTATGGCAAGTACTGTGAAATGGATGATTTTTCCTGCCCATATCACCAGGGAGATTTATGTTCTGGTAAGTTGCAGCATTTATGTTTGTATTTTCCTGGTTTGTTTTGCTTTCTGAGGCTACTGATGCAGCTGAAAAGGATGATATAAGGCTATCAAGAACAAGAATTGTTTGTGCAGGATTAGTGTGGGAAATGTCCTGAGCATCCTGCTAAGAATTCACACTCCTGGGCTCTCTTCACCACAGCACACACACAGTCTTCTAAATTTCACCACCATTTTCTAGGGGATGCATTGATGGTTTTTTTTTCCTAAGTTTAGCTATTTTAATATTTAAATCTCATAATTCTTTATAAGTAATAATACTGATTTCTCAAACAAAAAATAATGTTATTCTAGAAAGCTGGTTGATACATTTCAGTCTAATGGGAATATTAGATACTGAGAGATTAGGAAGGGATCATAGCTTTCAGGTGAGGTTCTGATTTTCTACCACTCTAAATCAGTCCTGTGAGAGATACAGTGGCACTTGATTTCAAATACTGATATGAACACAAACACTGTAGGGAATTCCTGCTTCAGAAAGGAGACTCTAAGTGAAAGAGAGTTGTTAGAAACTCATATTCTTGTTGTAATCCACTTTATGGTAGGGAAGAGAGGAAAAAAAAGAGAAAAAGGAAAAGGGAAAAAAAGGAAATGGAAATGGAAAATTAAGGAAAGAACCTGGCCTGTGCACATAGACTTTATTCTCCTTCCACTGAATCTTGCTGTTTACTTGAATGGAATGTTTTCTTGCTAAAGAGAAGTTTGTTTATTTTGCCTGAAGACTATTTTCCTGGTCATTGTGTAATTCCTAATCTCCATTGTTTTGATCCAGAGCAAAAGAGAAAAATTTTAGTAAAAGGTTTTAGGGTGACATCATAGTAGCAACTTTTGCTCAACTTTACAATGAGCAGCAGCCTTCAATATTGATCATGCCAGTAACTTCAGTCTAAGTTGCTAACTTAAAAACTAGTTAGAATGTCCAGGTCTAAATTTGCTCTGTTTAAGGTAAAGCACAAGCAATAGAAATGTATCCATCTGAAATTTATTTTCTATGTTTTCATGGAAGCATATGACTCCAGGCTCTCTGTGTTGTAGGTAATGGTGAATGTGAAGGTGGTAAATGCAAATGCTTTACTGGCTGGGAAGGTGATCGTTGCGAGTGCTCATCACAATCAGCAAAGCACTGCCTGAATTCAAAGGGCCAAATTTGCAGTGGAAGAGGAAAATGTGTATGTGGAAAGTGTGAGTGCACAGATCCAAGAAGCTTTGGCCGTTTCTGTGAATATTGCCCTACTTGTAACAAAGCCTGTGAAGAAAACTGGTATGTTTCTTGTGCTAGACTTGACTTTTTCACTCCCTAGTATTGAAACAAGAAGAAATATTTGTGCTTGGCTAGATGCTATATTTCTTAGCTATTTAGATTGTAGGAAACTTCTTTCTGTAGTTGGATTCACACTGTCAATTAAGAGAATTGCATGTCAGCATCTATTTTAACCATTCTTCATATGAGATCTCCTGGGTAGGAAATAAAACCATACATTTGTATTTTGGAAAATAGATCCTACTTTTGAATGCCACCAAGTCCAATACTATTCTCTACATTTGTTTCTGCACACTCCTTGTGCTTGTCAGCTGAATGAAAGAGGTGTGGAACTAGGGCAGAACTTGAACATTGTCACTGTCACTGATCAGCAGAGTAGAGCTGGTATCACCCAGAAAACAACATTCTTCATTGCTCAGTTTTAAAACACTTAGTCTTTGCTTATGTTTGTTAGTCTTAAAGCATGTCACTTTTCCTTAATCATGTAAAGGAAGGGACAGTGTGGAGGTCAAAATGAGCAAGCCCAGGAGGAGAGAAGCTAGACCAGGCTCTCAGTAGTGCACTGTATGGTCCTGGCATAGACAGCAAATGAAGCCCTTTCCTTGGCCACAGCTCTTCTGTGCTCTCTCATCACATGTGTGATGTTCTGCATCTCACTGTGGTGCAGAGGGTGAAAGATAAGCCTTTCATTGGAAAGGTCATTGTGCTCAAAATAGAATCATTGTTTATTTGTATTTATTTCAATTATAGCTCCTCTGGTGAAAATGGAGAGCCAAGCTTGGCCACATCTGGAAAGGTTCCTGCGAAGATTTCACTAGATAAAATGCAGTTAACCTTTCTGGCTTACACTTGTTCAAAGTCTCTGTGAAATGTGTGCCTTTAATAAATTCTGAATATGGCATATGTTCATTAAAAATTCAGTTAGGGATTTTTTTGGGATCTCTTGTGACATCTGTGTCCTTCAGGGCTATACAGTGAAGACGGTAAGACTGACAACATTGTCTGTCACTTGTAGTGCTCTCTCTCTAAAACTGACCAGCAGTGCAAACTTACTTGGCTTTGTCTTAACATAGCACCCAAAAGTTGTTGACAAAGCTGTGTTTCTTCTACCTACCTCTACCCTTCAGTTCCAGCTGCATCCAAATGAGATTGATAGGTAAGGAAAGACTAGAAAAGAACTGGAGGCTGAAAGCTGAAGTAAGCTGGACTTCAGCTACACCCTGTGACAAACTTGCATCACAAAAGGCAGAGCAGGGATTGAATGAAGGTGGCTCGAAGCCAAAGACATGTTTTAATTTGCAACTTCTGACTAGTTGGTTCTGAGAAGCATCAGAGGGATAAAATACTGAGAGAGGCATCACATTTCAGAAAAAGATAAATAAATGTTGCAATGTTTTTACTAACAACAGGAAGGCATTATGTGCAAGCAATACGTCAGCCTGTTGATACAATCTCTTAAAGGAGACTGCAGAGAAAGACATAGGTTCTCAATTATAATTTTTATTTTACAGGAACTGTGTTCAGTGCTATCATTCTAACAATGCATCTCAAGTAATACTTGATCAGTGCACAACCTCATGCGCTTACCTACTGCATTATATTGACAATACTTCAGGTAAGTGGCATTTTCTAGGTAATTTTAATAAGAGATTAGAATCTATTGTGATAAGTAATTGAATTTTCCAGTGTTAGAATGTCTTTCAGAAGTATATAACATGATTACAATAACAAAGAAAGAAAGCAGGACAACAAGAAAAATCATTCACAGTTTTAGGGAAAGTAAAAGATAACTAATAACAGGAAATAAGCATTGCTAAGTTCAGTTTTCCCAGCTCCTTGAGAAGTCACGTCTAATGATAAATCCTGCCTGAGCAATGCTTAAAGAAATATTTGTAAAAATTTGTTATGGCATCTGTATGTTTTATTACTTTGAACATGCTTATATTATTTGACATTACCAGACACAAGAAAGAAAGAAGTAGAATGCTTACCTCGAGTTCAGTAGTGTTTAAATGTTCCTTTCAAGAATAAAAAACTGCAGTTGTGAGGGCTGTGGAAGAATAAAATCTTTTTTAATAAAATCTCATAAAGTTTAATCACTCCATGCAGCAATAAAAATACAGGTAAATGGTTACCTTTTGTCACTTAATATTTATATAAATCTTTTTATACTTTTTATACTACAGTTCATAAATGAGGAAACTAATTACGAATACTTTTTTCATAACTTTAATATTAAGAGAAGATTGCTGTGTTAGTCTACCAGTGAGAAGAACTCACTGGTCCAGTGAGGAGAGGTGAGACAAGGATTCAATAAAATACGTTTTCTTTTAAATTTTGTCAGTGATCTTCATGTCATCTTGTGAAGATTAAATTCTCTCTGCCCCAAACATCTCTAATATTTCATCCTCTCTACTTCACCTATAAACTCACTTGTCTACAGAGAATTTATGGTGGGCAATACAATGAAGCCTGATTCTTAGTTCTGTAGATTAAAGGAATAATAGTTTCACTATTTTTCTACAATGGATATTGAACTGAATTGCCTTTCTTGATATGCCCAACTTTAAAAGCTTGCATGTGACAACGTTGCCTCAGTTTATTTTCCCTTAATTTTTATCAGGTTTGTATTACATTTATGCAGCGTTGCTAAGCAGGGGTGGATATGCCTGTGTTAGAGGGATGTGCCTGTTCCATACATTAGGCTTTACCCTTGTGTTTTCCTTTCATTGCAGATTGTTTCCCTGGACGAAACTACTTTAGAGTCTTTTCCATAATCTTTATAGTTACCTTTCTGATCGGGTTGCTTGTTGTCCTTATCATCAGGCAGATAATTCTGCAGGGGAGTAGCAATAAAATTAAATCTTCATCTGATTACAGAGTATCTACAACAAAGAAGGTAATTGATTTCAGAGCCATCATCTTCAGTAATCTTTTTCTTGCATATAAAAGTTAGCTAATTGCTGATAAAAATTGTATCTTCTCCTTCAAGGAAAAGATGTTTTTGCCTACAGTTTGCACAAGAACAGTAACATACAGACGTGACAAACCAGAGGAAATAAATATCGACATCAGCAAGTTGCGACTAAATGAAACTTTCAAGTGTGAATTCTGAAAACTGCAGATGTCTATTTCCATCATGCTCAACTTTTAAAAAAATTACCTTTTGTACTCTGTGGGAGTCTTGACTGTTGCCATATGGTTTTGTGTTGTGCATTTTGTTGAATACTGTAACAAAGTGACATGTAAACATATTCACATTACGTGATTATGTTTGAAACTATAGCTGCTGTATTTTTTAAAATTTTTTTGAAAGAGAAATGTGCGTTACTACTGTTCAGAAACATTAGTGTTGATGTAGCACTTTAGCATATTCTAATTTATTTAGTTATGGCCTAGAATGTAGATACAAACTGGTCTGACAAAGCACTGATCTCACTCTACATGTGGCTAGTACTGATGTGCTCTGTGGGAATGGACAAAAGCTGTGACTGAAGTATTAACATTGCTGTATATTATAGCAATAGATGAAATTATTAAAATGCTCTTAAATAGAGTAAATGGTACTTTTATAGATCTCTCAGTTGACAGAATCCACTGATTTGTCTGCTTATGCCTCATATCTTTTCCTCATAAAAATGATGGGATTCAATGAGTGTTTAGTTCCTGGTATGAGTGTATGTTGTGTGTGTATACACACATATATGCTTGCACACACAGGTAAATTATATATATATAGGGTTTTTTGTATGGATGATGTCACTTAAGGATAATTTATATCTGGTAAAGAGTAATTTTTAGCTTTTTTATTTGTTTAACTATAGGGG